>OX637536.1:96275021-96985021 GCA_951800035.1 Linnaemya tessellans | reverse complement strand
CAACAAAATGCCTAAAATATCTCTTATTTAAATTTTTTTTTTAAATGTTCGTTTTTTCTAAATTTTCATTTTCACTTAATACTAAAGAATTGAAATTACCCCTGACACTTTTATTCTATTTCTGAAATATTTCCCAAGTGTTATGAGATTGTGTCTGCGAAAGTTTAAGATATTTGAAGAAGAATTATTTACAGAGCACACAAATTTCTAATATTATATATTTTTTTATAACAATTGCAAATTACTTCTAATAAAATTTCCTATACAATCAACAACAATAATAATAATATTAATAATGAAGGAAGAAAAAAAACGCAAAAACATACCCGGAATAACCAGTTTAAAAAAACTATTTAAATAAGCAAAACTACTTTTACTATTTGTATTGTTTAGGAAAAAAAACCCGCCTGCTTTGCACACTAAATGAATAGTAATTAAAATATTAGACAACGAGTTTGCTTATGTGTTCGCCTAGTAAAGAAAATAATAGTATTAAAAATAAACCTTAAGCAAATTTCTTAGTGACTTGTATGCATTGTAGTATAAAAAAACATAAATAGAATGTCTTAGAAATTTAAAGGGGAAATAACAATAGGAAATTTTAGCATTAATTATGTCGAGCACAAAAGAGTTGAGAAAACCTTTTTCCATTTTGTTTTAATTTGTGCTCTCTTATATTTATGACAGAATTGAGGCATATTAATTGTTCTAGGCTAGAGCCTGTCCAATCATGTAGATGCAAAGTGAGGCCGGCCTTGCAATTCTGTTTCAAAGATACTTACGCAAATAGCAGATATAACAAAACAAAACTGAAAAAGAAACAACTCAATAGGGTACTAATGAAAATAGCCAACATAAAGCGTGCAAAGATTAACAACAAACAAGTGAAATAATTATTTTTAGCACAGACACCCACCAAAGAACGGAGGGACATACAGTACAGCCAACTTGCCTTAATTATAATTTTATGCTGAAAATAATGGCATCAAAAGCAGATATTTTAAAATTATTTCATATTGAGGTTTCATTTTGTTAAACAGATCTCATATCTGTATTCATAATGACAGCGAGAATAAATTAATTCTAGATAAATTAATTAAATAACTAAAAGGCGGGAAGTACAATAAAAATGATCAAGTCGTTGAGAAATTTTATATGAAAAAGTGTAAGAAACTATAAATACGTAACAACTTTTTAATATGTAAATAAATGGAACACGGGTACAAGGGAGACCATTCACCACTTTTTTTAAATCGTTCTCCGAACAAAAACAGTAATTATCACACGCTTTTCTTTAGCATAACAGCTTAAAAATATAATAGAAAATAGAAATATTATTATAATAATTTTTTTTCCTTTAAACTGATAGAGAATTTCGTGGCATTTTTTTCCCAAATAGGAATACCTCCCCGTTTCTGCGGCTACCAGTTGCATGGTGTACTCCATCAGTTCAATGTTCTACCACTTTCTCGATATAGTGGATTAAATAATTTCTCTTAACTCTTTAAGAGTGTTAAACTTGAAAAAAGATTTAGGTGAATATACAAGAGGACGAAATATCTGGCCCAGATACCGACACTACGCTACCAAACGAATCTTTATTGTCATAAATCACTTCACTCTCACAATGAATACCAGTACGGATTTTGTAATCTTCAACGTAATGCCATCCAATGCCAAAACCTCAGAGTAGAACACATGCCTCCTGTAACCTCACAAAGTAATACATTAAAAAAGATTAGAGAACCATCTCATCCAAATCCATTTTTTTTTAACTCGGACCAGTACTCCGCGAGTGACCCCTACATGCGCAGTGCATTGCTCCGGAACTAGAAACAAGACGATATAATTGAGGTTACAGATTAATAAAGATTGGAAGAACCTCACCGCTTAAGTTTTTGCTACAGGGCCGACGATAGAGGATGCTGTTCCTCCGCCCTTTATAATAACTGCTCAGTGACCAGTGCTATGCCTTATGCTGATCCCAAGAATTCGACACAATATTCATGACTAAGCGTGGAGTCGAACTCAGGACTCTCCTCTTCATAGTCTAGTGTTAACTACCTCAGCCAGCAGCAACCTCAAAACAGCACAGACGTACGTCCATCATTTAACTCTTTCACAAAACATGATTCGGTCCAAGACAATCATTGAGGACAGTTGCACTTGCTAAATTCAACCTTACGACGAAAAGAGTTCCTCTAACGCTTTGGCTTCTTTCATACTTGGAGAAATAAGCCCAACCTCCCTTGCTGAGACGGTCTCATTTTGTTATATCTGGAAGCTAACCGCTGTCCAGTTTAATCCAAAAAAAAGGTATGGGCCCATAAATGTAGGTAGCGATGATGCCTCCCTCCAATTTATGCGCTACCGCATTACCCTGGTGACCGCTTTGGCCTAGTATCCCACTTAAAAAAATCTTTTTTTCTTTTCGGTGGTACCGACAGTGAGCCAAAATAATGAAAAACCAGTTAAGAATGAAACTTTCAAGAGAGAAGAGACTTCACAGCGCTATACGCGCCACCTTAACCACCTTCCTAAGATCTAAAAGAACGCATATATTGATTGCTGAGGTTTCCGGCCTAGAAGTTCATGGGTCCATTGGGTCCACAGACACCTGAGCCATTTGCTCTTCCTCCTCAAATTCTTAGAGTCCGTGTAAGGAATACCATCCTCTCACTTATATCTGAGCGGTAAGACAATGACGAACCTCCTGCAAAACCTCAGCAGTTTGTCAATCCCGCCTTTTGGTATACCCACCGGTATTCTGCTAGGCAGAATATCTACAATCGAAGAATGCTCTGTGCTGAAATGAAATGGAGAGCTTCTCAAAGTCCATGATAAAAGCAGTCACAGCTGACGATGTTTTTATAAAAATCTGTATGGGTGTTAGTCCAATTGAGGACTTCGCGTTGCCTCATAATAAGTACTTGAGAGGCGTACAAGGGCACAAACGAGGTTGCCAAGGAACAGGAGGACCATTTGTTACGAAATTTATTTTAAAATAAAGAAATAAAAACTGATGAAGATGCCAGTGTATAAAACGCAACAAAGAGACAATTTCAACGGATGTAATTGTGATCCGTCAACAGCTAGAGGATTGTCTTCGCTTCAAATAAGGCAAGTTTGCTTATTGAAAGAGGTGAAGCTCTTTGGGGAAAAAATGCTGACCTTCGGTTAGGCTCAAATCAGCAACTATGCGACGTAAGCGGTGAACCTTTGTTTGCAATTTCCGCGCGAGCTTTGATATTCTAACGACAAGGAATGGTAAATATTGCTGTCCTCCACATAAGAATAGATGGGAATGAATGTTTGATATTTTTTCCATAGTTCATGGGACATTTACTCCAGCTGAACTTCAATCTCATATAATTTGCCATTATGATTACAAGAATAATTAATAACAGGTTTTTAATTTTAAATAAAGCTAGACATTTTTAGAATATGACTACGATTGTCTTCAAAATCAAACCAGTTGTATGACATCCTTTCCAAAACACCATCATTGGACAATATTTCTTACTTCGCATGCATTGTGACGGCAACAATACGAAATGCAAGTTTATGTGTTTTCTTCCTTTTTCTTTTAATTTGAAATGTGCATTTTTTTATTTGGTTTTTCTTGTTTCCCAAACAGAAAACCAGCCAGAGGTACCTTTTTTTGTTGTTGTTGTTTTGTTAAGCAACTTATTTCTTTCTCCATTTCTGACAACACCAGCCATTAACCAAGCAAACACTCATAATCGGGCACACCAACCGTCAAACAAACAAACAAACACACTTCATCAACAGCTTATTTTTGTTTTCATTTTCTTTAATTTTTCTCTACCATTATTGCTCCTCATCTTATTTATAATAAAAATGTGCAAGATTATCTTTTACAAAAAGAAGCAACTTATTATTTTTCATAAAACATACTCACAGTCCTTTAAACACTTACACACACACACACCCATACACTCACTCACATACATATAAAATATGTATGGATGCAAGCGTAAAAAATATGGTAAACCAAGCACAAACAAGTACAACAACAACAACTACATAAACAAAAGCAACAAACAATAAAAGAAATACTTAACCAAACATGTTATGCAGCCCTCCCCATTAGAGACTTTGTTGGATGTTTAAGCATGTGAATATGTGTGTGTGTGTGTGTGTATGATTTATGCACTGGGGGCTACTATTGTGGTTCAGTTGGGTGTTCTTGTAGTGAGTGAATGCAAGAGATGAGTTGTTGTTATTATTCATTGCTCATCAGCATCGTTGTTATCGTTATTATTATTATTATTAACAGCAGCAAAAACCAGAGATGACAGATGTGGCAACTTCTTGCCAAACATGGCGATTTTATATGTATGTGATTTGGCGTTCTTATTTTCGATTTGGCGACAGGGCGTTATGGCAAGTAGTTTGCTCCATAAGCCATAGTCCCTTTTTTTAATCGTTAAAGCCATACAAATTTATTCAAATATTATTCCTCAGAAAATAAAAGTTATTTTTGGATTTTTATTTATTCCTCAGAAAATAAAAGTTAATTCTTGACTTTTATTTATTCCCTAGAAAATAAAAGTTATTTCTAGATTTTTATTTATTCCCTAGAAAATAAAAGTTATTTCTTGATTTTTATTTATTCCTCAGAAAATAAAAGTTATTTCTTGACTTTTATTTATTGCCTAGAAAATAAAAGTTATTTCTTGATTTTTATTTATTCCTCAGAAAATAAAAGTTATTTCTTGATTTTTATTTATTCCTCAGAAAATAAAAGTTATTTCTTGGCTTTTATTTATTGCCTAGAAAATAAAAGTTATTTCTTGATTTTTATTTATTCCTCAGAAAATAAAAGTTATTTCTCGATTTTAAATATTCCCTACAAAATAAGTTATTTCTTGATTTTTATTTATTCCTCAGAAAATAAAAGTTATTTCTTGATGTTTATTTATTCCCCAGAAAATAAAAGTCAATTTTGGATTTTTATTTATTCTTCAAAAAATAAAAGTTATTTCTTGACTTTTATTAATTCCCTAGAAAATAAAAGTTATTTCTTGATTTTTGTTTATTCCTCAAAAAATAAAAGTTATTTCTTGATTTTTATTTATTTCTCAGAAAATAAAAGTTATTTCTAGACTTTTATTTATTCCCTAGAAAATAAAAGTTATTTCTTGATTTTTTTTTTATTCCTTAGAAAATAAAAGTTATTTCTAGACTTTTATTTATTCTCCAGAAAATAAAAGTTATTTCTTGATTTTTATTTATTCCTCAGAAAATAAAAGTTATTTCTTGACTTTTATTTATTCCCTAGAAAATAAAAGTTATTTTTGGATTTTTATTTCTTCCTCAGGAAATAAAAGTTATTTCTAGACTTTTATTTATTCTCCAGAAAATAAAAGTTATTTATTGATTTTTATTTATTCCTCAGAAAATAAAAGTTATTTCTCGATTTTTTTTATTCCTCAGAAAATAAAAGTTATTTCTGGACATTTATTTATTCCTCAGAAAATAAAAGTTATTTCTTGATTTTTATTTATTCCTCAGAAAATAAAAGTTATTCCTTGATTTTTTTTTATTCTTCAGAAAATAAAAGTTATTTCTTGAGTTTTATTTATTCCCTAGAAAATAAAAGTTATTTCTTGATTTTTTTATTTATTTCTCAGGAAATAAAAGTTATTTCAGGAAATAAAAGTTATTTTTTAATTTTTATTTCTTGATTGATTGGCCTTATGGATGTGATTTAAATTCGTTGTTATATCTTTTGAAGCGGTATGTCGCCAGCAGCTCCCATTGTAATTTATCCGGAAGCTTAAGCCAGCATCATAATATGCAGAAAACGGGTTGTGAATGTACATTTTTTCTGGGAGATATGTTGTGGATATCTTTTTTTGTATTTTTGGATATTTTTGCTTTTGTTATTTATGCAGAGGAATAAGTGATCACCATTACTTATATTTTATGTTAATGATGATGACAAAGATGCTTTTAGACTTGGCGTTGTTGTTATTGTTGTTTGTTAAAAATCATGCTTTGTAAAGAGTAAAATTGTAGGAAAACATGATGTCTAAAAGAAATCAAATAATAAAATTTACATAAAAATGCCACAATATCGACAATTTTTAATCAACGCTTTTGCGTACCCACCAGTGAGTGAGTGTTGGAGTGTGAGAAGAAAATTGTAAATTGTCTGGTCCACCACAACATTTCTTAGGAATTAATTTTTAATTGGAGAGATGTCAGCATATTTAAAGTGTTGACACAATGAAGATTTATTTAAAAAATTAGTAAACGAACAACTAACGTTTTGTATTGTACATATTTTGTAAATTAATTGGATCCCTTTAGAGTAAAAACATGTTATACTCCTTAAGTAATAATTTCAATTAATAATAGATTAATTTATTCATTCCCAAATATTTTTAGAGCCTCAGCAATGACATCATGCACATTATGAGCCTTTGACAATACAATAATATTCTACTCTAGTTAAATGATTTTACAAAACTTGTCATACGACTAGAGTTCTATTGATAATAACGTGTTATCATAACGCACGGTCTGGCAAGGCTATCAGCTGTTAAATAGCTGTCATCTGAACTGTCATTTATTTAATAAAAAGCTGTTGATTAAAGAATATGGATCGTTTGACACGTAAAACTAGTTATAATAGTTTAAATTTAGAAATTCTAAATAAAGAAACGTTTATAAAAAAAAATAGTTGGCCACTCTTTGCATATTACGGAATTAATACCTCATCGACCCACTGTGAAATGAGGAACTTTTTGGAAACTGGAACTTCTGCCCGTTTGTCTGTAAGTGAAATTTGTTTTCCAAGCCCCAAAAAAAGCTACAAAATTTCATTCTAGCATTTATATATTACAAATAGTCCCAAAGAGATTGTTATAGAAATGATTCCAGAGCTGGAAACTTTTAAGTTATTTTTGATATATAAAAGTCATTTTTTTTTTGTAGTCAACTGTATTTTATACTTTGGGAAGAAGTCAATTTATATTAAAAATCTCAAAAATTCGATTCCAGGGTTGGGCAACAAATTTTTTGGTACACGAAAGTAACCAAATATTTTGATAATTTAATTTTTTTTGTGAATGAAATATTTTTTATACTTAAGAAAGAATAAAATTGTTATCGAAAATAAAAAAAACGGTGCCAGGGTTGGACAACTGAATTTTTTTTTGGTTTATTTTATATATTTGAGAATTTGTTGAAAATGTTTAATTTTTTAATGTTTACATAAAGATTTTTTTTTCCTTTTTTCTAGATATAAAGGGTGTTTTTTATAAAGTTTTTTTTCTTATACGAATCACTCTGTTGTCTGACAGCTGTTTTGACAGTTTAAAGTGACGTCTCTACTCAGTATTGTTTGGGAAATCATCATGAACAGGTTAAGTCCAGAACAACGCTACCAAATCGTGGAAACTTATTTTCAAAAACAGTGTTCAATTAAAAATGTTTATCCGCTTTTTTACCGCAAAATTCTCTTCAGTGATGAGGCGCATTTTTGGTTGAATGGACATGTCAACAAGCAAAATTGCCATATTTGGAGCAAAGATAATCCACACGCCGTTCAAGAATTACCAATGCATCCCGCGATAAATGTACTGTTTGGTGCGGTCTATGGCCTGGTGGAATCTTCGGTCCTTATTTCTTTAAAAATGAGGAAGGACGACGCGTTACCGTGAATGGAAATCGATACAGAATCATGATCAATGAATTTTTGGTGCCAAAATTTCAAGATATGGATGTAAACAAAATGTGGTTTCAACAGGATGGTGCGTGCCACTTGTCATACTGCGGGCGAAACAATGGACTTATTGAGAGAACATTTCAACGACAACATTATTTCGAGAAATGGACCGGTGAATTGGCCTCCGCGTTCGTGTGATTTGACGCCACTCGATTATTTTTTGTGGGTATACCTGAAATCATTGGTTTACGTGGATAAACCAGCAACGATTGAGGCTTTGGAAACCAGTATTCAACGTGTCATTGCTGAAATACGCCCTCAAATGCTTGAGAAGGTGGTCGAAAATTGGACCTCCAGAATGACCTTTGTGCAAAATAGTCGTGGTGGCCATATGCCCGAAATTATATTTAAATGTTAAATGACAAGAAATTATCTACCAAATAAAAAATTTTTTTTGGCCATTTCATAATTTGGCATGTGTTTTATTTAAATTTCAAATCAGCAACCTCTTATAAAAACACCCTTTATTAAACATATTTGAAGTTTGTAAAAGAAATTAATTAGTATTAGAAGCTATAATAGACACAGAGCTGGGAAATTTAAAATTTTTTTTTTGGATACATGAATTTGAATTATTTTTTCCTGATTATAAAAGACTTATATTCCACTTTTCATAAAATAACTTAAATTTATTCATGTTATTTTATTAAAACTCTTTTATAATCCGGAAAAAATAATTTACATTCATGTATTGAAAAAAAGTTTAAATTTCCCAGCTGTGCCTTTTCTAATTTCTAATACTATTAAAAATTTTTTTCTTTTTTTTTTTCTTGGACCAGCACTCAGGGAATGACACCTACATATGCGATGCGATGCATTGTGCCAGAACTAGGAAAATTGATTACGAGAATGAGGATAGAGGGAGTAGTGTTTGTGGACGTTCGATTTGAACCTGCCCAAGTTAAAACTGGCAGGAAAGACCTCAACTGGAAATTTGTTCCACATACGAATAATCTATTGAAATAAAAATTCATAACAAAATAATTTGCAGATTTGAACTTGAGTCTGAATAAAATATTCTTATCTTAATAATATATATATATATATATATATATATATATATATATATATATATATTTTTTTTTTCTTTTTTTTATATTGACGTAAATAAATTAGTATCGAAAATCAGAAAGATTCGTGCGTCGCTGTAGGGGATTATACTTATGAGTCACCCTATATTTGCTGATGTAAGGCTGCCACCTTTTTCGTATGTTTCATTCAATTTGCTACCAGACTTTTTTTTAAACAAATAGTGAGTCATAAAATTCTTGATAATGCCAGAAGTTTCTGCTATATTCTATTATTTTCTTTTTTCTTTCTTTGAATTAGAAAGTGCAATAATTTTCAAATGTCTTATGTATTTAACTACTTCCTTTGCTTAATATCAGATTAGATGGAATTTTGTTAAAACATTTTTGCAAACAACTTGCCAGCGAATGCTCAGAAAATAAAGAGTTAGTGGAAAGCATTCAAAAGAAAAAGATCTTACAAACATTTTAAACTGAAGACGCCTGTTTTTAAAAATTTTTTTTTAATTTTTAATTTTTTTTTTTTTATAACTTAAAGGGTATTGTCTTCTGGCACTTAAAATACTTTTACTTATTTAAATGCTAACATGTTTTATATATGGATTTTTATTTCACGAGTCTCCTTTTTTATTGCCCTTTTCTTTCTTGAGGAGTTCTAGCCAACAATTACTTAACAAAAAATTATAAAAAGAAAAAAGAAAATGTGAAATATATACACAACACTTAACACTTAAATTGAATTGAATTGTAACACATGCATTTTGCTTTGAATGCACAGCCATTTCAAATAACTCAAGAGTTCAGTTCAGGCCGGGCAGAACAGAAAATAAAATGTGCACTTATAAAATGAAAATCATGCATACATACAACATGTGCATACATACATATGGAAGGTTGTATGTATGTACATACATGTGTTTGTGAATGTATAGAAAAGAATGAACACAAAAAAAATGTATTTATTGTTTTTTCTTATTTTCAACTGGCAGCCCAGCCAGAGTTGTCTCAATGTGCAAATGCCAACATGTGTGGAAGTGTGTAGTAATTCATGTACTCGTACATAGAATGTTGAGAAAAATTATAAATTTATCTACAAGCAGTCATATATACGTACTTACATACATATACATACATGCCTGATCGCACACATATGTGTATAAGAATATTAGGAGGGCCCTGTAGTGTATGGCTAATCGTCAGGGAATTAAATTATATGAAATAACCTGTAATCGGCAGTTTAATATTTTCTTCTATTCTCAACTCCTACCGTCTACAGAGTGATCGTGGTTTTGACTTGACCACCGAGAAGATTCATATATTTTCAGACCCAATTATTACATCCCTTATGAAATGGGAATACATTTTTGGGCCAATAGTCGGCACATGCATTGAATTTTTAAAATTTACGAAATTTCTTAAAAAATTTACATATGATAAAATAGTGGTAAGATTAACAAACGCTAAATATTACACCTATATACGAGGTCTGTTCAGATATACATACATACGTTGCTTAGTATCAGCTATTTAAAATAACTATTTTGTTTATGAAAGTCCTAAATATAAACGCCGGTATTCATAAAATTTAAAATGAGTTTGAAAGGTATTTTAATAAAAAATGTTCATACAAAATTTTCTTAAAACAGTTTTCAAATACGTTTACCTCCATATTCATAAAAAAAATCAATGAGTGTTCGAACTCACGGGCGATGTGTTAACACCTTTTTGTTTATATATTTTATATTAAACCCACAAAAAACAAAGAGAATGCAAAGCAGCAGACAAATGTACATACATACATACATTGTTATGTTTGTACATAAGCTACATACGTTGCTGTCTTGCTATCTCATTTTTATATATGTATATGTACGTATAACCACGTCACTATTCTCTTTGCTATGCATAAGACAAAACCGAAGATCAACATAAAACACTTTTTTAATATTACTCCAAATTAATACTCCGAATTAAAACACTTAAATCTCCGCTCGCCGATATCGGATCGCCTTAATTTTTGGCCTAAACTCTTCGCCGAAACCCGCACTAGCGTTTTAATCCAAAAATTAATAAAATCGGCTATGAATTTCCGGAGAAAATCGCGTGGGAAAATTATATGAAAATCGCCCAATAATCACTTTCAATACCGACTGCCAAGCAACGAACAAACAAACTCTTACATCTTACACCTTACACTTGCGTATGTATTGAAACTGATAGTTTACTGCCCTAGAGGCGCGCGTATAGATGTTAACACATCAAAAAAATATTTTATGAATATGGAGGTAAAAATATTTTTCGTATGTGAATGAATTAAAGAACTTAAATAAAAATTAGTAAAAAACAAATTCACCCTCGTTTTAATAGTTCCTGGGCCAACAACAACAAAAATAAGTTGATGAACAAAAAAAAAATGGTGTTTTGAAACATATTAGAATTTAATTCGTATATACAAGTCTATTCTGTAAATCACGTCGGTTAGAAATCAAGTGAATTCAAAACTAAATCATGATCCTGACAACGTTCTTAAAATAAGATAGGGCAGTTTTCTTCTGGATATGATATTTGAGGCTATATATAACAGCAATATTGAAAAAAGTCTGGAAAAATATATCTATTTCTAAAATCACGCAATTTCAAACCGACGTGATTTACAGAACAGGCCTGATAATAATTTTTTTGGGAAACAATAAAAATTTAATGATACTTTTTGAACAGACCTCATACATCCTTACCAATACCACTTAAGACTATTTCATATTTCACAAATTTATATTTGCCGACTTTGTTGTAAAGGTACGTACCGCCCTAATGTGATTTTAGTATAGTTTTCACATTTTTTGAAATGTTAAACATGTTCAATGCTTCCGAAGGCAAAAAAAGACAAGACATTCACTCTGCTATAAAGTTACTTTAGTATATTTTTAATTTTTCATTATTATTATTTTTTAGGTTTTTTTTTTTTGCCAAAGAAGAAAAATTTCAACAACTATAGCATAGACTTTATAGTTTATTTAAAAGGTGTATGTAAAAGAATTAAATCTTTAAAGGCTGACAGCCAAGTATTTCATAGCAATTTAGTGGTTTTAAAATAGGCGGTCTGGCAACGCTATCAGCTGTTAGTGTCATTTATTTAGTGACAGGGTTGTTATTTTCGAATATAAATCGTTTAAAATATGGAAAGAAAGCGTAAAAATTATTAAAATTTTATTGGAAATATGCCGATTCAAATGCGGCCACTTTTCGAGTATTACGGCTCATATTTGATCTGCTGTGTTAGGGATTGCAATAATTATATACAAGGCGAATTCATACAAGGTGAACTCACTTATGCAACTCTGTGTAACACTTATTGAACTGTCAAATGAAATGGTTTGGAAAAAACAATGGCCGCACACAAAAACGAAAAACCAGAAGAACACTTTGACAGTTCAATAATTTTGCCTTGGTAACAGCTGATCACCGATTTCTGAACTAAGGCCACCTGGTATGAATTCGCCTTGAATTATATAGAAATGTAAAGAATCGCAGACGTAGTCAGGGCTGTGCATAAACTCGCTGCTGTTAGTGAAAGTCATGCCGATAATCAGAATTTGCCGCCTCCACGGCGTTTGCAGCCATTGGGTCTGACGTACGGCTTATTACGGCGTATTTTGCCATTTGGATTTATATGTATCTTGTTCACCATAGAGTCCAATTCATGCTAAAATTAAAACCGATTGTCCTCTTACAATATCGTAGATATGCCGAAGACGTGCTAGAGCAATAGGCTTTCAATACTAGGAAATTATTTCTCCCCCGATTTTTGCAACGAAATTTTGTTCAGCAACGAGGCCCACTTCCCGCTTGTTGCTTACGTGAATAAGTAAAATTGCCGCATATGGGTCAGGGAGAATTTAGAAGTGAATGTGGAAAAGCCACTGCATATGAAAAAAAAAATGTGATTGTTTGATGTGCAAAATTCAACACTAGAAATTTACTTTTTTCTCCTTTTTTATTACAATTCGCAAGATTATCTGAATTAAATTGAAGCAATTTGTTCAAAATTAGACAATAGACTATTAATAAATGGTGGCAACACTGCTGCCATCAGCGTTGTATATCAAGTTACTGCGAGGGAAGTTCAATAAGTCCTAAAATAGAATAAATACTTCACATACTTTTTTTGTGGTACACTTTTAAGTGTCGTATACTCCAGCAATATTGATGAAATATATATTTTTTGATAGGTGTTTCCATGCAGTTATGCACAAAATAAATATTTGTAAAATTTAAACTTTAAACTTAAAAAAAAAATATACTTCCAACAATCGATTACGAAATTTTTTATTGTGTCCTAATAAACACAATAAAAAATTTCCCCTGTGAACTAAAAACCGGTGACTGTACCTTCAATAAATTTAATTCTTTTTACAGGGATTTAAATCTGTTGGGTTCTTTTGTTAATTCTTTCAGTGTATTTAAATAATTTTTTTTTAATTTTTGTGATTTTCATAAATTTTCTTTCATTATATTTAATAACACGATTTCACACTTTTCACACTCTGTATCTTGTTGTCTAGCATTTGGTACTAGTGCGTGTACATCTCTACTCATCTTAGTTTGTATATTTGTGCAACACTACATACTTGCAACATGTGCAACATGTGCGCTCATAATGATGAAACAACATACCCGGTCGTATTTGAGTTTGTATTCAACTTGTTGTTGTTGCTTCTTTTTATTGTTCCTTTTCAGTACTTTTATTTTTCTTTTAAATAAATACATAAATATATTATTTTATTATTATTATTTTTTTTTGATACTCCTATAGTTTGCTTTGCTGTTAAAACACTGACTGCTTGCTATTCATTATAAAGTCCCTTCAATTCACTTTCATTTATATAGAAGATTTTTTTTTATTTTTCTTTAACAAACTTGTTGACTTGAGAAAGGCAGCACAAGTAAATATCTTAAGAGATTTTTAAATAATATATAAACAATTTAACAATATTATAATGCAATTGCAGAATTTTTTATATTGTTTTGTAATAATTATTTGAGAAATTTATTTCAGAGGCAACAAGGCTCCGGAAAATGTAGTAGATATTTTAGATTGAAATTAAAAAAAAGGATATATTAAATTGAATTAAGATTCTATAGGCTAATTGTTCGAAATTTTTAATTTAAATCTCAGAAAGACATGATAAATATTTCAAGGCCCAAAGGCAAGTCAACATCAGTTTTTGTTATTCAACTTACACAGCAGAGCAGAACAGCTGTTTTCGAAAGACGCAACCCTTTCATCATCAGTGCTCATGTGTATTGTGTTTGTCACCACTTATTAGGTGGCTTAGTTGAATGTGATAACAGTTCCTATTTACACAAATTTTATTGTGAAAAAGAATACGAGAACTGTATCAACCTGATGTTAACATGTTATTGTTATAATACTCGTGTTACCGTTTGATTATTTTATTTTATTTTTTAATAATAATAGAGACAGATTACAGATCTATGATTTAGATATAGAAAATAAATAATGGCAAAACCTTAACAGCAGTGAGGTTCGTAGGAAATGAAATCAAAATGTCATAAGTAAATCCAAAAATGTTAATGTCCTGAGAGAAGAAATATTGAGAACGCTATTGGCTGAAGTTGTTAACACCAGACTATGAAAGCTGGTCCTACTAAAATAAAAAATAATCGGTGGCCGTCCTAAAAATTATAACAACTGTTTGATAATTCCGTGACTTTTGAAATTTCCTTCGCATCTAACTTGAAATGCAACACTGTATAACCTCAATATACCATCTGACGAATATTGAGCAAACCTCTTCATTTAATTTGTGCTTGACAGCCGTTTAAAAGCAAAGAACCTCTTAAATTGTAATAAAAACAGGAAAAAAGTGAATTTGTTGTGTTGATAAACTATTATTTTTTACAATCACTGAGACCAAGAAAAGGTATGATAAATAATATGGCAACTCTGCATCATCAATTTCAATGGTTAAGAAATGGTTTCCTCAGATCCGTTGTGTTGCAGTCGCCCAAAAAGAGGTCATCACAACAGAAACTATAAGAAAACTCATGGAAGAATATTAAAAGATAGGAGAATGAAAAGACATGAGGTGGCGCTGAGGCTGTAGGACATTTGAGTACATTTTCCATGAATATATGGACCTGAAAAGGCCAAACTACCGACATGAATGCCGCAATTGCTGTTCTGCCCGTATGTGTAATTAATAAGCCAAAAACCTATAACTTCGGCTACGAACTGCTGCCTCACTCCATCCAGCACATTCTTGCGCTTTATTCACCTCCTGCAACTATTTTCTTTCTTCAAACATAAAGAAGTGACTGGCTAGATAGCCAGAGCTTGAGTTCGAAGAAAGAGGTCATAACTGAAATAAAAACCCCAATTTTGAGGGACTTGGGAAAACCTATTATTTGGTAAAGATAAAAAAAAATTGAAAAAAAATTTAATAAATGAATTGATCTCAAAATGAGGTTCTGTTTAAAAGAGGATGAGGAAAACAAATTTTATTCAAAAGTTAACGAATTTGCCCTCGTAATATACCCGATAGGCCATTTTTGTAACAAAAATTAAAAAAAAAAATTCATAAACCATATACGAGGTCTGTTCGAAAAATAATGTAAATTTTTATTTTTCTCCAAAAAAACATATTTATCTATCCTTCAAATTACTTGCCCTCTGCTAAAACTCAATTTCCAATCCTCGAAGCAGTTCTGATATTAATTTCTTAGTGTGTCCTTGAACTCTCTCAGCGATTTGCTTTTTAGCTCTTCAGATGAAATTAGCAAAAAAAAATCACAATCCTCTTATTTTTCTTCTGAAAGCTACCTCCTCCTCTCCACTTCCGGCCTAATGCAGTGCATATGTGAGTCCTACCAAAAAAAAAAATTAAATAAAATAAAACGTCACCTTTTTCAGGGCTCTTTTGAATCTTGGGACTAGGAATTAATTACAGAAAAATACTTCTGACATGATTGCAGTTCTATTTTTGGTTAAAATATTAAAAATTGTTTTCTCTCAAAATACAGCAATTTTTAAACGAACCTCGCCGTCACACGTGAGGAAAATAAAAAATTTCTTAACATTTTTATTGGTTGTAAAGTGCTGCGGAGTCCAGGTCAAGCCCCATCATTCACATTGGGCCTTATTACGGTTCTCGATTCGACTCGAGTGTTTGTAATAGATTAAAAAAAAATGTTGTATTTTTTGTTAATTTATTGCATTCTTTCGAGACGACTCGAGAACAGTAATAAGGCCCATTTGCTCCACTTTTTATTTAAAATGTTTGGTAAAACTTGTAAAAATCTTTCTGATTTAGAATACTATCACCGTATTTCAAATATTCTGGAGAATTTAATTAAATTTTTTTTACAAAATGTTATTTTTTAAACAGGCCTTTTGCAGCCTCATTTATGAATTCTCAAATCACATAAATGTTGCTTTGATTTTAGATTTATATTTTATATGTTTTTCGAATTCTTTTAATCCTTTAGCAATTTACAGAATTCAATTTCTTTCATTTATTATTTTTTTTTAAATATCATTTTACTGCAAAATATTAAACTATCATCTTACTGCAAAATATTAAATAAATAAACTTGGTATGATGATTTTCGGTGTTAAATATGTGTTACAGTTAAAAAAAAAATCCTTTAAAGATAAACAACATAATAAAATTATTGTTTAAACAAATATTTGATATGAATATTTGTTTGCTGGTTTGTTAATTTAAAAATTTAAATTTATTTACTTGTGTAGTAAAATAAAATTTCATAAAACTGCATGAATAATAAATTATTTCAAATATTATATTTTACTTTCTTTGCAATAAAATATCAAATAAAAAGTACTATTATCTGGGTTAAGCAAATGAAGTTTTGAGGTAAATAACATAAGTAAATATATAAATATATGCAGATTATTTCTAAAATTATAAAATTTATTCATGTTTAATAATTTGCTAATTCCTTAAACCCAAACCTCACTGTAATAAGCTACCAAAATAATAATAACACTCGGTTATTCAAAGAGGTGTTCGATATACACCCACTAATTAGAATCATTAGAAAAAGCATGGCTTAAAAATATTAGAAAAAGTAAATACATGAATAAAAAAGAGTAAAAGAAAAAAAAGGTAATAAAATGTTAAAACATGTTGACAGTGGCTGGCTGTAGACAAACAAAAAAAAAATGTTTGAAAAAAGTGTATGTGGCATGATGAGGTTGCAAGGCAGCTCGAAAAAGTCAACAGCCAGCACAACAATTTTTGGCATGATATTGTACAACAACGAGAAAAAAGTGTGCCACAAGTTGAAAGAGAACAGCGTAAAAATTTGCTGCCAACTTAAAGAAGAATGCATGCACAAAACTGTATTTGGCTGAGGTACACTTTTGAGGTAACGAATAAAACCCACAAGAAACACACACTCACGCAAAATAATATAACGCATTTTGTGGCATCTACATCGAGGAAAATTTTGGGGTAAATATAATTAACGAAAAATATTATACTCGTATGAATATAATGAATTTTTAAAAAGTCGAGCAGCCAACAAAAACCTCACTCACTTAAGGCTTAAGCATACGAATTAAAAATTTTGCTAAATAATTGGGATTAGCTTTTTTAAATCAATAGGCTATAAAATTACCTCACATCTAAGGCTTCTTACATTAATTTTTTAAATTTATAATGATATTCCGCCTTTCCACCTCAAATCATTTCCGATGACCTCAATTCCTATCCCAAAAGCAACATACGTGCATCACATGAGACATTTGATACCTTAATAGTGGTAAACATTTAAAGGCACCCAATTGTTACTACTCAGGCGTCAATCAGTCTAAAGCCATTGCTATAACGAATCACTATAACTAAGAAAAGTTTACGAAAACTATCCATCATCCAACAGCAATTTGATTGTGTAATCACTCCGGTTTGTTTTAAAGTGAAATTTGTGTTGTTTTATTTCGACCTCAATACATTTAAACGTTTATACCAAATGCAATTTTAAAGCTTTTGAATTTATTTTCAGTTTTAATTCAATTTATCAATCACATTATACGCAACCTAATCATACATTTCTAATTTCTAAATATTATATGTAACTGCTTATCAATCGTATCTTTGACAAATTAATACACTTTAGATAATTAAAATTTTGCTGGCAATTTCATTTCCATGTCAATATCTATTAACTTGCCCTCTCACACAGAATAGAACACCGAGAATACAAGATTTCAAGCGAATAGAAAAATTTCATGATTAATTTTCACAGAAGCTAGCACATTAATGAAAATGAAAATATTTCTGTTCTCACCTCCACAACAATATTGTGAGGCAACAGCAGGAGTGCAGTGATATTTCTGTTCTCACCTCCACAACAATATTGTGAGGCAACAACAAGAGTACAGTGATCTGAAGACAATGAATGAACTACTTCAATTTCGTATAACCAACTTAATTTGGTAAACAAATTCCTTGCATGATTTTGTTAGATTCTGCTCAGAGAATAACCAGAAAGTTATCACTAGCCGTGTCACATTTTGCTGCCTTAGAAAACCAAAATCTAAATTAATATTTTATTATGAAATAATATGCAATAATAAATTATTGCATTTTAAGATTTGATTTCTTTTTCGTTTTCTCAAGAACTAAAGAACACAATGAATGAATGAATGAAACAAGCGATATTAAACACTATAATGAGGTTGGCAGCAGCAAGAAATTGAGGAGAATTTTGCACGTAAGAGCAACTAAGAATAAAGCCAAGGGAATCTCTAGTCTTTATATGGGAAAAGTTTCTTCTGCACCTCCAATCAGTCACAGAAAAAACACTGTACTCAGTTCGAGATACCTGGAAGTTCCTGCATAAGATGTTCCTCAAACAGTATACCTCACTGATGCCTCATACTTTTTTTTTGCGTAGCTTAAAAGCTGTTATGCTACATATATTTTTATTAATAGATATGAAAAAAACGCTGTACTAACTTCTATTTTATCGAAACAATGCTTACAGTGTGGTCAACTTGGAGGGAAATATGCTGAGGTTCAGTGTTCCTCACTGAGTGCTCCTCATTAATAACAAACAATATTACAAGCAACTTTATGCCGCCTAAAAGCTATAATGTAACGTCTTCTTTCATTAATGGACAAGTGCGGAAGTGTTTTTGTAACGCCTTCCCAATTTCATGGCGTTTGTACATTTATGGGCTCTGAGGTTGAGATTTCTCTTGTGAGGTTATTACTCATTTCTTTCCTCTAGATGCTTCTACAGCCTACCAGGAAATTTTTGCTACCATACTATCATGAACAACCCGTCTGCGCCCACTTTGGAACTGATGGTCCCCACCATAACGACACTAACACATAATGTCGATAGAAGTGATCTGCAATGGAAAAATTCCTTTTATAATTGCGTCTGTGGCTGCCTTTTAGATGAGGACACTCATTAAATATTTCAAAATCATTTAATTTGATATATAGAGCATAATAAACAATAAACTGTTACCAAAACATAATACTTATAAATATTTAAAAATAAAAATATATAAACTTTATGATATTAAAAGAAAAATCCACATAAATAATCGATGAAGAAATAAACTGTGAACTTTTGAAATAGTGTTTTGCAGTCGGGGTATTTGATATGAACTTTATGGTATTCAATGTTGTTTTGTGCTCTGCTTTTGCAAAACGTTTTATGGTATTAAGATTTACTACAATCTTGAAATGGTTGCATTGGTTGAGTGACTTTAGTCAGTCAGCTTGCCATTCAAACAGAGTAATATTAACTCTTGCTGTCTGTCAGCCAGCAGTTGTTTCATTGAGAAATTTTTGTTGCAACAAAAATAAAAAAATAATAAATAATTCCTCTCATCATCACAAGCGAAAAGTGAAATGTAAAATAACTTTAATATTTAAACAATATTTAAAGCACACAATATCAAATGTTTTTTAAGAAAAAACTAAAAACATATTTTTAATTAAAAATGTTTTGTTAATAAGGATATAAAAAAAGGAGTGATTAATAATCTAGTTCCTGAGAATTCAGTGACTCTGTTTACAACTATTGAAATGAAACAAATCAATTTCAAAGCCATACAAAATAAAATAAATATATCTATAAGTTTTCTTTCACTAATTTCCACTTTACGTCTTTTTTTTCTCCAAATAAGTTGTAAAGGCTGTATCTAGAGGCAGCTTGAGAACCGAAGGTTTTATTAATTCTCATCGATCTAGTGGAGGTCTGTGCATGGCCTAAGAAATGCAAAAGCATTTTGAGAACCTAAAAATCCTGTAAACCTCATTAATTTCGTGGAGGTTTTTTCATAGCCTACAAAAAAAGCGTAAAGACTAAAATTTTTAAACAGTTTGAGGGCATAAATACCCAGTAGTCCTCATAGATTCCATGGAGGTTTTTTTTGACAGCCTAAGAAAAACGTATATGCTAAAACTAGAAACATGTTGAGAACCCAATCAATTCAGTGGAGGAACGTTCACAACCTAAGAAAAGCTTAAAGGCCCTTTCTAAACACAGTTTCTGGAATCTAAAGACCCAGTAGTACTCACCTATTCAGTGGAGATCCTCTTACGACCTCAGAAAAGCGTAAAGTTTAAATCTAGAGGCAGATTGAGGACTCAAAGACCCAGCTATCCTTACTTCTATGGCCTAAGAAAAGCATAGAGGGCAAACGTAGAACCAGCCTCCGTATCTAAAGATCCATTAAGTCTCACTGATACAAGAGAGGTTCTCTCACTACCTAAGGAAACAGCAAAAAATAAATCCAAAAACAGGTTGAAAGGATAAAAACCCAGTAATTCTCATTAATTCAGTTGAGAGGTTCGCTTACGACCTAAGAAAATTGTAAAGGCTTAATCTAGAAATAGCTAAGAATCAAGACCTCATCGGTTCAGTTGAGGTCCGATTACAACCTAAGAAAAACTTAAAGCATATATCTAAAAATGGCTTAAAGACCCACCGATTCTCAACGATTTACGCGCTAAGAGAGGCGTAAAGAAGAAATATAAAAACAGTTTGAGGTCCTAAATTTCCAGTTATCCTCATAGTTTCGCTACAGGTTTGTTCATAACCCAAGAAAAGAGTACAAGAAACATCTAGAGGCAGCGTGAGAACCTAAAGACCCAGTAAACCTCATAGAATCAATAGAGATTCGGTAACGGCCTAGGAAAAGCCTAAAGTCTAAATCGAGAAGCAGGTTGAGGTCCTTAAAGACCCAGTAATCCTCATCGATTCAGTGGAGATCATTTCAAGCACGGCCTAAGAAAAGTGTAAAAGTTAGATATAAAAAAGATTCAGAACTTTAATATCCAGTTATTCTGATAGATTCAGTTAAGGCTCGCTCAGGGTCTAAGAAAATCATAAAGGTTAAATTGAGAGGCAGCTTGAGGACCTAAACCCCCTATAGTCCTCATCGATTCAGAGGAGTTTTGTTTACATGCTAAAAAAGGGTAAAAGAGTACATCTAGAAGAAACTTGAGGACTGTGACCAGTTTTATGTCATCGTTTTTAACCCATTTCGTCCCAGTGTTCCATTTTTCGAACAGTAAATTTCAAGCATTTTAAATTTTTTTTATCTGTTTAGGAAAGACTTTTTAATATTTTTTCATGAACATTTTTAATGAAAATTTTGAAAAATATTTTTAAAAAAATTTTTAAAAAAATGTTTAATGAAAATTTAAAAAAAATATGTTGATGAAAATTTTTAAAAAAATTTTTAATGAAAATTAAAAAAAAGAAAAAAATTTTAATGAATATATTAAAAAAATGTTTAATGACAATTTTCAAAAAAATTTTTAATGAAATTTTTAAAAAAAATTTTAATGAAAAATTTTGGACATCTGAATCGTATCTTCTGGACCCAAATTACCATTAAACTACGAAGTTTCATAAACCGATTCGAAAAAAAATCTCTGGGACGATATGGGTTAAACAGGCTGACAAGAATTAGCACAACCACGGACTAATGCAGATTAGAAAATTCTGATACTCATAATTGAGTATAGACCCGTAATAATTGCGTTAACTAGTAGCGCCAACAACCCCTACATATGTATACTATATTTCGCAAGCGAAAGCGGCTGCAGCCACAATCGTTAATATATAACTATAAGATTTTTTGTAGCACACTTTTGCCATTCTAGTCAAAGGGAGCTCCTCTAATAATTTTGTTCAGTTGAATAATTCCAGCGCCAGTTTTTTATCCTTTTATTTTAAAACTTTAAATATTTTGCAAAAAAAAAACAGGTTGTTTAAAAACTCAATTTTTTGTTGTTGTTGTTGCAATATTAAATGCAACACTATGACATAATTCTATTAAAATAACAGTCAGTTCAAATTGCAAGTGTTGTTATTACCACATTATTACAGTTTCATTTGAATAGATTTAATATTTCCTAATAAAATTTTAAATAATCTGGCTATAAATGAGAAGGAGAAAAAAACTGAAAATTGTACAATGTTTTTTTTTTCAAGTTAAAATCAATAGTTAATGCGAAAACCTTGTTTTAAGCAGATTTTTAAATCCAACAAGAATTAATTAAAAAAATATTTTCAATGTTTAACAATTTAATGATTTTTTTTTTTATTTTTTTTCGGAATTAGTGGGAATTAAAGATCTATGTGCAACACAATTTTGCAAGTGACATTTGGTAAAATGATGTCTGGGTTTTTTAATTAAATAAAAAAAATTAAATTTGATTTTTTGACACATTAAAGCAGAAGTACTGTTTAGGACGAGGAAATAGCAGAAATATGAGGATAGGATTTGTTGAGGTATTTAGTGGGTTCTATAGGGTCCGCCAAATAACTTTTTTTTTTGAAAATGCTATAAAAAAACTACTGAATATTTTCTCAAATTTCTTTTTTTATAATATTTATCAAGCTTGTGGTCGTTTTTTATAATATATTATTTCTTATAATTTTTATTCGATATTTCGTTAACAGCTTGTTAACATCTTCAGGAAATAAAAATTATTAATTTTTTTTTTTTTGTTTTTTTTTTTTACAAAATCTGTTTCTCTCCCTCTCTTTTCCTCATACTTCTCTATTCGTGCTTTCAATGCTATTATTTCCTTTCCATATGTCTAGTATGATTTTCGGAATTTTCTTTTTTTATTTGAAAGTACAATCCTTCCGGTTAATAATGGAAAATAGTTTCATTCAAATGGCTGCATGGCCCGATAACGATCGCCATTGACTGTAACGGCCACGCCTTGCTCATTTTCGAAGAAAAATGGCCCAATTATGCCTCTGGACCAAAATCTGCACCAAACAGTGAGTCGTTTTGAGTGCGTCGGCTTTTCAATGTATGCGTGCGGGTTTTCTGCGCCCCAAATGCGACAATTTTGCTTGTTTACATACCCGCCAAGATCAAAATGAGCTTCATCTGAAAAGATGATTCTTTTGGCAAAATCGGCATCTTCTGTAAGTCGATCGCAGGCCCACTTAGTGAAGCGAAAACGCATTGGATACACAACCATATTCGTTCAGCGGAAGGATAAAACTAATTATCTGTCATATCAGACATGAGCTAAGTGTTACCATTCCCGAACTAAACACTAGTTGAAAAAAAACGTTAGATTGCGGACGCTATACTACTCTGTCGGGGGCAAGTTAACAACCATGAAGTTTTGTGGGCAAAGGCATTACACTTTACACTAAAGAGTGGTAGTGCAGTAATTATACTTCTTATAAAAGATATAATGTAATATTAAATTTCCCTAGGGCTAGGGAAAATTTAAATGAATTTAATTGAATTAACACGGGTATTATAACAACAACATGTTAACATCAGGTTGATACAGTTCTCGTATTCTTTTTCACAATGAAATTTGTGTAAATAGGAACTGTTATCACATTCAACTAAGCCACCTAATAAGTGGTGACAAACACAATACACATGAGTACTGATGATGAAAGGGTTGCGTCTTTCGAAAACAGCTGTTCTGCTCTGCTGTGTAAGTTGAATAACAAAAACTGATGTTGACTTGCCTTTGTGCCTTGGAATATTTGTCATGTCTTTCTGAGATTTAAATTAAAATTTCGAGCAATTAGCCTATAAAATCTTAATTCAATTTAATAAAGCAATATAAAAAAATTTTCGTTAAAATTCTTACTACATTAAATCAATTTAATTTTACAAATTACACGGCAGAACATAAAAACATGATTTTCGGAAGTCCATACACTCCCATCATAAGTATCACCAATTCTTAATTGACCTATTTTTAAACAAGGACTGACACTAAGGGGTGTATCCCTACTCCTGCTAGGCATACTAGATATATGGAAAGGATATAATAGCGTTGAAAGCACGAATAGAGAAGTATGAGGAAAAGAGAGAGAGGGAGAGAGACAGATTTTGTATTAGTAATTTAGTATGTCTTATTAATTTGCTTCGCCCGCGATTTTTTTTTCTTCAACAGTTTTAAATGCGTGGGATGTGGTTAGAATTCCTGCAGCATTTTGAGTGACATAATTTTTTTTTTTTTAATTCGGACCGGCACTCTGGTTATGACCTCTACTCGTGCGTACATTGTGCTGGAACTAGGGAAATTGGTTGCGGGAAGGAGGATAAATTGTACAATATTTTAGGAAACTATTCAATAGCAAGACTATATAATCTACGCAAGTAATAAGTTCATTTTTATTTCAATTATGATATGTAATACAACCTTTATAACTAAACTGGCCAAGAAAAAAAAGAAAACACACATTATCTTTGCCTTCCAACAATTAATACAAACAGTAAATGTGTGACTGGTTTCATTCGTAGATGATTGAGTTATTTATCTTTTGGCAGACAGTCGTGATTTTAATTATTTAAGCTGGTAATAAACTTTTAATCTTTATGTTAGATTTTTATGTTCCAAAAAGCAATTTATTTTATCGTCTCCTTATTTTAGTGCTGTATCACTATTATATCTTTTAAAGACAGCATTTTTACAACAACAAAAAATGAAATCGCTTTATCTCACTGGTCTTTTTGGTTCAAGTGAGTTTTTTTTTTCTTTTCTTTTGATACCCAAAGAAGGCAAAAATTACAACATCAACTTGCTAATATTATTTACACTGGAATTTGCTTTTATCTTTTTTGCCTAAAAGAGACAAAAAAAAAATATCTTCCGACGTAATTAAAATGATATCAAAGTTAAAAACTTTCTGTGTTACTACCCGGCATAAGATAACAACAATTCAATTGTTTTTATTATTTCGGTTAGGATTTTAAATATTTTAGCTTTCCTTAGCTATTTCAATTGTCAATGAAATTTACTCATGTCTGCTGTTTATTAACCCCGGTATTCATAAAAAATAAAACGTATTTGAAATCTGTTTTAAGAAAATTTTGTATGAATAAATTTGATAAAATAGATTTCAAACTCATTTTAAATTTTATGAATACCGGGGTAATTGTTTATGTTAAATGATTTTAAAAAAATTTTAAATATTACCAAAATATAATTATATATTTTGGTAGGTCTTATATTATTAGAATTCCAAAATTATTTCAGATATAAGACTTTTTCTCCAATATAAATAGCTTTCTGGGGTACCATTGGTACCCATTCCCATTTTCCCACAATGACCGAAAACCTTTCCAGAAAAATACATATTTTTTTTCAAATAAATATTTTTTCAATATTTTATATTTTCAGTACATCCCTTAAGTATTTCTTGGACCATGATTTCTATGCCATTAGTTTGGATAGAACTGGCTCCAGTTCCTAGATTTTGGCTTCCAAGTGATCGTAATAAAATTTTACTCCAAATGTTAAGCGGTTAACAGAGCTCGTGTTAACTGCAGAATAGGTTTGGTACAACTCTAGGTTTGCGTCTTCGCTAATATAAATTTAAATTTATCCTCAGACACATAAAATTTTGTAAAAATATTTAAATTTTTATTTTATTGTATTTATTGAGCTCGAGGTGTTTTTACAAAATTATTAAAAATTTTATTTATTAAAATTCAATATTTCTATAACAATTTGTTAACATCGTCAGAATTATTTAGTGCATAAAAAGACCGCGAGCTTAATAAATTTGATAAAATAAATAAAATAAAGGTCAAAACAGAAATTTTATGTATTTTTAGTGACAAAGTTCAATAATTTTTCTAGAATACTCCTAGGCGAATGGCTTGTTTGGGAACAACAACTCACTATTGTGAATATTTTGAAAATAAACATTTCTATTGTGAATTATTTCCCAGTAAAACGAATCTATTGTGAATTATTTTTCCGTTTTTTTTTATAATTTGTGTAAAAGGAAATTATATTGATTTTGATTTTTTGGACATTTGACCACATTAAATGAGGGGAATAAATCCATAGGGAGTTTACAGTGAAAATATATACACCGTGAACCGGATCTTCTATCAACTTTATGACAGACCTGGTAAAAAAAATAATAAACTTTTGAAAAAAAGAATAACAACAGCAACAAAAAGAAACAATTGTTCTCGTTCCACCAGCCATTAAAGGATATTATTGAAATGTTTATATTTGTGTTTAACAAATTTAAAACATTTTTTTCGCAATTTTATGTAAAAAATATGGCCTATTTATATATATTGTGCTTAACTTTAAAAAAATAACTTTTAAAGCAGATATATTTCATCACTTTAGGCGGCTGATAAGATATTTAAAAGTGTACCACAAAAAAATATATGGGTCTTTTATATATAAGATATTAATCATAATTAGAACTGACAGCTGTGTACTGCATGCCACTGTGCTTATTTTATATTAAAATGGATTTAGTGGAAACTAGCAGAAGTTTGCATGCCTTGACTGCCAAGATTTTTCTAGACAATCATGTACTGCTCGACCTCTCCACATTATTAGTGATCTGAATAGATTTCTTAATGGGACGGATGGATTGTAGTCACAACCAATGGATCCGTAGCTTGATACGACCCTGCATAGTTTGATACCAACGAGTCAGTGGTCTGCCAAAATTAAATCATGCAAAGATTTTATTAGAATGCACACTGTAAATTTTTAAAACTCCTGTGGAGTGTACAATTTCTTGTAGGGCACTAAGTCCGGCTTCTAGAGGCATTTTCTTTTATACGGAGTCCTACAAGAAATTATACACCTCTAGGAGTTTTAAAAATTTCCAGCTGTGAATCATTTCAATCGAAGACAGATTAAAATTTTTATCGACTTGCGTTATCAATTAATTAAGTAACTCTTATGAATAATCCAATAACAAAAGACAATTCTGTATTCCAGCAAAAATAAAATTAATTATAAGAACTTGAAAAAACTATAAAATACCAATAAATTTATGGAATACCCCATATGTATGGCAACATATTTAATAGTGCTTTATAAAAATTGGAAATTTCCTCAAACATCTAATGAAATTACCCTCCTAAACGAATCGAAACTTAAACCTTTTGCTATAATCATTCATAAATGTATTTCGCACTAAATTATAATTGATAAAACAAACTTACCTTAACACAGTTATTTATTCAATTTAAAATTTATTATAGTTGTGTGGCTGCTATTGAAAAAAACAAACTGCTGCAAATTCAATATTTAGTAATCCGATTGATTGTTTTATTATCGGGCAGTGTAATTAAATTGCTATTGAGGCTTGCGTTGCATGCAATTCAGTTGTTATGCTGTGTGCTGCTTTTTCTATTGCCCGGAGTTAAATTCTGTGGAACAAAAAAAAGAAAAATAATTATTATAATAGTAAATATATAATAATTTGTTAATTTAATTAACACATTTATAATTTTAAAAAATTTCGTTATTTTTTTTTTTTCATGAAATATATTATTAGTAAAGGCAAAAAAAGAAGCGGATTTATGTGTTATTAAAATTGGTATTAAGTAGTTGTGTTTTAGGCGTGTTAATCAAAATGTGTAGAGTTTATTGGCCTATTAAAAAATAATAATACTATTTTTATGTATATCGCACACATATTTATGAATATTTAAATTAAAAACTTGTTTTATAGTTTATAGAGTTTTAAATAATTTTAATATGAATAGTTGCGGCTGACCTAACGTATAGATGGCGTTAGTCGTTAGACCTAACGTGTAGATGGCGTTAGTCGTTAGACCTAACGTATAGATGGCGTTACTCTATTGGGGGAAAAAAAGGACTTTCTTGAAAAGCGCTTACATATGCACTTTTACAAATATTTATATACAATTTAACATTCTTAAATTGCCAGCACATACTTATTTTTCAAATTTTTTATTAAGACATGCATTCATTGGTAAATTATAAACTTCATATTTATTAAAATTTAAATTTCAACCGTAAGTGACGGTGAACATACAATATTTAACTACTCTGGATATTCTTTGTTACATATGCCTGCACTTAACACATTATTACTCTAGGTTAGTTTAAGCTATAATAATTGCTTTTATATAAGTTTTAAATAAGTTGATTACAAGTTAAAGAACGGCATAAATGAAAATCTGTTTACCTGTTTTGTTCAGCAATGAGGTGGTTCTATGGCAGGATTCTTTTGAATTTTAAATTAAACAGCTGCCTTATTTTTTTCTTTTTGTTTAAAACTGCACTTGGATTTTTAACAATTACAATTGCTAAGTTTTGTTTTTTTTTTTTGCAATTTTAATATTCTACATGTGGTTAAGGAGTTGGTTTTTTCGAGATATTATATATTCTTGCTGTACAACAAACATTTTCGGTATACTTTTCCCATTTCACTGGATTCACTTGTTTAAACTGGTTTTTATAAATTTTATTTATTAAAAATTTTTTTTTGTTTTTTGTTGTTTTTTAAATAATTACTTTTAATTTTTTTTTTTAATATATAATTTGTTATTTATTTTAAAACTTTCTTATATTTTACACATCTATACGAATTCGGTTTATTTAAAGTTTATTTTTGTTAAATATTTTACTAATATTCTGTTTTGAATGATTTCTTTGAATAATATTGTAATTGAAGGAATTTCCCAAATTCGTTTATCTGTAATAAAACAAAAAAAGAAACAGTTTTTAAATACGAATTTTGTAATTTAGTAACTACATCATATATTTGAATTATTTGTTATATACACTTAATGAGTTTTTTTTAAATATGCACTGTTTTACCCAAATTTTAATTTTTAATATTCAAATTGCTCTAAGATCCAAAAGGCTTTACTTCCTGCAGCAACTAAAAAGTTTGGGCAACAAGTAATGGTTGCATTTTATAAAAACAAATTGTACTCGTATATTCAGCCTTATCGTGTTTGGCGTTTTTCGCCTTCAAATGCAACAATTTGTAATAGATTAAAGAACATTTTAGCTTTTTGTCTTTGAGCTATTTCAATTTGTCGAATTTGAAGACGTAGAACGCCAAATACGATAAGGGTGATTAATTTGAATGCGAAAAAAATTATTTTAAGAGAATTTTTTATAAATCTTACGTCTAATTCATAAAAATGTTTTATATGCTAATTTTACAATTTTTGTATAGAAATTTTTCAAATAAGAAGTTTCTGGAAGCATAAAATATTTTTCATGAATTAAACCTCTTACATATAAATATTGTGGTACACTTTTAATTAATTCTCCCTAAATGAAAATTAATCAAATATACATGGTTTGAAAGGGATTTTTGTGCAGATGTGCAGAAACCTACAATTTTCGATTTCCGTTAATATTTTAATGGCGACTGATACTAACAAGATATGCACAAAAATGTTTTAAAATTTATAGGCATAAAACACAGCACAACATGGAAAATTTTTATGTAGTTTTTAAAAAGATCTTGGCTTCTTTCGCTTTTTAAATTAATTTTCATGTTTCTGGTTAATATTTATTTATGTATTTTATTTTCGAAAAGTTCTTAATTTTTTTTTTGTTTCTTGCATTAATCTTTATAATTTTCTGAATCCTTCCTTTTAAGGCCTTAATAGGTTATCCTTAATAGGTTTATTTTCATTTTTTATAAAACATTGCAGTTACAGATTTTTTAACTTCGCCCCAAGAATATTTAAAATGTTCCTAAAATGAAGAAGTTACTGGCTTTACCCCGTTTTGACAAAACAAAAATTGAGATCTCAACGTTTGTGGAAATTTTTTTCAAATGTGTTTTTTTTAAATAACTTTAAACACCTTTTTCGATCGATTCCACAACTAATTTGAAAAAACTGATTTTTTAATAGTAATAGTTCTCATAGTAACTCCGCATTACAATTTGATTAAAATTTAGCGGAAAGTTGCAATTAAGGACTTTAGGGTCAATCTTTTATTTAGTTGGTGGTACATTATGTTATTTATTTTTTTATCTCGGACCAGGACTCAGGGGATGACACCTACATATGCAGTGCATTGTGCCGGAACTAGAAAGATGAAAAATTATTTAACACAATTTTTTTTCAAACTCAGTTTCTTTTTTGCAATAACTTTATCGATCAATTCCACAAACTATTTCTCAAAAATATATGTTTTTAAAAAACTTCTCATAGTAACTCCGCGTTACGATGTGGAAGTTGAATTTAAGCACTTTAGGGGCAACCTTTTATTTAGTTTGTGGTACCTACATTATTTTGTTAAATACAAATTATTTCAATATGTTTTCTTTTCTTTAATTAATTAATTCATAATTTTCGTGTTAACATAAAAAAAAATTTTTAATTACATACTATGTACATATATATTTTTTAAGATCTTATGTTTTTTTCTACAAACATTTAATACACTTGATTTTTTTTGTTAATTTTGCCGTTAAACTCAGGTTTTTGTAAAAAATTAATTCACCGTTTCTAATATACGAACATAATAGGTTAATATTTTTTTTAAAAGTGCAAAAAAGATTACACTTTTATTAGAAAAGCAAAAAAAAACCATAGAAATTGTTCTGAAAAAATTCTCTGTGTTACACATTTCCATAAAACATTGAACAAAATAGGTATATTTAGGTATTTTGTTAATAATTTTTTAAGCTTGAGTTGTTTTTATAACACAAATTTTAAAATATTTGTTTTTTTCAATATTTCGCCACTCTTTTAGGGACTTCTTTAGGAAAAGATTGCTTAGGTTTTCTTTAAAAAGAAAAAAAAAATACATATTTATTAAGTCTGCTTTTGCTTTTAGACGCTTTAATAAAGTTTATTTTATAATTTTCTTCTTAATACCTATTTACTACTTTTGTTGCAATTGTTTCTTAATTTTTTTAATTAAATATTTTCAAGTCCTTCAAAATTTATAACAAAAATATGCTGAACAATTTTTTTTGCTTTTAAAATTTGCTTTTGTTACAAATAAAAATAGAATTTTTGCTACAGAATTCTTTTTTCTTTCTCTTTCCCTGGAGAATTTTATTTTCATCTTAATTGTTTTTATTTTCGTTCAAGCTGTTTAATAGTTTTTTTTGTTATTGTGTTTGCTTTATTAGTAAATCATTCTTATGCTGCTGCGCTGCTGCTCCTGTTGTTGTTGCTGTGGCATACGATTATATTTGTTTGATATTGATTTGTTTTTGCACAATGAAAAGGGCTTCAGTCGATTTTGCTTTTCGCTTGTCTTGTTGTTATTGTTTTTATTTCTCTAAATTTCTTTTAAACATTTCAACGCACATTCATGCTGCCATGCACACATTACATACATACATACATGCATGCATCCAAAAATTCTATTACTGAACACATGACTTGTTTTTTTCTTTGGTCATGTTGGATTTTGCACATTTTGTTCTTTTAATGGTGCTACAGTTGTTGTTATTGCTTTTGTCTTCTTTATATCTTGTTGCTCTGCATGCCTTATACATATGTCTCGTATATGATGATGAGGAAAATAATAATGACGATGATATTTAAGCTGTTGAATAATTCCTTTTGTATAAAATCCGGTTTTTAATGTACAGTGATACTAAAATATATAACTCAGCAAACACAAAACAAAAAGAAAAAAAAACCCAAAAACAATTTTAGGTACCTATACAAGAAATAATATCAGCATGCATGCTTAAGAGTATGTATGTATGTACGTGTGTATACCTGCCTGCCTACATCTATGGCTGAACACATGCATGTAAATATGTGTCTTAATATACACGTACATACATGAAAGGGACTTAAGCATTAAACATCTCCCCAGAAATGTTGTAATTTGGTAAAAACATTTGTTCTCTTAATAAGTATTTTGTTTAAAATTCTTTCAAATTTATAACACTAACATCCGCACATATCATATGTAAATTTATATGCATGCATAATTGCACTAAAAAAATAAGTGTGGTTAGGTTATTGTGCATGTTGGTACCTTCTCATTTAGATGTTTGTTTTACACTAACAAGTATGTTGTTGTTGTTTTTTTTCTCAACTGATTGAAGTTAGTTGTTAATGGACTATATATAATATTTTCTTTTAATACAGGTTTTCTTCACTAACAAATTTTGTTTTCTTTTTTGTTGTTATTTCTAAAGAACAACAAAACACACGACGCGCGAAATTTTCGTTCAACGTTGTTCTGTATTTAAATGCCGGCGTTCAACTAACGCTGCTTCAACATGTCATTTGCTCTTTTTACATAAAATTTATCACTTTAACAACATCACACATATTAGGAATGTTAATAACATGCGCTCTGTTAAATCTTACAGTCCACACAAATGTTAATGGCTTAGCAATAGGCAATATTTACTCAAGCTGTTATTGTACAGCGTCCATGTGACCAGATGCTAAAAAAAATTAATATGTTTTTAACATATAAGGCAATAACCATTTTTTTAATAAAATTAATATATTTTAGCTATATAAACTGTTTATTTGCAAATGTTGTATTAGAAATTCGTCTAGTAATAATAATTAGGCATTTTATGTATAATTCAGACTTGCACAAGCATGTTCGTATTAAGGTGTAGTTTTTATTATTTTCTCATAATTTATATAGCAAATTAAAAATAATAATACAAAGCCTTAGATGTTAAAAATGTTTAAGATCTCAAAGACCTGCCTCTTCCATTTATATATCGGCTGTTTTCTTATAACAATACGAAGTATAGTGTGTTTTTTTCAAAGTCTCACAACACCAGATCAACGCGTGCAAAGTTTTAGGTAAATTTTTTATAAAAAAAATTAATTGTAATTTATTATTATCCGATATTTCCATATCCTCTGGATATCATCTTCAGGGCATTAATTATACATGTATGTGCTATGAATCGCACGATTGTCGAATCACATGCGACTTGAAAAACGCCAATTTCTTTTGAACGATTTTGAGCGATTGCGACCTCCAGCACACCAATTTTGTGACTTCAAATCGAAAACGCTTTATTTCATGCGATAAGCGATTTCCATCACATGGCCGATAATTAAGATTATTTTCACACTATATATATATATATATATATATATATATATATATATATATATATATATATTTTTAATTTTATAACAGAAAAACTATTTTATTTTTTTTATATAAAAATTCGTGGAGCTTGATAAAAACAAATAGATAACTAAAGTGATTTTTGCTGTATAAAAGTAATTTACTAACACAAAAATTTTGTTTTCTATTTAGTTAAATCTATTTCATACTTCAGGAAGAATTCAATTTATATTAAAAATCAAACAAAATCAAATAGGCCATTCCAGGGTTGAACAATTGACACATAAGAAATTTGCTTTCTTTTCTTTATATATGAAAAATACTTGGTATTTTTGAAAGAAATTTATTGATATTAGAAATAAAAAGGCCAAAACACGTACCCTGAGCTGGAAAACTTAGATAGTATTAAAATAACTAAACAAAACTAAGTATTTTCTTTTGTTGTCATATATATTGAATATATTAGAAAGAATGAAATTAGTATTGAATGTCATAAAAAAAATTATTCCAGGGTTCAATAACTTAATATTTTTTTTTATCCAATTAAAACAAATTTGTTTACTGGTTCATTGTAAATTGGTAACTAAAATTCAATTACTCGTACCTGAATAACAAAAGTTTTTAGGTATCAAAAAAAAAAAAAAAAACATCGACCCATAAAATTCATGTATAATAAAGGAAATTATTATACTCTGATATTTTTAAGCTTAAGGTCTCTTCAGGAAGAAGTCATACAAGGTAATGACGAAATATTGAAAATTAATATATTTTAAATTAAAATAAAGAGACCTTAAGCTTAAAAATACCAGAGTATAATAATAATTAAAAAGGGGTCAAGAAACCAGAAGAATTTAATAATAAAAGAAATGTTTATTTTTTTCTTTTTACATATAAATGTTCTAGTGCATAAAAATTATTTCATATTTGTTGACAAGTGATTTGAAATATTTCTACGGAAAATTTGTGATATAAATAATTTATGAACTTGATAATAAATATAATTTTTTGAACTGCACGATAAATATATTTGATGTTTTGGAAAGAAATTCATTCATTAATTGTATTATAAAATAGTCATTTCGGCTAAGCTGGTCACTGTTATTAAAAACCTGTTACTCTCTCACTCTCTAATTTTGTTAACTGTTTAATTATTCCACTGTTAAATGTGGAATACTGTTAACTCCAACTAAGATTTAATGTTAAATCTAACTAACATTTAACTAACAGTTAACATATTAATTAATTGTTTATTTCTGTTGATGCAACATTTCTTATTTTTAGCAGTTTAAGAAAGACATTTGGTAGACTTGCCTCGTTCTCTCTCTCTCTCTATAGTAACAAACTTACCTGTTTCAAACGGAGTGCCCAGTTTAATATATTTGCACGTATTTGATTTAACAGTTCGCATTTCCCTAGAATTTTCAATTATGTACTTTGCTTATTTAATTAAATAATTTACTGCATTTTTTAATAATAGTCACTTTAGCTTCATAAATTTTTAGGATTTGGTCACCCTGGTTTTAAGTAGAAAACAAAAATGTTATTGAACATTTACTATGGATGTTTTTTGTTATTGTGTATTTAGCCCAGACTACCACAATGTATTCCTATGTATCAGCAGAAATATGTGGGTGTGTTGATTTTTGGTGACAAAAATAGATATTTTGTTTGTTGTTGCTTTTTGTCGGTGAACCCCTAACCTACCGTATGTCTTATTTCACAAAAATGTTTCTCAGTTGCGATATTAACGACCCAAATAGAAAAATAATTTTAGTCATTTATATGCCGGGAATTTAAATTTCACTCAATAATTATAAATGTCAATTTCTTTACAGCTACACAGTCAGAAAAAAAGAAATACTCATTCTACTTGGATACAATACACAAGAAAATATTTCTTTGAGCTCATAAACTTTTAATGAAAATATGTAAAATAATTTATATATTTATATGTACTAATATATTTTATTTATATTATTCTTAGCAAATTTCGTTTATATTTAAGCACTAAAAAACTGTTCACAAAATAATTTTTTATTAAATGCAGAGCCACATCGGTTTGTTTTTCTTCATTAAGATTCATGCATAAAAAACATGCAAACGCCTCCAGAACTAAAGACTAAAGTTAGAAAAGAAGACTGACTGCATTTTACAGAGAAGAATGGAAGGGAAACAATTTATAAATAAACATTAAAAATAACACAGGAACTTGGCTTTGAAACAAAATTAAGAATTGCATTTAACTTGGTTATTCTTGATTGAATTTTACACGAAACCTTAGAACACATATTTAATTTCAGGTTTCGAATAATATTATTCGGATCTAAATTTGATCGAATAAAATGAGTTAAAACGAAATGAATTTATTAAATAAACCAAATGTTTGCCAAATATAGTCGAGCGAACTTATTCGATTATTATACTCGAATAATATATCTCTAACATCTTCAATTATTTTTCATTCACATATTTTTATAAAATATTTGTTTAAAATACCCGAATAATAAAATATGTATAATAAAAAAAAATTATTCGACTAAAATATTCGATTAACATTATTCAAATAATAATATACTAATTAGCTTTTTTGATTATTACTATTCTACAGAAAATTTATTGAAAACATTTATCTTCATATAAAATATTCGACTAAGATATTCGATTAATAGTATGCAAATAATATTATTCGAATAAAATTACTCTATTGTTATTGTTCTACAGTAACCATATTACAAAAAACTTTAGTAAAATTAGTCGACTAAGGTAAACGATTAAACCTATTTGACGAATATTATTCGAAGAAACTTATTCGATTCATCATACAATAAAATTCCTTAAAAAATATTAAAAAAAAATTTATTCGACTAAAATATTTGTCTACAATATTCGATTAATAGTATTCGAATAATACTATTGGAGTAAAATTGACTAATATTATTCGAATAAAATTATTTGATTCTTGCTATTCTACAATAAAATTATTTAAAAAAATTTAAAAAAAAATATTCCACTAAAACACTTGACTAATATATTCGATTAATGGTATGCGAATAATATTATTCGAATAAAATTGTTCGATTCTTGCTATTCTACAATAAAATTATTTAAAATAATTAAAAAAAAATATTCCACTAAAACACTTGACTAATATATTCGATTAATAGTATGCGAATAATATTATTCGAATAAAATTGTTGGATTGTATTTACATATCCTACAATAACCCTATTTAAAAAAATCTTTGTATTCGATTATATGTACTTGAAGAATATTATTCGAAGAAAATTATTCGATTCTTGTTATTCTACAATAATATTATTTAAAAAAATTTTTTAAATATTATTCGACAAAATTATTTGACTAAAATATTCGTTTAATAGTATTCGAATAATATTATTGGAATAAAGTTGACTAATATTATTCGATTCTTGTTATTTTACAATAATATTATTTAAAAAATTCGAATAATATTATTGGAATAAAATTGAGTAATATTATTCGATTAAAACTATTCGATTCTTGTTATTCTACAATAATATTATTTAAAAAATTTTAAAAAATATTATTCGACGAAATTATTTGACTAAACTATTCGATTGAGAGTATGCAAATAATATTATTCGAATAAAATTCTTCGATTATTACTAATCGATAATAAAATTACTTAAAAAAATTGCAGTAATATTATTCGACTAAGGTCATTGTATTGAACGTACTGGCATTTGACTAATATTATTCGAAGAAAATTATTCAATTCTTGTTATTCTACAAAGAGATTATTGGAAAAAATTTTAAAAAAAATTATTTGACTAAAATATTCGATTAAATGGTTTGAGTAATATATGAAATTAATAGTATGCGAATAAGTTTATTCGAATAAAATTGTTCTATTATAGTTATCGTAAAATAAAATTATTTTAAAAAATTTCAGTAAAATTATTCGACTAAAATATTCGTTTAAATGATTTGAGTAATATATGCAATTATTAGTATGCGAATAATTTTATTCGAATAAAATTGTTTTATTAATTACTAAATAAAATTATTTTTATTTTAAAAAATTTCAGTAAAATTATTCGACTAAAATATTCGACTGAAATATATGGCTAATATATTCGACTAATAATTTTCGAATATTATTCGAATAAAATTCTTCGTTTAGTATTATTCTATAATAACTTTTTTTTAAAAAATCGGAGTAAAATTATTCGATTAAATTATTCGTATAAAAGTATTCGAATAATATTATTCGAATAAAATTTTTCGCTTTCTATTAAAAAACTTGAATGAAATTATTCGACTAAAATATTCGATGAAAGGTATTCGAATAATATTATTCGAAAAAAAATTTGCAATTACATTCAAAGCAAATTAATTGAAAACTTTAATTAAAGTTAGGCCATTACATTAGTTTAAGAAATTAGTAACAAAATTTTTCATTTTGTTTTTGTTGAAATTTGGGAAACCCTAATATCGCCTTAATGCCTCGTTTTTATTGTACTGAAATGTGTTGTGTTACTTATACTCGACTTGAGCAACACATGCTTTCCAGCATCTTTAGTTTAGTACAACAATTATTAGTGTAATCATCTGCACTAGCGATCCCCACCCATAGCCACGGGTGGCCAAGCTACATCGGCTTTTTTCATATACACAATAGGAACGAGATAATAAAATTAACTGAATAGACTTACGAGTGTGTACATACTTGTATATAAATTACTAATAACATTCCTATATACACGTTTAAATAGTTTTATCTTTGCGCCCGATGCTTGATCTAAGCCAAGTCCCTGTGTTCGCTTTAAGTAAGAGGCCCTTGCATGGGTCGTTAACTTTAAACAGCTACAAACATGAAAGCTGATGAACATGACTTTTGATAATTAAATTTTTATTTAATTGTTTACATATTTTTTCCATTTTTTTTTCATTTTCTTTAACTTTATGTGTTTTTGTTATTACTTAAGTCACTGTGTAGAAATAATTAAAAATTGTGTATAGATATTAAAGTGTGAGTGTGTGTGTTGTAGGCAACTTCTTCATTTTATAAGCCATTAAAGATGCTTTGACTTGTGAAGATTTCATTTTACTGTAGATTCCATATACCATTTATTATGCTTTAGTTTAAAATAATTGCTTAGATAATATGCTTGTTGCTAAATTAAGCCTTTTGTTTATTAAAAAAAAAAAACAAAGAAAGAAAAATATAATATTAAGGAAAACTCGGTACTTCATCAAGGGCAATGCTAAATTAAGATAGTGTTGGCTTTTCATTTTGCAAAGTTATTGAGGTTCTTTTCTTCTATATTTAATTAAAAATTATGATCTTTTCTTCCAGCAACTTTTTCTGTATTGAGTGTTTTGTAGGCCTTAAGCAAAAATTTTACTATAATTTAAAACTATCCGATAGTAGGATATTGACATTCTCCAATTTAATTTAATTTGACCCTATTTCTATTTCAAATTTTAGTTTCCAATAAAAAACAATAGTTTAAATAATACTAAAAGTTAATTAATTCCCTCCAACCAGGCAGACCATAACAAGGTTTGTTTCCATTGTCCCCTTTTATATCGTGCGTGTATATATCTTGTATTTACGCCCAATTAACTGCGAAAACATTTTGTAACAAAAATGATACCTTCAATTAAAGCAGCAGCGAGTATCCCTAAACGTCGTTTCATTTAAATTGCATTTTAAGGTCTATTTTCATTTGAAACTTAACGCGTTTCAGTGATTTGCTTACAAATTACCAGAAGATATAAATTTGTTGAATACACGACTACTTGCGTATTTACATTTCAAACAACTACAAATCTGTTTGGTAATTTTCTTTTTTGCTTTCAACATACAAGTGTGTAGTTTTCTACTTGACGTTCGGGTCTCCTGTACAGTTTAAATTGTTTGCCGTCAAATAAAATCTACTTGAATTTTACACTAAAGCCTGCATGAAACTGCCGGAAGTTGGCAAAGTTGATTTTTCTAGTTTCGAAATTTTCCTATTATCTTAAGCACTTGATATACAAATCAGTCTCGAAAAGCAGGGAAAGATCTTATTCACAAAAAGGTGCAATTTATAACAGAACTTTTTTTGTTTATAAAAGACTTATAAAGGGTGGGCAAATTTGACGTTAGGAAGTAAATTGGCTTAAAAACACAAATTCAGTTTTATTGATACCAATGTAAAGCAGAAATATGGGAATTAGTACTGGAATATGATCTCGGGCAAATGTGTACCTCTCGCTCGTCGGCACTTCGGTTTCAGTTTTAAAAAGTTGAAATTATCCAAGCCTGGAATGGTTTTTTTTTAATATTTATTTTTGGATTTTTAATACCAATTTTTTTTCTTCCTGAAGCATAAAATAGATTTAATTCCCAAAAAAACAATACTCGTAACTTATTTGATTATTTTTGTATTACAAAATGGGAGAAAAAATCGATTGCCCAACCCTGGAATTGTATTTTTTATTTTTGGATTTTTAATACCAGCAACAATAAAAAAATAAAAAAAAAAAATTAAAAATTTTTACTTATTTGGTTACTCTTATGTATCAAAAATATTTTATAATACCCAAAACCTGGAATCGAATTATATTTTATTTACTTTTTTTTTGAATTTTCAATACCATATTTATTCTTCCTGAAGCAGAAAATTGCTATAATTCGCAAAAACCAAAATTAGCAACTTATTTGGTTATTTTTCTATTCCAAAATAGAAAAAAATTCGATTGCCCAACCCTGGAATCGGTTTTTTAATTTTTGTATTTCTAGTACTAACTTAAAAAATAAAATATGTTTGATTCACAAACAAAAAAAAAAAAACAAAATAGTAACTGATTTGGTTACTTTTATGTACAAAAAATAACTTTGATTTTCGAACCCTGGAATCTAATTTTTTTATTTCTGGATTTTTAACACCAATTTTATTCTTCCTGAAGCATAAAATAGATTTAATTCACAAAAACGTGAATTTGGTAAACTTTTGTTAAAAAAAAAAAAATATATATATATATATATATATATATATATATATGTATATATATATATATATATATATATATATATATATATATTGGAATCGATTTTTCGTCTATTTTTTTATATCATGTTTACTTAATTCTTCTTGAAAAAATCTAGTAACTTATTTGGCTACTCTTATATACCAAAAAAAAAAAACTTCGATTTTCGAACCCTGGAAAAGAATTTTAGATTTTTTTTGTATATAATACTAATTTAATTCTTCCTGAAGTATGAAATCGGTTTAATTCACAAAGAAAAAAACAGTAGATAACTTATGTTATTATTTTTATGTACCAAAAAAAAAATGTGATTTTCGAACCCTGAAATAGAATTTTTGATTTCTTTTAATTTTTAAATAAATTGAATTCTTCTCGAAGTATAGAATAATAAAACAAAAAGTAATTAAATAAGTGGTGACAAACCCAATACACATGAGCACTGATGACGAAAGTGTTGTGGCTTTCGAAAACAGCTATTCTGCTGTGCTGTGTTAGTAGAATAACTAAAAACTGATGTTAACTTTCCTTTGTGCCTTGAATATTTATCATGTCTCTCTGGGATTTAAAAAAACAAATTTCGAACAATTAGCCTACAAATCTTAATTCAATTTAAAAAAGTAATTACTTTTTGGTAGTTAATTTTCTGCATCCAAGAAAAGTTTAAACTTTCCAGCTCTGGAATCGATTTTTTGTGATATTTATAAATTTCAAAAGCGCTCTATTTAGGACCACATCCAATCCATTACTCCAAGAAGTCGCTGGAGGCTTTGGGGGGAAATCCAATTTCTCGTACAGACGGCCATCACTTATACGTCTTCCCTATTCATAAGGAACCAGATTATATAGCATACTTTAAGGTGCCGCATATTAATATTGAAGAAATTGCACGTGGAATGAGAAGTCTAGATATACTCTTTCTCTTTTTTGCCGGCAGGCCAAATTTATTGTTTCTTGTTTTTATTAATATTATTTGTGTTTTTAATCATTTTTAAACTTATTTAACAAAAAGGGTTTAAGAAAGGCAATTTGTATTTAAATTCCCCCAAAGCCGTTAAACGAGGTCAGCATGTATGATATACATATATTGTTTGGTCTTAAATGTTGTTTTTAATTCATAAAGTGTGTTTTGTTCAGTTCATATACAAACAAACTACGCACCGGATGACTGACTGACTGACTGACTGACTGTTTGCCTCGCTTTCACAGAGTGTGTGCGAGTTTGTTACATGTTTTTTTTTTTTTTTTGTTTCTTCAACATTTACCCACCATCTTTGTACGCTCGGTGGCAAGACCGTAAATTGTACATATTTGTATACCTTGCACTTGACATTAACATTGAAAAAATGAAAAAAAAAATTATACTCGTATGTAAGTGAGTTATTTTGATATCTAAGACATGTCGGTATCTAACGTCTATGATCTAATTGCAGTGCTTTTGGAGGGGGCTGGCTGGTGGTGTTTGTAAACCGAAATTGTTGGTAACTGACTCACTCACTCATTATTATCTTTAACAATAATAGCAATAATAATAATAAGAGGTTTTAAACTAATTTGGCTATTTGAAGCCTACAGTACGAGTGAGTACTTTGAGCACTTAAATATCAACAGGTTCAATTGTCTGTTTGATTTCATTAAGGGAAATGGGTGTTTGTTTGTTTGTTGTTCAGCGGGTATTAGAGAAATATTGTTTTCTGGAACTTTAAAACAATTACAAATTGATATTGATGTAAAAGGTCAAGTTTAAGCTCAAGATTTTTATTTCATATTAAAGTCAATTTAAGATAATTTGATCAATTTGGCTTACACCACGCAATATTTTATATAAATATATGATAATATTTACTTTTTATTTATTTTTTATTATTAAAGTTCGTTAAATTGGTGATTTTTTTGTTTTATTTTTTATTTCAATTTCATATTTTTATTATATCGTTTATTTGCTGTTTTAAAGTTTTGTACAATTTCTGTCTCTAGGCAAAATCTGTTTCATGCTGAGTGAGTTTTACGTGATGTTTTCAAATAGTGCATTTTTTTTTATTTAAAAACGTATTCCAAACTATAACTATAATAAATATATATTTTATAAAAAAGAAATATATATTTTTTTTGTGGAATATCCTCCAGCTGCTGTCATACTTTAAAGTGTGTAAAAGACATGCTTGAGCATGTTGTCGGCTGAAGTAGTTAACACTAGACTCTAGTGTAAAACTCGTACATTTAATGATTTTTTATATAGTTTAAATCATAGGTTCTTGTCAAGAACGACTTGGACACAAGTCTAGCTAACGCTAAGACTACCAGGCCTAAGATCCCAGGTTCGACTACGCACTCAGTCATGAATATCAACCCTACTGTAGCAAAAGATTCGCCAGCGAAGTGAATGATTCAAATAGTTACAATAAATTTTCTATCTTTCTATCTCTGTCTTCTCAATAATTTACCCAGTGCTGCCAACTCTTAAATTTTAGAAAGCACTAACAGCAAAAAAAAAGCTTATTTTTTAGAGAAAAAAAAACACTGCATTTAAAAAGTTTCAATCTATGAATGTAAATTTTTATTTTTTGAACTTATTAATTTTGTTATTACCAGAAGAACATTTTATTCAGACTCAAGTTCAAATCTGCAATCTGCAAATTATTTTTTTTAGGATTTATTTTCTTATTAAATTCAAGCTACTTTATAAAGAGTGTTTCAGTTTATTTCATAAATATATTTGAACCTTTTATTTTAAGAGCTGTGACCACTAATGCTCTCAGGCCAATTTTTAAAATTTTTTTTTTTTTAAATTGATATTCGAATTCCAATATTATTTCAGCTATAAGCCTTTTTGTGCAAGAAAGAGGGCTTCCTCAGCCACAATTTGCGCCTAGTGGCATATGTGTACGCAGCTCCGTTTTTTTATAATGACCAAATTATGACATCTCACCCTCTGAAACCCATCTTTTTGAAAAAACTTTTCGTAAAGTTGATATTATTCGAATTTGAAAAGTATTTCAGACATAAGCCTTTTTGTGCACGGAAGAGGGCTTCCTCAGCCACAATTTGCGCCTAGTGGCATGTGTGTACGCAGCTCCGTTTTTTATAATGACCAAATTATGAAAACTAACCCTCTGAAACCCATCTTTTTGAAAAAAACTTTTCGTAAAGTTGATCTTTTTTAAAAACTTTTTTTTATAATTGATAAAAAAAAATTATTTCGTATATAAGACTTTTTATGCGATATAAAGGGATTCCTGGGGCCACCATTTATGTGTAGTGGGGTAAGTGTGCCCATCCCTATTTTTTTAAAAGAAGTTGATTACTATTCGAAATCAGAAAAGCCTTAAAGACAGTTTCAGAGCTGGAACACTTGTTCATTTTTTTTATGGAATATTGAAGTAAGTTAATAACAAAAATTAATTTTTTTAGTTGTCAAACATATTTTTTTATTTTAAAAAGAAATAAATTGGTGTTGAAAATAAGAAAGGTTAAAAAAATGGTTCAAGGGTTGAAATTAATATTTATGCATATAGGGCAGACGGTGAAGGGCATATAAAATGCTCCACAGCCGAATATACAACTTTTACTTGTTTTTTTTTCCTCTTTTTATAAAAATTTCGTTTGAATTGTGGCTTCAGTGTTACAGTCATGAAATGCACCAAAATAAAATAAAAAAAAAACACTGAAAAGGATGGGAAAGGTAGGAAGTTGACAGCACTGACTCTCAGCCTACATAAGCAGGGATCATTCCCTGTCTGTTTTATAAGTTTAAAAAATTTAATTAGGTTTTCTTCTTCCTCAACTCATGCAGCCAACCTCAACTTGTAAGCATTGACTCTTCCATTTACAGCACTATGCATTTCATTAATAGGGAACGTCCCCATACTACCAGTCAAAATCATGGCAAACTTTATTTATTAAATAATTTCTCATTTTTCTAATAAATTTCTATAACTTTTTCAAAACATATCAACTGCCACACAAAACTAAAAGCCATTCGCTAAAAATAAAATGTAAATGCCAATTTTATAACTCCCAATTGCAAATAATTTGATCTTCATTAAAAGACACCAATTAAACTCTACTATTTGCTGGTGCAGCTGCCAAAGCAACTGTCTAATTGTTATAACTTAATTTCTGCTCAAACAAAAAAAAATAATAAAGTGTTATCTATATGCAATTGGCTTAATTTGCTAGAAAAATATGTTTATTCCCACACACACATACACACTTTAACGCAGAGTGACAAGATAGAACTCACAGTCATTGAACAAGTTTTATGTAAAATAATAAAACTATTTCAAATTAATTTTCACATGCAGCCATGACTACAGAAAGAGGGAATAGGAAGAAGTAGAAGACGAGCGAGATATTGAAGGAAATCCATTAAAAAAGTTTCCGTAAAAACTATTTCTATAGACAGATAATCAAGTGAATGCGAATACGAATGCGAGTGCGAGTAGAGTTGCAATAAACCGCAACTGCTTTTTAGCTGCTACCCAAGATCTAAGGAAGATAAGTTGGTTAAATTTAAAACAGGATGCGAAGCAACTAAATTGACTTCTTGTCTTTCGGTTTTCTTTTTGCTGTTGTTGTTGCTGCTGGAAAATTTAAACTTGTTTGTCAGTTCAGTGAGTTTCCGTTGATGTGCAGCAGCAGTGAAGCTCTAAAGAGCCATAAACTTGAAAGGCAAATAACATATAAAACACTCAAGTAGAGCAGAGAGCATATTATTTGCATATTGCAAAAAGTTTGCAATAGTTCTCCAGTGAAAATGGAGTATTTTCTTTTCGCTCCTTTTTTTTTTGTTTTTTGTAAAAGGGTATAATTGAAACAATAACATGGAGTAATAAGAATTTCCTGTTTAGAATTTTGAACTAGTTTTACGGAGAAAGTTTCACACGTTTCTATTTTACTTTAACAGTAAAGGTGCGGAAATAATTGTACAAATCAAAAAGCAATTTCCCCCAGTCTAGAAAGTTGGCATATTTAGACAAAATGCTATAGCCATATTAAAAAAAATATTTGCTAATAACTTAATTATGAGGCAGTTAGTGTATTTTCATAATATGTTGACAATCATGTACTAAAGAGAGCTTCTCAGCGCTCGTCTTCATCGGCATTATATTAAAAATTCACCGGCAAAATAAAAAAAAAATTATTTATAAAAAATTGCTACTAACAATTTTTTCTCCTCATATTTTTCTCCTTTTATCCATTCAATACTATTCCCTCCTTTCCATAACTTCAGCTCAATGCAGTGCATGAGAAAAGGGCCTCATCTGAATACTGGTCCAGAACAAACAATAGGAAACCACTCATGTTTAGTTGATTTATAAGACTGCCTCCTCTACGCGTAAACGTTCAAATAGAATGTAGATGATTTTTATGGCAGAGGACACTCCACTGGTCGTTGTCAATTGTCCTACAAAACCGTATCCAACTATTCGGATCCAGTGACTGATACCACAACCACTTTTCTGCTTAGAGTTTGATGATATTTAGCTCCTCATATATTCCAGTGATGCGTTTTAGAACCCAATACATTTGCAGTGTGACCCTGTAGCGATTTTCAGAACGTACAAAACTTCAAATTTAGAGCACAGAGTTGCATTTCCGGTTACGCCCTATACTTTAGCAAATTATCATAAATTTCCCGAAATTAATTTTTTTTTTATGAGTAGGACCAGCACTCAGGGGATGACCCCTACATATGCGATGCATTGCGCCGGAACTGAAAACTAGGGGATAGTATTAAGGAGACAGATGAGGAAAGATGAGAAGATAGACAGTTTTTTTGTAGCTATTTCAACCTTTTTACTTCGCCGGCTAATTTTTACTACAGGACCGACGAAGAAGGGTGCTGCTGTTACTCTGCTTTTTTAGTACATGATCGTGTCAGTCGCCGCCAATTATGTTTAGTGACCAGTGACTATGCCTTCATCATTGAAACAGGCTGGCAACAACTAACACAACCACGCACTAATGCTGATCAGAAGAATTCAACACAATATTTCATGACTCAGCGCGGGCTCGAACTCACGACCCTCCGCTTCGTAGTCTCGTGTTCTACTACTTCAGCCAACAGACTTTGGGAAGCAGTGATTAATTTGAGCAACTGTCAGACGATTTTCTAACTCTCTTGCAGCACAGAATTGTCCATCTGATAAAGCTATCGGGCACGTTGTTGATATCTTTCACGCCGCCGCTCATATTCTAAATGATGCAGCAACACTAACACGTCGAAGGCATGTGTTCACTGCAGAGAATATCGCCGCTGTAAATGAGAGTATGGGAGGATAGGACTCACAAATTGGGATGCTGTTAGTCTTGGCCTACCAGCCATTTAAGTTCCTCCTGGTGTAGGGGGATTATTAAAACCATACAATCATTAAGTCCGTCTGAGGACACTCAAAATTGTTATTGTAAAATTGTGTTTAGCGATCATAGACGATCGATGGCAATAGAGTCGTGGTAATTTATTCCTTTTGCAAGCACAGCAGAGAATGTAACACGTGAGTCATATCATATAAATATTATAATCACGGTCTTGTTAGATCACGACTAAGAATTCAATGTGACTCTTAATGTTATTCTCAACATAAATAAATAATTTTTTTTCTTAACTATGAAAACATATCAAATAACAATAATCTGACTATTTCCATAAAAATCATATACAGTTTTTCTATTTGCCATCGAGCAACTGTGCATGTATGTGTTGCCTAAAACCCTTCACAAGTTGCCAAATTGGTGATTAAGAGCTCCTACAGATAAACTTTTGCAATAACTCATTGACTTGGAAATTTATTTAATTATTATTTTTTCCAAATGCATATTCAGTCAATTATTATTGTTATTTGTAATGATCAGATGCTTAAGTCAAAAGCTTAAAGCAGCTTTAGTTTTGTTCTTTATTTAAAACTAATAAAACCCTGACACACTCGATTGCACAAAATTTTTAATGAAGAAGATTAAATGCTGCAGTTTCTTAAAAAAAAAAATTATCGAATATATATTTTTGCACATTTGAAAGTGTATGTGGCGGTTTACTTGATTGCCTTCTGACCTGTAAAGTGATGAACCTCGTCATTAAATTGGACTATTAAGTCACTTAATGAATTGTTACGAAATTTTGTTTATTTATTTAAAATTTTTGTTTATTCTTAATTAATTTTCATTGGCAAAATATTCGAGGTCATTAGAAGTTTTAAAAATCTATTGATGCATTTTATTATTTGCAAAATGCTGCTGATGGATGACAAAGTCAATAATGAATGGCATTCATGACACGAAACTAATGTTTTAAACTTAATAATTTAAATTTTAGATAGAATTAATAGATGATGGAAAAAAATTGTGCAAGGCCAATTATTTTTTAATGTTGATATCAATGCTGTTGGCTTCTTTTTTTAGAGATATTGAAAATTATGCGGTGTAACGCGACCCTGATCAGAGAAGATTATTGGAATATTTAGAAATGTAAAACAATTATACTAGGAACAAATATAGACTAGGAAACATTGTAACGTGGCAATGAGTGTTTCTCATATGGGCAGTGATTGCAATACTACGCTTTGACCCGTCTTGGCAACTTCTTCGAGACTTCCACTATTAAAGTGCACGATCCAAGATCATGTCACTTTTAATTTCAAAAATCCTTATGGCACATGGTTCAACAACTTGAGTAACTTTACTTTCTTCCATATCTCCAACTGACTTGCTTTAACAATAAACAAGTAAGATCGTTAGATTCGACCGGGTCGAATATTAAATATCCTCCAAATATTTACTAAAAAAAAAATCTATATTATAGGGGTTATTCCGAGAGGGGATGTGGGGGAGACATACAACAGTAAAAAAATAAATTTTTGGTGTTATTAAGTATAAGAAAAAAAAAATTTTTTTTTGATAGGGTCATGCACAGGGCAAAGGCGGTTGGAGGAGTAGGACGCAGGAAAATCAGAGAATTTTAAAATTTAATTTTTAAGGAATCTAGGTTTATGTAATACAATTTGTTAAATATGTACATTATTTTTTCAAGTAATATGTTTTATTTTAACGTCCATTAAAAGGGGCGAGGTCCAAAAAATGGATTTTTATGATTTTCTTTGGACTTTCTTTGACCTTAAAATATATCATTTGCTTAAGAAAAAAAAAATTTTTTTTTTGAACATCATGTTATTTTTCAGAGGTTGGTTTAGTTCTTCTTAGGTGACCTTTTTTCCCTCCTGCACGATTCAGACCATTTAAGAACTTGATTTGTGCTATACTTTAAAATGTGTTTATACCGAATTTCAAGGGTCTGGCCCTTTCGTTTGGACAGACATGCCTAGATCGTGTTAGCTTTCATCACTGATCAAGAATATATATACTTTATGGGGTCTTAGAGGGATATTCCGCTGCATTACACACGGAAGGATAAAGTGAATACACCCACCAATTCTTTTTTTTTTTTTTTTTTTTGAGGGTATAACAAACGGTTTGTATTTTAATCCCTTTCCAATTAAATTTCCCAAAGATAGCACAGCATTTCTGTGATAAAATCCTTTTCATGTTTTTGCTTAAAAACCGGGTCATCATGATGGAGAAGAAGACAAAAAACAGCATTAAACAAATAATAATGGAAATAAAACTATAATAAAAGAAGCAAAAAAAGAAAAAAAAGTGTTTCTTTCTTGTTTATGATAAATCTGAGCATTTTGTATTTGCTGCTCATATGACAGCGGAAACACATACATGGAAGAAAACATGTGTAGACCGACAGAAGCAAATCCCTGGGTTCCTATTCCATAAGCCAAAAACATATTAACTTATGGTTGTGTGTAGTAACATTTATTATCTGTTTGTTTTTTGTACTTTGCTTCTATGCTGAAAGCAAATTGTATGTGCAGAGACGGACAACGGTCACCGCAACGAGCTTAGCTCACGAGTAACAAAAAGAAGAAGAAAAAAAATTTATAGAACATATTTCCTGTTTTATCTTAAACTGACCCACAACACACCGTGTTACTTACAATTATCCATTCCAACAATACGTGACACATTGTGGTTGCAAGAAACCATAGATAGCAGTATGACCAGCCAAGCAGCCGTGTAGAGGCATACACACACACACGTACTTTTATATTCAATTCAAACACATTCCTTGATGCACATAAATATTCCTTGCTTTTGTTGGGGTTAAGCAGCAGCAGCAGCGAGGAAAAAGTGTTATTTGAAGGAGGCGCAAATGCTGAAATCAACTTAAAAACAGCTTTTTCCTTGCAAATCGCTTATATTGTGGTCAGAGAAGAGGTGAGGTGCGTGGCTGTGCTTTTTTTTTAAATTCGTATTTTCTTTCAAATTTATTTTATCTTTTTTTTTTTGTTTTTGTGGTATTGTGTGTATTTACCAACTTCACAATATGTGCGCTTGGCCAGAACCAACGAAAGAAACTGTGACAAAAATGGTCTTGTAAACACACTCACACATAATTTGTATCTGCAGACTGCAGCATTCATTCTACCATTGACCACAACAAAGCAGCACAACAAAAAAAAAAAAAAAAAAGAATCAAAAAGGCAATATTTAATCTCATATAATTTATTTAAATAACGTGTCAGAATGACAGCCATAAAATGGAGTATTTAAATGTGACAAAAACTACAGAGAATGAACAAAATGGACAAGGAAATACTTATAAGGCTTTTGAAAGCCACTTAAAGGTTTAAACGTGCTTAAAAATGTAAAAAAACAACCAAAATTGAATTAGGAAAAGATCACCATAAAACCAGATGTCAAAGTTTAGCTGCCAAGAGGGACGACCAAAACCTGTTTCATATGCTGTGCATATGAGGCATTAGAAATTGTCTTGATATCGCCATAGAGAGCAAAGCAATCAGTGAAAGATTACATTCATATTAAAGTTTTTCTTGGGATATTTAGGGCAAAGAATAAAAGGGAAACCTGAGAAAGAGGAGTTCAAAACGAATTTTATCGCAAGATGAGGGAACCTCCTTTTTAAGCCTCACGAATTGAGGAGAGCTCTAAAGGCGTATTGAGGTCACAAGCGGAATAATTATTTTTTGTTTTTACTTGGACCGGCAGTCAGGTTATAAACGTCACACATGTAACGCATTGTGCCTCAAAGCTTTTCACAAATATCTAAAATCATTGTAGACCAACGACCTCCTTCACACCTTGTGAGGTTATGGTGCCGCGTAGCCAGTTACGATTTCTTTTTCGGTTTGATTTGCTAATCGCTATAAATGCTATCACACTTTAGTTCCTCTTTTATACCGCATAACGTTATACTGTGGTTTCTGTCTCACTAGGCTTTCTTCCTCACTCCAGTCTAGTTTATAACCTCAAAGTTTTACTAGTTTACAACCTCAAGGTTACTAGGGGGAGGGTATTGATAGAATTATTTCGACGGTGAGTTCCTCATGGTACTACCTCATGGTACTACCAATCACTGTCAATAGTAGTCAGCGGTGAGCGGACTAACAACAACTAACCCCACCATGCCCTTACATAGAGAATAAAGATTTTTTTTTCGCTTTCAAGACTGAATGCAGGGTCAAACCCAGGATCCTAGGATTCATGATTTAAATTTTTTACAAATTGACAGCAGCGCAAATATATCAGAAACGAAAGGATCGCCAAACAAGAATAGTATTTGGAATTATAAACCGACAAAAAATTTCAAAAGTTCTGTGGGAGGAACAGGAGCAACAAAGGGAGTTGAAAAAAACCAGAAACTGTTATATAAAGTATACCTTTACTAAAGACGAACTTGAGTGAGGTAGCAGCATGACTGAGGAAGTGCGTGATAGAACTCGCAGCAATAGACTAATTCTCTTAAAAGAAACTTGACTAGAAGATAGAAATAGTTCCCGGAGCATATGCCAAATAAGGTCCTCGCATATAAAAGAGTAGAAGCAAAAGTAACCTTGAGGTTGTAAACTAGTAAAACCTTGAGGTTCTAAACTAAACTGGCGTGAGGAAGAAAGCCTGGTGAGACAGAAACCATAGTAAAACGTGATGCGGTATAAAAGAAGAACAAAAGTATGATAGGATTTGTAGCGATAAACAAATCAAATCGAAAAAGAAATCGTAACTGCCTCCACAGCACCATAACCTCACAAGAAGTGAAAGAAGTCGTAGGTCTGCAATAATTTTAGAAATTTGTGAAAAAGGAAGGGCTGCCAGCTAAATAAATTGAGTGAGACAGACCCCGTAGTCTAAAATTTAGTATCAAAGACATAGGAGATCAAGAATATAAATGGAACGTGAGGCAATGGCGCGCTAGACTAAAGTTATGAATCAGCTGCCATAACATTAAAAGCGGAATGATCTCTTAAGAGGTGAACTAGCGATGAATCTTTGAAAAAAAATCGAGTTTATAAAGAGGAACCAAAATGAGGCATGAGGTTGAGTGAGGTAGAAACATTGTGAAAGAGGTAAAGAACCGGATTAGAGCCTAGACCATGACAGACAAACCAAGTCGTGAAATAAAGCTAAGAGTTGGTTTATGCAGTCTATATTAATTCAAATAAGAAGACTACCTCAACAGCAGACGAGGTAAAAACAAACTTCAAATTGTAAGCCAGCAGCAATTAGAAATATTAGTAAAAAACGATGATGAGTGGGGGCGAAACTGCACGATAAGGTGAATCTGAGTTAAAGAGGAAGCCAGTGAGACTTCATGTAGTATTAACATCCTAAATGAATTGAGGAGGTAGCGACCATACATAACAGGAATTGAAATCATCCTTAAATCACAAACAGGCAAATGAGGAACGACAGCAAAAAAGGCAGCTACCTGGAACAGAAGTCGTAGTGTAAGGTAAACTACTATGCGATAGATGAAAAGATACCGGAGGTCACAAATAGACGACAGGCTGTACAAACTCTAAAGCTTAAAAATCTGTAATGGGTTAGCAGATCTAAACCGTGGCTTATTTAACAGAACTACAGTCCTGACGCAAAAAAAAATTTTCTGTAAAGCTTAAACCGAGAGTTTACTGAAAATAATCGGAAGTGAGGAAATGAGGTTCAGTTGGTTGATAGTGGAACCTCAGTGATGGCCCACGAAAACCTTCAATATTATTTTACCAAGTTATTGATTGAGGCGGGCATTATTTTCATTACTTAAAGAGTCCTGATGCCAAATTTTATCTTGTGTTTGGAAAAAAAGGATACAAATTATCCTCTAACGAAAAATAAATGCCATGAGACACTCCATGCTATTCTATTCTAACATAAGTGAGACCTACACGGACTCGCACACTATTGATCTTTTAGATCAAAATAAAACCAAAAATTCGTGTTGGCACACAAATTGAAGTTTCCGTTCCACATACTGCATATCTTTTTTTAAATTATCATCATATGTGTGTGTTTATCAGTGTAGCTTTGACTTACCGGCTGGCCGTGTCATTTGTTTGCCCATTAAAAGTGTCTAAACGTGAGTTTAATTGTTAATAAATTATAAAAACGTGAAATTTACTTTTAAGCTGAAGAGAAAAAAAAATTACTTTGTAAACAAATAAAAACCACACAATTTTTAAACTGTTGCCTGAAATGTAAAGCAAAATATTTAAATGATTCTGTTTTTTAAATAGTATTTTTCTCTTATTTGGGTCATTCTTAAATGCTTAACAGCTTTATTTATATTGATATGACATCGTTTATGTCTTATGTGTTTTCGTACATGCGGCAAGATCTTGTCTCTGTGAGGTACATTTTGTAGGCTTGTTTTTTTTTTTTTTTTGTTGAACAATATATTTTTAAATTTATTGTTTAATAACTTTCGCTACTGTATGTGCGTTTTTCTGTGTTAAAGAAATTCTTAAGAGATTATGACTCTTAAGGGACAGCAAGTGCCACGATAATTATTTGAGGTTTTTTGGAAAATTTTAAGGCGATTAACTGAAAAAAAAATACTTTTATTTAATCACCATTTAATAATTATTATTTAAACTATATAATAATAAAAAAAATTTGTTTCTTTATGAATAAAATATTTAACTTGAGACAATTTCAATGAGTCAAGAATAAGCTAATTAGTTCAGACACACGCCACTCTAGAGCACAATTGATGTTATACCCATATGGCCAAATTGTTGTAGGCGGCATTATCTGCGATGATGACTGTACGACATGTCTGCCAGTGTTGTAGTAGGCAATTTAAAGAGACTATAAGACATAAATTTTGTAAATTTTGCCTGCAATAAAAATTTTTGGAACACCATAACAGCACTCTCCTTCGTCGGCCTTGTAGCAAAAAAATTAGCCGGTAAAGTAAAAAGGTTGAAATTGTTACAAAAAATCATCTTTCCCCTCAATACTATTCCCTCCTTTCCAGTTCTGGCGCAATGGATTGCATAAGTAAGGGTGGTCCTGCCTACTCCAAAAAAAAGGTCTTTCCTTTTGCTTTACTAATAATAACTAAAAATGCTACATTCGGCTATGCCGAATCTTATAGAACGTTCACCGAAGTACAACAGGAGTATATAAATGCTTTTCTTCCATCTCTGGTACCATGTTTTCGATTTTTCTGATTTACTATACTAATTCATTTCTTTCTGAAATATAAAATGGGATTGATTACCAGTGAAAAAATTCGTTAATTTAATATTTCAAAAAAAAATGCATGTATTCCAGCTCTGGAGCTGTGGTTTTGTTATTTCTAATTTCTAATACCCATGAATTTTTTGCAAAAACATCAAATATATTTCACATATAAAGAAAATTAAAAAAATATGTTCACTTGGATGCTTTTGTGTACCCAAAAAAAAATTTCAATTGTCCAACCCTGGAATCGTCTTTTTGATTTTAGTTAATTTTTAATATTAATTTAATTTTTCCTGGAGAATAAAAATGTGCTAATTAACAAAAAAAAAAATAAAATAAATAATTAAATATATAAATAAAATATTTCAACTGTCCAACCCTGGAATCGTCTTTTTGATTTTGTTCAATTTTTAATACCAATTTTATTCCTCCTGAAGAATAAAAATGATTTAATTAAAAAAAATAATAATAATAATAATAATAAATTATGTATTAACAAAATGAAATTTCAATTGTCCAACTCTGCAATCCCATTTTTGCTTTTATTTAATTTTTGTTAAAAATTTTATTCTATCTAAAGTATATTTTAATTAACAAAAAAAAAACAAAATTTTCTTTTATATATCAAAAATAAATTAAAATTTTCCAGCTCTGGAATCGTATTTCAATTGTCCAACCCTGCAATCGTCTTTTTGATTTTAGTTAATTTTTAATATTAATTTAATTTTTCCTGAAGAACAAAAATGTTCTAATTAACAAAAAAAAAAATAAAATAAATAAATAAAATATTTCAACTGTCCAACCCTGGAATCGTCCTTTTGATTTTATTAAATTTTTAATACCAATTTTATTCCTCCTGAAGAATAAAAATGATTTAATTAAAAAAAAAGTAATAATAAAAAATATTATGTATTAAAAAAATTAAATTTCAATTGTCCAACTCTGCAATCCATTTTTTGCTTTTATTTAATTTTTGATAAAAATTTTATTCTTCCTAAAGCATATTTTAATTAACAAAAAAAAAACAAAGTTTACTTTTATATATCAAAAATAAATTAAAATTTCCCAGCTCTAAAACCGTATTTCAATTGTCCAACCCTGCAATCGTATTTTTCATTTTAGTTAATTTATAATATTAATTTAATTTTTCCTGAAATATATATTTTAATTAACAAAAAAAATAAATAAATTACATAGGCTAATTGTTCGAAAATTTTAATTTAAATCTCAGAAAGACATGATAAATATTCCAAGGCACAAAGGCAAGTCAACATCAGTTTTATTCAACTTACACAGCAGAGCAGAACAGCTGTTTTCGAAAGACGCAACCCTTTCATCATCAGTGCTCATGTGTATTGTGTTTGTCACCACTTATTAGGTGGCTTAGTAAATAGGAACTGTTATCACATTCAACTAAGCCACCTAATAAGTGGTGACAAACACAATACACATGAGCACTGATGATGAAAGGGTTGCGTCTTTCGAAAACAGCTGTTCTGCTCTGCTGTGTAAGTTGAATAAAACTGATGTTGACTTGCCTTTGTGCCTTGGAATATTTATCATGTCTTTCTGAGATTTAAATTAAAATTTTCGAACAATTAGCCTATAGAATCTTAATTCAAATTTAATATAGCAATATAAAATGTTCGTTAAAATTCTTACTACATATAAATAAATTACTTTTATATATAAAAAATAAATAAAAATTTTCCAGCTCTGGAATCGTATTTCAATTGTCCAACCCTGCAATCGTCATTTTAATTTTAGTTAATTTTTAATATTTATTTAATTTTTCCTGAAATATATATTTTAATTAAAAAAAAAATACAAAAATTACTTTTACATATAAAAAATAAATAAAAATTTTCCAGCTCTGGAAACGTATTTGGTACTTTACTGATTTGTACTCTATTTAGGACTTTTTGCAATACATCAAGCCAAGATGGAAGTCTCTAACTTTTCTGGGGGCTTTAGCAAACCGATTTCACGTTCTAGCACGGACATCGCCTATTCGACTTCTCTACTGATAAGGATCCAGAATATATAGCATACTTTATGGGGTCTCATATTAATATTACATAGGGAATGAAAAACCTTTAAATACCCATTCAACATTTTTAGTGAAGTGTATAAAAATATGAGTCCCGAATTCTTTGAAAATCAGCGACAATTTAAAGCAAGATTCATATCTATCAAATATTTGGCGAAATAAGCGGAAGCAATAATTTCAGTTAAAATTTTTTGTTTTTATAATTTTTAGAAAATACATACTTTTGTGTCTATTCGATTTTCTATATCTGACCTGTTCTAGTTGGTAGACTGCCCTCTTTCTATTTATTACAGCTTTAGTTTAATTTGATCGTAACTAAATACAAACATGTAGCACAGACAACAACCTGCCTTGAAGCCGTGACAATAATTATTCCCATATAAACACATTTAAACTTTTTTTGGAATATTAAATTTTCGAATTAACACTAATTTTTTTTACCATTTCTGACGGATTGTAGTCGGTAGCCTGCTGTCGTCTAACACCCTTATTCATAAAAATCATGAGAGTCTAATAACAGCGTAATAAAACAAAATTTCATATGAAATTTGTCTTATAAATCTGTCATAATTTTTATGAATAAGGGGGTAAGTGTTTACTGCGTTAGTTTAATTTGACTGCAATTGAAAATGCAGCAGGGACAACAACCTGCCTTAAAGCTGTGTTAATAATCGTGCCCATATGATCAGATGTATTTAATTTTTACCACGTTGTAGTTGGTAGCCTGCCGTCGTCGAAGTGTTTAGTGTCTGTTTAATGCCTGTTTTAGTGGCTACTCTTCCATTTGACGAAAAAATTCATTAAAATCTTGCCTGAAGTTCTGTGCGATGCCAACAATAAACTGATTTCGGACAATTTTAAACTTACTTTCATTTTATTTTTTTATATTTTTTTTTTTTTTTTTTGCTTACATTCAGGTGTATGAAAAAACTTGTTCATTAAAATCTGTTATTGTGTTGTTATTTTTGAAATTTTGTATAACATTTCATTTGCATATTTAATATTATTATTATTGAAGTGATATTATCAATTTACACAATTCATTATTCATTTATTTGTTTTCTGTTTTTTTCTTGCACGTTAAACTGACTGTTTGGATGTTTCTGCTTACAATTTCAAGTGAAAAATAAACAGAAGTTCTTTTTTCGTTTGAACATTAATGAATCATGAATTTGGGATTATAGAAATACGGTAACGTAACAGAAATTCTGTAAAATATATACATACAATGAATTTAAAGCGAAAAATGAAATTTCATTGATCTCAATTGCAAGCAAAGATTGAGGAAAAACACTTGAAAAAAATCAAGTAGCAAAATCGTTGAGTCGAGAAATGATTGGATTTAAAGTCATTATGATATTTTTGGTAATTAAATGGCAGTTAAAATTAATATCCTGTGGAATTTTTTTTAACTTTTTGGCAAGAAAATATAATTTTGAATACAAAAAAAGAATTAAAGGAAATTTTCTTGCAGGCAATTTGAAGGTTAAAGCAATTAATTTTATTTGTTCATCTTGTCTTTAGTATCGAAAATAATTGTTTCCCTACATTTCCAAATTAAATTTCTATGTCGTGTTCGAATGCTTCCCTCTCTCCTGTTATAAAAAAATTTCTAATCAAATTAAATTGTTCTGTCTTACACATTTTAAACAATTATTATTATTAAATAATTTAAATTGTTTTCTGTTAACAAGTCATTTAAAATAATTGAATTTGTTAAACCTTTTAACGTTAATAATAGCAAAAAAAAAGGAAATACATTTTGTTAACGAGAGCGACAAAATGACAACAAATTTTAATTAAAATTTATTAGAAGAGAAACGTGACCATCTAAATTAACCGGCAAACAAGCTAAATTGTTTTTAAAATAACAATTAAAAAAAATAAATATAGATAAATATATTGCCAACACTCAAAAAAAAAAAAAAAAGAAACACTGTGCAAATGATGAAGCTCATTTGCAAATCAATTTAAATTTTAAAAGTATTCCACACACACACACACACACACTTTTTCTCTTAGTGTATCCAACTAAATAAGTAGAAACTTGTGTTCGTTCTTGTGCAATACAAGCTGCATCGTAGTAGGAATAATTACTAAAATAAACACAATGTATACAGACGCTGTCATCATCATCATCATATTAAAATTAATAATAATTTCCTTATTGCTGCTGCCCGATGTTACGTGCTTTTAGTATCAAGTGTTTTTAACTTTTGTGCAAATTTGTTGTGACCGGCCAACAGCAAATAGAATATCATTAAAAAGTGTACACATGCTCATAGAATTTGTTTAAAAGGTGTTTGGCTCTACTCTGACGAGTATTGATTACACGACACCAAATGCATCATCATTATCATCATCATCATCATTATCAAATCATCATCCTTATCATCCATCTGCCCTGTCAGCGAGCTCTTGACAATGGCACCCCTTTGATGTGATGTATGAATAAATGGGCAGTTGAAAGCAAAGAATTGGCAACTGTAAAGTATTAGAAAGGCTAAAAAGGTACTTTTTTTCAGAGTGTTACTTTCAAAGAATCGAGGTACTTATTAAAACAAGATGGACTTTCTTAAAAAGAGTACTTTTTAAATAAGAGAACCTTTAAAAGATGTGTTCTTTCTAAAAAACAGCAACTTTAGAAAAAGGTACTTTCTAAACAAATAGGTACTTATTAAACAAATAGGTACTTTTTAAAATAAAAGGTACTTTTTAAAATAAAAGGTACTTTTTAAAATAAAAGGTACTTTTAAAATAAAAGGTACTTTTTAAAATAAAAGGTACTTTTTAAAATAAAAGGTACTTTTTAAAATAAAAGGTACTTTTTAAAATAAAATGTATTTTTTTAGAACAAAAAGGTACGTTCTTAAAACCAGGTACTTAAAAAGTTTTACATTTTCATAAAGTACGTAATTTTAAAAACAAAAAGGTACTTTTGAAAGCAAGAGGTACTTTTTAAAATAAGAGGCACTTTTTTGTAGAAAAATGAGGTACTTTAAAAAAGGTAGTTGCATAAAAATAGGTACTCTAAAAAAAATTAATTTTTTTTTTAAATAAGTAAAAAATATAAATATAAAAAATGTACTTTTGAAATAAAGAGGTACTTTTTGCAGCAAGAGGTACTTTTTGAGACAAGATTTTAAAAAAATGCTACTTTTTAAAAAAAGAGAACTCAAAAATAAGAAGTACTCGTTAAAAGAAAACGGACCATAAAAAAGTACTTTTAACGGAAGGTACTTTAAAAAGGTACTTTAAAAAAAGGTACTTTAAAAAATAGGAGGTACTTAAAAAAGCGATTCCTTTTGAAAAAAGTGTATTAAAAAGATTTTAAATTTGCAAAAAGTACGTAATTTTTAAAATAAAAATGTACTTTTGAAAGCAAGAGGTACTTTTTAATATAAGAAACTTTTTTGTAGAAAAATTAGGTACTTTAAAAAAGACTCTTGCTTAAAAATAGGTACCCTAAATAAATTAATTTTTTAAAAAATAAAAAATGTACTTGTAAAATAAAAAGGTACTTTTTGCACTAAGAGGTACTTTTTATGTCAAGACTTTAAAAAAATGGTACTTTTTAAAAAAAGAGAACTCAAAAATAAGAGGTACTCGTTAAAAGAAAACGGACTATAAAAAAAGTACTTTTAACGGAAGGTGCTTTAAAAAGGTACTTTAAAAAAGGTACTTTAAAAAAGGTACTTTAAAAAAGGTACTTTAAAAAAGGTTCTTTAAAAAAGGTACTTTAAAAAAGGAGCTACTTAAAAAAGCGATTCCTTTTAAAAAAAAAGTGTATTTAAAAAATTTTAAATGTTTAAAACAGTACGTAATTTTTAATATAAAAAGGTACTTTTGAAAGCAAGAGGCACTTTTTAGAATAAGAGGCACTTTTTTGTAGAAAAATTAGGTATTTTAAAAAAGGTACTTGCTTAAAAATAGGTACTATAAAAAAAATTTAATTTTTTTTTAAATAAGTGCATACTTTTAAAAATAAAAATTTACTTTTAAAATAACAAAGTACTTTTTGCACTAAGATTGAAAAATATATATATATCGTACTTTTTAAAAGAAGGGAACTCAAAAATAAGAGGTACTCGTTAAAAGAAAACGTACTATAAAAAAAGTACTTTTAACGAAACGTACTTTAAAAAGGTACTTTAAAAAAGGTACTTTAAAAAAGGAGGTACTTAAAAGGCGATTCCTCAAAAATAAGTGTATTTTAAAATATGGGTAATTTTTAAGAAAAGAGGTACTTTTTAAAACAAGCGCCATTGCTAAAGAGAGATACTTATTAAAAAGGTACTTTTAAAAGCTACTTTTTAGAAAAAGGTACTTTAGAAAGTGGTACTTTATAATATAAAAAATCAGTTTTAAAACAACAGCAATCTTTAAAACCAAAGCTACTTTTCCGAAGGTACTTTCAAAGGTACTTTTTAAAACCAGAGGTAATTTCTAACACAAGAAGTACTTTAAAAAAAGGAAATACTTAATAAAAAAAGGTAGATTTTAAAACAAGAGCTACTTTTTAAAACAACAGCTAATTTTTAAACAAATATTTAATTCTTTATAAAAGAAGTACTTTAGAAAAGATTCTGTTCTAAAAGGACGTACTTTAAACACAATTCCTTTATTAAAACACAAGTAGTTTTTAAAAAAAGAGGTACGCTTTACAAGAAAACGTACTTTTAAAAAGGTACTTTATTAAAGGGGGTACTTTAAAAAAAACGATTCCTTTTAAAAAAGGGTACTTTAAAAATGGTAATTTTTAACAAAAGAGGTACTTCTAAAAGCCTTTTTGAAATAACAGATAATTTTTAAAAAGGTACTTAAAAAAGGGTAGTTGATAAAATAAAAGGTACGTTTTAAAACAAGATTAATTTTTAAAATAAAAGCTAATTTTGCAAAAAAGAAGTACTTTTTACAGCAAGAGGTACTTTTTAAAGCAAGAGTTGCTTTCTAAAAGAGAAAGTGCTTTGAAAAAAAGGGATACTTAAAAAAAATATTTTTTAAAACAACAGGTACTTTTTAAAACAAGAGGTAATTTTTAAACATATATTTACATTTTTATAAAATAAGTACCTTAAAAAGATTCTGTTTTAAGCAGAGGTACTTTAAAACAAATATATTTTTAAAACACAATTACTTTTTAAAAAAGGGCTACTCTTTGAAAGTCTATAAAAAAAGTGCTTTTAAAAAGAGAGTTACTTTTTAAAAATATTTACTTAAAAAAACTGGTATTTTAAAGAAAAGATGAAGTTAGAAAAAGGGATATTTTTAATATAAAACGTACGTTTTTAAAACAAGGTACTTTAAAAAAGAGAAAAAGGTACTTTATAAACAAAAAAACACTTTAAAACAAAAGGTATTAAAAAAAGAGGTATTAAAAATAGAAGTATTTTAAGGGGTAACTTTTAAATAAAAGTTTAATGGCAAAATATTTGTTAAAAATTTTAAATAATAGTTTTTGATAAGTACATATTTTGTTAAAGGCAAGTGTAAAATTATTTATTTTTCAAATAAATAATTCTTAAAAAAAGAACTTGTAAAATTTTTTTTTCGAAATATCAAAATGACGATGATATTTCCATTTTTCATTGAAAAATGCAAAAAAATGTAACACTCTTTTCTAGAAAAGAAAACTACATTAAAAAACGTTGAATGTGTTTTTTTTAACAAAAATACTTCTCTCGTAATTTATTTTTTATTATAAATATTTTGATTCCAAGTGCGTGACTTGGTGAGAATGATTCCAAGCCTATGACCACTTTCACGATGCGCTGCATTCTCTCCGCAATTGTATTATTAACATCATGCAATATTTTCTAGGCTAGGCCAACGTTATGGCTACTGTTACGGATTTCGTTGAAAATGAAACGAGTATTTTATAAATTAATTAAACCACAAATAAACTTTTATTTTGTTTTGCCATAAACCGTCTGTCTGTCTGTTTATAATTCAATCAACCATAATGTTGACCTGTGAGCTGGAATCCTAATAAATCAAACTGGCAATAATAGTGAAAAATCCTGTTTGTGTTTCTCTTACCAAAATTTCCCATGAAAATGCACACCCAGCAAAATAGAGAAAAAAGCAAATACTATCACATTTAAATAAAACTACTTTTAGTTTTAAACAGTGGAATTAGCGGTCATTGTCAGCTGAAATAATTTACGGCAGCTAAACAGATTCCGTTATAAATAGATATCACATAAATTGTGTACATGGAAATTGTAGTAGACAGGCCAGCATTCGGCCGAAAGTTTATTTCGCTTTGCCAAAGAGCCGTCGAGTTCTGTCAAATGCATCATGGATGGTGGTGCAGTTTGAAAACCGCCAAAGCTGTGTTCAAATTTTCGAACATGAAGTTTTCAATGCGATTTGTAAAATGTACAAGAGAGTATAATTATGCATGTGTGTCTTTTTTTTTAAACAATGTACACTATGTAAATAAAATAGGGTGTCATGTGTTGAATGATAGCTGTGGTAAAAGTTGTGTGTGTATTTGATTTCATTTCAAAAGGTTGGAAGGTAATACGAGTAAATAAACTTTGCAGCAATATTTTCTACTGCGATATACATTTTGAAAAAAAAAAATTAAGCTCATCAACATATACTTTTTAAACGAAGCCTATTTTTAACATTGAACTTTTGCACAGAATATTATATTTTTTACAAAGCAGTTCTTAAAAAATTAATATTTCTTAAATAATTTTAAGAAATGGACACTTTTTATTAAGAGATAAATTTTACAATATCATATATTTTGTAAAAAAAAGACTTTTGACCAGAAGTTACTTTTTTAGAAAAGAAGTTACTTTTTACAAAAAGTACTTTTTAAATAAAAGGCAATTTTTACAAAAAGGCACTTTTTACAACAAGGTGCTTTTTAAAAAAGGTGCTTTTTTTTAAAAAAGGTACTTTTAAAAAAAAATACTTTTTACAAAAAGGTACTTTTTACAAAAGGGTACTTTTTGCAAAAGAGTACTTTTAACAAAAAAGTATTTCTTACAAAAGAGTACTTTTCAAAAATGTCACTTTTAACAAAAAAGTACTTTTTACAAAAGAGTACTTTCTACTAAATGTCACTTTTGAGAAAAAAAATTACTTTTTACCAAAGAGTACTTGTTACAAAACGTCACTTTTGATAAAAAAAAGTACTTTTTACGAAAGAGTAATTTTTACAAAAACTGTTCTTTAAACAAAATGGTACTTTCATTTGACAAAAGGAGTACTTTTTACAAAGGCTACTTTTTACAAAAAGTGGCTTTTTAAAAAAAGGTACTTTTTAGAAAAAAGTACCTTTTACAAGAAGGTACTTTTTACAAAAGAGTACTTTTTACAAAAGTTTACTTTTTACAAAAGAGTACTTTTAACAAAAAAGTACTTCTTACAAAAGAGTACTTTTTAAAAATGTTACTTTTAAGAAAAAAGTACGTTTTACAAAAGAGTAATTTGTACTAAATGTCACTTTTGACAAAAATCAGTACTTTTTAGCAAAGAGTACTTTTCACAAAATGTCACTTTTGACAAAAAAAGTACTTTTTACAGAAGAGTAATTTTTACAAAAACTGTACTTTAAACAAAATGCTACTTTCATTTGATAAAAGGAGTACTTTTTACAAAAACCGTACCTTTAACATAAGAGTGCCTTTTACCAAAGGACTTTCTACAACAACGTACTTGTAAAATAAACTACTCCTTTTACAAAAAAGTATTTTTTATAATAGTGTACAATTTTTTACAAATAGTACTTTTTACAAAATGTGGCTTTTGATAAAAAATGCACTTTCAACACAAGAGATATTTTTACAAAAAGTGTACTTTTAACAAAATGGTAGTTTTCATAAAAAAATGTATTTGACAAAAAAAAATAATTTTTACGAAAAGGTTCCCTTGACACAAATATATGCATTTTGCAAATAGATACATTTTAAAAAAAGGTACAAATTGGTACTTTTACAAAAAGTCACTTGTTATATAAATAAACTTTTTACAATAAAATAATTATTACAAATGGTACTTTTTAGAAATGGTACTTTTTACAAAAGTACCTTTTACAAAAGGTATTTTTTTACCCTTTTACAAAGGGTATTTTTTATATCTTTTACAAAGGTACTTTTTAAATAAATAAACTTTCTATAATAAAGTATTTTTGACAAAAAGATACTTTTGACAAATCGTACCTTTCACAAATGTTATTTTTACAAATCGTACTTTTTACAAAAGGTACCTTTTATAAAATGTACTTTTTACAAAGGTACTTTTTACAAAGGTACTTTTTACAAAAGGTACTTTTTACTGAAGGTAGTTTTTACTAAAGGTACTTTTTACAAAAGGTACTTTGTACGAAACGTAATTTTTACAAAGGTACTTTTTACTAAAGGTACTTTTCACAAAAGCTACTTTTTACTAAAGGTACTTTGTACTAAAGGTACTTTTTACAACAGGTACCTTTTACAAAAGGTTCTTTTTACGAAAGGTACTTTTTACAAAAGGTACCTTTTACAAAAGGTAGTTTTAACAAAGGTACTTTTTACAAAATGTACTTTTTACAAAAGGTACTTTTTACAACAGCAACTTTTTACAAAAGGTACTTTTTACAAAAGGTACTTTTTGCAAAAGGTACTTTTTACAACAGCAACTTTTTACAAAAGGTACTTTTTACAAAAGGTACTTTTTACAAAAAGTACTTTTTGCAAAAAGTACTTTTTAATAAAACAATAATTTTTACAAAAACGTATTTTCTTGAGCACGAAAAAATCGTATAAAAAAATAACCTAACTTTTACAGTAAATGTGTTTACAAAGTCAAGCAATATGTTAAATAGCAAACTTTATTTTGTGTTGTGCTGTATCAATGAAGTATTAAATGGCTCAAACAATAATTTAATTGATCTTTAATAAAATATCAAACAATAGCTTTAATTAACAACAACAAGAAGTTGGCAAGTAGCGTGCACATGTTGAAGGCTGTAGTAGACAAACACTTTAAACAATTCTGCTTTTGCTGCATTCGAGTAGTTTAAAAGATTTAAGCGCTGCTTGATATTTAAGCTCTTTAAAAACTGTTACAGTTTCGTGTTTGGCAATTCAATGATTGTTATTTGTTGGAATATATATATATGTATATATATTTTTGAAAGTGAAAAGCAAATGAAAGCAAATATGAAATAGAGATAAACAGATACAAAAATAAACAAGCCAACAACATCAATATGAAACCAACTTCAGAAAGGCAAAATAGTCATTTATCATACGAAACGAATGCAGTGCATTTCATGTTTGTATTTTCAGAAGAAAAAAAAAATTGCAATTGCAGTGATAATAGTGCGAATATTTAACTAACAAGAGTTCGGCTTTTCTGGCGCCATATCATTAAAGCATTTCAGCTGGTGGCTGTTTTTAAGGCAGCCGAAATGTTACATTATAAACGATAAAATAGTTGAAAAATTTCTTTGAAAATTCAGTTGGATTTTTGGTTTAATTTTGGCGTTTTTCAATACGTTTTAAAATTGCCATCACTTTTGGCATTATCAAGTCATTGAGCTTAATTAACTTGTATGTATTTTTGATTAATTTTTGGTTATATTTTAAAAGAAAACAACTGGGGAAAACTTGAATACGATATTTTTTTTTGTAACGATTTTAACATGAGGCTTTAGGGGTCAGATAATAATGGAAAATTTCCAAATTATTATTTGCAAATATAAAGAAATTGATGTGTAAAATCCAGGACAGCAATGTCAGTTATTTAATTAATAGATTTTTAATAAAAAATAAAAATATTTTGAATAAATTTATTAAACATGTTTTGCCACTTACCCCACATCCTTGATAAACTTGGCGAAACGATGATTATGTACATCAAATTTAAGTTTTTGCGAAAAGATCTCTGAAAGAAAAGGAGAAAAAAGATTAGACAACATTAAAATATAAATAGTAAAATAGCGATAAATAACACTAGGATTATCAGGCATCTCTGCCCATTTAGATTTGGGTGAAAAGAATATTTTTCCATTTTTATGCCAAGAGTTAAGACAACATTTTTATTTTATGCTAATTTACATCAAAATACCTTTCAAATGGTATATATTTGATCAATATTGGTGGACGATAAGATATTTAAAATGGTACCACAAAAACATGTGTGACACATAAAGGGTGTTTCAGTAAGAATACAATCGGTTTGCCGAAACCCCAGCAAATCTACAGACTTCACTCTTAAATCGATGTATTGCATACAGTTCCAGATAGATGGCTATTGTAAAATCAGTAAAATTCAAAATACCGGTCCAGAGCTGGAAAACTTAATTTTATTTTTGTTATAAAAAATAATTTTATTTTTTTATTTTTTGCTAAACCTATTCTGCACTTCAGTAAGAATTAAATTGGTTTAAAAAATCAAACAAAATCAAAAACACAATTCCAGGGTTGGACAATTGAAACTTTTTTTTTTTTTTGTTGTTGTACACAAAAGTGACCCACTAAACCTATATTATATATTTTTCCAATTTTGTGCCAAGAATTTAGAAAAAAATATTTATTTTATACAAATTTGCATAAAAATACCTTGCAAATGGTATATATTTTATTAAAATCGGTGGACGATAAGATATTCAAAATGGTACCACAAATTATATGTGTGGCACATAAAGGGTGTTTCAGTAAGAATACAATGGGGTTTCCGAACTCACAGAAAATATAGGGCTTCCATAGAATATATAGACTTCGTTTTGGGTTGATGTTTTGAAAATGCTACTAAATAAATGACTATTGAAAATCTGTAAAATTCAAAATACTGCTCCAGAGCTGGAAAACTTACATTTATTTTTGGAATAAAAATATTATTATTTGTTTTTTTTTTTTTTTGTTAAACTTATTTTATACTTCAAAATTAAATTGGTATTATCAAATAAACAAAATCAAAAAGACGATGGCAGGGTTGGCCAATTATAGTTTTTTAATTAAAACATTATTATTTTTTTTTATATGTATTAAAAATATTTGATGGTGCTTCCAAAACGACATTTGTTTCCAACAACACCGTTGGCCTTACAAAGTCTTGAACAATCAATTTATTGCAAATTAAATGCCACAAGAGACGGTGGTATTATTCGCTGGCCCCCTCGTTCGCAAGATTTGACACCTCTGGATTACCTTTTATAGGTCTGAGCTAAGTCATTGCATTATGACGCCGAACTAGCAATTCCTGAAGCATTAAGCATTAGAAGCAAAAATTCCAGTCAGCATTAACGCCAGACGTCCAAAATTATAGCAAAAATTAATCCAAAATTGCACTCAACGCATAGACCTAAGCAATTCGTAACCGCTGCGAACACCTAGCGGATATTATAAATAAAAAATTAAAAGCTCTAAAATTATCTATTAGTTTATAATAAAAAAAAAGTTTCTTTCAGCAAAATTTCTATCTTCTATTTTTACCTCTCATGCGATAAAAAAAAATTTAATTATTTTCTGTCACTGCGCTGACAACAAAAATTGTTCGACTGAAGTTCACTGTCAATTGTAGCAAAATGACCGTTTGTAGTCTTTTTTTTTTTTTGCTTCTTGTATTTTATGTTTTAAAACGAAGGAAATGAGTCTATTTAAATACATTTAAAATATTTCAGCAATCACAAGACTAACAACTTGGCAAAAGCTAAAGCGTGTTACGGTCAATGGATTGAAAAATGCTGTATTTAATTGTGGTTTGTGTTTTGATTCAAAACGTTTGAAATTATTTTAGTACTTTGATCAGATTCGGTGTATTTTAATACTCTTGCAAGCCAATTAATTAGACGACTTTGAAATGCCAGATTTAATGGCCTGAAATATACGTAATTATGCACATATTTGTATGCAAGTCTTCAAATGTGGTGGCTTCATTTTGTGGGAGATGAGCGGAAAATAATTTAGTCACAAAAAAAAGTAATTAAATAAATAAAGAAAATAAAAACTAAAAATATTTAAAAACAAATTAAATAAAAACTAGCGAACAAATGTGCTGTGCCGCAAATCTTATATACCCTTTTCAGACGTACTTCTGGAGTGTATCCAGCCCTGGAAACATCTTCTTGGCCTCTTTGATTTCCAATACGACTTTATTTATTTCTATAATATAAAATATGTTTGACTACCAAACAAAAACAAGTTTTAATAAATTACTTTAATATGCCACCAAAAAATTAAATTTCCCAGCTCTGTAACTGTCTTTTTACCTTTTTTTGACTTCTATTACCACTCTCAAATCGTGTTTTTGCTTTTGTTTCATTTTTCATACCAATTTAAAGTACGAAACAAGTAAAATAAGTTTAATTAAAAAAAAATAAACAAAATACGTACATAAATTAAAATTGTCCAGCTCTGAAACCTTATTTAGAATTTGGTTTATTTTCAATAGCCATCTATTTAGGTCTATTTCCAATATATCGACCCAATAATGAAGTCTCTAGAATTTCATGGCTGTTCGTAAAAGCGATCACATTCTTACTGAGACACCCTTTATATGGCACACATATTTTTGTGGTACCATTTTAAATATCTTATCGTCCACCGATATTAATAAAATATACTTATATCATTTGAAAGGTGTTTTAATGTAAATTTGCATAAAATAAATATTTTTTTCTAAGCTCTTGCCATAAGAGTAGCTAAATATGTGTTTAGTTGGTCACTTTTATGAACCAAAAAATAAAAATAAATAAATATCAACTGTCCAGCCCTGTAATTGTTTTTTATTTTTAAAACCAATTTAATTTCTTTTTGAAGTGTGAAGTAAGTTTACTTGATAAAAAAAATTTAAATTAGTTTTATTTAGCTACTTTTATGTAACAAAAATAAATTAACATTTTAATTTTAATTTTGTTTTTATTTTTTTATTTTTAATACCAATGAATTTCTTTCTAAAACATTCAATATTTTTAATATGTACAAAAAAAAAGAATAAATTTGTGTTAGTTGGTCACTTTTATTTGACAAAAAAAAAGTCTCAATTGTCCATGCCTGGAATGGTCTTTGTGATTTTATTGGATTTTTTAAATCAATTTAATTTTTCCTAAAGTGTCAAGTAACTTTAGTTGATAAAAAACCCGAAATTAGTTTTATTTAATTACTTAAAATCCAAAAAAAAGTTAAAATTTCCCAGCTCTGGAGTTGTTTTTTTTTCTTCTAATTTTTAATACCCATCAATTACTTTTAAAAACATGATGAAATTGTTTCATAGATAGAAAAAAAGAAAAAATTTGTTTTAGTAGCTCACTTTTATGTACCCAACAAAAAAAAAGTCTCAATTGCCCATCCCTGGAATTGTCTTTGTGATGTTAATTTAAAAAATAAAAAAAAACTAAAACAGTTTTCTTTAAAAACAAATAATTGTAAACAAAAACATAAATTTTTATTATTCGAATTTATGCATTTTATCATTAAGATAAAATTTCTTAATTCAGACCCAAGTTCAAATCTGTATATTATTTACGTTTTTTTAACTTTTCCACTTTTCACGGTGGTACTGTTCAACTTTTTAATTCAAATTCCTAAAAAAATATGTAATTATATGCAGTTTGCAGATTTGAACCTGTGTCTGAATAAAGAATTCTTATCTTAATAATAAAAATCATTTTAAATTTTCCACCTCTGTGGAACTGTATTTTGATTTAGCTGATTTTCAATATTTAGGACTATTTTATATATATCAATCCCTGACTGCAGTGTCTAGCTTTTCTGGGGTGTTTGTAAAACCGATTTCACGTATACAAAGACGGTCAGCGCTTATTCGATTTTCCCATTCACCCGAATATGCTTTACGGGGGCCATATTAATATTACGGCAATTTCACGCGGAATGTCAAACCCTTTCACCATTTTATTTAATGATTAGGATTAGAAATATTTTCTTCTCAAGTGACTTGTGATCAAATATGATTCAAGTCACAAAAAAAATATACATCAGTGATGATAGATATTTAGGTTATTACTTCCTCAACATAGAGAGCATTTTATTTTTAGTAATTTTTAAGGTCCTGTCTCCCTCGTAATTATCCTTATAGCCAAACAAGTCATGGAAACTTTTACTTGAAATAGTTTGCCTACGTGTACGCAGGCAAATCGATTCCAAAATCCGTTATTTATTTTCAAGTCGGCATAGATGAGACTAATTAATAACAGCTGAGGTTAATAGTGAATGGAAAAACACTCACCAGACGTTTTGCAAATATCACTTTTTGGGGGTAAAAATATTTTTCACAATACAATCACCAATTTAGAGTAAGATCAAATCGGTGTGAGCTATATATGAGTGTATTAGTGTAATCATATGGACAACAAGAAGTACAGAGAAACTTAACAGCTGCATAGAAATACACTCAACACCATCTAGTGTGCAATAGACTTGTATCCAACTAGCTCAGTTTTGACAAGAACCTCTGATCAAACCCATTTAAATTACGTGGGTTTGATTAAAGGTTCTTGTCAAAATTAAGCGAATGAACTAATTGGACACAAGTCTAGTGTGCAATAGTAGTAGCCGTTAGACTTGTGTCCAACTAGCTCATTCTCACAGTTTTGACAAGAACCTCTGATCAAACCTATGTAATTTAAATGGGTTTGATCAGAGGTTCTTGTCAAAACTGAGCGAATGAGCTAGTTGGACACAAGTCTAGTAGCCGTACATTGTGTTATCGTAGGCAAATAACAACAAAAATAATTAAATGAGTACAAACACATTTAATTTTAATAACATTTAAAAAAATTCTTTGCACTTTTAATAAGAAATTTACTAAAACAAAGCAAAATAAGGAAAACAAAAAAACTAAACTTGCCAAACGAAAAGTCTTCTTCGTCTTTGAGATTGTCATTCATACGGACAACAAGAAGTACAGAGAAACTTAACAACTGCATATAAACACCATCTAGTGTGCAATAGCAGCTACTAATTTTCATTAACTTATAATTGTTCTAGCGCTGTACAGTTCGAAAACCATTGCTGTAAAATAACTACAAGCATTACATTTCAGTAAACAGCTGATTAATAGCTTTTTCATTACTAGATGTTTACACATCTCCCCTGTAATCGGACTCACACTGTCTTTTTTTTTATTAAAAAGAAACTTGTATGTAACTTTTTTTAAATATTTTTTATTATACTCGTAGATTGTTGTAAATACCACATATGGCAGCAGCTAATATTTAATGACAAACATGCAGAAACCTGCACTAAAACCTGCATTTGGTAGCCACTCCGGCTGTGGCTCTATTTATGGTCTAGTAGTGGCAACAAAATAAACTGGGAAAAATATTAACCATAATTTAAATTATTTTTTGGGATATAATTTATTAAATATTATAGATGAATTTAATTTCTTTTTTTTAATATTGTTAACTAAATTCTTTTCACTACACAATTAGTTAAAGTGTGTGTGCTTGGCATCGTTTATGCTTAAATTTTAAACATATACATTTCATTTAAACAACAAAACTATTAAAGCCTACTAATAAAGCGGTTGCATGTTGGTTTGCCACTCCCCTGTCGACAAAGTTTTCCAATAATTGTTGTTAAGTGATAATGAGTTGTGTGGTTTCAACGCTGGTCTAATTATGAATAATTAAATAAAAAGTAAAAATATTTCTATGAATTTTCCACCAAATTAACGCACAAAAAATATTTGAAAAAAATTTGCATATGATATATTCAAGGTATAGTTGTTGTTGTTGGCCATTAGTTACGCTATAGTCATCTCAGACGATTCTGCTGAAGGTCCCAGCACATCAACAACCGATAAAAATGCTAAGAAAGTGAAAAAATTTTTGTTGGTAAATTATTGAATTAATACTCATTCAGGGAAGGTATTCTTAGTAAGAAGAATAAAACAGTGTTACCATTGCTCTGATACAATTCTCGTATGAAATTTCCTAAAAAAAAAATTATAAATAAAAACTAAAGTATCCGAAAAATAACTTTTTTTTTGAAAATGCTTTAAAAAAACTACTGAATATTTTCTCAAATTTCTTTTTTTATTTGAAAGTACAATCCTTCCGGTTAATAAAATAATTTCATTCAAATGGCTGCCTCGGCTGGCCATGCAGTAGCCTACACGATCGCTCCAATGGCTTCACGAATATTGTCCTTTAAAGCGTCAATTGCCACTGGCTTGTCGGCCTAACACTTATCTTTCACGGCACCCCACAAATAATAGTCCAACGGTGTCAAATCGCAGCTCCGAGGTGGCCAAACGACATCAGCTCTGCGGCTGATAATGCGATCTTCAAAAACAGGGCGCAAAACATCGAGTGTAGCTTCGGCTGTGTGCCACGTAGCGCCGTCCTGTTGAAACCAAATATTGCCAATATCCTCCTCTTCAATTTTTGTGAACAAAAATTCGTTCAACATGGCCCGATAACGATCGCCATTCACTGTAACGGCCACGCCTTGCTCATTTTCGAAGAAAAATGACCCAATTATGCCTCTGGACCAAAATCCGCACCAAACAGTGAATCGTTTTGGGTGCGTCAGCTTTTCAATGTATGCGTGCGGGTTTTCTGTGCCCCAAATGCGACAATTTTGCTTGTTTACATACCCGCCAACATTAAAATGAGCTTCATCTGAAAAGATGATTTTTTTTTTGGCAAAATCGGCATCTTCTGTAAGTCGATCGCAGGCCCACTTAGTGAAGCGAAAACGCATTGGATACACATTCATATTCGTTCAGCGGAAGGATAAAACTAATTATCTGTCAAATCAGACATGAGCTAAATGTTACCATTCACGAAATAAGCACTAGTTGGAAAAAAAACGTTACATGGCGGATCCTGTATTATCATATTCAGCCAAGTAAACAAAAACAAAAATATTTATGAGTACTACTGCTAAAACTGTAGTGGCCTTCGAAAACATCTGTACTGTTCTGCTGTGTAAATTGAACAATTAACAACTAATGCTGAGTTTCCTTTGTGCCTGGGAATATTTATAATGTCTTTCTGAATTTAAAACAAATTTTTGAACAATTAATCAAACAATATTAATTGATTTTAAAATTCACCAATTTTTTTAACAGACCTCGTATTCATAGTCCAGTCTCTTTACATTATATTGATAAAGCATTGTCGCGTCATAGTCTACTTATGATCAGAACTGGTAGACAGATAAAGGACTATTCATTCGTTTTAAGACCTTTAGTATGGCAACGCTGTCAGCTCTTAAATATCTGTCATCCAAAAGTGTCATTTGTTTCACGTAACCTTTTGCTCTCTTATCATCTTCTATAATCACTCGTATATATTCAATGCCTTAATTATAATTTAATTACTTCATTTTCGATTTCCACTAATATTTTAGAAAAAACTTTTCACACATTTAGCATCTTAATTACATAAACGCACTTGTAACTGCCTGCGAGCGGAAAACAATTAGCTTTTGTACAAGCACGTGCATGCACACACACACACACACACACGAACACTCACATTTATAGCGCGATACTTGAAATATTAATTTGGAGTTAATTGGAAGATTAACTGATTTACTACTGCACTTTGCAATCATTTGACTAAATGAAGATGAAGGAAATGCGATAGTGACTGCAAGGGTCTTTGTGTTGCAGGCTTAAATTTCATGTGTAAAAAAAGTTAAGAATTAAAAAAAAAATTATTCTTTTTGGTATATTTTCTTCACCGCAAATAACGATTATTTTTCAAATTGAAAATAATAAAATCAAACTAAAAGTCGTCAGCTTTTAATTTGTTTAAGTTTTATTATAGAATTCAAAATTATCGATTATTTTCTCAGTTTAATTTATTCCTCACAAAAAAAAAGTTATTTATTCCTAAGAAAATAAAAGTTATATATTGATTTTTATTTATTCCTCAGAAAATAAAAGTTAATTCTTGATTTTTATTTATTCTTCACAAAATAAAACTTATTACAATATATATTTATATATATCGTCAACTGAAATTTAAAAGGTCGTAATTGACGATAAAAATATTAAATAGATTTTTTGATTGATTATTTTTTAAATTTTGTTAATGACATCATAACACTGAAAGAAGCCTGGGGATAAGTGTCCCCAAGTCACCACTTTTGTATACCACTGTGGTGACATTGTCGATAAAATGGCTACACTTTTCTATAGGCCTTTGATGAGAAAAAAAAAAATTATAAATAATACTGCTTGAGCTATTATAAGTCACTAGTACTGGTGACCGTGTCAACAGTAAGTCAGCACAATTTCACTCTTCACATTTCCTGCTGGGTAGCAACTAAAAAACCTGCTGGGGCCAGATTACAGAATTCCATTTAAATTGCATTGAAATTTCTGTCGATATCGAATGAGTTAATTCATCCTCCTGGTTTAAGTTATTGCCAGTTCAGGACTCCTGAGCCTTTTACGAGGTCTGTTCCAAAAGTAACATATGTTTAAAAAATATTTTTTTTTGTTTTTTGTAAAATATTTATTTATTCCGAAAAATCCGCTGGGCCCAAATTGCGGCACTCAATATTTCCCTTCAAATTGTATTAAAATTTCGAACGATATCGAACGAGGTAATTTGGCCTCCTGGCTTAAGTTGTTGTCAGTCAAGGAGTCTCGGGACTTTTACGAGGTCTGTTCCAAAAGTAACATAAATTAAAAAAAATTTTTTTTGTTTTTTGTAAAATATTTATTTATTATGAAAAACCTGCTGGGCCCAAATTGCGGTACTCAATATTTCCCTTTAAATTGTATTAAAATTTCGAACGATATCGAACGTGGTAATTTGGACTCCTGGCTCAAGTTGTTGTCAGTCAAGGAGTCTCGGGACTTTTACGAGATCTGTTCCAAAAGTAACATAAATTATAAATTTTTTTTTTTTTTTGTAAAATATTTATTTATTCCGAAAAACCCGCTGGGGCCAAACTGCGGCACTCAATATTTCCATTTAAATTGTATTTAAATTTCGAACGATATCGAATGTGGTAATTTGGCCTCCTGGCTTAAGTTGTTGTCAGTCAAGGAGTCTCAGGACTTTTACGAGGTCTGTTCCAAAAGTAAAATAAATTTTAAAAAAATTAATTTTTTTGTAAATTATTTATTTATTCTGAAAAACCCGCTGGGCCCAAATTACGGCACTCAATATTTCCATTTGAATTGTATTAGGGCCTTTTACGAGATTTGTTCAAAAAGTAAGTTAAATTATTATTTTATTTTTAATTTTTTTTTTGTAAAATATTTATTTATTTAACAATTTATTTTTATGCCTTTCATTTCAGATATAAAAAAAAACTTGTGCGAAAGTTTTTTGTATGTCCTTGAGCTTCTTGAGCTCGATGATTGTGCTTTCATGGGTGTCTTTAATTTTGAAAGCAGGAAAAACTCGCCTGTAACCAAATCTAGTGAACAGGGGCAAATTACGGCATTAGATATCGATCAAAATTTGTATTTAAATTGTATTGAAATTTAGATCGATATCAAATGCGCTACTTTGGCCTTAGTGACTGAGACATGAAAGATTTTGTTCTAAATTTTCTAATAAATTTGGAACTCATTTTTTTTAATTTTCTTTTGAAGGATTGGAAAAATATTTCCATTGTGCTTATGTGCATAAAAATACCTTTTAAAATTTTAATATTTTTGCAATATTGTTAAATGATTATATACTTAGAACTGTACCACAAAAATATGTGTTTAAAAAATTTGTGTATAAAAAAATGTTACTTATGCTATTACATACTCCTATTCAAGTCATGGCAACGTTGCACATCTTAGCATTGTGTAATTGGCGGGTGTACATTGTTGCCTTGTAATTGCTGCCGAGTCAAATTAGTGTTTAGTCAATGTCTACAGTTAGTCGGATTAAATAATACCCGTATCAAGTAAAAGAAAACTAGGCAACAATTATTACCTTCTCTTACCAAAAATAGCTAAAGTCCATTTTTAGCGAACGTTTTTTCTTTTTTATTCAAATAATTTGCCCAAAACTGCTTCTTTTTTTTAAATCTTTTTAATTTTTTTTTTAAATATTTTTTTAGCTTTACCAACAACAATTACATTTAATCGTCCGTTATTTAGTATGAGCACAATTTTTTTTTTATATTGTCTGCAGTTTTGCGCAAAAGTTTCAATTGACTGTAAAACCATTAAATGACATAAGCAAGTGTAACTCGAAATTATCAGGCGCTCTGTGGCACAATCGTTTAAGTGAATGCAAAAAAAAAATAAATAAAAATAAAAATTGAACAAAAATCAAGCTGCTCTCTTTATTTTGCGACTTTTGGTTGGGACGACTGACGGTGAACAATTATTTGTTGTAATTTTGAGGCTGCTGCTGAAGTACTCGTACGCTTAATTCATCTGATATGTATAAGTAAAGTAGGCAAGAGGTTGCCAGATGAAATGGAAATATTTGTAAGCGGAAAAATATCGGCAAAGATCGGGGCACATCTCAGATTCGTCATAAAAGCTTAAAAATGTAATTTTTAAGGCACTTGTATGCTTAAGGAAATTTTTTTAAAAATATTTACACCATTTTTCCATGTAATATGGGGCGGGGTCCAATAAAAGATTTTTTTTGCATTTTCTGGCTCCAAGTCCTTTGGCATAAAAATATGTAATTTACTTAACAAAATTACAAAAAAAATTTTAATTTAACTTGTTTTTTAAGAGGCTGCTTTAGTTCTTCTTAGGGAAACTTTTTTCCCTGTGGCCCGATTCAGCCCATTTAGGAACTTGACCTGTTCTATCCTTTAATATATATTTATACCCAATTTCAAGAAACTGGCTCTTTTCATTTGGACTGAATCGTGATTTCCACAGACGGAGGGAGAGACATGGCTTGACGTCTTGGATTTCATCACTGTTCAAGAATATATATACTCTATGGGGTCCTACAGTTCTCCTCTATGGGATCCTCCAATTCTTTTTTGGAAGGTATAAAAATCTTGTGCTACGAAAAGGATTGGCAAATTAAGAGAGAAGACACAAGTTTTTGGGTCACTTGAATTTGATACATTCTTTTACCTCCCCCCTCCCACTTTTTTATTGTAAATAAAAATTCTCATATGGTGGCACTTTGAAATGCTTAAACTTATACGAAAATCAAACAAACGTATTTCTGCCAATTGTGCCACTTGTTGACTTAAGATTTCAGTATTTCATTGGAAATATATTTTCTTGATTTATTTGGCTTAAATGTTTCAATAGCAGGCGGGGAGTATTAAAAAATCTAAAGCCACAGCAGTTGTACTATTGTTTGAAAGTTTGGTATTGATATTTGAGAGGAGTGATTTAAATATTTGTTTCCCCCCCACCAAATTTAGAGTTTGTTATAATTTTTTTCCGTTGGTGTAAAATTATGCAAATTATTTAATTTTTTTTTCTCCTTTCATTATTTTTGGCAGTTGGCTTTTGTTGTGTTGTTTGTTCAGTATTTTTTATTTATTTATTTATTTTTTCTTTGTTGAAATATTTTGTGTAAATTGTATTGATTAGCAGCCACAAAACAGTAATTGTGGAAAAGTTGCCTAACTTTCAGTCTTAAACCGTTGCGAGTTTTTTTTGTTGTTGTTAGTTTAGCTGATTTTCAAATTAACCAAAAATATTGGCAAAAATAACAGTTTAACGCAGACACAAATGAAGATGCTTGCACTGGCAGCTTAGAAGCAAAAACAGTGTGAGGCAAACAAAAACTAAAGCATCACTTCATTTTGAAAGTAGGAAGTGTTTGTTTGTTGAATATGATGATTTTGTGGTTTTATTTCTGTTGGATGTAGTAAATTCGTTGGTTATGTTTATAATTTATGTCTTAACAAAATAATAATGATTTATCAATTAGTAAGTAAAAATAATTTGCTTAAAAATATTTGCTCAAGTTATTCCTTATATGAAAAGTTTTTAATATTTCCTCATATGAGGTATAAATGCGGTTAATAAAAATGTTATTTCCTGAGAGGCAAAATGTCAAGGGAAGCAAAAATGAAATAATAATAATAATAATAATAATAAATAAATAAATAAAAAAGAAATCAATATATAAAATGTTTAAAATATGCAAAATTGAGGTTTTAATGTAATTCGGTGAGGTAAACTATCAACTTGGCTGTATTTATTTAGATCATTATTTATAAAGCAACTGCACTGCTTTCTTTTCACAAAAAGCCATAAAATAATTTATTTAATAAAAAGTTACCAGCTTAAAATGTTAAACAAATATGTACCTCATCAAGTTTCTAAGTTCCTCATAGTGTTTTTAAGATTGCCAAATACATTTTACACAATATAGGCGAACCTCATTATATATTTTTAAATGCAGAAGAACATATAAACTTTAGCTAAAAAAAATTTGAGATGAACCTTAAAAATATTTGTAGGTCCTCTCCACCCTCAGCATAACCGTGAATTTTCTTTGAGTCACATTTTTGCAACTCTGTCACCGCGTTTCTGTAGTTCAGGCGCAATGTGAAATTTCTCAAACAGTTTTTGCTACAAATTAATATTTATAAAATTAATTGTGATACAATTCCGTACATATTTCATCCTCATAGAAAAACGAACAGATCTGTATATTAGTCAGTATTCTATATTGAACGTTACCTATTCCAAGAACACCTCACTGCTCATGTTATATGCTTAGAATAACTTTAGACACACTAAAGGTGTTTGAGAGCAGCGTTTATTTGTGATTATAAATAAATCGTTTCATCTTATTTTATATCCCAAAATATGCATAAGTATTGAACGTTACCCCTAGTTTTCTAAATTGGCAATACTTATGCCTGCCTATCACGGATGTTGTGTAGCAACTTTCTACTTGGCAACACTGTTTTTAACAGCTCAGCTGTTTTTCGTGCAACATGGTGCTGTTACACATGTTGCTGTTAAACATGTTGCTGTTAAACATGTTGCTGTTAAATATGTTACTGTTAAACATGTTCAGTTTGGTCTGTAATTTAACCATGAAATGACTTACAAACGAACAATGCTGACAGATTATTGAATTTTATTATCAATTATCAATTCATGTTCGTTTTAAAGAGCGCATCGTGCTCATTTCTGATTGAATAGATACATGAACAAGCAAAATTGCCGTATTTGTTGTGAAGAGCAGCCACAAGCATTAAAAAAATTGCGTATGGATTATGGACTGGTGGCATCATTGAACCATCCTTTTTCAAAAACGACGAAGACAGAAAGGTTATTGTGAATGACGAGAACTACCGTGCAATGATTAAGTTTTTATTTATTTATTTTTTGCCAAAATGGCAGAGCTGGACTTGGCTAACAGCAATACGGTGCCCCGCGGTACAAGAACCAATGGCTCAATTAAGAGGCGGCTTCGGTGGACAGTTTATTTCACATTTTTGGCCGGTCAATTGGTCGCCTAGATCGTTTTTTTTTTTGTAGCTCGGACCGGCACCCAGGGGATGACCCCTATATATGCAGTGCATTGAGCTGGAGATAAGAAGTAGGGGGTAGTTTTTTGAGAGGATAGATGAAGAAAGATGAGAAGGTAGAGAATTTTTTGTAGCTATTTCATCTTTTGTTTTAGCCGACTAATTTTTTGCTACTGGGCCGACGAATATCGTGCGATTTAACGCCTTCAGACTGGTTTTTGTGGGTCTATGTTACGACCCCTAATCTATAGGCAAAAAACCTCAACGGTTGATGCAGTGGAGGTCGATATTAACGAATTTATTCGTGAGGTACAGCCCGATATTTTGGAGGAATGAACATGACAAAATTGGAGCCAGCCTATCGACTATTTGAGGCGTGACTGCGGTCAAAATTTTTATGAAATCATCTTGAAATATTGAATTAAAAATAAATATTTCATAAATTTTTTTATTTTTCGGGGTTATTTGTCACATATGGTGATACTTATTTCATAAAATGTCCCAAAATTACACGGATTGATGGCGCTGCGTCAAGAATAGCACAGTGATGTCCAACCAGCCACATGTCTCAAATATTTTTCAAACAAGAATGCCATTAAGTGATTTTTCGAAGTAAATATTTTTTTGACACAAAATTTAATCGGTTGTAAAATTTGTAAGGAAATTTGCTTTCATTTTAATGTCTCCTTACAATTCGTATGATAAATAATTTAAAAAAGTGCTTTAAAATTTTTCAAACCTCACATTATGTTACGGCTAAATTCTACATTTTCTTTGCTCTATTTAAAAAATAGTTTGTTAACATTCATACATGAATACAACTCTGCATTTGATTTATAATTTTAAATGCCTAAAATTTGGCCAGAAAATAATAGCTTTACATGGCCCACACTTTCCATTTTATTTTTGGCTCTCGTTTGTTGTGTGTTTTATTGAATTATTGTCCTGTTAAATTTTCATTAAAAAAAATAGATAAAATAACTACAAAAACGTGCCAAACACTGATGCTTTGATAAGTTTTTTTTTTTTTTTTTTGCACAAAACATTTTCCGTGATAATTAAAAACATAAAAACTATAAACATGCATATCATACATATGGGACTAAAGACAAGATTGTTTTAATAATAAAATATGTTTTTAATGCAACAAAAAAAAAATTTATATATATATTTTTTTCAATGAAGTTTTTTCGTTACATTTTTCCTCTTTGTATTGTACAACATTGGCAGCCTGACAGCTAAAGGCAGGCATTTGTTGCTGTGCTTGTTTGTGCCATAAACAAATTATTACCAACTCAATAAAAACGCTCTAAAAACTAACAGCAAAACAAAAACAACAATACAACTAACATGAACAAGGTGGCCAGGTGGCAGCAAACTGTAGAAGTAAAGCCGTTTGTTTCCATACAAAATTAATTACCAAAAAAAATGCTTAAAAATAATAATTAAAACTTAAATAATTAACCCTATTTTTTCCTTAATTAAAATTAAAAATTTTTATTAAATATATAAAAAATAAACCTGGTCACCTTTTTAGAGTTGCACAATATATCAATATATGTTTTGCATACGGCATACAGCCTTTTGATGCTAACAAACATTCTCATTCGCATACAACATATTTCACTTTCAGTTCAAGTAACACCGTTACCTATATATTTGCTGGCAAGGATATTGAAAGGCATTTACAAAAACAACAGAAACATCAATACAGCACACAAATAGCAGCGACAATAAAATAACAAAAAGGACATGATACACTGAATAAAGGGAATATGGTTTGCCAATGGCACAATTGACTCAAATTGTCGATTTTTTTTTTTCGTTCATGTTGCCGCTCTTTACATTCTACATATTGTAGTTACAACAAAAGTAAATAAATAAAAAAAAATTATATATATTTCTGTTGATTTTGTTTTTGTATTTGGTATTTAACTTTAATATGGCCAGCCTTTGTTTATTTTATTGTGCGCTTTTGTGTAGCATATTTTAAGGGTATTTTTGGAAGCAATTATTATTGCCGGATTTTCAGCGCTACAATCACTTATAAAGCTCATAAGTTAAAAATGGTGTTTGCGATCTACATAAGGATGTCGCTCCAAATGGACTAACTCAAAATTATAAAAAAAACAAGATTTGAATTTACCGGATAACCGGTCGCAAGAGGTCTCAGAAAATAACTTATTTCTTCAATTTTTATTTATTCATCACAAAATAAAAATTATTTCTTGATTTTTATTTATTCCTCACAAAATTAAAGTAATTTCTTTATTTTTATTTATACCTCACGAAATAAGAGGTAAATACCCCATACATATAATATTTTGATTTTTATTTATTCCTCCAAAAGTCATTTCCTGATTTTTATTTATTCCTCCGAAAATCAAAGTTATTTCTTGATTTGTATTTATGCCTCACAAAATAACTCATTTCTTCAATTTTAATTTATTCATCACAAAATAAAAAGTATTTCTCGATTTTCTAATTATATCTTACAAAATAAAAGTAATTTCTTGATTTTTATTTATACCTCACGCAATAAAAGGTATTTGTTCATTCCTCACAAAATAAAAGTTAGTCCTTGATTTTTATTTATTCCTCAAAAAGTGTTTCAATTTTTATATATTCATCAGAAAATAAAAGTTATTTTTTTATTTTGATTTACTCTTCACAAAAGAAAAATTATTTCTTGATTTTTATTTATGCCTCAAAAAATAAAAGATATGTCTTGATTTTTGTTTAATCCTCGCAAAATATTAATTACTTCTTCATTTTTTTATTCCTCACAAAATAAATGTTATTTCTTAATTTTTATTTATGCTTTAGAAAATAACTTATTTCTTCAATTTTTATTTATTCCTCACATAACAAAAATTATTTCTTGATTTTTATTTATTCCTCACAAAATAAAAGTAATTCCTTGATTTTTGTTTATACCTCACGAAATAAACTGTATTTGTTGATTCCTCCGATAATAAACGTTATTTCTTAATATCTTTTTTTTTTTGATTCCTCAGACAATAAAAGTTATTTCTAGATTTTTATTTGTTACTCGCAAAAGTTGTTTATTGATGAGTTATTATTTTGACATGAGGAGAATGTTTATCTAAAAACCTCAATCGATAAATATGCCTCACCACTGAAGATGAGTTCAGGATAAAACTATAATTCAACTTCCAGTTGATTCTCAGTCCATTCTCCGAATACCCCCCAAAAGATAATTTATGGTCATCTCCATCAGTTTATTTTTTTTTATATGAGGTCAGTCGTATACTTTCGCTGGTGAGGTAAACTTCTCTTTGGCAGCAAGGGAGGCTGGGCTTGTACTCCGAGTCTGAGGCAAGCCAAGGCGTTGACAGAAATCTTTTCATTCAAGGACACCCTTTAGCAGCACGATCTGCGACTATTCACTGGTTTTCTCACTAATCATTTTGTACTGAATTCTACTTTACGAAAGAGTAAAATAGTAAAATAATATTCACCTCTCAGCCTTTTATGTATGAAGAAAAATCCGGCCACGACACATTTTAAGTGACTGTATTATTTTGTGAGGTTGTATGCAGGGATGACAATAAAAGTGCATCTCCAAAGTTCGCCTTGAAAGTATCATGCAATAGTTCGATTACAGAAGTGATTTATGGCTCAAATGATTCATTTGGTGAGGCACTTGCGGTCTCTGGACACCATCTATTATTTCTCATCTATAAGCATATGAGGTTGCGGATGATTTTCGCAGGTCTTAGTAGAGATCCCGGTCCTTTTTTTTTTGCATAAATTGCTGTAGTGACGTCGCTAGTGAGGAGATGCTAAAGTAACACCACAAATGAGATGACGCTGGCCAAATGATTTATACAACGATTCTTGCATAATCATGTTTTTGATCTCAACAGAATATATTAATGACTGATTTTCCTTTTGGTATAGGCCGCTATATAGGAACGATCTGTATTAACCATTTATTTTTGGTTCTATTAGCAGGTCGTTGGATTATTTGCATATTATGTACCCGATCAAACTAACTTGTCAAAGTTGCATGTCTATTTCAGAGTAGAATAGCACTGAGGGTTCTGAGCCACTACAAACGAATGATCTTTTCAACCATTTTTTTTATTAAGACGTGAAAGCGGTGTTCATAAATCTTATAGTGCTGCATTGTACGTCTAGCACATACCAAGAAATTTTGGATTTACTCATTGATATACGAGGTCTGTTCAAAAATAAGGTGAATTCGTTTAATTGCTATACGAGGTCTGTCAAAAAACAAGCTGCATTTTAAAATTTCATATTTTCATCACGATTCAGTCCAAACGAAAAGAGCCAGACTCTTGAAATTTGGAATAAATAAATTTTGAAGCATAGTACAGGTCAAGTTCGTAAATGGGCTGAATCGATCCAGAGGGAAAAAAAAGTTCCCTTAAGAAGAACTAAAACAACCTCCACAAAAACAACATAATTTTTAAAGTTTTTTGATGCCAAAGAAGGTCAGCAAAATGAGGTCAGCACTCAACTTTCGAAGGACCATCTGTATAAGTTCAATATTTGGTACCAAACAAAATTTATTTTCCCCTTTATTTTGAAGCATAAATTGTTCACAATGCCAGTTAAGTTATTTATTTCATGTTTGCCACGTACGTACTCACTGCTATTGTGCTAAAAAAATACAAACTGCTGCCTGACAATTATTGCAAGTTTAACTGGTGACAATAAAGTTTAGTCAATACAATTGAAAATTATTTTTTATTTGTCAATTGGATTTGTAATAAATATTTTCATGTTATTTATACAATCAGAAATTGACATTATTTGCCATGGAACGTTCAGTTAGTATTTGCAATTGAATACGGCCTCAGGAAATCAAGAAGAAAGAAAACGATTAAAAAATTAACTCGTTTACGAGTGTTAAAAATTTTTTATGGTTAAACTAAAACTTAATTGGGACTTTATAACCAAATCCAAGATGCATAAATGTAACCTTTAGCCTCACATGCTGAATACCTCATGTTGCACAAGTGGATACTCCGAGTATGACTTAACGTTTTGAGTCTGTTTGCAATTGCTGTTAAAAATAAAACTTCAAAATTTATTATGCAAATGTACAGGTAACATCATGCCAGCAGTTAGTTGTTGCTGTTGGTTTCTTCTTGAATCATTAATTTAACACATAACCTCCTCCTCACCCACGTCAAAGTTTATATAAAATTTAATTAATTTTAAAAATATATTTTGTTTTAATTGTTAATTGCCTAGATGGCTTATCTGCACATAGAAAACAAAAAACACACACATTTTCTTTATCTTAATTTCCAGTCTAACACACAAAAACACTTTTGTAACAACAATTTATTTCATTGGCAGTGTTTTACTTGGAAACAAATCTTATTTCGTAAAATATTAACTGTCGTATTGTAAGGGAAAATTGTATTTAGCAACTTTTGCTTTTAAAATAAACTTTAAAGCCAAAAATTACGGAAGTAAGTCTTTTATCAAATCCCTGCATCATTATTAAGTTTGATCCACATGTAGTTGTGAATTGGCAAATGAACTTTTGCCTCTCGGTATGATAAACTCATATGGCTACAAATAAGTAAGTGTGCGTGTGTGTATGTCTGTGCAACTTGTTACAAGTCATATAAATCTAGCAATTTTCGCTGTGGTTGAAGTTTCTTGTAACATTTTTATTTTTTATTTCTTTTAACAAATACTTTTTTTATTAGTATTCTCTGCTTAATGCCTGTGTGAGTGAGTGAGTGTGTATGTGTGTGTGGTGAAAAAAATATGTTGACATCATCATGAGCAGCTAATATAATAAGTCAATTCCCTTAGCGTTTAACCAAACAAGCAAACAATCAAATAAAGTGAACAATCAAATAAACCAAACAATCTGAAAGTAACAAGGATATAGGCAAGGGAAGTGTGCCCTAAAGAATTCTTAAAAAAAATATATTGTGAAATATTTATAAATTTGTTAAAGTACAGGAGGAGCTAAAATATTTAACAATAAAATTTTTGTAGATTATTTTAAAAAAGTCAGAATTTTATTTTCAAAGCCGTAAAACGGTTGCTTTGAGGCAACGCATATATTCCTGTTTTGTGTCAGTTTACGAACTAAACTATCCATCCCTGAAAATAAGAATATGTATTTTCTGAGATTTCGTTATGCATCACAGAAGAAAAGTAATTTTTTAATTTTCATTTATTCCTCACAAAATAAAAACTTATTCCTCAGAAAATAAAAGTTATTTTGTTAAATTTATTTATTCTTCAGAAAATAAAAATTATTTCTTGATTTTTAATTATTCCTCACAAAATAAAATTTATTTCCTCATTATAAATAATCCTCAAAAAATAAAAGTTATTTCTTGATTTTTAGTTATTCCTCACAAAATAAAATTTATTTCCTCATTATAAATAATCCTCACGAAATAAAAATTTATTCTTGATTTTTAGTTATTCCCCGCAAAATTAAATTTATTTCCTCATTCTATTTATTCCTCACAAAATAAAAGTTATTTCTTGATTTTTATTTATGCCTCAGAAAATAGCTTATTTCTAGAATTTTTATTTATTCATCACAATATAAAAATAATGTTTTAATTTTTATTTATTCCTCACAAAATAAAAGTAGTTTTTTGATATTTGTTTATACCTCACAAAATAAAAGGTATTTGTCGATTCCTCACAATATAAAAGTTGGACCATGATTTTTATTTGTGCCTCAGAAAATAACCTATTTCCTAAATTTTTATTTATTCATCACAATATAAAAATAATTTTTTTATTTTTATTTATTCCTCACAAAATAAAAGTAATTTCTTGATATTTGTTTATACCTCACGAAATAAAAGGTATTTTTTGATTTCTCACAATATAAAAGTTGAACCTTAATTTTTATTTATGCCTCAGAAAATAACCTGTCTTCAATTTTTATTTATGTCTCACAAAACAAAAAATATTTCTTGAATTTTAGTTATTCCTCCTAAAATAAAAGTGATTTTTATTTATACCTCATGAAATAAAAGTCAAATACCTCACATAATAAAAGTTAGTCCTTGATTTTTATTTATTCCTCAAAAAGTCATTTCCTGATTTTTATTTATTTCTCAGACAATATTTTTTAATTTTTATTTATTCTTCACAAAACAAAAAATATTTCTTCAATTTTAGTTATTCCTCAGAAAATAAAAGTTATCTCTTGATTTTTATTTATGCCTTAGAAAATAGCTTATTTCTAGAATTTTTATTTATTCATCACAATATATAAATATAATTTTTTGATTTTTAGTTATTCCCCACAAAATAAAATCTATTTCCTCATTTTATTCCTCACAAAATAAAAGTAATTTCTTGATTTTTGTTTAAACCTCACGAAATAAAAGGTATTTGTTGATTTCTCACAATATAAAAGTTGAACCTTAATTTTTATTTATGCTTCAGAAAATAATTTATTTCTTCAATTTTTATTTATTCCTCACAAAACAAAAATTATTTCTTGATTTTTTATTTATTCCTCACAAAATTAAAGTGATTTTTTTATTTCTATTTATACCTCACGAAATAAAAGTCGTATACCTCACATAATAAAAGTTAGTCCTTGATTTTTATTTATTCTTCAAAAAATCATTTCCTGATTTTTATTTATTCCTCAGAAAATCAAAGTTATTTCTTGATTTGTATTTATGCCTCAGAAAATAATAATTTTTGCAATTTTTATTTATTCATCACAAAATAAAAATTATTTCTTGATTTTTATTTATATCTTACAAAATAAAAGTAACTTCTTGATTTTTGTTTATACCTCACGAAATAAATATTAGTCCTTGATTTTTATTTATTTCTCAAAAAGTGTTTTGATTTTTATTTATTCCTCAAAAAATAAAAGTTATTTTTTTATTTTGATTTACTCTTCACAAAACAAAAATTATTTCTTGATTTTTATTTATGCCTCAAAAAATAAAAGATATTTCTTGATTTTTGTCTAATCCTCGCAAAATATTAATTATTTCTTCATTTTTTTATTCCTCACAAAATATATGTTATTTCTTAATTTTTATTTATGCTTTAGAAAATAACTTATTTCTTCAATTTTTATTTATTCCTCACATAACAAAAATTATTTCTTAATTTTTATTTATTCCTCACAAAATAAAAGTAATTCCTTGATTTTTGTTTATACCTCACGAAATAAACTGTATTTGTTGATTCCTCTGGTAATAAAAGTTATTTCTTAATATTTTTTTGATTCCTCAGACAATGAAAGTTATTTCTAGATTTTTATTTGTTACTCGCAAAGAAAAGTTGTTTATTAATGAGTTATTAATTCGACATGAGGGATTGTCTACCCAAAAACCTCAATCGAAAAATATGCCTTACCACTCAAGATGAGTTCAGGATAAAACTATAATTAAAGTTCCAGTTGATTGTCAGTCCATTCTCCGAATACCCCCCAAAAGATAATTTATGGTCTCCTGCATCAGTTTCTTTGTTTATTTGAGGTCATTCGTATACTTTCGCTGGTGAGGTAAACTTCCCTTTTAGCTGCGTTTGACTTTTCTAGCAGTTTGATTTTATATATTTATATTAGTTGACTTTATTTTTGGATCTATTGTGCTGAAACACATTTCGTTTTTATTTTATGGTTATTAATAGAAAAAACAAATATGTTGCTCAAATTACGAATTAAATGAGGCAAATAAGTTGTACAGCAGGTTAAACTTTGCGTTAGGAATATTTAAAATATTAATGATTTTTTAATATTAAAATTGAAATTGATTAGATTTTGTTTATTTGTGCTATATATTTTACCTTCGCTGTTGTGGTATATTTAAAATGTAATTAAGTTTGTCAGCAACATGCACTTGCATGTTTTCTTTCTGTTTTTTTTTTTGTTAAAAAAAACTATATATATTTTATTATAAAAATGTATATTTCACCTGACAAAATCAGTTAGAAAATATGTGAAAATTTCAAGGTAAAGATTCCGGCATTTGCTTCACTTTTTACCTGAAAACTATTTCCAGCTAATTGTGCAAAAAGCAGCAAGAAAAACATTTACAACACTAACATGTGCACCATATGTTTACATGAATGTTTATAAATGAAATTTAGTAAAAATCTTGTAACCAAAAACCTACTCCTCATCCTGCTCCGCCTCCTCCTCCTCCTCCAGGCAATAAAAAAATTAACGCCTTTCAACACCGACGAAACAAGAATTGTTTGCTGAAAAACACCAGCACCCGAAAACTCAAAGTAAAAAAAAAAAAAACGAAATAAAAAGCAAATACAGAAATCTTGGCAATTGCACATGTAGAATGTAGTACTTTCAGTCATGTCCATAAATGTTACACAAACCAAGAAGCAGAAAAAAGGAGAATAAATATTAAACTCCATATTGCCAGGCTCCTCAATATTCTCTACAGCAAGCACTCCATTTAGCCAGCACCTGACAGCTAGTGTTGGTTATCAATGTATGCAGCACAGCCACTTCTTCCATTAAAAGTTTTTGCCGTATTTCGTTTCTGTTGCTGTGCTGGCCAAAAATTCAAACGAAATGTTAACACATTTTCCTTTCATTCGTAACGACACACATGCAAACAAATCGTTACAAAGCTCGCAATCAAATGCAAGCAAAACTAAATGCACACCTACAGACATGCTTTGTGAGCACAGTGGGGCCAAATTATATAAAATGCGAAATTAAAGTCTCGAGCTGCTTTTGGTTATAAAGATATTTTTTAAGGAAATAAAAAATAAAATGGCTGCAAGAAATTCTCTATCTTGTAATTTTTCGTCATCTGATCTCTCAACCCTAGCATTTCCCTTTCATAGTTGCGACACAATCCCTTGCATGAGTAGGGTTTATCACCTGAATGCTGGTTCTTGTTTGAAAAAATGAGGATTAAGTCTGCTTGTTGTTATGGCGCCACTGTTTTTTATCCAGCTTCTTTCCTTGGAATCTGTGACCCACTTTTCTTTCACATCCTTAACATTTTTAAAACCGAGTAAAAAAAATGTGTTTTTCGTGTGGTTTTCATTATAGTTTTGTGCAAACGTGTATGTGTGCTTGTATGTGTGTTGTATTAACAGTTAACTAATGGTTGCATTTTTTCCATTTAAAAACGTATGTATGTGTGCGAGTGTGTGTGTGTGTGTGTTGCGTGTGGTTGTGTACATTTTCTTGATTTTATATTTCATAGAATCAGTTTCTGTTGTGGTTTGTTTCCCTATTTGTTCCCTGGTTTGTAACTTTCCTTGTATATTCTTGCATTTCCTGTTTCCTTGTTGTGTGATTCAACTGCTGATTTTCATTTTAGTTTCGTTTATGTTGCACGTAATTGAATTTTCAAGATCTTTCTTCAATTTTACTAATTGAAAACGAAATTATATGTTTGAAAGTACTGCCGCTTTGGCTTTATTCCTCCTGTTATTAGTCGCATAAGTTGAGGAGAGTTAAGAAAATATAGTTTTGCAAATGTTAAGTAGAAATTGTAATTTCAGACCTCATTTTTTTATCAGCATGTTAAATAGCTTATATAATTTATTTTATACTTCAAAAACTTCATGAGCCTCAAAAATTTTCTTGGTTAACATGCCGAACAAAAGTGGAGTAAACTACATCATTCAATATTGATAAAAAAAATTTTTATAAATCGAAAAATTTTCAGACCTCAATATGTTGAGGTCACTGGAATCTGTTCTAACTTTTGCTATGATATTGCATGCATGTGCAAGTTTCATGACTTAAGATTGGCCTCAAATGATCGAAACCCATTTTAAGGCATTTTTAGTGCATTTACCTCACATAGACTTCGTGAGGTAATTAGCTGATTCATTTCAGTACAGCCTCAGCAAAGGCGCTGAGGTGTTAGAAAAAAATGGCAGCAATTTTTTTTTGGTCCGTAAGAAATTAAAAATACCAAAAGGAGATTTTTGGGAAATTTTGCATATAAATTAAAATAATTTCTTTTTACGCAAATCTGACAAGAGAGTTTAATAAGAACAATAGTGGTCCGGGCCACGCCCACTTGAAGAAAATAAAATTTATTTTAAAAAGTTTTACTTAAACGCTTCTTTCGAAATTTTGTACACACATCTTCAACTCATTTGACATAGAAATTTAATAGTAAGAAGAGTGGGCAGTGCCACGCCTATATAAAAAAATATACATTTTTTAAAACAACTTTTGCTTATTCTACTCTCATGAAACTTCTCAAACGCATAGAGTTCCTCTTACAATAACATCATGTAAGGATAGAAAGGGGGCAGTGCCACGCCCCTTAAATATAAATATGGTTTTGCGACTACTTGTGCTAGATCGATTCGATGAATACAATTTGGGGTTTTTTGTCTGAAAATTTATTTAATGAAAAAGTGGGCAACGCCATGCCCATTAACTCTAAATATCGTTAGGCGACTAGTCGTAGCAGAAGGATTCTTGGCACAAACATGGCGTTCTTTTAGAAGTACATTTAATTGACTAAAAATTTGGGCAGTGCCACGCCCTTAAATATTAAGCGACTACTCGTGCTACATTGATTTGATGTACATATACAAATTGGGGTTTCTTGGGTGTAAATTTATTTTATTAAAAAAGTGGGCGGTGCCACACCCATTAAGTGTAAATATAGTGTTGTGCTACTTGAGCTAAATCGATTCTTTGCACGCAAATTAATTTCGTTTGGCAGTTGATTTTATTGATAAAAAAGTGGGCAGTGCCACGCCCATAAACTGTAATCATATTTTTGCGCAACTCGTACCAGACCGATTTTTGGCGCATATGCAGATGAGCTTCTTTTGCAAGTTATTTAATTGATTTTAAAAGTGCCACGCCCATTAACAAAAAATTTAGTTTTGCGCTACCAAAGTCAAACCAATTCTTTGCACACGCACTTGGGGATTTTTTGGCATTCGATTTTATTGATTAAAAAGTGGGCAGTGCCACGCCCATCAACTATAACCATATTTCTGAGCTGCTTGTGATACACCAATTCATTGCACACACATTGTGATCTTTGGAAAATACATTTTATTAAATAAAAAGTGGGCAGTGCCACGCCCATTAACTAAAAATATACTTGAGCCGAATAAATTCTTTGCACAAACATTTTGTTCTTTTGGTAGCAGATTTTATTGATTAAAAAATGGGTAGTGCCACAACAAATAGAGAAAAATAAATAAAGCGCCAGTGCCACGCCCCTGCCATTTAAATATATTTTTAAAGTTACATCTACTAAAGCGATTATTTTGATAAATTGCTGGCATATTGAAGAGCACTTACAATACGTATGAGGTTGATTTTATAACTTTCAACTGCGTTTTCTTTAATAAAATTGCCTAATGAGAACTCCAACTCCAACTCTAGGTAAAAAAACTGTCTTATAAAAAGCTGTCTATCTGGCCATTTCATTTAGACACTCAAGGAATAACAGAAATTATTAATCTTAATTGAAATTAATTTTTGATAAATTCTATAATATATTTTTAAATCCTTTTAAAGCGAAATCTGGCCAAAAAATTTGTACTCGTATTTACTTAATTGCTTATACCTGTTCCTAATAGCTTTAATGTCCTTGAAAGTGTTTACGGCCAATTTTCTTTACAAGTTTAATTTTTGTTCTTTTTTTAAGTTCTTCATTTAAATATTTAATATGTATAAACCATGTCAGTGACCATGTGGGTTATTTTAACAGCCTCTTGTTACCCTTAAGCGAAAAACAAAAAAAGAATGGTAAAAAAACAAAAAAACAAATATAACTGAAGTAGAAACAGAGAGTAAAAGTGGCATCAGAAACAAAACTTTATGGTACTTGTCACTTGTCTGTCAATAGGTCAAAACCTCCAGGCCATGCTTACGTTCGTATGTTTTCCATGCAGACATCAGTGGCAAAAACATGCTATACAACAGCTAAAGGAAAATAATAATATAGCAGCCAGTAGCAAAAAAAAAAAAAAATAAAATAAAATATAAAAAAATGTATGGAGAGGCAGACTGTAGTGACATTTACAGCATGATACTCGTGCAAAACAAGCACACATTTGAATAGATGTCTGCCTGCTTTTTAAATGGCTGTTTGCGTGTGTGAGTGTGTGTGTCATAGCATGGGCCAGCACTTATATTTATGGGTGTGTGTGTGTGTGTTTTTGTATACATTCACTTTATTTCTTTAGAATCCTTAAGCCAAAGATGCTCAAAACAAGTAAACACATTTACGAGAATTATAATTGCAGTTAACATGAAATAGGGTGGGCTCATTAAAATATGTAGCATACTTTTAGGCGATAATATTATCATTTTGCTTAAAAACGGCATAACTTTATATATAATTTCTTAATCAAATTCCTTAGTCTTCTGCCGGGAACACTTAAAAGACTTATGCCATATCTTTAAAATATGTAGCATACGTTTAGGCGAGCACATTAACATTTTGCTTTAAAATGGTGTAGTGTTATTTTTAAGTTCTTAGTCAAATTGCTAGTATTTTGCCCAGAAATAGTTTAAAAGACCTATGCCACTGCTTTATAAAGGAATAACTTGCTGTTAATAACTTTAAAATATGTAGCATACTTTTAGGCGGGAATATTAACATTCTGCTTTAAAACGGCATAACTTTATACATAATTTCTTTGTCAAACTACTAGTCTATTGCCGGGAAATAGTTTAAACGACTTATGCCATATCTTAAAAATATGTAGCATACTTTTAGGCGGGCATATTAACATTCTGCTTTAAAACGGCATAACTTTATATATAACTTTTTTTGTCAAATTGGTAGTCTTTTGCCGGGAAATAGTTTAAGACTTATGCCATATCTTTAAAATATGTAGCATACTTTTAGGCGGGAATATTAACATTTTCCCTTAAAACGGTGTATTATTATGTTTAACTTCTTAGTCAAATTGCTAGTCTTTTGCCCACAAATAATTTAACAGACTTATGCCACTGCCTTATAAAAGAATAACTTGCTTTTAGCTGTTAATATCTTAACAAAATCCCTACACTCCATAAAACAATAACTTTTAGCCACACAGTTCTTATAACAATAATAATTTCGCTACTAAAGGAAAACTCTATAAAAATAAAAACAAGAAGACAAAACAAAAAAAAAAATACAAGACATTCATTTCTATTGTATTTTGCTGGAGAGAAAGCCCTAGCAAAAACTCATCCATGTGAAATGTTGTTCTTTCCTCTTTAACTGCCTGTAATATGGATTTTTCTATTTGCAAGACATTATGACAATTCTGTATTAAAAAAAAAAGAAAGCAAAAGAAGCAAAAAAAAAAAAACATTCTCTTAAAGGAAGAAAAGTGTAGCAAAACCAAATGAAATGGAAGAAAAAACTTTCAAACTTACAACTGCAACAATAACAAGGAATTGAGTGTAAAGAGGAAAAGCATGTTGTATGAAACCCATTAACAATAACGATGTATGAAGGCCAGCTATTCTGCAAAATAAATAAAAATAAATAAATGGAGAAAGAACATGTTGGGAAAAAACAATAGAGGCAATAATCGAATTTAATAGTTCCAGGCAAATCGACAAGAAAATATGCCAGATATTAGGAAAAAAAAGAATGGAGACAATATGTGAAAGGAAAGTTTTTTATTCATAATGCGACCACAGATAGTTTTGCTACAATAGAAAATCTTTTATACGGAAAATCGGCAGAGCTGGGATGTCTTGTAAAGGAAATCCTACTTTTCTACTTCTTCAGTATTATTTGTGGTTACTGATTTTAGTTTTAGGGGAAAAGTTTTTTCTTCAATTATTTCTTACATGGAACAATGAAAGGCGGTCTATTTTTGATAGGAAGTACTTAAGGCTCCAGTACTGCACAGTGGGGCAAAAGTAGTTTTTTAGCGGATTCATTCCTAACTTGACAATTACTCATTACATTTAATGTGATTAATTCTTAGAACCAACTGCGAAATCCCGAAAATATTTTCGAGTTATAGGAGAGAGGGCGAAGCTCACCCCCGCCCCCTTCCTCCTTCCCACAAAAATTTTATAATTAAATAATTTTCCGGCAGCTGCACAAAAACAGTAACGGCGCTAAATTTAATGCAGACCGCTCTTAGGATAACCTAAAATGTCCTATAAAATCTGAAACGTATAGGATAAGGGGCGAAGGAGAGCCCCTTTTTAAGGTTATTAATGATTTTCCTATATCTGCACAACAACAAAAACTAGGTTTTTCAATTTACAGCCCTTCCCTCTTAAGACAAGCTAGGAGATCATACAAAATCTTGGGAGGTCCAGCTAGGGGGACACTGTTACCCCCCAAAATATATATATATATATATATATATATATATATATATATATATATAAGTTAAAAAAGGCCTATAGGTCCACAACAAGAGTAGCGTGACTTCTATGATTTTAAAGCGAATAACTTTTTGGATTGGCTGCAAGTTCTTATAAAATTTTGGATGCCCAGGAGAAAGGGGAATAATAAGCCCCACAAAAAAAAAATACATTTAGAATAAAAAACAAGTAAGAACGTTATATTCAACCGGATCGAATCTTAAATACTCTCGGAAATATTTAATAAATAAAAACTCTCTTTTGTAGGTGTCGCTCCGGGCGGGGTCCTGGGGGACACACCTCAACTTTAACATAAAACACTAAAAAGTAAATTTTTGGGGTTAAGTGTAAAAAAAATTTTTTTTTTTTTTTTTGGCAGGGCCCTTTAGGGCGCAAAGGGAAGACACCACAGCTTCGTCATAAAAACTTTAAAATTTAATTTTTAGTGGATTTATTGTTAAATTATACAATTTGTTAAATAATTACACTATTTTTCCAGGTAATATGTTACTTTAACGCCCACTAAAGGGGCGGGGCCCAAAGTGGATATTTCAACGCTTTGGATCTTCTTTGACATAAAAATATATAATTTGCTTAACAAAATTAGAAAAAAATTCTATTGGGGGAACTTTTCTTGGGGGAACTTTTTTCCCTCTGGCCCGATTCAGCCCATTTACAAAGTTGACCTGTGCCATCCTTAAATAAATAAATAAATAAATGTATTTATACCAAATTTCAAGGGTCTGGCTATTTTCGTTGGGACTGAATTGTGATTTCCACAAACGAACGGACGGACGGACGGATCTGGTGAAACCCCGATTTTGAAAACCAGTAATTTCCCTATTTTTTTTTAATCTCAATTTTCTTAGCGGCAGCATAAAAAAATTCCGAAAATATGACCTGAAGAAATAATCAAACAGCAATACGAGAATTAATAGTGTGTTATACTAGAAGTTTGTTACAATTCTCGTATGCAATTTTCTAATAAAATTTTGTATAACTAAAAACTGTTTTAAAATGAAAGGAAGCCACCTAATAAATGGTGATAAAAAAACTACACATGAGTACTGCTGCTAAAAGTGCAGTGGCTTTCGAAAACAGCTACTCTGCTCTGCTGTGTAAGTGGCATAATTAAGAACTGGTATTGCCTTTCGTTTCTGCCCTGGAATATTAGATGTTAAGTTCCAAAATAAATCTTGAAGACTGTTTTGATTTGAGCACAATTGTTCCTCTGTAGGGTAGTGTAACTATTTCATGAAACTGATTAAATGAAAGGCTTTGCTAACCCGCCACCTTATATTTATTTCTTGAAATGTGTGGGAACTTTCAGTGATTGTCGTGTCCATATAATGTTTTAGGTCATTAGTAATAATGGGACAAGATTATGAAATTAGTTGAGGAAGAAAAAAAGACTATAAAATAAAGAAAAGTTTTCCATTTCTTGTTGACATAATAAAAACCAGATTTTCCTTAATGAGTTGTACTAATGGAGATATCAAACAATAAGAGTAATAATATTTCTGGACATTTGCTTAATAAAGAGCAGAGTCAAATATTTGCCATACAGGCATCTAGGTTTGCACAGGAATACAGCGATTTAGCCATTCATCATATTAATTTCCTTAAAAGCTTTTAAGCAACTTTATAAATAATTTTTTTTCTCTGTTTGCTTTTTAATTTATCATATAATTTTGTATTAAAAATGTATCTTTGCTTTATATACATAATTTTAATTTAACTTTGACAATTATGTTAAGTTTTTATTTCTTGGCTGGTTAAAGCACGTTTTGACTCAAGGTAACGTGCTGTGTAATTCGCCATTCAAGCGCTGACGAAACAGTGAATTGCTTGTTGTTTTTGATGCTAAACTCTGGGTTGGTTGGTGAACTTTTCATTCGTTCATTATGGTTTTTTGTGTTTTTAGTTTCTAATTTCAAATTGCCATATAACACGTTTCAGTAGGTTTTCGATTTTTTTTCTGTTCATACATTTGTCACGACGATGTTTATGCTATAGTTTTTTTTCGTAACTGTATTTTTTTTTTCAAACTATATTCAAATTTCAAATAAAGTGTTTTATTAAAAGATCAAAAATTATAAAAGTAAAAGGAAAAGGCAAACTATAATATCAGTATAATTAACTATGACCGGTTAATTATATGGCAACATATAACATTTTGTTAAAAATTTAAATATATTTTCAAATTAATATGCAATAAAGGCAATCAAATCTATTCAGAATTATATAGAGAAGAAAAAGGAGTGGACATTGGAACTAAGATATAAACACCTAGAACTGCTGCCCCTTGAGGACCTCTAATGAGATACTCACTCTATGATTTTTTTGTTAATAGAAAATGTCTAAAAACCTTATTTTCTTCAAGTGAATGCGATCACAGCGCACTTCACTCTACATTCTAATCTTAACAAAGAGCAACCTTTTGCCATTAATACAGTTTGACTTATGCCTTATCTTTATGCCATATCTTAACTTTTAAGAAATCAATGTATTTCGTTTTAATCTGTTTTTTTTTTTTGTTGTATCAAAATATCCAGCAAAAATTTTAATTGAGAAATCAATGAAAATTCCCATAAACCTAAACAGTAATTATTGTGGGTTAAAGACATAGAAACATAGAAAAATTGCAATATTGGCAGATTTTCCAAACAACTGTTATGAAATTACAAAAAAAAAAAATATATGTATTTAAAATTTTTGTTTTGAAATTTTTTTCTTTATGAAATTGAAAGTATAAAAAGACTAGTGAACAGCTCAATTAAAAGATTATTTTGGCTGAGAAAAACAGAAACAAAAATAAAATCAGAAGAAGCAAATATTTGTGTAGTAAAAATTGTTTGCCTATAAAAAAAAAATTATATGATTTTCTTTGCAATTTATTTGCTATAATTTTCTTAGTGAAATATAATTTTATCTTGCATGCAAGTTTAAAGCAAAGCCAGTCAGTCAGTCACGCTTGAAACAATGTTTAAATATTAGCGCTACTTTAAAGAGACGCTGCCAATAGTTTAAGCAAAACTGCACTAGTGGATTTAAAGTTTCTTTGTGCATCACTAAAGGCATGAAGTATAATGCGAACCCAGACACTTCTGCTTCCACTGGCATGCAAAAGTTAAATGTTTTTATAATAAAAAACAAAAATAAAAATAATCGGCTTTAAAAGTAAGAGTATTTATTAACTTATGCTCTGGCAAATAGACTTTTCCACTTACTTTATTTGTTGTATTTAATACAAGCTTTTGCTTCTTAGTTTAAATAACAAGAACTTGAACAGATTTTATATATTTTATAAATTACAAAACTTCCCAGTTGTTTTAATACCTAAAAATTTGTACATTTACAAAAATACATCAAGAAAAAATAAATTTCTATTTTCAAATTCTAAACACATTTAATTAATATTGAACGTTTAATTAATATGGCACGCTACATAAAGAAACAAATTGTTTTAGTTAATCAAACACGTTATTCCTTCGAAAATCGCATTATTTCTCGTAGAGCGGTAGTGAATTGGTAACCAGGAATGTGCAATATAACACCTTTAAAATTTTTTGTGCAGGGTTTTTACATACCCTACAAAGTTGTCAATATTGTCATGTTCGAAATTAAATTTTAACTTTTATTAGCCATTACGAAATATTTAAAACTTTATAATAAATGAAAAAATCACAAATATTTTATTTTTCTCAACTTCATAAAAAAAAACAACTCATATTAGGCAATTAACTATATATTATTGTTCGATATTGAATTTCGAATATTAAAATGTGCTTAATAAGTGTTTAAAAAAAACATATTTTTATTCTTAAGTGTTTTAATCACTTTTCGGCATAAATTATTCATGTTCGAAAATAAGTTCGAAAATTCGAACATGCTAAAATATATTAATTTTGTCATTTTCGTTTAATTTTAATACCAAACTAAATAATTAACTGCAGGTTATGCTTTAATTTGCATATTCGAATATCGATATATGCATCAAATGGCACTTAACATAAAAATCTCTTAGCAGTTTCCGTTCTTACGTATTTTAATAACATTTTAGTATTAATTTTTTATGTTCGAATATAACTTCGAAAATTCGAATATTGCTGGAAAATCAGCTTTTGTGATAATTTTGTAATTTTCGATTAATTGTAATACCAAACTAAATAATTAACTGCAGGTTATGCTTTAATTTGTATATTCGAACATCGATATATACATAAAATGGCACTTAACGTAAAAATCTGTTACATGTTACTGTTCTTAAGTATTTTAGTAACATTTTGGTATTAATTTTTTATGTTCGAATATAACTTCGAATATTCGAAAATTGCGGGAAAAACAGTTTTTTATATTAATTTTGTCATTTTCGTTTAATTTTAATACCAAACTAAATAATTAACTGCAGGTTATGCTTTAATTTGTAAATTCGAACATCGATATATGCATAAAATGGCACTTAACGTAAAAATCTGTTAGCAGTTACTGTTCTTAAGTAGTTTTATAATATTTTGGTATTGATTTTTTATGTTCGAATATAACTTCGAAAATTCGAACATTACGGGAAAATTGGTTTTTTGCTACTTTTATTCATAAATAATATTATGAAAAGCAATAATTCATAAATTATAGAAATTCGAAAAATAAATTGTGCAACATAAGCCTTCCTATATCAACATATAGTACATAAATCGAAAATCTATGTATATACTTATGTAATACATTTTCGGGCATTCAATAATTTTTTTAGCGTTTCGGCCAAGCCAGTAGGGTGATTGCTTGACCGACATAATTTTTAATTTTGAACCGGAATCTAGTTGTAACTAATAACTTGAAATAAAAATATTTTAAATATCTGAAAAAATGTTTTTTTTATTAAAATTAAAATAATACCTCAATTTTTAACCTCCTTAATCATGAAATTTCCCCTTACTCCCTGTGTATTTCTGTGAGTGCAAACATTCTAATTCTTCACTTTTGAAATATGTACGCTTGTTTGCAATTATTGAAATGTGTCTGTATGTATGTTTTTGTGTTGGCCTTTTGTGCTGATAAATAGCTGTAAATTTATTTAACTTATGTAAATGAATGCTACAAATATTTATCTTTTTAATAACCATCACAACTGCTACATGTCCAAGAACTTTTGTCGCACTCACTCTTTTTCACCATTTTGACAATAATGCCAATTATTTTCTGTAAGCTTTTTTGTTGTTGTTGTTTCTGCTAAGTCTTGAGACCAGTTAGATTGTGGACCAGAAAACCAGCATTTGTTAAATTAATCTCAGGATTTGGTATACAGCTTTCCAGCTTGTAGAAGGGGAAGAGTATAAATGAGTGATAAAATGTTAATTTTTTATGGGGTGTTTTTTTTTTTTTTTTGTTTTTTTTTTAAGAAGGAAGCTGTTTATAAATGAGCTAATTTTTTAATGTTTAGTTTCATAGTTTTTATTTTGCATTTGTTTGGCTTAAGTGTGAAATTGTTAAATTTAACATTTATAAAATGAAATTTTCAATTTAATGTTAGATATTTAGTTTAAGAAAACCTGCATAACATGAGGGCTTTGAAAGTTAAATAATATATATATATTTTTTGAGGTTAAGTTTAAGACATTTTTGTATAATATATTTATTTCCTAATACTTCCATTAAGGATCTCATCTAATTCATATACATTTTAGGACCATAAATTTTCTTTACTTGGCTCATGTTTATGGTACAAATCAAGCTCCCTCTGCCAATCAAAGCCACTGTGCCTTAATGTACGATTATATGGATTTTATTTTATATAACATCATGAAAAACTTGCTGATGTTTAATAATTTAACCTTTGGAATTCCTATTCCAATTTCGTTTAGCTAATAAAACACATAATAAAATTCCATTAGCCAATAGCTAAAAGCAAAAAAAAAAAATAGAGAACAAAAACCAGCAAAATCCAATTAAATGGTAGGAAAGCTGGAAACTAGTGTATGAGGCAGTACAATATAAATGCTGTTGCTATTGAACAAATGTACAATACATAGAAATCCAAAGCAGTTTAAACAAATAAGAGCACTATGGCCAACTATATAGAATCTCAAATGCTCTTCACCAAGAAAAATCCTATGAGACACTGTCAATAATAATGACGGAACTGTCAACGTGATAAATATTAATATTATTGCCGCTTCTTTTCATTCAATTGTAATATTCCCGTCCTACATATATTTTTTATTTTTAAAATTTTCTCCAATGTTGTATTGAAACTGTGACTAGCGTAAACCTAGTGACAAGCTTATATAACCAACTCCACTATAAAGAGCATGAAAAGTGGTGTAATTAAAAGCATTACCCGAAGGAACAAAGGGATTTATATATTATGTTGCTACTTAAATGAATGATTTGGAAAATGCCATAAATCTCTAACAAAAGAATTACTTATTATGGCAAATACTTCAGGAAATAAAACAAATTGTTATTGCAACAAGAAAGAATATTGAAGGAAAATGGAAAAGAATATTGTTAAACATCAGTAGAAAACATATCACTACCAACAAAGTTGAGAAAAAAAAACATAAATAAATTAAAGTTTAAAGCAAGTCAAAGATATTAATACGGTCTTAGAGTAACCCCCTGATCACGGGGCTTAATAATTTACAAAATAGTTTTATTGAGTTATTACACTATTGCAGTAAATGAGGAATATGTACTTACATATTCTAACATAATTAAAAATATTTTTGCTTTGTTTTTAACCAAACTTAGATACAATATATAAACACACAAATATGGGTGCTATAGTCTTAAATTTCACTTTCGAACATAACAAATTTGCCTAAAATGGATTTAGGTACTCATATAAATAGTATTATTGCATTCTGCAGTATGTTAGCACTATTTTGGGGGAAAAAATTAATGTTCGAAAATAAGTTCGAATTTTCGAACATACTCGAATTAGTAATTTTTTTAAATTTTTACTATCATAAGATCGAGAAACGATTATTAATAATAAAATTTGATGTAAAATTCGGTGTTCGAAAATCTGAGTTTTGAAAAATATGATATTTTGGCCTCGGAATAACTTCAGTAGTAATTTATGTAATTAATACTGAAATCATAAAAAATATTTTATGCTTACAAACTTCGTATTTTACAAATTTCTATGAAAAAATTAGGGCTTATATCCCAAGAGTATATCTATATATTCTTAGCAATTAGTAAAAGCAGCACAATAGACAAATCTACTCTGCTCACGCTACTTGACATATTATTTTCAACCATAGCAAACATTTAAATTCTTAGTTTCTTGGCTTGGCTTTAAAAATTTTTATATTTTTTATTAAATTCTAGCCGAAAGTTTTACATTTTTAATATATAAATACCGATTAACAAAAAAGATTGTGTTATTTGTAAATGTAACTTTTTTTTCTTTTCAACATATTTGAAATATTTCTCATGTTATTTTTTTCAATTCTCTTTGTCATTTGCAATCACAATTACTGTGTTTTTTGTTTTTGTTTTTTTTTGCTGTTTCTAATAAGAAAAATGTAACATATTTAAAGGGTAACTAAGCAAGGTGGATAAAAAACTTTTGTTACTTCTAGTAAAAATTATATAAAACAAAGGATATTTCTCCGTTGCCATTTTTTCCTTTTTTGCCTTTTTAAGCGAGCGGAAAAAAAGTATTTTATTGTGAATAATGATTGTAATTTTTTTTTTTGCTGACTATACAAAATTACAAGTGTGAGAGAAAAAAAAATAATGCCGACAAATAATTGGATTTTCAGTTGCAATATCTACTTAAAGTTATGAAGGAGATAAAATAGTTGCTATGAAAATATTTCAAAAAATATATCAAGAGGATATGAAAACTATGTCGAGAGCTTTAAGCGATTTGTAAAAGCCACAAAAAAACTACAATAGACTGGGTAGCATCTTGTAGAGCCTCTTTAAAGAACAAAATTATATTTTTTTCGTTTCACTAGTGCAACTGTAATATTTTGATGTCTTTTGAGTGCGTACGGGTATTGCAGAATTGAGGCACTACTACATCCTCTTTACACTCTTTATTTTATTAATAAGAAAAAAACGTTATTCATGTTGCTACCTTGCAACATTTAATGTCCTTATTCTATTTCCCTGAAGCACTTCAATATCCTTAAAATAGTTTTCCAAATACGTGCTATTTTCATTATTTAAAATCATCGCCCACCAAATCAAATGTCCATTTATAATTAGAAAATAATTAACTAATTAAATCTTATCATAGTCCTGGGCATAAAATTTAACAAAAGCTTTTCATTGGAATATTATTATCATGAGAGCCTAAAACAATAGAGAACATTTAATTGTACAATGGGGCAGTGGATATAATCGCGTATGATAAAAAAAGAACAGCCACAGGATAACATAAATTCGCGTTTACACGTACGCATAAATAAAATGGCCAAAAATTATACAAGCAAATTTTTACCAACATTTGTGGTGTTTTGGGTCACTACTAAAGCAGAGATAGTTAGTGAGTGCGTGTGGTTAATATTCTCGCTGGGCAACATTTTATAACTAAAATGGCAACAATTACAATAACACTAACGCTTGCAGCACACAAATAAGCAAAATGAGTACCAAACAAAAAATATTTTGTCATAACATATTTTTCTATGTTGCTCCACATACCCCGGGCATTAGCAAAGGCTTGTTATACCTAAATTAATTAGTGAAGTGAATGTGATGTTATGACAGCGGAGTCGATTTGCCAGCGCTGAATTTTTTCATTTCCTTATGGCAAATTTTAAACAACTTAAGGCTGCACTCTACATCATTTCTACAGTTCGGGTTAAACAAGGTTGCTAATGCTACCATGTTCGAAATTAATTTTTTCGGAAATATGTACACAATTTAATTTTTGTAAGCCATTTTGAAATATCTAAAACTTACTAATAAACGAAAATAGCACAAATATTCTATTTCTCCTACATTCATTCAAAAACGAACTCATACTAAACAATTAACTATACATTGGCCTTCGACCTTGAATTTCGAATATTAAAATGTGCATAATAATTGTTTTAAAAACAACATCTATAACTCCTTTCTATTCCTAAGAATTTTCAAGACTATTCGGCATGAATAATTAATGTTCGAATCTAAGTTCGAAAATTCGAACATACCAAAATATATTATTTTTGTCATTTTCATTTAATTCTAACCTCAAACCAAATAATTAACTGTAGCTTATGCTTAATTTTGTAATTTCGAATAACGATATATGCACGATATATCATTTGAGGTAACAATTTTTTAGCAATTCCTGTTCTTAAGTACTTTAATAACATTTTGGTATTATTTTTTTAATTTCGAACATAAGTTCGAAAATTCGAACATTGCAGGAAATTTGTTTTTTCCTATTTTCAGTCATAAATAACATTAGTAGAGGCAATAATTCAGTAATTATAGAAGTTCGAAAAACTAATATACACAAAATATGTAAGACATAATCTGTAATACATTTTCTGGTATTCCATTTTTTGACTTGCAAAAAGTTGGCAAGTTCTTCTTCTCAGTTTTGCACCCGTTGAATAATTTTCGTAACACCTTTTGGCAGAAAATGTTATCTGGTTAATCTAACCTAATCATTTTAGATTTAGTACGGTACATACTAGCATTTTTCTATTTTTGTTGGCTTTTACAAACAAAAAAGAAAACCCCTGTAGTTTGGTTTTTGGTAACAATGTTTGCACCGGACAATGTATGAGTATCAATGTTTTAGTAAACTTAATGCAATTTTAATTCAAAGAACAGCATGTTGCTAACAAACCTCATACATGTGCTAGAAAACACAATATTTGTTTTAAATTAAGGAAGTCCTAAATATAAAGGCCGGCTTTATACGGTGACAGAAGATTCGCTAAATAGGGGAACATGAAATTAAAAGAAGCCAATAGTGGCGAAACTTGAAAAACACATAAGATGTTTGATAAAGAAAAAAGTTATTGGAAACCCTCTGAAAGAGTGAGGGACCTTGAGTTGTTCGAACCATTTTATTTAATAAATTTAATTTAAAATAGATTTCTTACACTCCAGTTGTACTCTTTTAGAAAATATTTACTGTATTTGCTTTTATTAAGATGATTGGAATTTAATAATGGAAATTAATGTTCTATTTATAAAGTTTCTTGTAAAATAGAGAGCAAATATATGCAATTGAAAAACGTGTTGTAGCCGTGTGTAGTAAATCGCAATTGTAATTTTAATAAATATCTAGTTTAAGCCTGTTAAAGTACACTTTGCTATGACTATGATTAGGGGCTCATATTACCAGTAAGTTCATAAACTATTGCCTAGCTTAAGGAGTTGATTAAAATTCTTTTCTGTTGCCTGCAACAGGAATACAAAAGTTCTAAACCTGATCTTTTCTCCCCAACTCTTGTTGGTTGTAAAAAACCGAAATTTATTACGTGAAACCTTTTTGAAGAAGACCTAAAAGCAATTTCCTTATACGAGAGACTAATCCCCTTTTGTGTTTATTGATTTTCAAAAAAAAAAACTTTTTTTTTGTTGTTTGTAACATCTAGTTACTTGTGGCTTACTCCAACTAAACGTAAAATAAAATGGCATTTGCCAACTGAAACTCAAATCAAAAACCTTGTTAACAGTCAGGCCTTAAACATGTTTAATTGAAGTTAATGCGCCAAGAACAGCAAGAGTACAATAAACCTACAAATTACACAAGAAGAAGCAGAAAAACTTCATTTTTGGTTTCTTCTTTTAGTCATTTAATTTATCGTCGTCCTGTTCATTGTGTTACTTGTCATAAAATGATGCTTTAATAGAACATTAAATTGCTTTCGAAAAATCAAATTAATTTAAGATAATTTTTCAATTAAATTTTACTTTGTATCAAATTTCATTTTTGGCAAAATGCAGCAGCACAATTACTTTAGCAAATAATACATGGCTGTGTGTGTGTGTGTGAATGCCTGTGTGTAGCTGAAGAGTCTACAGTTGCCACAGCTTTAGTGTCAGTACTAGGACATTTTTGCAGGTTTCGTTGAAATATTTAAAATGGTTTTATCTTAATTAATTTAAGCACTTTCCTTTTTTTTTTTTTAAATAGTTTTAGAACAACACATTCTTGTTAGTGTAGACTTTTAGGTTTGAATATATTATTCCATAAATGATGCAGCGAATGCTTGTAAAGCATTTCCTACTTCTCTACAATTCAAATAAAGGGTGTTTTTTAAACAGGGTCACAAGTTTAAAACATACTAAAACAACGAAATATATTTTTTTTAATATCAATGAAACGGCCTTTATGGGAAACAATATTTTATGAAATTAATGTTTAAATATGATTTCTGTCATGTGGCCGCCACGGCTGGCAAGTAGAAGATGCAATCTGCAATACCAATTTTCAACAACCAAAAAAAAAAAAAAAATCTCCATAAAGTGAAAGGACACAACCGCAGTTGCTGAGAACGGTGACGAATTGATTGATTCGGATCATCTTCAATCCATTCCTGTACAGCGGCTACAGGTTCTTCATTCACATCACTAACAGTAAATGTGGTCAGCAAAGGAATTTACTTACTAAATATTTGAAGGGTATTTAAAATTCAACCCGCTCGAATATAACGTTTTTACTTGTTTTGTTTTTTTTTTCTTTTTTAGAGACAATTTTAAATGGCTTTATAATAATTTTTTATACCCTTCACAAAAAGTGAAAGTGTATATATAGGTTTGTCATTCCGAGGGTAAATTCTTCGATATCAATATAGGACCCCATAAAGTATATATATTCTGGATCCTTTTGAATAGCTATGACGATTGAGCGATGTCCATCTGTCCGTCCGTCTGTACGGTTTTCCCAAGGCCCCAGAAAAGCTAGAGACTTCGTTCTTGGACCGTTGGATTGGAAATGAACTTAAATAGAGTGCTATTGAAATTCAGAAAGATCCGGAGTATGGTTCCAGATCTGGGAAGCTTACACCTATTTCTAGGCGCAAAATTTATACCAAAAATCAATTATTTTTTTTAATGTTTGTAAATTAAACCTAAAAAACTAAAAAAATAAAAAATTTTTTCCAGTAATGGAAGATTAAAATTTGTTTTTTCGGCCCATTCCGTATTTTGTAGTACATGTAGTAACTAAAATTATTAAAAATTTTAAGTTTTTTTTTAACAAAACCTCTTAATACGTCATGAAGATTTGCATTGGCAAAAAAAAAAAAATTTTAAATTCAAATTTTGCTTCCAGGGGTGGGAAATTGCATATTTCTTTATACGCGAAAGTAATCAAACCGGCAACTGATGTTGTTTTTTTTTTTTGCTAACTAAACCTGTCTTATAATTTAGGAAGAACAAAATTGGTATCAAAACTTCAAAAATAAAAAATAAAATTTCGAATCCAGGGATGGACAAGTGCAATATTTCATAGTACATAAAAGTGACCAAAATGGTTACAAATTTTAAATTTTTCTTTAAAAAATTACTTTATACCTCATGAAGCGTTGCACTGATGACAAAAAAAAAACAAAAAATTTAAATTTCGCTTTCAGGGTTGGGAGAATGAAAGTTTTTTTTTTTTGGTACATGCATTATTTTGTAGTACATGTAATAACCAAACTGGTTACAAAATTTGATTTTTTCTTAAACAAAACTACCTTATAGCTCATGAAGATTTGCATTGATAAAAAAAATTTAAAAAATTAAAATTTCGCTTCCAGGGTTGGAAAATTGAAATTTTTTTTTATACATAAAATAACCAAAAAGGCAATTGACGTTGTTCTTTCCCCCTAACTAAAAATATTTTAAATTATGTATGAATTTTTATTAGTCGAACTTTCTTATGTAAATTGTTAATTTTATCAACGGGCTTAAGTTCGAATCTGCAAGACTGCAAACCATTTTTTATTATTTTATTAATAAATGAATTTGTTCAAATTCTATTTTTTATTAATTTATATTAAGATTGGAATATTAAGAATATTTTTCTAAACTATTTTATATTTTAGGAAGAACAAAATTGGTATCAAAAATTTCCCAAATAAATCATAATTTCAACTCTAGGGTTGAACAAATAAAATATTTTATGGTACATAAAAGTGAGCAAAAAGTTTAAAAATTTAAATTTTTTTTGTCAAGTAAAACTATGTTACATCTTTTAATTAAACCTACTTCCTGTTTTAGCAAGAAAGGAAGAAGAATTATATCTGTGAAGGGTATTTAAGATTCGGCACAGCCGAATATAGCACTTTTACTTGTTTATTATCATTTGAATCGGGAACGTAAGAAGAAAATTTCCAAATTATTTGCTGTACTTATTTCACAAAAATTTCAATATTCAAGGCTGATAAAAAATCACTTTCTCTGGGATTCCAGTAGAATAAGAAAAAGTGAAAAGTTATTTAAACAACATTTTAAAACTAAGTAAAAGTGCTATATTCGGCTGTGCCGAATCTTAAATACCCTTCACAGATGTAATTATTCTTTCTTTCTTGCTAAAACAGGAAGTAGGTTTAATTAAAAGATGTAACATAGTTTTACTTGACAAAAAATTTAAATTTTTAAACTTTTTGGTCAATTTCACGTACCATAAAATATTTTATTTGTTCAACCCTGGAAACGAAATTTAAATTTTTTTTACCAATGCAACTCTTAATGAGGCATGAAATAGTTTTATTTAAGAAAAACTTAATATTTGTAACCTTTTTGGTCACTTTCATGTACTACAAAATATTGCAGTTATCCAACTCTGGAATTTAAATTTTCATTTTTCTTTAAGTTTTGATGCCAATTTTATTTTTTCTGAACTAAGAAATAGTTTTAATTAGTAAAAAACCGAAGTTAGTTGCCTTTTTGGTTACTTTTATGTATAAAAAATTTCAATTTCCCATCCCTGGAAGCGAAATTTAAATTTTTTTATCAATGCAAATCTTCATGAGGTACAAAGTAGTTTTGTTTAAAAAAAACTCAAATTTTGCAACAATTTTTGTTATAACATGTACTACAAAATATTGCATGTACCAAAAAAAACTTTAATTTTCCTAACCCTGGAAACGAAATTTTAATTTTTTGTTTATCAGTGCAACGCTTCATGAGGTATAAAGTAACTTTTTTTTTAAATTTAAAATTTTTAACCATTTTGGTCACTTTCATGTACTATTAAATATTGCACTTGTCCATCCCTGGATTCAAAATTTTATTTTTGAATTTTTTGATATAAGACAGGCTTAGTTAGCAAAAAAGAAAAACAACATCAGTTGCCTGTTTGATTACTTTCACGTATAAAAAATGCAATTTCCCACCCCTGGAAGCTAAATTTCAATTAAAAAATTTTTTTTTTGGCCAATGCAAATCTTCATGACGTATAAAGAGGTTTTGTTAAAGAAAAACTTAAATTTTTAACAATTTTAGTTACTACATGTACTACAAAATACGATATGGGCCAAAAAACATTTTTTTAATTTTCCATCCCTGGAAAAAAAAATTTTATTTTTTTAGTTTTTAATAGATTATTGAGGCTTCCCAAAGCAAGAAACAGGTTTAATTTACAAACATTAAAAAAAAATAATTGACTTTTGGTATAAATTTTGCGTCGAGAAATAGGTGTAAGTTTCCCAGCTCTGGAACCATACTTCGGATCTTTCTGAATTTCAATAGCACTCTATTTAAGTTCATTTCCAATTTAACGGTCCAAGAACGAAATCTCTAGCTCTTTTGGGGGAAAACCCGTACAGACAGACGGACATCGCTCAATCGTCATCGCTATTCATAAGGATCCAGCATATATATACTTTATGGGGTCCTATATTGATATCGAAGAAATTACCCTCGGAATGACTAACCTATATACACACTTTCACTTTTTGTGAAGGGTATAATAAAAGAATCAAATAGCTGTGCAAGTAAATTGATATGCTTGAAATCTCTACTCAAAAGAATTGAGCATCATTTTAAAAACAAGTGCACCTACTGTTTAATGTTTTATTTATGTTGCCGACTGTGTGTTTGTTGCAAGTAACTTGAGTACAGTTAATGTGTTGCTTTATGTTGTCGGTGCTGCTATTAAACTCATCGTACCTGGTTTCGCATGTTTGTTAGCTTGAGGGATAAATTTAATGCATATGTGGCAATATATTATGCTGTTAGTGTTTGCTTTAGTCTCTAGCTGGTAAATTAGGGAAGTAGGCAAATATTCAATTCAGAAAGAAAGTCCTATTTGCTAGTTCTTTAACATATAATCTGAAATGTTTTGCTTTGGCTTTTATAGCAACAGGCAGTGGAAGATTATTTTGCGATATAATGAAATAGGTCAGAATCTTAACAATACGAAGGGGTTAGTAATCTAGCTACTGGCCTACCAGGACACTTGCAACTTAATGCAGGGAGTTGTGAAAAAACTTTGTTAATAAGATATAAATTAAAGTTGCGAGGAGCCACCCTAAAGTTTTCCCAGTATTTTTTTTTTTGTACAATTGTTCAACTGAAGTTGATTGCTTGGGAAGGCCAGAAAACGGACTCCGTAGTTAAAAAGGAAAGTACGAGTATTTTAATTCTCAAACTATATAAATGAGCCATAATGGTGTTAAGGATTTAAATTTACTTAAACACATGCACACACACACACCCACACACACACACACAAACACTCTCACTTACTCATTTGATTGCTTATTAGCCGTATGCAAGTAAATAAGTTAAAACGGTAGTAAAAACAGTTCGTTCCAAATGAAATGAGCCCCTGTAATGGACACACTTGCTTAAATATTCCTACGCAGGCATTAGATCCCTTAATGAATATTTAAGTGTATGAATAATTGAAAGAGGGGAGGGGGCGTGCGTTAGACGAAAGCAGAATATGTAGTGTATAATTCATGGCATTCAGTAGTTTGTTAAATGTACGACAATAAATGAAAGTTTAATACAAAATGTTTTAATACGAATTGCTGGAGTTGGAGACTGATAATTTACCCACAACTTTAATAAACTAAACCATAAAAAATTTTTATTCCACATATTAAATTTTCTTTGGTTTAACCCCCGCTAGAATTCATCGCTGATCAAGAATATATATACTTTATGAGGTCCAATTCTTTTTGCAGGGTATTAAAACTGTATTTTGTCCGGGTCGCCCTGTCAAGGGCACTGAGGGGAGACATCTCACCTTTGCCATAAAACTATAAAAATAAATGTTTGCTATAATTAAATGTAAAATTTATTTAAAAAAAAAAAAATTTTTTTCAATAGGGTCATTGAGGGGTTAAAAGGGGAGGAGGGGGTAGGGCAGAGTAGTACCAGGTTACATTTCAGCTTCGTCATTAAAGCTTAAAAATGTAATTTTAAAGGAATGCAGGCTTAATTAAAACAATTTGTTAAATTCTTACACTATTTTGGCATAAAATAACGCCCACTAAAGGGGCCGGGGTCCAAAATGTAATTTTTTTTTATTTTATGGCTCCAAGTTTAACGCGTTGGATCTTCGTTGGCATAAAAATATATTATTTGCTTAACGAAATTACAAAAAAAAGAAAACACTTTCAAAATTATGTTGTTTTGTAGAGGTCTTGCCCGATTTGGATCATTTCCGAACTTGACCTTGATCCTTCTAGATAAATTTATACCAAATTTCAAGAGTCTGGTTTCTTCCGTTTGCACTGAATTATGATCTCCTCGAACAGACAGACGGACATGGTTAGATCGTTTTAGATTCCATCACAGATAAATTAGATATATACCTTATGGGGTCTTAGAGGGATATTTCGCAGCTTTACACACGGAATGACAAAGTGAATATACCCTTTAATTCATTTTGACATTTATTCGAAAATTATCAAGCCCTACGGCTCTTATATACATATATGACTGTGATTGTCTTTCTTTGCTCTCCACTATTTATTTTATATTTCCATTTTTATGTGACCAGCTGCAATTTGTAAATTTTTGCAAACATGATTTTTGCGGTCATTTAAACAAAATAATATTTATTTAAACAATGTAAATGGTCGTGTCCAAAAAAAAATATATAAAAAATAATGTCATCATTTAAAAATGCATGAAAATTGTGTTGCTACAAACATAAAACTTAATTAAAATAGATTAAAATTCATGAAATGAGTCGCACGTAACCAACAAAATGTTACAAAAACAAAACATATTTTAATAAGGATTCATTTTTAAAGGCCCCAGCTTTAAGTATTACTGACAGCTGTTAAATGAAAAAATAATAGATTTAAGTTAAATTAAAATAATTTTGCAACTTGACTCAAAAAATGCACATCAAAATGCAGTTAATCCATGTGTCCAATTAATTATCTGTTATGTTGCACAAAAATAATATATAAAAAAAATTATTTGTAAATCTATAGCAGAATATTTTATGCCTCATCAATAGTTCATACTGATGTTGCTAAAAGAGGCTAATCCAACGCAAACTATAGGATCTATTTAATATTAACGGAAATATATTTTTCCCTATGACCTCTTTACAAGCTTTTTTCTTTCCCATCCAGCGCAAATCTATATCGATTACTAGTGTTTTTAAAACTAGTCCTAGAAAATTAATTGTGGAAATTACATTCTCTTTAAACTCGAAAGTAGTCACTGGACGTCAGGGTTATAAAAAGGGATGCAATGTAAGTCCAAGGTTAAAGAACTTTCCTGAGAATAAAAGTATTTTTCGCAAAAAGTATTTTTTGAAAGAGGTACCTTTTGAAAAAAGTACCTTTTGAAGAAAGTACCTTTTGAAGAAAGTACCTTTTGAAAAAAGAACCTTTTGAAGAAAGTACCTTTTGAAAAAAGAACCTTTTGAAAAAAGTACATTTTGAAGAAAGTACCTTTTGAAAAAAGTACATTTTGGAAAAAGTACATTTTGAAAAAAGTACGTTTTGAAAAAAGTATCTTTTGAAGTAAATATCTTTTGATAAAAGTACCTAAAGAAAAAAGTACATTTTAAAAAAGTACCTAAAGAAATTAATACATTTTAAAAACTACCTTTTAAAATTAGTACCTTTTGAAAAATTACCTTATGAAAAAAATATTTTTTTAAAAAAAGTACCTTCTGAAAAAATACTTTCTGAAAAAAGTGCCTCTCAAAACAAGTACTTTTTAAAAAAAGTACTTTTTGGAAAAGGTAATTTTTGAAAGAAGTACCTTCTGAAAAAAGTACCTTTCGAAAAATGACCTTATGAAAAAACATTTTTTTAAGAAAGTACCTTCTGAAAAAATACTTTCTGAAAAAAGTACTTTTTGAAAAAAGTATCTTTTGAAGCAAGTATCTTTTGATAAAAGTACCTAAAGAAAAAAGTACCTTTTAAAAAAGTACCTATAGAAATTAGTACCTTTTAAAAACTACCTTTTAAAAAAAGTACCTTTTGAAAAATGACCTTATGAAAAAACACTTTTTTAAGAAAGCACCTTCTGAAAAAATACTTTCTGAAAAAAGTACCTTTCGAAAAAATTATTTTTTGAAAAAAGTACTTTTTGGAAAAGGTACTTTTTGAAAGAAGTACCTTCTGAAAAAAGTACATTTTGAAAAAGTATCCTTTGAAGAAAGTACCTTTTGATAAAAGTATCTAAAGAAAAAAGTACCTTTTAAAAAAGGTACTTTTTGAAGGAAGTACCTTCTGAAAAAAGTACTTGAAGAAAAAAGTACCTTTTGAAAAAAGTACTTAAAGGAAAAAGTACCTTTTAAAAAACTACCTTTTGAAAAAAATACTTTTTGTTAAATAATCTTATGAAAGAAAAACCCATTTTTAAAAGAGTACCTTCTGAAAGAAATACTTTCTGAAAAGAGTACCTTTTGAAAAAAGTACTTTTTGAAAATAATATATTTTGAACAATTACCTTCTGAAAAAAGAACATTTTGAAAAAAGTATCTATTGAAGAAAGTACCTTTTTTATAAAAGTACCTAAAGAAAAAAGTACCTTTAAAAAAACTACCTTTTGAAAAATATTTTATGAAAAAATACCTTTTTAAAAAAGTACCTTATAAAAAAGTGCTTTTTGAAAAAAGTTCCTATTGATAAAAGTACCTGATGAAAAAAATAAGTTTTGATAAATTTCCCTTACAAAAAAAGTACTTTCTGAAAAAGTACCTTTGGAATAAGTACTTTTTGGAAAAAGTACCTTTATGAAGAAGCACCTGCTAAAATAAATACACAAAGTAACATTTTAAAAAAGTACTTCTTTCAAACAGTAACTTCTCTAAATGTTTTCGTGTTCCGCAAGTACATTTTTCAATAATAGAAATTTTTTTTAAAATTACGTTTTCAAAAAAATTGCATGCCCCTTTCCAAAAATTTAAGAACCCTATTGAAATTAAACTTAAATAATTTTTTTTTAATACATTGTTGGAAAAGAGCCTTTACCCAAAATTAAATTTCCAAAAGCCACTTTTTAATGCAAATGTTTCCATTTCAAAAGGTACTTTTCCTGAAAACTGTTTCTTCAAATAGTTCTTGTTCCGAAAAATACTTTTTCAAGAAGTACTTGTTCTGAAAAAATACTTATTCAAAAATTTCTTCTACGAAAAGTACTTTTTTCAAAAAAAAAAATTGCTGTTTTCAAAAAGAACTCCTTGCAGGAGAGCTTTTGAATCAATTCTTTTGAGAAAAGTACTTTGTGGGAAAATTCCTTTTTGAAAAAAGTCCTTTGTGTATAATGTTCGCCCAGGAAGCCCTTTATATTGCAGAAAAAGTCTTGCATCTGAAATAATTTTGGAATTCGAATAATATCAATTTTAAAAGAAAAGTTCATGCAAAATTTCTTTTTTAGTGGATCTCAACATCGTTCGTTGTCGTTTTAGCTAAACCCAAATACGCCAGCCAGTCAGTCACTTTGTGACGTTAATAATTTTAAGGAATTTTAATTTAGAATTATAAAGCTTTAAAATATTGCACACAAAATTCCAACAATAACCAATATATTCACATATAATTATTCTATTAACAGGATTTTTGTGTTAATCATTTTTTTAGTTGTGGTTTATAGTTTGTGTTTGTCCAATGTGTCATTTTTTTATACTGATATTATCAACTATATAGAATGATTTAATTGTTTTAACGTATTTTTTTTTATAATTCTTTATTAAAAATTAACGTCAAAATATGAAACAGCACTCTAGGCGTTTAATATAACAATCACGGCGAAATATATCTATTTTGTGTTAATCAAGTAGCCGGCTATTGTTATAACATTTTAGTAATTGCTTATTTTTTTCATGGAAAAATTAAAAATTCAATTAACAGCTTAACAATAAAAACATAATAAATATATAGAGAATAATAAATATATAAGTATTTTTTTATTATTATTAAAATATGTATAGAATAATAAGTGTAATAAATAACAAAACATTTATTAAATTGTTAAATAAACACTGTTTTACATGTGCGTAAATCTATTAATAAAAAATAATAAAGTACACTTTAAATAGTTTAATATATTAAATAATTTAAAGCATATTTAAGGGGATGGAATAATTTTTATTAATTACTACCACTTGAATCAAGGCTAATGAAAGTTTGTATTATGTTGAGAAGACAAGTTATTGCAGACAAAAGGGGACAATGCCACGCCCACAATTTATTATTCTGCCTTTACGTATGCAATAGATTATGGGCGGAGCTGTGATAATAATATCATGGTAGGTCTAACAAAGTGAGTGAATTTCTTTTTAATTTTAAATGGGACAGAAAAGTTCTCTGCCTGCATGCATTTCATTTACATGACCCACTGCCTTAACTGTTCTATGGTAACGTTCTATAATGATTGATTTGTTAATATGTTCAAATATTAAGTGTGTGAAAGTAAATTTAAATTTATATTATTAATTGAAAAAAAAAACAATTTTTTCACTAAATTGACTTGAGTACTGAACGTTACTTTTCTCTGCCAAGAGCTCCTACATTTTCCTAATGAATTTTATGCTTTTATCCTTCAAGCTTCCGCATAAATACTTATAATTGTTACAATTTTTGCAACAGCAAAATATATAATCTTTGTATTGAATGTTACCCTTCTTAACCAGCAGTCGTTAATATTTAATGATAAATTTTGTGATCCTCTTCTTCAAGTTTTCGCTTAAATATATATCCTTTTTTAATTTTGACAACTCAAAATATATGTATGTATATAAAAATTTTTGTAATGAACGTTACCTGTGTTAGGCAAGAGGTTTTAGATATTTTTTTTCTTAAGTTTTTAGCATAGCATTATTTTGCAGAATTTGACAACTTTAAAATATCTAAAAATAATTTTTGTATTGAACGTTACACATTTTATTTAGGTGCTTTTAGTTCTTATTAATGCATTTTATAACTACTTCTGCTCTTCAGTTCTTGGCATAAATATATATTTTGTAATTTTGACAATTTAATATTATACATTATTTTTATATTGAACGTTACTTTGCTAGGGGTCTTTAGTTTTTATAAACCAATTTTTTGCTGCTGTTTTTTATGTTTGCAATTAATTTGAAATTTTTTAAATTTTAATAACCCAAATTATGTATGTACTCGTATATGTAAAGATAATTTTTGTATTGAACGTTACCTTTGTTTGCCAAGAGTTTCTAATTCTAATTGCAATAAATTTAGTTTATCCTTCAGTTTCTCATGTTTTCATAAAAATTATATATTTGTTTAATTTTGTCAGCTTCAATGTATTGAACGTTACCCGACTAATATTTCCGTTGTTATTGAACTTTATGCTTCTATTGTTCAAATGTTGGCACAAATATATATTTTTTCATATTATGACAAATTCAATATTATCATAAATTATTTTTGTATTGAACGTTACCTTTTTCCCCAACTGATTTTCGGTTTCATTGATAACTTTAATACCTTTGGCTTGCAAATACTAGCATCTGTGAATGTATTCCGATTTTTTTTTTGAAATATTTAGACCCTAAAATCTAATTTTAATATCTAATTTTTGTCACTTATGATGAATTTATTTTTCTTTAGCTAAATATATGTAATAAATATCCTTATCTACGAAATTTCTGCTTTTGTCCAAGAACTATATTTTTATTACTAAAATTAAGCAAATAACGTTCAACACACACTACATTTTCATGAATATACTTAATATCTAAAAAAAATTATATAAATAATAAGAAATACATACGTTTTCTAAATTAGTTACAATAATATGTTATATAAGAGGTAACGTTCAATACAAAGTCTACTTATTGAAATGCAGTCAAGTTTTATAAATGACAATATTAATAAATAAAAAGAACAATATGTAACGTTCAATACAAAACTTTGTATTTAAGATGTACTCAAGTTTATTTATACAATAAATCATAAGAGTAAAAATAGGTAACGATCTTGTTATATTTGATGTTTTGTTAATATGACCTATGAAGCACTGACAGATGAAGTAACGTTCAATACACAAAACTGTATTATTTTACCAAATATTTTATCGTACACTTTAAAAAAGTTTATAAAGAAATGTTTAGACTTTGATTTCAATTGGTCCACCAGAGATTCAGAATATTAAATTCCTTTAAAAACTGTTGTGAAAATGCATTAATATCTCATGTGTGTAAAAATCAACCTTGCAAATATGTAATTCTACTGTCATTAAAAACAATGTTCACTCATTAATATTAATTTTATAATTAATATTACTTTTTTACTTTTTGCACAAATCATGATTTTTATGACAAAAGCGACATATTATTTATTTGAGTTGCTTTGCTTTTTTTAATATTTTAGTGCAACTTGGCGTAAAACATGCATGACTTCCTTTCATTCAGCTTTTATGGATAATGTTTAATCTATGCTAGAATGCTGCATGATTGTTTTAAAAATTTGTATTCTTTAATATTCTGCAAAGGATTTTTCTATTAACAAAATAAGAAAATGTACTGCCTAGAAATTTATTACTTAAATATGAAAAATGAAGGTACAAAAGAACAAAAATGACTTAAAAAAAAATTAAATAAAAGATTTCAGTGTGTAAACAAAATAAAAAATTTAATTCATTTACTCCTTTGACCGATATTCCGCCAACAGCTAAGACATTTTTGTTTATTTTAAAAACTGTTGTTTGATATTTGCACTTTTCCCTCTTGCTTTTTTTGAAGAGCTTTTCCAACATCTTTAGCATTTTATATTCGAAATCCAGCAGGCTTAACACATATTTACAATATACTTTAGGGAAATGCTTTTGGGCAAAGTAATATTTGCAATTTAAACATGAATTTAGAATTATATTCAAATGAATTTTTATAGCAAGTAAATTTTTACACGGTAACCTAAAATAAAAGGCACGACTTTATTTATACAGTAACAGAACAAACAGAACAAGAGAATTTGATTCGATAAACGACAAATAAAATAACAGTCATTATTAGAGACAAACTGCTTAATAACCTGATATTTCGTTTTCAATCATGTACTTTTTGAAAAAGTACCTTTTTAATAACATACTTTTTCGAAAAAAGTACTAAAGTACTTTTGCGAAAAAGTACCTTTAAAAAAGTACATTTAAAAAAGTACCTTTTCCAAAAAGTACGTTCTGAATAAAGTGACTTTTCGAAAAAGTACCTTCTCCATAAAGTTTTTTTTTCAATAAAGTACCTTTAAAAAAGTTCCCTTTCAGGAAAAGTACTTCATGGAAAAGTACCTTTTCAATAAAGTACTTTTTTCAAAAAAGTACTTTTTCAATAAAGTACTTTTTCAAGAAAGTACTTTTTCAATAAAGTATCTTTCCGAAAAAGTACTTTTTTAAAAAAAAGTACCTATCACCTAACACATGTTTTAAGTATTTTTCTTAAAAAACTAATTTCTCCCAAAAAGTACCTTTTAAAATATGTATATTTTTTAAAAAGAAACTTCTTAATAATAGAAATTTTTTTAAAAGTACGTTTTTTGGTTAAATTGCGTTTTGTTTCATTAAGTGCTCCTCTCAAAAATTACATCTTTCAAAAAATATTTTTTGTAATAAATAATTTTTTTTTCCAAGTGTTTAAAGTACTTTTCTTAAAAAAGTACTTTTTCGAAAAAATACCTTTTCAATAAAGTGGCTTTTCAATAAAGTGGCTTTTCGAAAAAGCCCTTTAAAAAAAGTACCTTTTCAATAAAGTGGCTTTTCGAAAAAGTACCTTTAAACAAAGTACCTTGTCCATAAAGTTTTTGTTTCAATAAAGTACCTTAAAAAAAGTTCCCTTGCAGGAAAAGTACTTTATGGAAAAGTATCTCGTTAATAAAGTACCTCTTCAATAAAGTATCTTTTCGAAAAAGTGCCTTTTCAATAAAGTACCTTTTCAATAAAATACCTTTTCAATGAAGTACTTTTTCGAAAGACTACATTGTCCATAAAGTTTTTGTTTTCAATAAAGTACCTTAAAAAAAGTTTCATTTAAGGAAAAGTACCTCTTCAATAAAGTACTTTTTCGAAAAAGTACTTTTTCAATAAAGTACTTTTTCATTAAAGTACTTTTTCAATAAAGTACTTTTTCAATAAAGTACTTTTTCAATAAATTATCTTTTCGAAGAAGTATCTGTGAGTTGTTAATATGTCTATTTTTCTTTGAAAAGTACAAAAAAATTATGCTCTTTTTCTTAGAAAAGAAAAGCACATAAGATTTTACCCACTTTTTTAATTCCTAAATATAAATGTTTCCTCCCTATCATGTCACACTGTAGCAGCACTGCGTAGCTGTATTCATTAACAAATGGTAATTGAAACACTTCTCTTCTAACATTTCTAACTGTTAAAAGACGTTGAAGAAACTGCGTAGATAACAGTTAGGAATAACATATAACACATATATAAATATGTATGTATGTGTAAGTATTTACACACGCACACATATACATACATATTTACTTAAACACACATTTGCATACTTGTTAATGCATTGAAAAAGTAAGTTTATTTTATGTTAAATCAAATAATACACTCGAAAAATTATTCCATTATGGGTGTTAAAATTCTGATGGTCTCGATTGTTAAAACTTTAAGAAACAAATTAATTATCCAGCCAAAAATATGTACTTAAATGCAGGGGTCAAATTAAGGCATTCGATATCGATAGAAATTTCCATTTAAATTGTATTGAAATTTCGATCGATATAGAATGCGGTAATTTGGTCCCTGATTCCAAATTAGACTTGGAGTCAACCTAGACAAAAACCTTTTACTAAACACGTTTAAATTATATGGATTTAGTCATAGGTTCTTGTCCAAAATTAGCGTATGTATGAAAAAAATCTGTTATAAAGTGTAAGAAGTTAATCTCGTTCACCACTTGGTTTTAGACAAAAACCCATTATTGTACCCATTTATATTAAATTGGTTTAAGAGGTTTTTGTCTACAATTTTTATACTGAACGAGGCCACTATGTTGCTTTGTTTTTTCCCCATAAATTGTTCTATAAATTTACCATCAAACTCATTACTTTTTTTTTTTGTACTGCATATTTTCGCCAGGTGTTTTTTTCTAAAAGAAAACGAATAATAAAATAATTTCCTACTTAAGGGAGTTTTGCCACAGTATGCCAACATGCCACAAATAAAATAGCTGCGAATAAGAATACTTTTAAAGTTATATTTTTTTTGGCCAACGAAATGCTCGCAGCCATACACTGCGAACAGGGGAGTTGGTATTTGAAGCGCAACTAATGTGCATAAGGAAATGTAAATTTCGATACTTAAAAAAAAAAGAAATCTTTTTAAAAATGTTTGGTAGATGCTTATGTAAATTGAATTAAATCAAAACAGGTATGAGAGTGAATATTTAAGGTGTTATACGTAACATGGAAATATTATTTGCATAAGAACGAAAAAAAAAGTTAAATAAAATATATTAAATATTTCAGAGCGTAGCGAAGAGCATAAAAAATGTGTGGTAAAAGGTAATAATTTATAAAAAGTTACTACATATTTTAAAGTGAAATACTTTGTTTTAATAAAAAGTACCACCTAGTTTAAAAAAAAAAAACTTTTTTAATAAAATTAATTTTTTTTAAATTAATTTACATATCCTTATTCTGTAACTATTTGTTGACGTCACGACAAGACAATATAAAAAATAGGCCAATTATCTACTTCTTGTGGACAACAAAAATACCTTTTTAAAAAAATTAACTTTTTATTAAATTAATTTTTAAACCCGTATTCTGTAACTATTTGTCGACGTCACGACAAAATAATATAAAAAATAGGACACTTATCTACTCCTTGTGGACAACAATTACCTATTTCTGACAGCCTGTGACTACCCTCTCTTTAAATATTCAATTTCTGCAAAAAAGCAGTACAGAGGTGGCTTATTTATGATATTGTCATGACGTGACGTCGACAAATAGTTACAGAATAAGGATGAATGAACATTGTTTTTTGTAATATCTCAAATAAATTACAATTAAAAATTAAAGCTCTTAGAAAGTAACTATTTTCACAAAAAAAAAAAAATATATATAAAAAATAAATAAAAAAAAATTATGAAAAAATTTATAAAAAATATTAAATAAAATTTTGAAAAAAGAAAAAAAATTTATAATTCAAAAAAAAAAAATAGAATGGCATGAAAAAAAATTATCAATCGCCAACAAGGGGATTTGATAGGTGTTAACTTCAGTTTAGTTCTAATACAATTCTCGTATACTTTTTTCTTACAAAAATTGTATACACAAAAATTGTTATCATATACAACGAAATCACCTATTAAGTGAGGGATTTAAAAAAAAAAATAAATTAAATAAATTAAGTTAGACAATAATATCTCAAATAAATTACAATTACAAATTAAAGCTTTTTGAAAGTAAAAATTTTCACAAAAAAATAGATACAAAAAAAGTTATAAAAAAAATATTGTACAAAAATTTGAAACTAGAAAAATTGTTATAATTCAATAAAATAGGATGACATGAAAAAAAATTATCAATCGCCAACAAGGGATTTCATAGGTGTTAACTTCAGTTTAGTTCTAATACAATTCTCGTATTCTTTTTCCTACTAAAATCAACTAAATCACCTATTAAGGGAGGGATTTAAAAAAAATGAATTAAGTTAGACAATATCTCAAATAAATTACAATTAAAAATTAAAACTTTTTGAAAGTAATAATTATCACAAAAAAAAAAAATTTATAAAAAAAATTAAATAAAATTTAAAAAATAGATAAAAAGTTATAATTCAAAAAAATAATACGACATGAAAAAAAATTATCAATTGCCAACAAGGAAATTTGATAGATGTTAGCTTTAGTTTAGTTCTAATACAATTCTCGTATACTTTTTCCTTATAAAATTTTTATAAACAAAAATTATTATCCTATTCAATTAAATCACCTATTAAATGAGCGACTTAAAACAAACTTTTATAAATTATTAGCTTAATACAAGGAAGTATTAATTTTGAGAGGGATTTTTCTTTTTTTGTAAGAAAGGTACTATTTAATATGTCAGCATTTTGTCATCCGCCATCATTTTCCACATTTATCGATTTCTTTCCTTGGCTTGGTCGTTTATTTACAGCACATATATTATTGTTGTTGTTTATGCTTAATTTATTATATGTTGTTTTTGTTTATAGTTCTTATTTACTTAATGTTTTTCTTTTTTTTATTGCATACAAACTGCCATTGTATTGTCTAGCATTACTTCTGGTCAATGTTGTTTGCAAAATAAAATAAAATCGAATGATATACAGTTGCAAAATCCCTTACGACTTATTTACCAAACCCGTAGATATCAATAACAAACTGTACTCGCATACGGTCTTTAGCTTAGCCAGCTAACAGAATAGTGCTGATGTTGCAGTTTCAGCAATTTATCCCATAAACAATTCCATTTAGCTGGCCCAGTTATTTATAGACGATTTAATATTAGACTTAATGTGTGAAAAAATAGACAGTTTCTTTTCAGTGCCTATCAATAGCATCTTTATTGTCTGGCTTTTCTATCATCGCAACAGTTTTAATTCATACAATTTCTTTTAGCCGAGCAGTAATAAATTGATTTTGTTGTTTGTACTTTTTAGACAATAAGAAGATCATTTTGACTGGAAGTCAAAGTGCTTGTGTAAAAGTAAATGTTACTAAAACAAAAAAAAAAAAAAAAAAAAAAAGTATTAAGGGGAATTGCTGCCTCTGATGTGAAATCAATCTGTAGTCCATTATGTAATGGACATGTAACCCAGAACATGTAAATACCCCTTGCATTTTTTTTTGTGGTACATTTTGTCTTATTTTTTGGATCAATATTTGAATTAAATATAGATAACTTGAAAGGTATTTTTAGTTAGATACGCACAATATAGACTAGACTGTGCTGCTGCTGGCAGCACTAAATCTTATCTATTATAATATCACGTCATACATATTTTTGTGGTACACTTTTTGAAATTTTTTACAACAATAATAGAAAGAAATATATTTGATTTGAAAGGTATTTTTGTTTAGATATGCACAATGTATACTTTATTATATCTACAATAATGCACGCTGGTGGCATCACTGTACCATATCCCTCACAAAAAATACATCATAAAATTTTTTTGTGGTACACTTTTTAGTATTTTCTTTGATAAATTTTTAAATCAAATATATATTATTTGAAAGGTATTTTTATGTAGATATGCACAGTATAAATATGTTATTTTTAAATTCTAAAGTAACGATTTAAATTTACTTCAAAAGACGCAACAAAATATTTCTACCCTCCACAATAATATTCCGTTAGCATTCATTTGCTTAAAAAATATTTTTAAATGTTTATATATACTTGCATAAAAAATTTTTTAACTAATATTAAATACTTTTTTTTATTATTTTTTACAATTTAAAATTTTATAGATTTAAAAAAAAATACAGCCTATAATTAACCAATCTTTGAGTCTTTCAGTACTTTTATTTCGCTTCATATTCACTGTGATATTTTTCTGCTGGATTATAAATATCGGCTGAGAAAATATAGAAAAGTAAAAAATGTATGTGCCAAAAAACAGTGGCAGATTTTGACTGGCTGCCGTCCTAGACCATGACCTACAAATTTTATTTTGCTACAAAAATATTTATTTATTTATAAATTTTTCTTTGTCCCCTTGAAAGTAGTCCCCCTCCGATTTAATATACGTGTACCAAAGATTTTGTTTTCCAATCCTCAAAGCAGTTCTAATTAACACTTTTTCGTATGTCCTTGATCCTTCCCAACGATTCAGCTTTTATCTATTCAACTGCTACGAAACGCTAACTTTTCATGGATCCCTTCAATCTGGAGATGAGCGAAGGGCGTAAAATCCGAGGAAAAGGATGGAAGATCAGATAACATCCCAATTTCGTCGTAAAAGCATAAAAATGCCATTTTAATGAATACAATTTATTAAATATTTACATCAACGCCCGCTAAAGGGGGCGGGGCCCAAAAATTCATTTCTCTGATTTTCTGGCTACAAGTTCAACGCTTTGAATTTTCTTTGATATAAAAATATATCATTTGCTTCATAATATTACAAAAAGAAAAAATTTAAAATTATGTTCTTTTCTAGTGGTTGTTTTAGTTCTTCTTAGGGGAACATTTTTCTCTCTGAGCCTATTCAGCCCATTGCTGAACTTGACCTGTGCTATTTTTCAAAATTTATCTATACCAAATTTCAAGAGTCTGGCACTTTCAATTTAAAGTGAATCGTGATTTCCACACACGGACGGACTGAAGGATCTGGCTATATCGTCTTAGATTTCATCACTGATCAAGAATATATATATATATATATATATATATATATATATATATATATATATACTTTATGGAATTAAAAAAATGAGTATAGCCTCCAATTATTTTTTGGATGTAATAAAAATATTGTTAAATTGCCTTCAAAATTTTCACCAAACAAGACATGCTCCTGCATGCCGCTGCATGCATGCTAAGCGTCAATTTCCTATCAACCTGATTTAGCAGCAGCAGCATTACAGCACACAAAATAAGAACAGCACAAAAGAAAGGAAGTTAACTGTGACACAAAGAATTATTTAACATCATATTTTTCTAATTAACCCAATTTTCTGTATAAAAGGAAAAAAAACACGGTTTTTGTTGGAAAAAATTTTTTATTTAGTTTTTCCTGTGTGTGGCAACTTAACCGTATTTATATTCATTCCATACAACTATTTATATACTTTTGAAATATGTGATATTCTACTTCTTGCAACTACTTTCCAATGCTGAAATATGTGGTCGGTCTTAATCCAACAGCAAGCTAGAAAAATGTGGCATGCAACATATACTGAACACAAAGTAGTTTAATAGACAAAACCAATAATATCAAAAAAAATTTAAACAAACAAACAAACGAACAACGTGACAAACCGTAAGTGAGAGGGACACTTTGAAAGAAATTTGTTGTTTTCTCGTGTGGTAATTGCATTGTGCTGTATTTATCCTATTACCTTGTGCTCAGATACTATGTCCCTCTGTGTGTCGATGTGTGTGTGTGTGTGTTGTGGCAGCAACAATACTTTGTATTTGTGGCAAATGCTAAAACTGTCAATGCTTTTAAATGCTAATGACAGTTTCAGTATGTCGTTGTCGTTACTGTTTAGTTTTAGTTCTACGTTTTCCTTTCCTTTTGTATTTCCCAGCAACAATATACGGTGTTGCTTGGGTTAAGACTTTTTTTTCAACTGATTTTTTACAAGAACACTTTTTTCTCTATATATATATAAAAAATTTGTTTTCATCGTTTTCTTCTTTTATATTTTTTCTAGGGAGCTTAAGTGAAAGTATTTGTGGGATAAAAAAAAAATTAATAAATTATTTTGTAGCTCGCTGGCAGGATGCTTTGGTATGTACCCGACGATCAGTCTGGCTACTGTGCTCGGTACAGAATAAATAAATAAAAACGTAAATATTATTAAAATATAGAAATTATCTCCTTTCAACAATATCGTCACAAAATCGAATGAGTCACAATCAAGTGAAGGTTCCATTTTCTATTAAAAGTTTATATACAGACATTTTATATAGCAATTTTCAAACACTCATAACTTTCAAAATACTGCATGGATTGCCCTAAATTTTAAATTCAGCTTATCTGCAATTAAATACCTAAAAAAATAAAAAGTCTTCTAGCCATATTGACTGTCTAGTACAAACGTAAAAGGGATAACAAAAATAGGGTAATCTATTTTTTTATGAAAATTTAACTTTTAGAAAAAATATTTTAGAAATTTTAGTATTATTTATTATTAACCGGCTGTAAAAAATTTTCGCAAAACATTAATGGACGTACGAAAAAAATTAACAAAAAAATTTATTAACGAATGCACTCTTTTATATAAAACAGGGTTACCCAATCTCTGCATAAATGCTAGACTTCTGAGGGAACAACAATTACAAAGAGCTATTAAAAATTAATATGTTGCTTGTAGATTGAGATCGTTTGAAAACTAGAAGATTCTATATTATTCACCAAATATATTTGTCTGCTAAAACGAGGGCGGTTTGATAAGTCCTTGACTTTTTAAATATATTATTATTATTTTTTTTTGACAAATAATCATTTTATTTTTCAACAAAATCTCCTTTAAAATCAATATTTAGTGCCGCACTTTTAAAATTTGTTTGATTCCTTCTAAATAATAAGTGTTCTGAAGATCCTTAAAATGGCCAATTGTTTCAAATATGACCTCTTCAGGCGAACCAAAGTTCTAGTATTTCTTTTAGCGTAAAAAAGAAACTAGTATAAGGAAATGAAATTTAAAGAATATGCTATCTAATTTGTGGCTTTTTGCCATGCCGATTACGAATCTCAAGCCTATTTAGAACAGGAATTTCCAATTGGTCTGGTACATACAATGGTAAACTACTCTAAGGAAAAAATTATAAAACATGAATTTATATTGATTTTTGTCTAATAATAGAATAAAATGGTTTTTAATGCAATGAAAAAAAAAATATTTTTTTGGGCTCATAAATATTTTTAAGAAGGATATTGAAAAGAATTATCATGGGATATGCGTACGGGAGGTGTTTCTCGTTTTTAAAATTGCTTTTGGCGAAACAATACATTTTTAATAGAATCAGGTTTATGCAATGAAAGTTGTTTTAAACTCTGGAATGTAAACTAAGAAGACAAAGATCTTGGGTTCGAGCCCAAACTCAGTCACATACACGGGATTGTTTGTTTGTGGCCCTCACTAGGGTCTGGTCACGTTAATTACATTCAGCCTGTTTAAATCAGGGGGCAAATTACGGCACTCGATATCGAACGAAATTTGTATAGAAATTGTATGGAAATTACGATCGATATCGAATGCGGTAATTTGGCCCCAGGACAACGTGCTGGACATTTATAAATACCGAATGCTATTGCTGTTATCAAGTACTTAAGAATTCATTACAATAACTTCCTCCTTCTCTCTATTATTAATATTAATATTATTTCTTATTATCTTCAAAGAATCAAATAGCGATAATGTTAAGTTTTACAGCCATATCTTGAAACAATAGAGAGCCGTTTATACATCAATAAGTGCAGCCATAGGGTTAATACCTGATGTCATCATTTAACTGCCAGTTGTTTTGGAGGGGACTTTGGGAGCTATAAAATATTTGTTCCATGAAAAATATTATTTTAAAGGGCCGAACATCATGTTCGAATCATTGCATTAAAGTAGCATGCCATACTTAGTGTCATATAACTGGCAGAATAACTACATCCATAGAAATGCTACACGCAGAGAAAAGAATTTGTTGCATAATGAAATTTTTATAGGGCTATTGCGAACACAATATTTTTCCATTAAGAGTAGTACGTTTGTGGATGTAAATAATTTGGAAACACATTTCTTTTCCAATAACATTTTGCAAGTGCAAACATCTAATAAAATTTCTCTGCGTGTATATGCTACTATAGCTGCTTGTTTTATTTCCTGCATTTTAGCCGATACATAGATTTTATTTCCTCTTTGTAACTGTGTCGTAAGTTTGTTATTATTATTACGCTGTTGTTGTTTTTTTTTCTCCTTCAGTCTCTGCTTTCGCTGAACTCTATATATTTTAAGAGCTTTTTGAAATCTGCGGTTATTGAGTGTCATTTCCAGGCGACATAAAAAACAGTGTTTAAGCTTTTAGTACTCGTACATTTGAATTTGCATTGGTTGTACTTTGTTTTTGTTTATGGCGGATTTGTGGCCAAATATAGTTTTTTTTTTTTGCCATTAGAACAATACATACAAGCCAGTGGTTAAGCCAGCAATGAAAGAAAAAAACATTGTTTAGAATAAAATAATATTGGTTAAATATTTTAAAAAGTTTTTGCTGTTTCTATTGCTATTTCGATTTTTTTTTTGCAAAACAACTAACAGGACTTGGTTGGATTTCAGACCATGACAATTGATAGATTTTAGTTTTTTTTTTTAAATGCTATTTGCAATTCATCAGTTGTTCAGATTGAAATTTTTTAGAATTGAATTTTTTTGTGGACTGTGAAAGAAATTCACGATGGGATGTTAATAAACATGATTTAATAAAAAGCTGTAGCATTTGTTAAAAACAAATTGCAATTTTGTTACAATTTGTGTGATACAGGTTTTGATTGTTTGTATATGAGAATTTTATGTATAGAAATTGTGCGCTACAAAATATGCTACAGAAAACTCTTATTTCAAAATCTCTCAAAAAAATATTTATATAAAAAATAAATAAATAAATTAAATTAAATAAAATAAAAAATGAAAAAATAAAAAATTTAAATAAAAAAATGAATTAAAAAAATTCAAAAAAAATTATTAAAAAATTTTATTTAAAATTTTTTTTTTTTTTTTTTTTTTGAGCACTGGCGAAGAAAAGTCATCTTTTTCACTTAACAAAAAAATTCGAAAAGTCTAAACAAAAATTATCATTACTCAAAACGATCATTTTTATTTAGAAAAAAATTTATTTTGAAAAAAATTTACGATTGAATGAGAGTTATTCTCTATATTGCAGTCAAATTTCCTGTCTTTTAAGTGCAAATTAAAAAATAAAATATATTTATAGAAAAAAAAATTAATTAAAAAATAAAAAATTTCTCATGAAGCGAAGCAAACTACCGGCAAAAGTATTTCAAATTAAGGGCCGTTTTCATATGCACAATTAAAAAACAATTCCCCTTATTCTGTAACTGCTTGTCAATGTCACGCCAAGACAATATCAAAAATAGGGTGCATACTTTTAGGATGGGGGCAAATACTGATTAATGCTTACAAACTCTGAATTTTCTCCAAGTCCTTGGAAAATAATAAAATACTTTTAAAAGTAATTAAATTGTGAGGAAGAAGAGTATGAAAATGTATTCATTTTGATATTGTCTTGACGTGACGTTGACAAATAATTACAGAATAAGGCAGAATGAAAGTTATACATTTTGCTGAAACGTAAAGACTATGAATATCACATTTTCAGCATTAAAAATGTACAAACACAGAAAATGCCCTTCTTAATCCTAATTAAATGCCGGCAACATCAATCTGCTTGCAACAAATTCCCTCTAATTACCATACATTTTGTTATAAAATTCCATTAGAAAACTAATCAACATTTCAAATAGCCTAAACTCATACCCAAAACCGACTGACCGCCTTTTGCAACACAAAAAAAAAAATATTTATAATAAAAAAAAATCTCATAATTAACACAATGCTTAACAACAGATGTAACCGAGTACTGAAATTTAAATACCAGTCATTTTCAATATAAATATGCATAAACTCGTATATGTTTCATTAAAAATTAACTGATGCCAAACTCACAATAACAAATTTCATATATATGCAGGTATATAAAGTCGTTTGTAGTTGGTCGGTCGTAATTTATGCAAATTGCAAATGGCAACATCAACGGGAACTAAATTATATTGCATATTTGATAAAATTGCAGTAGGCACACGAGCATCATTGTAATACAAAACCATTTAATATGAATTTCCTGTAAATACCTTTAACCAGAAAGCCACAAAACGGTAGATATGTTGGGCAGAAGCTTAAACACATGATGAAAATATAAAATATTTGTACATCTAAATGGTAATTGGTCGTGGCGGCAATGGCAACGGAAAGGCATAAGGGTGGCAAATTTGATGTGGACACGATTGTAAGCCAAGTGTAATTAAGACAACAAAAACCATAAATGACACAAAGTATTCATAACATGAATATGTATTAAAACTATACTAAAGGGGTAGTCTGAACAGCATTTTTGGAGTATGGAAATATTACATTACACGCCATGGACAATTTCCATATAACGTAAAAACACTATTTCTATATACAAGCAAAGCTTTGCTTAACAATCATTGGGTATGAAATAATATAAAATTTGGCTCAAGAAACAAAAAAAAAAATTTTTTTTCAAAAGTTAAATGTTTTTTCCACTAAATAAAGCAAATTGAACAATTCCCAAAATTTTCTCGAAAATACCCACTTGGGAGATTTTTAAAAAATTTGTGGGAATTTGTTTGTAAAAAAAACAACAAAGAAATACAGCTATTTAAATCTCCTTTTTTGCACCAGTTTTAGTTGTACTAGCAAAACTTTTGTACATATATTTCTGTATGTTAACAAAATCCCCATGTGGGGGGGATTTTGAACATACTAATTTAGGCTATCCATTAGATTTTAAAATAAACTACTGATTCCAAATTTTTATGCATAAAACATTATATTATTTTTTCTACTTAAATCACATTCGCAATTTTCCAAATTTCATAAAAAAATGTTTACATGGGAGATTTTATGGAAATCAGTGGGAATATGTTTGCCCAAAATATAAGGGTGTATAAAATTTGAAATATCAGTTCTTATTATAACCAACAAAGTTTCATACATTTTAAAGTATGTTAATAAAATTCCCATTGGGGGGATTTTGGGCGTATTAATTTAGGATTTCAGTTAAAGTTTAATGTATAAAAATCTGACTTCAATATCTCATGCAGAAAACATAAAATTCCTTTTTCTAAATAAAGCACAATTGAAAATTGCCAAATTTTCAAAATTTCACACAAAAATACCCACATGGGAGATTTTCTGAAAATTAGTAGGAATTTGTTTTTTTAAAGAAAATACTATACATATACATTTTTTTTACATAAACTTTTATAATAGCAACAAAAGTTTCATAAATTTTTATGTATATTAAAGACATGTCCATTGGGTGATTTTTGAGATATTAATTAGGGATTTCAGTTTAAGTTTAATACATACATCTATATACTTTTTTTAAGAAAAATAAATTAAAACGTTTCTTTTTTGAATGAAGCAGATTGAAATTTTTGCAAATTTGACACAAAAATACCCATGTGGGAGATTTTAAGAAAATTGGTGGGAATTTATTTCTTTGAAAAACACTGCTGTATAAATTTTTCTACACAAGCGTTTGTTGTAGCAACTAAGGTTTAATATACTTTTATGTATGTTAAGAACAATCCACACGGGAGATTTTATGAAAATTTGTGGGATTACATTTGTTTAAAAAATACTGCTTTATAAACATTTTTTTTTACTATTGATTGTTATATTAGGAAATATTTCAAACAGTTTTTATACAATATCCCCGTTTAGGGGTTTAGGACGTATTAATTTGGGATTTCAGTCGATAATTACAGAAACTAAAGCCCTTTTTTCCTATATTAGGCAGATTAAAGAATTCTACAATATACCCAGCGAGCACAATAATATTCAGACAGACGATTTTATGAAATTTAGTAAGAATTTGTGTTTATTAAAAAAAATTCACATATATTTATCTATTAACATTATCCCTACTTGGGTGATTTTGGATATATTCTTGTGGGATTTTAATTTAAAATTAAAATAAAATGATATTTACTATTGTTAATAAAAAATATATAGAAATAAAATTAAGCTACTTTATCTAAATAAAGTAGATTAAACAAATCCTTAAGCTTCGCACAAAAATACCCAGATGGGGAGATTTTAAAAAAGTTAGTGGGAATTTTTTGTATCATATATACTACTACGTAAGATGTTTTTAAACAAGTTTTTGTTGTATTAAAAATTTTTTTTTACATATAAAATTATATTAAATCCTTACACGGACATTTCAGTTATTAATTCGTGGTTTTGGTTAAATATTTTAAATAATTTAGTGCTTGGTATTTCTTTATTTAGAAAAATAAAGTGAAATTGTGTTTTTAAAATCGAAGACTATAAAATCCTGAAATTTTATAAAAAATACCCAGTTGGGAGATTTTTTGAAAATAGCTAGGAATTTGTTGTAAATACTTTTTGTTTTTAATTTTTGTTGTATTAACAATAATTTCAAATATTTTTCATTATACTATTACAAAAGTTTACTTAATTCCCATTTTTCTAAAATAAAATCCCAATATCCCCAACAAGTTATATTCGACATTTAATATAAATAAAAGTTTTCTTTTATGATGTGATGAATTTGCTAATTTTAAAACTTAAATTTCATCTATCCCAAATACAACTGCAAAAATCCCCATATAGGCATATTGCCTTCTTCATATTTGGGGAATTTCGTAAATTTCAATATATATTTAGGGAATTAAAAATTTTTTTAAATTTTATTCGCTGTTTAACAGGACACAATTTGCTAACTTTAAAAATTAATATTCCAAAATTTGGCAACGCCACCATTAAATATTTTAAAATTTTTGCCCTCTATATTTTATTTCTCATTTTTATTCATAAAACTTTTTACTTTTGGCTAAAATTCGTATTTTACTTTTTTATATACATATTCACATGCTGAAATATATTTATTTGTTGTAGCTTAACTTAATCTTTATGGCTGTATTTTATAAATGACAATATCCGTGATAAATTTAATAATATTTAGAAATTTAATATTTAAGCTCATAAACTTACCCGATAAAATCTCCATTGTCAGGCTATAACACAAAAGTTGAGAGCTGAAAGTAAAGATAAATGATTTTATATTAAATAAAGGTTTAGCTTTCATAGTGGGATATTTCGTTTATATAAATATTTTTTTAAATAATTCTTTAAAAATTTAAGTTATTGGTGGCAATCTTTAATTGTTTCATTTTAAACGCCACTTTCTCTCTCTCTCTCTCTGCTTGTGCATGCCTGCGTATGTGTTATATTGCGTGTTTAAAAATCTACATTAATCATACGTGGTGTGGCACTGAGCTACACGTTCATTATTTTCATAGTTTATAACCCAAGCAAAGCCAGCCAGCCATACATCTGTTATGTACGTGTAAATAAAACTTTAATTAAAATTTATGTTTAGTTAAGAATTTAATATTTATTTACTTTTTTAAGAAATACATTTTTTATTGAAAGTACAAGGAATAATTAAATAGAGTTTAAGCAAAAAATTAATGTGCCAGTAATTAAAATATTAAACCGAAATAAATTTTGTTACTGTATCAACATATTTTATGGTTTAATAACAAGCCCTTTTCAAGTATTTTTTTTTATAATTTTTAATTTCATTTCATGCATATATTTTTTTAATTTTTTTTTTCCAACTCCTATAAAGCCAGCTTTATGGGCAAAAGCTAGCTATATAATAAATAACAGCTTCATTTCTGTTAAAAACCAGAAAAGCCACCCACAACTATCAACGCAACAATTTATGCACTCAACAGCAAAATAGTGAATCCATGCTGGCCAGTCAACCGAACTGAACACTCAACTGAAGTTGTACAAGAAATTTAAGTATTTTATTTTGTTTTGGCTGCATTTTTTATCTGCTCGAGGCAGTTAAATAATGCAAGTTAACACCCATAAAAATATGCAGTGCTGCACAGAAGTAATAAATTTTCTTAAATTTTATGCACATAAAATGCGCTACACTATTAAAGTGTATACAATTTCATGGGAGATAAGAAGAAATGGAGCGCTTTCTTAACAAAAAAAAATTAAATAAAAAATACAATAAATATATTAAAATGTTGCTGAATGCCTAGATTTCAGTGCCGCTTAAACCAAATCAGCGGAATTTTGATAAACTTCCTCTAAAGCTTATGCATAAAATTTCACAAACTATATGAGAATTACATATTAGGCCTTAAGAAACTATTATTTCATATGCAACAAGTAAAAATTCCTGCGGTATAAGTTTAAGCAAAAAGCTACAACCAATTAACGACATACATTTCGACCAGCTGAATCGAAATGCGATCAATATTGGGGGCACTCACTGTCACACTGCGATTGTGACAGTGGGGCATCCCAAGAAATCTAAATCCGCCTTCCGTTAGAACTATACAACCCGTAAAATTTAATGAAACTTCAAAAAAAACTGAATATACAAATAGCAAAGCAAATAGTGGTTTTTATTTGAAAACGTGTATTGAACGTTACTCATAATTGCCCTAAGTATAGACCGTTACTCATACTAATATATAGAATTTAAATAATTTAAACCTAACAAGAACAATCTAAATCACACTCTCCATTTAAAATTGTGTATTGAACGTTACTTATAATTTCTGCAAGTATGGGCCGTTACTCATATCCATGGCTGGACCTACAGTAATATGAAATACATGAAAGCAATTTAAATCACTGTTTCTATTCGAAAATATGTATTGAACGTTACTCATAATTAAATCATTTGTTGAATATAAATAAACTTAGCTTCCATCAAAAATTTTGCGTAAATTTTGTTTTGCTCAAAATTTGCATATATGTGAAAAATAATATGTAAAAGTATTGAACGTTACAATTTTCCTTTTCTGTATCATATAGTTTTGACATACTGCAAAAATCTTCAAGGTAATTTATTTAAAACATGGTCTCCATTAAACAATACATATTACGGTTTCTAGGCGAAAATATGTACTGAACGTTACTTATAATTTTCCTAAGTATAGTCGATTACTTATACTAATACATGCAATAAAAATAATATTAAACTCCTACGTACAGTGGAAATCACGCTATTTATTTGAAAACATGTATTGAACGTTACTCATAATTTCCTTATGTATAGCATTTTATTTTCCTCTAACAGCAGGAATTTCACTATTATGAACTAAAAAAGAAGACTGCAAATCACGGTTTCCATTTGGAAGCATGTATTGAACGTTACTCATAATTACTTTATTTGTATATTTGTTATTATAAAATGTTTTGAATATAATTAAACTTAGCTGGATTTCTATTATATTGTGCAGATTTGAATGAATGTTGAAAATGATATATAAATGTAATGAACGTTACTGAGACAATTTTTTTGTATGTAATAATTTTGGGTTTCGATATATTGCAAATGATTTAATGTAATTTATACGAAATGTTGGCCCAGTTAAATATGTGTTGAACGTTGCTCTACACACAGTGCAAGTGAGGGTTTTTATTTCAAAACATGTATTGAACGTTACATAGAATTTTCCAAAAGTAAAATCCGTTAGGCTGGCATTTTATTAATATTAAATATATAAAAACAATACAAATCACAGTATCTAGTCGAAAGCATGTATTGAACGTTACTTTTAATTTTCCTAATCATAGTCCAATACTTATACTAGTAGATGCAGTCAAATTAATATTAAATACATACGAACAGTGCAAATCAAGGTTTCGATTTGAGGGCAGGTATTGAACGTTACTTTTAATTTTCTATTATAAAATCCATTACACATACTAATAGTTGGAATTTCATTAATATAAAATACATAAAAACAATACAAATAACGGTAACTAGTCGATATATGTATTGAGCGTTACTTATAGTTGTTCTAAGTTTTGTCCATCACTCATTTTAATATATGCAACTTAATTATTATAGAATATATATAAACAATAAAAATCAAGGGTTTTGTTTACATTTGTGTATTGAACGTTACTTATAATTTTCCAAAGTGAAATCCGTTAGGCTGGAATTTTATTAATATAAAATACATAAAAACAATACAAATCACGGTATCCAGTCGAAAACATGTATTGAACGTTACTTATGGTATCAAGGTTTTTGTTTACATATGTGTATTGAACGTTATTTTTAATTTTCCAAAGCTTAAGCTGTTACTCTTACGAATAACTGACATTTAAGTATTGCAAACTACATAAATCACGGCTTTTAGTCAAAACCATGTATTGAACGTTACTTATGGTAACCCTATGTATAGTCCATGACTCATATAAAGAGCGGTTACTAAGTTATTGTTAAATATATATGAACAGTGCAAAACGCACCTGTTTTTTTTAGAAAATGTGTATTGAACGTTACTCTCAATGATTTAATTTTTTTAATAAAATCACATTTAGCGGAACTATTTCATGGAAAAAGCAGCATCTCGATTATTTTATGATAGTTAGCATAAACTTGAAATATGATATATTTTGATGTATTGAACGTTACTTCGATTTAATATTTTAATATAATTACACTTAGCGGAACTATTGCATCGAAAAAGCGTTATCTCGATTATTTTAAGAAAGTTGGCATAAATTTGCAACATGATGTATTGAACGTTACTTCGATATTTTTTATATCATATCTTATTAATAATACACCCATGTAAATCATTATACTGAACGCTACGTTGGACACAGGGTATGCATTTACACTGCATTCCAGGGGGGAAATATATAACACATTTTTTAAAACTTGCTAGAATATATAAAATAATAAATTAAATTAATTCATTTAAGTTCTTAACAACTGTGAGAAAAACTATATGTATATCTGTCGCCGGCCTTAATTTCCCATTTTATATATTTTATATACTCGGTTGATTTATTTGCTGGTTTACATTTGACCAGCCAGCGCGCTGTAATTATAGCCAGTAGTTCATGGATTCAATTAAAGCATTTTAATGTCGTCGAAGATTAAAATATCCAACATAATCCCCTTCGCGCATTTACATATTTGTTTACTTAAACATTTTCAAACATAAACTTTTATACTCGTTATTATTATTTTATAATTATGGCAGGAAATTGCATTATTATTTTTATTTACCCTCTTTCCATTTCATGCGTTTGTGTGTGTGCACAGTTTCACTGCGATATATTACTAATTAATGTGGTGAAGTCATGATTTAAAAAACAGCAAAAGGATTAACATCAACTATAATAATGAAGTGGGCAAAATAATTATTTTAAATTACAAAAAAAAAAAGAAAAAAAAATAATGAAGAAAAAAATATTCATAAAGAAAATTACATTAAGCCAACATGAAATGAATATTTTAAGCTCATGCTGAAACAGAGTTCACTTATTGAATAGCGCTTATTGGCAGAATATTAAAGAGAAGAACAAAAAAGAAATCAGTAGAAAAGCTTAATCCTGCTTGTATAGAAAATTAAAACGCACACTGTGACAAGGACTTCCACTGTCCATCAGCAATTGTTTCTCTTATACCCGTCTTTTGCATAACAAATACACACACACGCACACACACATACATGCCATGTGGACTCTAATAAAATTTAGTTTTAATTTGAAACCCATAACTATGGCTTGCGCGATCTTCTATTCAGGTCAGTGGGTATAGCATTCATTTTGCGTTTGTATGGTCTTGCATCCGACCATGTTCATGTATGTATTTTGATTTTATGTTTATGTTGTGACTCTGTGACTCTACCCATCACAGCAGCAGTTGTTACTTTATTGTCACATAAAGCCATTTGGCAATAGAATCTGATATTATTTTTTTTTCTATAATTTGTGGCGCACAAGTTTCGCTACAATAAATTCACTGCTAGTCATGTGTGTGCATTATGGAAGTAATCGTAAGCAGGAGGGGGGAGGGTACGGCCACGGGTACGCACTGGTTTATGAAAATTTCTAACAACAAACGAAAGCCAATAGTCAAAAATTACTGAATGTGTGTACAAAAACGGCGGTAAACAGCCTAGACTATGAGTAAACCTAGGCGACTAGTTTAGCAACTAGTCAACTAGTTTAAGGTTAGACTGTGAGCACTATGATTAGCCTACTAGAGGAAACTAGTGCATGTGCAATAATTAACATGAGATTGAATGAATTATTATAAGACTAAGAAACGACTGTGGGTTATAAAGAGACAATTAGTAGGCTATTACTATACTATGAGTTATACTATGAGTAGACTAAGAGTGGAGTAAGACTGAACTATTGGTGGGCTATGACTAGACTAATTGTGGAATAAGAGTGAATTATTAGTGGACTATAAGCAGACTAAAAGTGGAGTAGGACTGACTACGAGTAGACTAAAAGAGAGGAGTGGGTATGAACTATTTGTCCTATGACTAGACTAAGTGTGGAGTAAGACTGCACTAATAGAGGATTATAAGTAGGCTGAAAGTAGATCAGGACTGACCTATTAGTGAACTATAACTAGACTAAGTGCGGAATAAGATTGAACCAATAGTGGATTATGAGCAGACTAAATTTGGAGTAAAACTGAACTATTGGTGGCCTATGGCTAGACTAAGTGTGTAGTAAGACTAAACTAATTGTAGATTATAAGTAGACTAAAAGTGATGTAGAAGTGACTTATTAGTGGACTCCGAGTATACTAATAGCAGATTAGAACTGAGCTGTTGGTGGGATAAAAGTGAAGTGGACTATGAGCAGACTAAGAGTGGAGTAGGACTGTACTATTAGTGGCTTATGACTAGACTAAGTGTACAGAAAGACTGTAATAATAGTGGACTATGAGCAGACTAAAAGTGGAGTAGGACTGACTTATTGGTAGGCTATGTGTCGACAAAGATTGGAGTCAGACGGAATTACTAGAATGGTGTATAACTGAACTATTAGTGGACTGCGACTAGACTAGGAGTGGACTAAAACTGAACTAATGGTGGGCTTTGAGTAGACTAATAGTAGAGTAGAACTGTACTGTTAGTGGCCTATAACTAGACTAAGTAGTGAGTCAGACTGAACTAATAAGGGATTATGAGTAAACTAAAAGAGGAGTAGAACTAAACTAATAGTAAACTACGAGTAGATTAAGAGCGGAGTAGGACTGACTGAACTAATTGTGGATTATGAGCAAACTAAGTATAGAGTAGAATTGAACTATTAGTGAACTGTAACTGGACTAGATGTGGAGTAAGACTGAACTAATAGTGGGCTTTAAGTAGACTAATATTGGAGTAGAACTGAACAATTAGAGGCCTCTGACTAGGCCAAGTGTGGACTAAGACTGAACTATTAGTGTGCTATGAGCAGACTAAGGTCGGGTTTTTGAGAGGTGGTTTAAGTTTAAACCTAGTTTAACGAAGTCTGAAACGCTGATCTTTTCAGCAAACTGCGATTCTTTTTTTTTATTATTTCATTAAGGACAAACGTTTTAAGCGAAACTAAGTTGTTCCGTCAAAATTTTGTATAAAAACTTGATAATAGCGGCGAAAATCTGTTTTCAGAGATCCCAAAAATCCGTCCTAAATGTGAAGTAAAACTGAACTATTATTGGACTGCGTGTAGGCTAAGAGTGGTGTTGGACTGAACTATTGGTGGCCCATGACTAGACTATGGGTAGAGTAAGACGGAACTAATTGTAGATTATCAGTAGACTAAACGTGATGTACAACTGATTTATAAGTGGACTATGAGTAGACTAAGTGGTGTGTAAGACTGAACTAATAGTGGATTATTAGTAAACTAAAAGAGGAGTAGAACTGAACTATTAGTGCACTACTAGTAGATTAAGAGCGGAGTAGGACTGACTGAACTAATTGTGGATTATGAGCAAACTAAGTATAGAGTAGAACTGAACTATTAGTGAACTGTAACTGGACTAGATGTGGAGTAAGACTGAACTAATAGTGGGCTTTAAGTAGACTAATATTGGAGTAGAACTGCACTATTAGAGGCCTCTGACTAGGCCAAGTGTGGACTAAGACTGTACTATTAGTGTGCTATGGGCAGACTAAATGTGAAGTAAAACTGAACTTTTATTGGACTGTGTGTAGGCTAAGAGTGGAGTTGGACTGAACTATTGGTGGCCTGTGACTAGACTATGAGTGGAGTAAGACGAAACTAATTCTAGATTATTAGTCCATTAAAAGTGGAGTAGAACTGAACTATTAGTGCGCTACGAGTTGATTAAGAGCGGAGTAGGACTGAACTGTTGGTGGCCTATGACTAGACTTTGAGTGGAGTAAGACGGAACTAATTGTAGATTATGAGTAGACTAAACGTGATGTACAACTGATTTATAAGTGGACTATGAGTAGACTTAGTGGTGTGTAAGACTGAACTAATAGTGGATTATTAGTAGACTAAAAGAGGAGTAGAACTGAACTATTAGTGCACTGCGAGTAGATTAAGAGCGGTGTAGGACTGACTACGAATAGTCTAAGTGTAGAGTAAGATTGAACTAATAGTGGATTATGAATAGGCTAACAGTGGAGTTCGGCTGAACTAATAGTGGATTATGAGTACGCTAAAAGTGGTGTTAGACTGAACTAGTTGTGGATTATGATCAAACTAACTATATAGTAGAACTGAACTATTAGTGGGCTGTGACTGGAATAGATGTGGAGTAAGACTGAACTAATTTTAGATTATGAGCATACTAAGAGTGAAGTAGAAATGAACTATAAGTGGCCTATAACTAGACTAAGTGTGGTGTAAGACTGAACTAATAGTGCACTAAGACTGAACTAACAGTGGGTTATGCGTACACTAAGGAAGGAGTAAGGCTGAACTAATAGCGGGTTATCAGTACACTAAGACCGAACTAGAAATGGACTGAGAGTAGACTAAGAGTGGAGTAGGACTGAACTATTAGCAGGCTGTGAGCAGTCTATGGGTAGCTAATGAGTGGATTATGACTCTTATATCACTGTAATTTGATTGTAATTAAACCATGAGTGGACTAGGTTATGACTAGGGCATTATTATAAAAATGCAAATTAGCAGAGGATGTTCTTTTCAGCCCCATATAGACCGCTAAATTGTAAAAATAGCAAAAACAGATGAAGCGCTGACTGCTGAGGACGCTATTCACAGCAAATTCTAATTTTTAAATGCACACAATTTTTTTTTCTAGCAGTTTGTTATTAGTATTGTGGCTTCAAGTTAAAAGATTTGCAATTTATTTATTATTATTTCCCCCCCCCCCCCCTTGTTTTGTTGAAAATTCTTATGTTTGTCTTTGGATATTGTTTCTAGCAAATGGTTGCATAAGCTTGTAGAAATTTGGCCTTAAGAAATCAAACGAGAGTCTGCAGGCAAATGACATTTGATGGGAAGGGTTTAAAGGACATACCAACAATTGACAATGAGTAAATAAATTGCTGTGTAATATGTGGGTTTTTGTAAAGTTTATTATCTGGCTATGGATGCTCTTTAATCCAAACTGAAGTATAGGGGGAAGATAAGTTTAGTTTTTCGATTTTACTAACACATAATTTCAAATATGGGAGAAAGGAGTTTTTCTCTTCAACAGAGCTTTTGTATATACAAATTTCAATTGAACTTCATTTGTGGGTCAATTTTGATTTGAGATTAAATAATTTTGTTTTTGTTTTGTTTGTTTTAAATCCTTTTGATTTATTGAGTACTTAAAATGGCAATAAACAAACGAGTTTTACTGTGTAGTATAAATAGAAATTATTGTTTCATAATACATTTGGAAGATATTTATACTTTTAGCAATCATATTTGGTTAAATTGTATTTCAACTATTATATGTAATAATTATGTGAATATAAGAACTTCTATGACATTTAATCGATTTTTTTTATTGTACAAAATTTCTTTTAATTTTTAAAACCCCATAGAGCTTAAGAAGATGCTGCGTGTTCACTTTTTGATATTTATAATCACCATATTTTGCCAAATCTTTTCAAATAGATTGACTCTTGCAAAATATTCTTATAATCGTACATAAATTCGGCATATGCATTTTTGTAGTACACTTTTAAGTAGCTTATCGCTTACCAATATTTACGAAAAATATATTTTTTGAAAGGTATTTTAGTGTACATATACATAGATAGAATTTTGGCATATACGAGGTCAGTTCAAAAATTATGTTAAATTTTCAAACTTCTTAGAGTACATTTAATTAACGTTTTCTCTCGTCTAGAATACATTTTGTTAGTTTCAGCTATTTCGAATACTCAGTTTTTTTAGTGAAAGTCATAAAAGTCAGAAATATTTTGCATGATCAAAAATATATTTTTTTTAAATAAATGGATCAAAGAGTTTGGCTTAAATTTTGTGTACCCAAAAAATAAAATTATATATTCAAAAGCACTTGAAATGTAAATAATGGCATATGGCCAGAAAATTTTTTTACAAGAGCAACTAATTTTTCCAAATATATTGAGTTAAAGTTGTATAGTCGTTGAAAACTTATTCTTTTCCTTTTGTCTTTTTTAAATAAAAAAATAATTCCCCAAAAATGTTTAATATCATGAAATTTGCTTTGCTACTAAGATATTACTTCATTTCCCCATGATGTGGTTCAATGCTGTAGCAATAATTCATAAAAACCATGCAGTAAATTATCCAATTCGTTTCTACCCCACCATCTTAACCCATTTCAACAAAAGTGTGTGACACTTTTTTAATAAGTTACAGGTATAAGCATCTCCCACCAGCACCCCCGAAACTACAGTTACTGGCAAAGTAAAATATATTTTTTGTCATAATTCAAAGAGAAAAGGAATCGATAAGAATTATGTTGTGCAGATATTATAGGTCACATTGTCAAATGGAAATGAATGGGAAAACTTAAAAGAAATGAGAGAAAACAGAAAACTTGTTAATGAAAATAAGACCAGAACGAAACCAAACACTTAATAATAGAAACCCAAGGAAATGTCATAAAGAATTTACTGGGATTTCTTTAAATTTTGTGGCACTGGCTGCGTTATAGCAAATTGGAGCTTAGAAAATTTAATTTTCCATTTTGCTGGTTCTGGTTCAAAAAAAAAAAAACATATTAAGTCATGTTTGAAATTTTTTTCAAGAACGCTTAATTATTCAGCTAAAAATCCTAAATTAAGCTACTGGATAAGGAAATTGGATTGTAGCACAATTTTACCACATTTTCAACAAAAACTTAACTTTAATGAAAGAAAATATTATATTACAAAAAAAAATACTGAAACGCATTTGAATTGATGTTGATCTCCGGAGTCAGTTACCAAATCAAACAACCAAAAAAGATACAGTAAACAACCAGAAAAAAAAACAATTCGATGCTCACCAAACAACCAGTTATCACACATGCGAAAACTTGATGTAATCGCACAATTTAGAACCGAAAAAAAAAATCGTGACTGCCATTGAAGTTAAAGAAGATGTATGTGTGTGTCTAACATTTGGGCTAATGAAAGAGAAAAACGAAAATGAAATAAAAGAAAAGTAAAGAAAACACATAAAAATTCCTGCAAAAACTCATAGAACAAACGTAACGCCAAGCGAAAACAAAAACAAACATAAACAGCCAACAGGATTTCTAGCACAGACACGTTTAGCACAGCCACGTATAAACTCTTATATAAACTATAAAGTGTAGTCGCATTGAAAAAGCAAAAATAAAATAAATAAAATCGCAGGGCAAAATTTCACGTTGGCATTTAAGAGTATAAATAATAAAATTTTATTTTTTTTTTTGGTGAAAAAAAGCTTAAACGTGACGGAGAAAAGGAATACCAAGAAATCATGGAGAAAAATAGAAAAGTTTTAAATTAAAATGGTTGGTATGGAAAAGAAAAAATTCACCTCCCCACCAGAATTATAGCAACCAAATTAATGAGTGGAAAGTGTTTTAAAAAGCCGAAGATGTCAAAAATACACTTGCATATTAAAATGTTAAAAAGGCAAAATAATTAAATTCATAGAAATCCCAAAAAGACTCACAGTTTTTTTGTGGTACACTTTTCACTAACTTCTCATGGATCAAAAATGGCAACTACGACACGATTTAAAAGGTATTTGTGTTTAGATATGCACACTCTATATACGAATATGTGTTGGATAATTTTTTTTTTAAATATCTATTGCTAAAAATTTTAACTTCTAGGAACATTGAAAATCTAAGTTATATGTTATTAAAGCCGCTTTTACACTATAAGACTGAGTCATATGATTTTCATTCGAATTTCTCTTTAGAGAATGCCTGAGATGCAGAAAAATCTAACGTATCATTACAAAACGCTTTCACACTATCACACTTAAAACAATTCATGAAATCTCTGTAGTAAGAAAACCGTTAAAAACAACCCTGATAATATGAAATGTCTCAGCTTTTAGAAAAATTTTAAAAATTGGAGAGAGCCATCGGTATGTCGAATTTTACTTCTCAATTTATGAGATTTTACTTAAGATCGCTTTCACACTATAAGACTTTTCATATTATTTCGAATTTTTGACAAATCTTAATACTCAGTCTTATAGAGTGAAAGCCGCTTAAACGATATAGGAAGTGTGTTCTGTAAAATTGGCTTAAAAATGGTACTTCAAAGTTTATATTGCTAACTTTTGGAAACGTACTTTTTGCAACAGGTACTTTTTGGGAAAAAAGTACCTTAAACAGTTTTTTTTCATTTTCTTTTAAAACCGGGACTTGGGAAAGTATTTTTAAAATAATAATTTTTCATATTATAAAAATATGTATTACAATTGCAATATATTTTTTAGAGATACGAAAACTTGTTGAAAAGGAATTTTCTGGAACGTTGTACTTTTTGAAAAGTAAATTCTTGGAAGGATGTACTTTTTGATAATGTCAATTTATAAAAGTAGTACTCCAACAGAAAAGTACTTTTAACAAAATATATTTGCTTATATATATGCTTTTGGAAAAAGTAAATTTTTTGCAAAAGTACTTTTTAGAAAAAAGTAGTTTTAAACAACAACAAAAAAACAAGATTTTTTAACAAAGTATTTTTTGGTACTTTTTTGACAAAGTACTTTAGGGAAAAAGAAGTACTTTCTTAATATATATTGTATATATACATATATATATATATATATATATATATATATATATATATATATATATATATATATATATATATATATATATATATATATATATGCACTTTCTTATATGGCCATTATGAAAAAACGGGGCTGAGCAATGAAACGTACCTAAATATCTAAAAAAAGGGGTTTTTAAGAAAAGTACTTTTTGGTAAAAGTACTTTTTGGAAAATGTAGTTTTTTTTTAAGATATATACATACTTTTAAACAATATCAACAAAATAAAAAAAGTTATTCAAAAGAACATTTTTCAGAATACTATGTACTTTATTGAAAAAGGTACTTTCTTTAAACATACTTTCTAAAGTGATTTAAAAAAAATACTTTCTGGAAAAAGTAACTTTCAGAAAAAAAAATTTTAGAAAAAGTACTTTTTAGAAAAATTACTTAAAAAAGTACTTTTTAGAAAAATTACTTTAAAAACGTTTTTTTAAAAAGAAGTACCTTCTTAATATTTATTTTTTTAAGTTCTTTAAAGCAAACGCACATAACTTAAATTAGATTTTTAGGAAAGGTATTATTTTTTTGGAAAAAGAACTTCTTTAAGAAATTTTCCTAGAACACAAAAAATCCCGTTGAAAAAAATTTATTTCTGAATATATATTTTATTGAAAAAGTTACTTTCATAGCATATACATACTTATTAACAAAAGCATTATAAGGAAATATACTTATTTCAATAGTGATTTTTAAAAGAAATACTTTTTGGCAAAAATAGTATTTTATTTCAAAATGTATTTTTTGAAATAAGTATTTTTTTTATTTATTTATTATTATTTTTTTTAAATATGTTTTCGAAAAAGTACTTTTAGGAAATAGTACTAAAAAAAGTAATATTCGGAAAAAGTACTTTTCGTAAGATGTAAATTTTAGAAAAAGTACTTTCTGAAAAAAGTTTTTTTTTGGGAAAAGTACTTTTCAGAAGTACCTTTTCTAAAAAATAAAAAATTTTTTGAAAAAGTACTTTTTCTGACAAGTACTTTTCCTAAAAAGAAATTTTTGAAAAAAGTAATTTTTAGAAAAAGCTTTTTTTATAATAAGTACTAATTTTTCGAAAAAGTAGTTTTTATAACATGCACTTTTTAGAAAAGGTACTTTCTGAAAAAAAAAAATTTTTGGGAGAAGTACTTTTCAGAAGAAAAGTACTCTAAAAATAAAAAATTTTTTGAAAAATTACTTTTTCTGACAAGTACTTTTCCAAGAAAGTACTTTTCCAAGAAAGTACTTTTTGAAAAAAGTAATTTTCGAAAAAGCACTTTTTATAAAAAGTACTAATTTTTCGAATAAGTAGGTTTTATAACATGCACTTTTTAGAAAAAGAACTTTCTAAAAAACTATTTTTTTGGAAAAAGTACTTTTCAGAAGAAGTACCTTTTCTAAAAAAAAAAAATTTTTTTGAAAAAGCACTTTTTCTGTCAAGTACTTTTCCTAGAAAGTACTTTTTGAAACAAGTAATGTTTAGAAAAAGCACCTTTTATAAAAAGTACTAATTATTCGTAAAAGTAGTTTTTATAACATGCACTTTTTAGAAAAAGTACTTTCTGGAAAAATTTTTTTTCTAAAATATAAAAAATTTTTTTAAAAAGTACTTTTTCTGACAAGTACTTTTCCTAAAAACTACTTTTTGCAAAAAAAAATTTAGAAAATGCAGTTTTTATAAAAAGCACTTTCTATAAAAAGTACTTTTTGAAAAGTGTTCTAAGAAAAGTACTTTTTGAAAATAGTGCTTTAAAAAAGTACCTTTTGATAAAAGTGCTCTAAAAAAGTACTTTAAAAAAGTGCTTTAAAAAGTACGTTTTGAGAAAAGTGCTTTATAAAAGTTCTTTTTAAAAAAGTGGTTTAAAAAAGTACTTTTTGAAAAAAAAATGCTTTAAAAAAATACTTTTTGATAGAAGTGTTTTAAAAAGGTACTTTTTGGAAAGAGTGCTTTAAAAAAGTACTGTTTGGGATAAGTACCTGTTAGAAAAAGTAATTTTGGAAAAAAGTGTTTTTTTTTTTAGAAAAAGTACTTTTTAGGATAATTACCTGTTAGAAAAAGAAATTTGGGAAAAACGTGTTTTTTTTAGAAAAAGTACTTTTTGGGAAAGTGCCTTTTTAGAGTGCAGACAGATAAATATCAAATAGCTTAATAAAATGTTTTTGTAAAAATTAAATCACATTTAGTTCGCTTAGTGGACCCACTGTGCTGCTGCATAGTTGGCGATAAAGAAACCAATACTCTGCAACTGTTTCGCTTATTTGTTTATTTTTTTTATAAAAAATATTGAATTAAAATAAATCTATTGTGTGTGGCAGCAGCAAAAGTGTGGAAATCAAATCACTTTTCAGCACAAGTACGCAGAATTTTGATAGTTGGGATTTTCTATTTGCGAGCTAATAATTTCAGTTCATGGTGTTTTGTTCCTGGATTAAATTTACTCAAGTGGAAAATCAATTTTTGGTGTATTTGTTATTGGAGTTTACCTGTTATAGCGGTTGCATTGTTCTTTTTTATTTGTGTATCAGTAGAGGGGATTTAGAAAATTACTGAAAAAGCAAAGAGTATCAAGTGCAGAAGAAATTTTATTCGGGTGAGAGATTTTCGGTTATCATTTTTATGAGGAAGTTGGGTTATTAGAAAATTTGTATTCTATTATTTTGTGTTATTGAAATGAACACGAAATTGCATGCACTTTTTAATAGAAATTAATGTAATTTTTTGCTCACTTTCTTTATATGTATCGCCGCCTTTTGTTCCTAATTTAGATAAATGGCAATCGACAACTTAAGGAATTTGTTTAGAGTTTTTATATTGAAGAAATCCTTCAGACGTTTTAATTATTATTTTTTTTTAATAAATTAATCAAGGGCTGCCTTGTTTATAAGGTATTGAAAAAAACCGGAAACAATATCATTTGTAAGGGATAGTCCTTGGCCGCATTCGATATCCATCGAAATTTCTATAAAATTTAAATATGAATTTCGAACGATACCGAATGCCGTAATTTGCCTCCTTTTATATTTTTCAATTTCTTTACCCAAAATAAATAATTAATAAATAGAAACCTCGTATACTGTTTTCACATGTTGGCAAACAAAAGCGTTTGTTGGTTATCCATAATTTTTGAAGTTGCTGACTTTCGTTAAAGAGATAAAGAGCTGAAACTGTTAAGGAAGAAAATGTTAAATCTAAAATGGCCGAACAGTAACAAACATGAAAGTACACTTTATTTCTATCTAAATGGAATATGTTTAAAATAATGACAGTTTGATGTTGCAATAATGGAAAAAGCTTTTAACTTTGTCATATTGCAAATTTTGCTCATAACAATTATAAAAGTCAAATGTGTAATAGGAAAACGATAAGAAAGACAATGTAAGCCATCAGGGGCCAGCTAAATAATATATATGTGGATGAAATGATTGTCTAGGAATTTTAATGGGTATAACATGTGCCAAAAAATTATTAAAAAGAAAAAAAAAAATCCGCAAAAAAAAAAAAATTTTATCTATTGCCCTTTTTTTACTCCATACAAATATGACATACATGTTTTTGTTGTACATTTTTAAGCACGCTATCATTTACATATACTGATGATATATATATCATTTGAAAGGTATTTTTGTGTAGATATGCACAATAAAGCTAATCTTATATATAAATACACCACACGTAATTTTGTGGTACACTTTGCAGTATCTTAACGTTGACCAATTTTATTGAAACATATACCGCTTGAAAGGTATTTTTATGTAGATATACTTAAAGTAAAAAAAGTTTCTAAAAAGTTTTAAAAGCAACAATAAAATCTGGCTTTTCGTGGCCCATAGGATTTATTATTATATAAAATAAAATAAATAAAAATGTCATATTCGACCGGGTCGAGTCTTAAATACCCTCCAAATATTTAGTAAGTAAATTTAAAATATTTAACTTGATGAGACAGAGTTCCTTTAAGACATTTCTGTACCCAATTTTAAGTCCCTATTTTAAGTCCTTCTGGGAAGGGCCGCGGGGGAAACCTTTCACCTCTGCAAGATCAGAGAACATCTCAGCTTCTTATAGGCTTAAGGAATACAAATTGTTCAATATTAACACTATTTTTGCATATACTATCGTATGTCAACGCCCACTAAAGGGGGCGGGGTCCAAAAATATACTATATCATGTTTTCCACAGACGAACGTAGGGGCATTGCCAGGCCGTCTTAGACTTCATCACTGATCAAGAATATATATACTTTATGGGTTCCAATTCTTTTTGGAGGGTATCAAAACTGTATTTTGAGGGGGCCTCTCTGGCAAGGGCCGTGGGGAGATATTTCACCTTTGTCATAAAACTCTAAAAATATATGTTCGAGATAATTATATCCAAAATTAAAATTTTTTTTTTATAGGGTCTTTTAGGGGGCAAAGGGGGAGGAGGGGGCAGGGCAGAGGAGTACCAGGTTACGTCTCAGCTTTGTCATTTAAACTTAAAAATTTTATTTTTAAGGAATGTAAGTTTAAGTAAAACAATTTGTTACATTTTTACACTATATTTGTTTATAATAACGCCCACTAAAGGGGCGGGGTCTAAAAATTAATTTAAGTTTAACACGTGGGACCTTTTTTGACATAAAAATATATCATTTGCTTAACAAAATTACAAAAAAAAACTTTAAAAATTATGTTGTTTTTTAGAGGTTGGTTTAGTTCTTCTTAGGGGAACTTTTTCCCCTCTTGCCCGATTTAGCCCATTTCTGAAGATAATGTGTGCTATTCTTCAAGATATATTTATACCAAATTTCAAGGGTCTGGCTTTTTTCGTTTGGACTGAATCGTGATTTCGACAGAAGGACGGAGGGACGTGGCTAGATCGTCTTAGATTTCATCACTGATCAAGAATATATATAATTTATGGGGGTCTCAGATGGATATTTTGCTGCGTTACAAATGAAATGACAAAGTGAGTATACCCTCCATATTCTTTTTTGGAGGGTACAAAAAAGTGCAATTTTCATGTGTTGACTCACTTTTTTCCATTTTTTGCTAAAAGTCACTAGCTTGCCTGCTTGCAATGACGCCGCTTGCTCAAAATTTGCAATTAATGACTATATATTTAAATTGCGGTTAATGGCAGAAGAGTTGTATTTTTTAAATCACTGCCAAGGAAATACAAAAAGTCACGGAGTTATTAAACAGCAATTGTTTAAAAATATTCAGTTGGGACTTATTTCTAAACTACAAGTTCAGTTTTGCCCCTTTTTTTATACCTTCATTTACTATGGAATGCTGTTCAAGTTCCATTTTATTGCCTTTTTTCCAGAAAAGAACATAATATAACAATATAATGAAAATCCTGGAAATTAATTTGTGAAACAAATATATTTCTTTAATTTTAATTCCCCGCCCCCTGTTTAATATTTGCACTCGTATACCTACACTGTTTAGCCTGCTGTTAATTACCCTTAGACAGGAGACTGTTGAATGCACAAAATTTTCTTCAATTAAAAATTCTACAAATAAAAACTTTTTTCTCCTTTTATAATTTGCAAAGTTTTGTAATTATAACAAAAATGAAGCACAAGTATTGAAACAAAAGCACAAGAATTTCCCACACCGTTTTTGCCCCTGCAATTGTAGAATAGAATAGGAGTTGAGATCTTCCTTTGCCACGTTTGCAATTTATTTTTGCAGAACAAAAAAAAATATATATTTTATGAAATAAAGTTTTTAAAAAGCTGTCATTAATGTGTCATTAAGTTGTATTTTTTTTTGTCATGGAAAAATAAAACAAACACAAGAAATGTTTCAATTGCAAAATGTCAAGTGAGGAGCATTCATACTAACGGACGAAGGCTTTTAAGAGCCGGACGAATTGAATAAATAATGGAATAAGTTTTTTTTTTTGTTTTAAATTTGATAAAGAATGACAGTTAGCTTTTGCAAATATAGTACATATATTTGCCTTTAATTTATTTTATGAAAAAAAAAAATCAGCAACCATGCGAATTGTCTTTTAGTACAACAATTAATTGCTGGATGCCTTTTTTATTCGAGTGATTGACGGCAAATAGATTCAATTTAGCACTTGACTTTTTATGAAATGATTTCTTCATTTTCATTATCTCAACGACAACTTATTTCTGCCTTTTGTTTTTATTACCCACTTTTAGTTCAATTGGTTTGTTATTTCAGCTGGCAAAACTTTTATGGCCATCTATTTGAGTTGCAAACTTAATTTAATTAAACCCTTTTTCTTGGCATACTAATTATTTTGTTATCGCTGCAAAGTATACAAAGCAGTCAGCGCTTAAGTTTCTTAGATATTTTATATAAAGCACATAAAAAGTTTGTTTTAAGACAAACAAAATAAAAAAAATATTATTTTATGTGTGTAAAAAGGTTTGAAAGGATATACAAGTTCCTTAAAAAATTTTCCTTATTACAATTCTCAGATATTTCGTAGATATTTTTGTTGCCTGTGTGGTGTGCTTAGAATTACTAAAATCTAGTTTATTTTGTTCCCCAATAAGTTCAGACACCTCATGTAGCTAATTACTCAACCACCATCCGCTCTATGGTGAGTATTTCGTCTATAATAGACTTGGGTCCAACTAGCTCATTCGCTCAGTTTTGACAAGAACCTCTGATCAAACCTATGTAATTTAAATGGGTTTGATCAGAGGTTCTTGTCAAAACTGAGCGAATGAGCTAGTTGGACCCAAGTCTAATATAAACACATTTATTCTATTTCTGTAGTTGTGTAGTCGTCAGTCTGCTGTCGTGATTGTCTTTACTGCACTCCATGGGATCTTTACTCTTAATTAAATAGCAATTCAGCACGAAATCGATATCCGTAAAAGTGATTCTTTAATAGAAAAATTATCTTCATTAGAAATTATATTTTGCCAAGAAACTATTATTTTGTTTATTCCTTCAACTGCAACGATATACAAATTTATATCAATGATATTCCAAGGAATTTTATTTTAAGCAAATAATAATTTAAGCTCATTTCAATGATTTTCAAACTCATTAAAAATACTTTAGCATTATGATTTTATCCCATGACAGCACAGTTACTGCATATACTCAACTATTCAGTCACTCTGTTCAATCCATTCATGTTTAAAAGCATTTTCCTCTACTTCCCCCCCCCCCCCCCCCCCCATATTAATTAATTACATTTTCTCAACGGCCATTGTGTTGCTAAATAAAGTCAATAAATCTGGATGTGTGTTTGTATTTCTTGTGAGCTAAATAAAATTTTCTACAATTCATTCAGATATGAACGTTCAAACGTGACTAAGCTATTGCACACGTTTCCTTAAGGTTTTCCTTGAAGGTACAACCATGTCTACTGGAGGTGGGCGGAGGGGTGGGGTAACACAACAGGGCAGGTTAATTGCTTACAGAGATTGTTAAAATGTAGCATCTGGTTTAGGTTGTAATGGATGGGTGTAGAGTAGTAGTTTGTTGCACATAAAATATTCTACATATTTTAAATGAAAATTAAGGCATAAAATATTAGCACAAAAAAAATAAAGGTTTTATAAATAATTATTTTAACATTGCCCGTTTTTTTTTGTAATACGATATTTTTATTTGTTTTTGTTCAATTTGAAGTAAAAGTAATAAAACCACTATTTTATTTATGATATTTAGCAACATTATTTTTGTTAACACTGTTTTCGTCAGCTCAGCTGTTTTTGTGGAACATGTTAAAGTTAAACATGATCAGTTTGGTTTATAATTTAACTATGAGCCTGAAGGTTATTGAATTTTATTCTCAAAAGTGCAAAGAAATATTGAAATAAAAAAAAAATTATAATAAAAATGTGACTTCAGTGCTTATAAAATTATTAAATAACTAGTAAAATATAAAAAAAGGCACATTTAAATAGGGCATAATTTGCATCTTTTTGATTTCTTAGTAAAAATTTATTTGACACTCATATCTAAAGATATGGGCTAATATATAATGAACTGAAAAATGCAATTACATTAATACAAAAATTCTAGTCACATAATACAGATGGCATAATTTTGCCTATTTTAGCATATTTGCCTATTTGGGCATATTTCTCTATATTAGCATGTTTTAAAGTTTTAAATGGTTGCAAAAAAGTTGCGGCAATTTGTCACTGTATGCTAAATTATATTTGCATATAGTGACAAACTTTTTAAAAATTTTATCATACAAAAATTTTTTAAAATATTATATTTTTTGAGCACCACTTGAAAAGTTTTATTTAAATAATAGCAACTGGAGCTAAAATAATTCTTTAAAATATATAAAACTCAAGTTTAAAGAAAAATTGCACAAAATCTGTGTGTATGGCTTTTAAATTAAAAAAGCATATTTTTGCATATAAAAGCATATTTTGCTAAAAGTTCTAAAAACCTAAGTTTTGTTCAACTATTGAAAAGATCAATAGAAAATACGATTTGAAAGTAAGTTTTGTTCAACTATTGCAGAGATAAATAGAAAACACGATTTGAAAGTCGTTTTTTAAAATGATTATTCGTTGGTGAAGGGTATATAAGATTCGGTTCAAGCGAATATGTCACCTTTACTTTTTTTACTTGTAATTTCACTTTGGAACTGTGAAAGGAGAGGAGAGTATGGAAAAAACATATAGAAAGAAAATAAGAAGACAGGGAATTTATTGTAGCAATTTCATTACTGACTTCGCCGGATTTTTTTTTTTTTTTTGCTACAGTACCCGCAAAAAGTAAGCATATATGTACCTTTAAAACATTTTTCTTAAAAAATTTTCAATATTTCCAGGAAACACTTGACATTTTATTTTAAAACTTGATTTTAAGCTAAAATTTTAAAAAGCATATTTTTGCATATAAAAGCATATTGTTCTAAAATGTTATATACTCTTACTTTTATTTACATGGCGCTATAATTTTACACTCTTTGTAGCACAGGCATTGTGTTAATAGGCAATTTCAATAAAATTTCATTAGAAAATATACAGGAAATATTTGCTGCGTTCATTGACTTTAACATCTTCAACGATTCAATGAACATGACAACCCTTTTGGGTGTTATAGGCAAAAACTATGGATGACATTTCAAATATTAAGGCAAATGAACAAAAAATGTATGAAGGAAGTAACAGTTGAATGCTTAAAACAAATGTTAAGAGATTTTTCAAAATCTGGGTAAACACAGTAGGGAACAGGGGCAACTTTAAAAGCAACTATTATATACAAAAGAAAAAGAATCAGTACAGCACAAAAAAAATTTAAAAATTATTTTTGTAATATTAAAATACTTTTGATAATAATTTAAAATTTCTTAAATTTTTCTAATTTTGTTAAGGAATTTCCCAGCATTTTTATTTGTTCCATAATTTTTTGCTGGCTCTCTTCAGTATTCAGCTGCTTTAAAATGCCATAAATTCCTCACTCGATGTATACTTTCAATAAAATACCTTTGAAAACACACAAACAAACAAACAGGGGAAAAAACAGCCCGTGAAGCAGCACAATAATTTATCTCTCCTTTTCAAATGAAGAACTTAGCCCAACTGCAAAAAAAAAAAAACTCATCCAATGGGAATGATATTTAACGAATGTTACCATTTTTTGCGTTTGAAAACAACAACTAGATAGAGGGAAACAAATACAGATTGGTATTCCGAGAAATATGCAAAAAGGAAAAAAAAACAAAACCAAATTGAAAAACATGAATGCTGTTTATAAGCATTCATGAAAAAGAGGACTGTTATTTAGAAGGGTTAATCAAAGAAAAAACTGCACGTGAACTGCTGCAATTGGTTCCATTTGTTTGTAAGCCCTGCAGGCTTGAAAATCTCTGATAAGCATATTTTGCATATTATTGCTTATTTTTGCATATTTACACACTTTATATATATGCAGCTTTTTCTGTAAAAATTGTCAATGGGCTGGATCCAATTTTGTCTTAGTCACTCTCCAACATATCGGCCGTTATGTCACGAATAAATACTTCACTATTGGCTTCCAGTGCGCCAATCGTTGCCCGCTGATCCCTATAGACATGCAGCAGTATTCACAAAAAAAACAAGTAAAAACGTTATATTCGACCGGGTCGAATCTTAAATACCCTCCAAATATTTAGTAAGTGAATTTAAAATGTTTAACTTGGTGGCCCAGAGTTCCTTTATATAATATCGTACGTCAACGTCTACTGAAGGGGGCGGGTTTAAAAATAGACAATATCATGTTTTCCACAGACGAACGTATGGGCATTGCTAGACCGTATTAAACTTCATCACTAATCAAGAATATACATATTTACTTTATAGGGTCCAATTCTGTTTGGAGGGTATAAAAACTGTATTTTGGCGGTGTCGCTCTGGCAAGGGCTGTGGGGGAAATATCTCATCTTTGTCATAAAACTTTAAAAATAAATGCTTGGAATGATTATATACAAAATTTAAAAAAAAAATTTTTTTTGGTAGGGTCATTTAGGGAGCGAAGGGGAAGGAGAGGGTAGGGCAGAGTAGTACCAGGTTTCGTCTCAGCTTCGTCATTAAAGCTTAAAAATGGTATTTGTAAGGAATGTAGGCTTAAGTAAAACAATTTCTTAAATTTTTATGCTATTTTTGCCTATAATAACGCCCACTAAAGTGGGCGGGGTCAAATAATATTTTTATTTTATTTTATGGCTCCAAGTTTAAGGCGTTGAACCGTATTTGACATAAAAATATATCATTTGCTTAACAAAATAACCAAAAAACTTTAAAAATTATGTTGTTTTTTCTGGGTTGGTTTAGTTCTTCTTAGAGGAACTTTTTTCCCTCTCTCCCGATTTAGCCCATCTTCGAACTTAACCTGCTCTAAGCTTTAAAATATATTTATACCAAATTTCAAGAGTCTAGCTCTTTTCGCTTGGACTGAATCGTGATTTCCACAGACGGACGGACGGACATGCTCAGATCGTCTTAGATTTCATCACTGATCAAGAATATATATACTTTATGGGGTCTGAGATGGATATTTCGATGCGTTACAAACGGAATGACAAAGTGAATATACCCTCCAAATTCTTTTTTGGAGGGTATCAAAATAAAGTAGACTTGATCAACACTTTAAAATAAATTTTCTATGAAATTCTTACTTTAAAGCACACTTTAAGTACATATTAATTTTTGTGAATACAGCAGATGGTCTTTAGTATAGACCCCCAAAAAATAGTCTAAATGCGTTAAAAGGCGCGCGCTTTAGGTGGCCATGGGACCATCCCCAAGTGTAAAATAAAGTGTTCACCGCACTCCCCTCTCAATTGGGCCATTGATTCCCTTGCTGTGTGGCATGTGGCACCGCGTTGACTTTGTGTGCATTTTTGGGATGCATTAGCGTTTCATGTAATGCTTCTGCCGGCTCTTGGCAGCAAACGCAATTTTGCTTTGGCCACAAATTGAACATTTCGGATGTGGTCCATGCAGAGAAGCCGGGTGGCACATAATGGCAGCAATAGGGCTTTTAAACGTTTAAAATATTACGCTGATATCTTCCACACAATTTAAAGTGCCCCTATAGCTGATTGATAGCGATGCTAGTTTATTAGTACAGAGGCCGTGGGTTCGATTCCCGCCAAAGACTTTGGGTATTTGTGTCGTCTTCACAATGGGACCTAATACAACCCAAATGGGCTGCATTTGTTAAACAAAACTGCCAGCCTGTACAACCTAAACCACACATTTTGTTTATTTTTTCTAAATTTAAAAATAGCAAGCTGTTAACAAAACACCCTGTATATATGTTTTATTGGTTTTGCATTCCCTGTCAATCCCCAAGGACTTTAGGCAACAGAACTAACTACTAATAAGATTTTACTGTATGCGAACAACTTTTCTGTTTTTTTTTTTGCAATATTTCCGCTAAATGCATCAACAACTTTTGAATTTTTCAAAACTCTCATATACACCAAACAATTTTTGCATATTTCTTGTCAATGGAAGAAAATATTTTATTGAGTTTAGGTTGGCATTTATTCTGGAGAGGGAAAGGGGGAAAGGGGGGAAGGGGGCTGCTGGTGGTAGTAGAGAGAATGACAGCTTGTTTACATTTTAAGTTGAATGTTGTGTCCATAGAGATGACGGCAAAGTTTTCTTTTTGGTGGTATTTAGATGTTTTTGTTTTCTGGTAATTTTTCATAGATTGTAAACGTTTTTTTTTTGCAAGTTTTTTTTTTTTTTTTGTTGCAAATTCTCAATATCAACCAAAGTTGCAAGGGGAATTTGTTTACCAGGTAAAAACAGTTGAAAAGTATTTTACGAAGGTGATCTCGGTAGTTTATGAAGAGTGTTTTTTTATGAATTTTTTTTTTATACGAATCACTCTGTTGTCTGACAGCTGTTTTGACAGTTTAAAGTGACGTCTCTACTCAGTATTGTTTGGCAAATCATCATGAACAGATTAACTCCAGAACAACGCTTCCAAATCGTGGAAATTTATTTTCAAAAAAAGTGTTCAATTAAAAATGTTTATCCGCTTTTTTACCGCAAAATTCTCTTCAGTGATGAGGCGCATTTTTGGTTGAATGGATATGTCAACAAGCAAAATTGCCGTATTTGGAGCAAAGATAATCCACACGCCGTTCAAGAATTACCAATGCATCCCGCGATAAATGTACTGTTTGGTGCGGTCTATGAGCTGGTGGAATCTTCGGTCCTTATTTCTTTAAAAATGAGGAAGGGCGACCGACGCTTTACCGTGAATGGAAATCGATACAGAATCATGATCAATGAATTTTTGGTGCCAAAACTTCAAGATGTGGATGTAAACGAAATGTGGTTTCAACAGGATGGTGCGTGCCACTTGTCGTACTGCGGGCGAAACAATGGACTTATTGAGAGAACATTTCAACGACAACATTATTTCGAGAAATGGACCGGTGAATTGGCCTCCGCGTTCGTGTGATTTGACGCCACTCGATTATTTTTTGTGGGGATACCTGAAATCATTGGTTTACGTGGATAAACCAGCAACGAACGAATGACGCTTTGGAAACCAGTATTCAACGTGTCATTGCTGAAATACGCCCTCAAATGCTTGAAAAGGTGGTCGAAAATTGGACCTCCAGAATGACCTTTTTTGTAAAATAGTCGTGGTGGCCATATGCCCGAAATCATATTTAAATTTTAAATGACAAGAAATTATCTACCAAATAAAAAAATTTTTTTTTGCCATTTCATAATTTGGCATGTGTTTTATTTAAATTTCAAATCAGCAAGCTCTTATAAAAACACCCTTTATTAGAATAGAATGCTGCCAGACTTGTGGCAAGTCATTTTTAAGTTGCCAGACTATTTTCAGGTGAAAAATAGTAGCGATTAAGCGATTTATGTCATATTCGTTACTGAAAGCAAATGTATAGCACAGTGAGTTTATGGCATCCACAGCTACACCATTTCCCTCCTTTTTTTTTTTTTTTTTTTTAAACCAGCACTCACAGGATGACCCCTACATATGCGATGCATTGTGCCAGAACTAGGAAAATTGCTTTGGGAAGGAGGATAGAGGGAGTAGCGTTTGTTAATGTTCGATTTGAACCTCCCCAAGTTAAAATTGGCAGGGAAGACCTCTGCTGGAAGTTTGTATCACATACGAACCGTTCCACCTAAGAAGGAATTCTCTCGTCATCGCGAGATTCAACCACAAAAGGATGCGCCCTGTGTGAAGAGCGGGTAGCTCTTAAAAATAAATGGTTTTCGGGCGCAAGTTTCCTTATTTCACCAGAACACATTCCGTTGTAGTATCGCTAGAACAGTGAAACACATCCCACGTTGCCTCGATGCTCCAGTGAGTCAATAGAGTTGGCTCTGTCAATACTGTCACCGATGAGCCTCTTCGCTCTCTCTTGTACGCGCTCGAGCAACTCCAAAATAGACTTTGAAGCACCGGTCCATAAATGAGAGTTGTATTCCATCTTAGGTCGGATGTACATCACAAAGGGACCGATTCGACGGACCCAAGTGGATTGTCCCGCCAGGGACAACGGCCCTCTAACCTAGGTCGGATGTAGGTGGTATATATATTGAGGAGTTTAGATGGGCTGAAGTATGTCTTACACCGTCCTGAAAAGCCGAGGCACTTGAACGCTTCTTTTGAAATATGAAAGATGTGATCGGTCCCTCGAACGTCACATTGTATTTTCATATTAAGAACATCAAGAGCTTCTGATTCCTCAATACCTATACCATTCATAGACATGGATGGCGCAAGAACCTTCTAACAGCCGCCTACTGCGTCTTATGAGGATTAAAGTTAACCCTATTCTGCGAGGCCCCATTCACGAGATCACTAGTGAGCAACTCATTCATCATTTGTCTTCTGGCGTCAATGTCCTCCGGGCTTGGCTGGATGGTGAACGAGAAAGAGTGGTTAATGCTGCTATCATCCGCGAAAGAGTAGATCTAGGAAGTGTCAAGTAGAATTATGACATTGACCCTCCCGAGGATGTTGAGTTCATGGGTTATTTTGCTTCTTGGCTGGACAAAGTTCTTTGCAGTCAGGAACGGCCAGTATTAATTGAACGGGCAGGGACCCACCACGCAGCCATCCTATTATATACCAGTTATTATGATTGCTGGAAACACCCTCGTATGCACTTGCATAATCCTTTGCAATAAGAGGATTTTTGTTGTAAAATTTTCCTTGTCCTTTTCATACAGAAACTTTAACTATTTTACCTCATAATTTTTATTTATATATATTTTTTTTTTTTTTTTTTTTTGTAAACTGATTGTAAATTTTGTAAACAAAAGTGGTTTTGCAACAACACAAGTTCTTGGCAAAATGTTATTAAATTTAACAACGATTTGCTGGAATAGTTTTAAGGATAACAGATTGTTTACTCTTTTTGGCGAATGTTCGCCCAGCAGTATTTTATTACTTTTAAAAAGTTGTGTCGGTGTTAACGTAATTTATGGGAAATTAATTTACCAAAAGCATTAGAATGAAAATAAGAGATAACTTTTTTGGTTTCTCTATAAAATCATGACGGGCTGCAGCATCCTTTGACTGCAATTTCCTTAAATTTTAATATCACCTTGTACTCCTTCCTGCTGTAAATTAAGCTTGACTGTGTGTGTTTTTTTTTTAATAATTTAGTTTTTTAAATTTAAGAGGTCTTAGCTGGTTTAACAAACAACTTAATTATGTATGCAACAAAGTTTGAACAGCAGCTCAAACAAAAAAGTTTCACATCATCATCATATCGCATCAGAACAAAAAAAAAAAAAAAAAAAAAAACGGGGAATAACATGCCACATCATCATTCTGTAATGAAAAGCATCAAAGTGTGGCAATATGGATTTTAGCTACACCCTCGCAATTCAAGAACTCCAACATTTCTGCCACTAGCAAATACTGAAATGATTTCTGGCACTAGGAAATTATGGAATAATTTCTGCCACTAGAAAATTATTGAATAATTTCTGCCACTAGGTGATTTCTGAGCTCCCAAAATTCCTTATCTATAAATGCCAAGAGGATAATAGTGGAACCAGATATTGAACCAATCCTCCCTAAGGCACAGACACACACCCTACCATGCACAGCCCCATGTAGGGTACAAAAAAAGTCTCTGCTACCCAATTAAAACTATGCTATTGCTAGTCAAATCATTTTTCCCCATATATTTTGCGAAACCCACCACTCTGCCCTCATCACACCCCCCCCTTCATATTAGCGCGCAAAGAAAACTTCTTTGTAATCATGAGTGTTTGTAGCTGGTGTTCGCGCCATCTGCCACTACACACATCATGGAGTGGCAACATGATGTACGGCAAAAAAAAAAAAAGAAAAAACATTGCAAAGCATCTAAATTTTTACACTTATTAAAGTTGCAATTCAATTTATATTTTATTTGCCAACATTTTCGTAATCACTTTATTTCTTGTATGGAATAAAATTCCAAAAGGCATCCTGGAAAAGTAGTTACAAATACAATGCAATCCGTATGTAGTTGCAGGAATGCATGCTGGATTGTTTTGTTGGCAGGTTGTTGTTTTTCAATTGCCAAAGCTTTCTTCCTGGTTGTGAGTTGAACCCAGTTTTAGTTCTGCCATTCATTGCAAAAGTTATGATTCAATATAAACATACAGAAAGTTTTTGTTTGTTTAAATGTTACATCTTTGTCTAGGATGTAATAATATTAAAGAGCATTGCAAGTTAAAGTCAAGAATATGTTAGCATACATCTATATAATATGATTAAGCTGAATGACTGGGCGGAAAATGTTAGCTGTTTAGCTAAATTTCTCTTTTCAGAGCAACTAATTTAAAACAAAAATTATTCAAACTGCAAAGTATAGCAAAAACATTTGCTCGTAATTATTTTCAATATCTATGTATGTGTAGACGTAAATACATATTTCATTCAGCTAATGCAAAAGCATAAAATTAATCATCAGTTTCCATGTTAGAAAAATTACTAATTTAACAGATGCATATTAAAAAGTTACTCGTTCATATAGCTGATTAGCTTAATAGCATAAAATGTTCCACAAAATGAGCTAAAAAGAGAACTAGTTTATTTAGAAATGTATTTATTTCATTAACTCCTATATTCAGCTAGCTGAATATACAAGAGAGTTTAGCTTAATATACAAAAAAAGTTTTATACCATTGAAATAAACTTAGATAAAAGAGATATATATTTTGTTACATTGTACTCTGTGTATATATTGTTAGCTGAATGTAAAATATTTGTCATTCAGCTATAGCAGTAACAAAAATTACCTGATTCAGCTAGCTGAATATACAAAAAATATGTTATCAAATTGAAAAGACTTAAATAAAAAAGATATATAATGTGTTACATTGCGCCCTGTTCACATATTGTCAGCTGAATGTAAGATATTTGTCATTCAGCTATAGCAATAACAAAAATTACCTGATTCAGCTAGCTGAATACACAAAAAAATGTTATCAAATTCGAAAAGACTTAAAGAAAAAAATATATATAATTTGTTACATTGTGCCCTGTTCACATATAGCCAGCTGAATGTAAGATATTTGTCATTCAGCTATAGCAATAACAAAAATTACCTGATTCAGCTAGCTGAATACACAAAAAAATGTTATCAAATTCGAAAAGACTTAAAGAAAAAAATATATATAATTTGTTACATTGTGCCCTGTTCACATATAGTCAGCTGAATGTAAGATATTTGTCATTCAGCTTATAGCTGTAATAAAAATTACCTGATTCAGCTAGCTGAATATACAAAAAATATGTTATCAAATTGAAAAGACTTAAATAAAAAAGATATATAATGTGTTACATTGCGCCCTGTTCACATATTGTCAGCTGAATGTAAGATATTTGTCATTCAGCTATAGCAGTAACAAAAATTACCTGATTCAGCTAGCTGAATATACAAAAAATGTTATCGAATTCGAAAAGACTTAAAGAAAAAAATTATATAAATTTTGTTACATTGCGCCCTGTTCACATATTGTCAGCTGAATGTAGGATATTTGTCATTCAGCTATAGCAGTAACAAAAGTTACCTGATTCAGCAAGCTGAATAAACAAAAAAATGTTATCAAATTCGAAAACACTTAAATAAAAAAGATATATAATTTGTTATATTCAGCTGAATATACTTAGATAAAAAAGATATATATTTTGTTACATTGTACTCTGTGTATATATTGTTAGCTGAATGTAAAATATTTGTCATTCAGCTATAGCAGTAACAAAAATTACCTGATTCAGCTAGCTGAATATACAAAAAATATGTTATCAAATTGAAAAGACTTAAATAAAAAAGATATATAATGTGTTACATTGCGCCCTGTTCACATATTGTCAGCTGAATGTAAGATATTTGTCATTCAGCTATAGCAGTAACAAAAATTACCTGATTCAGCTAGCTGAATATACAAAAAATGTTATCAAATTCGAAAAGACTTATATAAAAAAATATTTATTTTGTTACATTGCGCCCTCTTCACATATAGTCAGCTGAATGTAAGATATTTGTCATTCAGCAATACCAGTAACAAAAATTACTTGATTCAGCTAGCTGAATATCTTTATTATGCTTATTTCGCTAAATAAATAACTTGAATTTCTCTATTCAGCTGCATAAATATAAAGAAAAATTATGTTAAGTTTGCTGAATAAGAATAATAATGCTAATTTTTCAGTTTATTTCCGTGTCTGCATACAAAAGAGCAGTTCAGTTGTTAGTGGCACTACTTCCAGCTTTAGCTAGTTTTATTTATAGCTTAATAACAATCAAAAGCAGACTATGTCAGCTGAATAATATATTTGGCATATATGCTTACACGTGTGAATATAAATAGCAAGCTGAATACCACGAAATAAGATATGTTTTTAAATATTACGTTTATTTTAGTAGCTGAATAACATTTATTTAGCTATTCAGCTGGCTGAATTATAAAAATATATATCGTTTGTTTATTTAAACAGCGTGTATTTGCTACTAGTAACATTTAATGTAAAAAAATTTATATTCAGCTAGCCACATTGCAGATTTATAATATACAAAGAGTTACGTACTTCATTTTCAAATACATAAAAATCAAGAAATAAATTTTTGTTTATATATATTTAGATTTGGCCAAGTGTAAAGTATTAACTTGGCTATTCAGCCAGATGAATTGTAAAAATTATATGCTGAATGCATAAAACTAGTAAATTTTCTCATATATTTACTTATTTTGTTAGATATTTGGCTATTCAGCTAGCTGAATTGTAAAAATTATATGCTGAATGCTTATCACTAGTAAATTTTCCCATATATTTACTTATTTTGTTAGCTATTTGGCTATTCAGCTAGCTGAATTGTAAAAATTATATGCTGAATGCATAGAACTAGTAAATTTTCTCATATATTAACTTATTTTGTTAGCTATTTGGCTATTCAGCAAGCTGAATTGCAAAAATTATATACTGAATGCATAAAACTAGTAAATTTTCTCATATATTTACTTATTTTGTTAGCTATTTGGCTATTCAGCTAGCTGAATTGTAAACAATATATACTTTCGCTTATTTAAACAGCGTATATTTACCAATAATAGTCAATTGTATAGAAAATATTTTATTCAGCTGGCTGAATGCTATGTTTCTGGTAGAAGTTTATTTAAAATTTTATTTGTGTGAAAATAAAAATAAAGCTAAATACTAAGACATAGGATGTTTTGTTAGATGTACTAATTTTATTAGCTGAATAGCGCTCATTTAACTATTCAGCTAGCTGAATTATTAAAAAATTAATTTTTTGCTTATTTAATTAGTTTGTTAAATATATATATATATATATATATATATATATATATATATATATATATATTCAGCTAGCTGAATTGCACTCTTTTCGTTATAATAGTAGTAATATTATACGCTTTTGCTTTTTAAGGCAGCTTTATAGCAAGAATTTGCTTATTTTGTCAGCTGAATAGCACTGGCGTGATTGTGCATGATGACATTATGCTATTAATCACATGCCTTTCTTCCATGCCACACTTTCGTTATTTTCCCCAACTAAAAAGCAATTATGATTTTTGTCACTTTACAACAAAATGAGCAAGATTATTTTTAACAGAAAAAAAAATATCTTGGCATGTCACTCAGGCAATTTAAAAAAAAAAATCTTTGTTATTGCCAAATCTGCTGTAAGTAAATTGTTACCCAACCTTGTACAACAATATAAGGTATTGCCAGATTAATCATGAATAGAGCCTTGAAAAAATAATAACAATAATAATATTAATTTACTAGAGATGCCTACACACTGTTGAGGCACTGCATGTGTTGCAAGCGATAGCTAAACATCAAGTAACAAAATTAGGTAAAGGTTTTTTGTTAGTGTTTTTTGTTGTACCTTGCAACATTATCAGGCCGCCACTTAAGTTTTGTGGGGCTGGAAGGTATGAAAAGATTTTTACTTAACTTTGTCTTTTATGTTTCAAATTTTTTTTTTTTTGGGTTAATAACAATTTTGTGATTAAGCTGATTGCTCTCGTATACTTGGGTTGCTTAAGAATCTTGGTTTCTGTTTGCACTAAAATTAGCATTTATTTTGCCAAGCGGTAGCAGTTGTGGGGGCTTTTATTAGTTTGGAAAATAACTACTTTAACTACTTAGACGTGACTTATCACAATAAAATTGATTTGAAACAAGAAAAGAAAAACTGTTTAAAATTGAAGAGGAGGTGGCAGCCTTAAGGTGTTTGACATGATTGTTGGAAACAATTGCATGCTGTCAATAATATGATTTTTTTTTTGCTAAATTAATTTTTTTTTTTACTTAAGTTAAATGTTGATTTATCTTTGAAGTTAAAATTTGTGCCATATTGCAAGAAGTTTGAATCCTTCGGGGTACAAAGAGTGTCCTACTATGCTGATTACCACGAAATCTGATGACCGCAATAGTGAATTTCTTTAGAAGCCGCCCATGACCTAAAGGACTTTAATAGAGCAGGGGACTTTTAGTAAAAAGAGCATGATTTCGTTAACAGGCTGCTGAAGTCTCCCTCGAAGTTACATAATCCCTTTAAAGATATTTAAAATAATAACGATGGTTGATATCCTTGATTAACTGGTCTAAGTGTCTCCGCTTAAAGGAGATCATATAAAGGGTACGCCATCTAACGTTATTTTTTGTCAACTAGTGCTTATTTCGTGAATGGTAACACTTAGCTCATGTCTGATTTGACAGATAATTAGTTTTATCCTTCCGCTGAATGAATATGGTTGTGTATACGCTAGACTTGGATTCAACTAGCTCATTCGCTCAGTTTTGACAAGAACCTCTGATCAAACCTATGTAATTTAAATGGGTTTGATCATAGGTTCTTGTCAAAACTGAGCGAATGAGCTAGTTGGACACAAGTCTAGTATACGCTTAAGCAACGCTGGGAAAGTGGGCCTGCGATCGACTTTCACAAAATGCCGATTTTCCCAAAAAAAATCATCTTTTCAGATGAAGCTCATTTTGATCTTGGCGAGTATGTGAACAAGCAAAATTGTCCCATTTGGGGCACAGAAAACCCGCACGCATACATTGAAAAGCCGACGCACCCAAAACGAGTCACTGTTTGGCGCGGATTTTGGTCCAGAGGCATAATTGGGTCATTTTTCTTCGAAAATGAGCAGGGAGTGGCCCTTACAGTGAATGGCGATTGTTATCGGGCCATATTGAACGAATTTTGTGTTCACAAAAATTGAAGAGGAGGATATTGGCAACATTTGGTTTCAACAGGACGGCGCTACGTGCCACACAGGCGAAGTTACACTCGATGTTTTGCGCCCTGTTTTTGAAGATCGCATTATCAGCCGCAGAGCTGATGTCGTTTGGCCACCTCGGAGCTGCGATTTGACACCGTTGGACTATTATTTGTGGGGTGCCGTCAAAGATAAGTGTTACGCCGACTAGCCAGTGGCAATTGAAGCTTTAAAGGACAATATTCGTGAAGCCATTGGAGCGATCGTGTAGGCTACTGCATGGCCAGCCGAGGCAGCCATTTGAATGAAATTATTTTCCATTATTAACCGGAAGGATTGTACTTTCAAATAAAAAAAGAAATTTGAGAAAATATTCAGTAGTTTTTTTATAGCATTTTCAAAAAAAAAAAGTTATTTGGCGGCCCCTGTATTATTAATATATGAATTTTTTAATTCAGACTCAAGTTCAAATCTGCAATCAGCAAATTTATTTACACTTCAAAGAATTGAATTCGAGTCTGAATAAAATATTTATTTTAATAATAACATTTTGATTTTGTAAAAAATTTCTTATCATTTTATTTCAACATTCTGCTCAAATATATGTTTCCGTTTTGGCCCGTTTAGCCGATTTCAACAGAAATCACAATTTATTTATAAAATCCATAAACAAAAAGAAAATCGAAGTAAAAGGAGTACAAAAATACAAAACAGATCTTTAATTCAAACTGAATTGAAAGAAAACGTAAATAGTATAACCAACTAAAACACAACATACACACACACACAAACGCATACTCTTTGGTACACGCACAAATACATACTAACACCCAACACTTACTGCTGTTGGTTGCCTGCAGGCTGGCTGCAGCCTATCTGCTGCTGTACGAGTACATTCTCTCCCCCCATTGAAATTTTAACAAAAACACAAAGTGACAATTTGATATATTGCTTGTAAGTTGGGTAAACTTGTTAAACAAAAAGAAAAAATTATAAACATGTTAAATTGTGTAAAACTAACATTAGAGTCATTTACATAAAGGCACACAAACAAACACACACACAGACACACACACACACAGACACACACACACGGACACACACATGTTTAAAAGTGATAGTACACCATAGCTGAAGGCATATCGATAGTTACTAATAGTTTGAAAAAATTCCAAAATATCATGCATGTGTGTGGGTGTGAAATAATATGTGGACATTATCCTGACGCCAGCTTTAAGTAAAAACTAGCAAAAGTGCTATCTATACTCGGCTGTGCCGCATCTTATTTACCCTTCATCAAAAATATGGTTCCAAGTCTACAACCAGTTTTTAGATCTTTCTCAATTTCAATGCTAATTTATTTCTTTCTAAAATATTAAATATATTTAATTACAAAAAAAAAAATACTTTTATATAGAAACTTTATTATTAAAAAATATTAAATTTTCCAGCTAATTTCCTTTCTAAAATATTAAATATATTTGATTACAAAAAAAAATACTTTTATATAAAAACTTTTTTAATAAAAAAAAAATTAAATTTTCCAGCTAATTTTCTTTCTAAAATATTAAATATATTTGATTACAAAAAAAAAAATACTTTTATATAAAAACTTTTTTAATAAAAAAAAATTAAATTTTCCAGCTAATTTTCTTTCTAAAATATTAAATATATTTGATTACAAAAAAAAAATACTTTTATATAAAAACTTTTTTAATAAAAAAAAATTAAATTTTCCAGCTAATTTTCTTTCTAAAATATTAAATATATTTGATCACAAAAAAAAATACTTTTATATAAAAACTTTTTTAATAAAAAAAAAAAATAAAATTTTCCAGCTAATTTTCTTTCTAAAATATTAAATATATTTAATTACAAAAAAAAAATACTTTTATATAGAAACTTTATTTTTATAAAAAAAAAAAAAATTTCCAGCTCTGGAGTTGGCCTGTAAATTGAAGTTTCATGGCCTGTAAAATTTTCACTCAATTCAATTCAGCTATTCCAATTGTTGTATGTGATAGAAGACACTTCCACAATCACGTTTTATTTACTGGCAATACATGCCAACTCCTTATTTGGCCCCTGGGGGCCAAAATCCCAACACGATCATATACTAGATGATAAATATAAAAAATAAATTATAAAATGCTCTGTTTTGGAACTTTAGTTTATGAATTGTAATCATATTGTCATATAATTTTCTTATAAAAGCTTAAAAAATTTGTTAAATAAAAATTTTAATACAAAAAAACTTCACTGATTGCCATTTCGTTACGTCATAATATATTTAACTTCACAGCTAAATATGGTGTTTCGTAACTCCCTACGTCAAAACGCATTTAACTCGGCTTATTTCTCATCACACACATGTTTTCAGTTACTTTAATATCCAAAAAAAAAAAAAAATTTTATATGTCCAGCCTTTTTGATTTTTCTGACTGTCTTTTTCCAATACCAATCAATTTATTTCGAAAATATCAAATATGTTTAATTTATGTATCAAAAAAAAAATTTTGCAAAAAAAAAAATTTGCAATTGTCCAACCCTGCAATCGTCTTTTTAATTTTGTTTGATTTTTATAACCAATTTAATGCTTGCTGAGGTATTAAATAGTTTTAATTAACAAAAAAAAAAAAATTGGTTTTAGTTACATTAATATCCAAAAAAAAAAAAAGTTTAAAATTTCCAGCCCTGGAGCCGTTCTTTTGGCTTTTCTGATTTCCACTACTAATGAATTTCTTTCAAAAGCATTAAAAAAAAGGTAATAGTGTTTTAGTTGGTTACTTTTATATACATAAAAAAAAACTTTCAATTGTCCATCCCTGGAACCGTCTAATTGATTGTTTTCTTAATATTTTTGTTTACCAATTTTATTCCTCCTGAAGTATAAAATAGGTTCAATCAGCAATAAAAAAAAAGTTTTACCAAAAAAAATTAAAAATTTTCCAGCTCTGGAATCGTATTTTGGATTTTAATTACTTTCAATTAGACTTGTGTCCAACTAGCTCATTCGCTCAGTTTTGACAAGAACCTCTGATCAAACCCATTTAAATTACATAGGTTTGATCAGAGGTTCTTGTCAAAACTGAGCGAATGAGCTAGTTGGACCCAAGTCTACAATTTATTTAGAAACATTTCCAACACATTAATCCAAGACACAAACCTCCAGCCTTCATAAAGCCTGATTTCTATTGATAAGGACCCAGATTATATAGCATACTTTATGGGATGGCATATTAATATTAAGCAAATTACACACGAAAGGACAATTCTACAAAATACCCTTTCAGCAGTTTTGGTGAAGGGTATACAAATTGTGACAACAAAGAAACAGAGACCATAATCACATTTTGGAAGCCACAATGACATTTTTTTCTAAATACAAAAAAAGCAGGGACCGCAAATCAGGATTATGTTCCAAATTATAAAAAAAAAAAAAAAAAAAAACTCTAATTAAAAGAGATGTGCTACATGTACCGGCAATACACCAAATTAATCCCTGCTACATGCACCACTACCTTTACATCCATCTATTTTTGTTTGTTTAAGTTTTATTGAAAATTTCAATATTACCAATTATTTGCCGAGTTTTATTTATTCTTTAGAAAATAAAAATTAATACTTGAGTTTTATTTATTTCAAATAATTTTCATATATAAGGATATAATAAGACTATTGACTGCTTTCATATTTTAATGCACGAGGATTGTTAGTCTGTATCCTTAACTTTAAAAGCAAATAACAACAACTTCCATTTACATACATGCATCAAGTAAATGCGAACGAACAACAAATCAAAACCTCCCCGAAAATTTTAAAAGTTGTAGCAACATGATGTCTACCAGAAATGCTGGTACAAAACACAAGCAGCAACGACAACAGCAACAATCAAGTTGCCTGGATGTGCCTGTCAGAAATTAAGAGAAACATGATGTTTCTACGGCTGGCACAACATTTAAACTTGAGCCAAAAATAAAATTTTTTTATACCCTCCCAAAAAGAATTAAAGGGTATTTTCACTTTATCATTCCGTGTGTAACACAAAGAAATATCCCTCTAAGACCCCATATAAAATATATATTCTTGATCAGAGATGAAATCTAAAACGATCTAGCCATGTCCGTCCGTCTGTGGAAATCTCGACTCAGTCCAAACGAAAAGTGCCAGACTCTTGAAATTTGGCAGAAATATATTTTAAATTATAGCACAGATCAAGTTCGGGAATGGGCTAAATCGGGCAAGAGGGGAAAAAGTTCCCCTAAGAAGAACTAAACCAACCAACCAACCAATATAATTTTTTAACGTTTTTTTTATCTTGGACCAGCGCTCAGGAGATGACCCCCAATGCATTGCGCCGGAACTGAAAACAAGGGGTTAGTATTGAGGGGACAGATTAGGAAAGATGAGAAGATAGACAGTTTTTTTTTGTAGCTATTTCAACCTTTTTTACTTCGCCGGCTAATTTTTGCTACAGGACCGACGAAGAAGGGTGCTGCTGTTACTCTGCTTTTTTAGTACATGATCGTGTCAGTCGCTGCCAATTATGTTCAGTCACCAGTGACTATGCCTTCATCATTGAAACAGGCTGGCAGCAACTAACACAACCACGCACTAATGCTGATCAGAAGAATTCAACACAATATTTCATGACTCAGCGCGGGCTCGAACTCAGGACCCTCCGCTTCATAGTCTCGTGTTCTACTACTTCAGCCAACAGCAACTTTGCTAGGTAACTGATATATTTTTATGTCAAAGACGGTCCTACGCGTTAAACTCGGAGCCATAAAAATTAACTTGGACCCCGCCCCCTTTTGTGGGCGTTATTATATTCAAAAATAGTGTAAAAATTTAACAAATTTTTTTACATAAGCCTACATTCCTTAAAAATAAAATTTTTAAGCTTTAATAACGAATCTGAGAAGTAACCTGGTACTCCTCTGCCCTAGCCCCTCCTCCCCTTTGACCCCTAAATGACCCTATAAAAAAATTATAAATTAAATAAAAATAAATTTTCCGTTTAATTATCCCAAAACATTTATTTTTAGAGTTTTATGGCAAAGGGGAAATGTCTCCCCCACTGCCCTTGCCAGAGAGACCCCGACAAAATACAGTTTAATAACCTGCAAAAAGAATTGGACCCCATAAAGTATATACATTCTTGATCAGTGATGAAGTCTAAGACGATCTGGCAATGCCCATACGTTCGTCTGTGGAAAACATGATATAGCCTATTTTTGGAACCCGCCCCCTTTAGTGGGCGTTGACGTACGATATTATGTGCAAAAATAGTGTTAATATTGAAAAATGTTTATTCCTTAAGCCTATAAGAAGCTGAGATGTTCTCTGATCTTGCAGAGGTGAAAGGTCTCCCCCGCGGCCCTTCCCGGAAGGACTCTGTCAAAATAGGGACTTAAAATTGGGTACAGAGATGTCTTAAAAGAACTCTGTCCCATCAAGTTAAACATTTTAAATTTACTTACTAAATTTTCGGAGGGTATTTAAGATTCGACCAGGCCGACTATAAAGTTATTGTTTTTTTGTTTTATTCGCACTTAAACTTCAGCATTTATAAATACGAAAAAGAAGTGGCTGTCACTAAAAAGTGTCACAGCAGGAAAATATCGGGTATTTTTTTTTTAAAGCTGCATGAGAACTTAAAAATCCGAGGCTGAATTATGGCATTTGTAGTGAAATTTTGGGTGGATATCGATGGCGGTAATTTGCCCCATCCCCCGCGGTAGGGAATTTCATGGCACAATTTCCACTTTTGGGAACTGAAAAATCTCTTGTAAATATTTTACCGATTTTTATGTTTCAAAAGTAGAATTAAATAGAATACATATGAAAAAAAACAATGTAGCTGAACCCCATATTTTATTAACCCCGCAGACACGGTGTTTTGCCAAAGCCCTTTAAAAAAAATCTACCGGCGTCAAAAATCGCATGTTGTCAGTGGCCAGTTGATGTTGTCAAAAAAGAAGGGTACACATTCCAGAAATTTCTATTGCAGTGAAGGTGAAATCGGGCGATTTCTAAGGCATAAGGTATCACATATGGCCGAGTTCATAGTCTTAAAATGCATGCCAAAACAAGTCGCGACAAGTCCTCCATTTGCTGAGAACGCCGTAGAATCGACAAATTCACTAACAGAAGCGGCATTTTTAGCGGAACACATATGTATTATGTTGATACACAGGCCTGACAACATTTAAAAAAAATTATAATCCCTGCACAGTGGGGTAATTTTGAGTACCATAATCTGCCTGTAAAGTTTGTAAAAGGGCCATGTTTGAACTACCGTTTTCGTAAGAAAGTTTTAACTATTTTTACACTTTCTTCAACTATAAAACGACGTATAGACGTAAATGGCAAAGCTTTCACTAAATAAATGACATTTTATATGACAGATATTTAACAGCTGATAGTTTTACCACGTCGGCCGTTTCTCTTTCTTTTTGTTACCCTGTATTTACGTTTGCTGGTAATTGCATCTACACTTTGATGCTGTTAAAGCATTTGCCTGCTTGTGTGCGTTTTTTTTTCTGTGCAATATTCAGGTTAAAACTGTTTGAAAATTAGCATCGTGAAAGGATTTTTTGATGGCTGTTGATTTTATTTTAATTTGGAATTCTTTGTGTGTTCCTTTAGACTTTTGGCTGCTAAATAAAGTGATGATAAGTTTTCGCCATAACAACAACGAATATAGGATTTTTGGCAATATGAAAAGGAATTTAATTCCAAAGGCTTCTAATTGGGTTAATTAAAACAAAAAAAATGTGTCGTTTTCATTTGCTTTAAGTTAAACATATTTTATGTTTTAGCATTAGAATTAGGAAATTTTCAATAGAATAAATAAATATTATTGAAAAATTGTGCTAAAATAAGTAAATAGTTGCTGTAATTTATGTAACTAGTGTTCTAGGCAGGTTAGTGATTGCGAATTGCACAAGACACAATTTATTTAGTCACTTTTAAAATTTATGTTAATTAATAACTACTTCCACATCAGAACATAACAAAGTTTTTTAAAATTCAAATGCATATTATTTCTTTCACCACTGTTTAGTGGACTTTTGTAAACTTATTTTTTTTTTATAAAAATCTCGCATAGATTTTTATTACTCCAGTCGGTCTTTTATTACTCCATTGACTTTTAGCGCAGCAGCAATCAGTTTGGCTTAGTTTCAAAAGTAAACAAATTTATTTATATTGTTATAAAGCTGTCAATAATATTACCATCATGAGCACACATCGACCTAAGCAACAAATTTAATTTATTAACAAAACTATTTAAATATATTTGGTATTTAATTTTACAAATTGCTTTTGTTTTGTACAATATTTAGGCCAAATATTAAAAAAACAATATTAAAATAGTGTATAAATGTTTAATTCTTTCAGTTGCTAATATTTCAATTTTTTTTACTGTGTGGTGCGCCTGCACATTATAAATTTAAAACCATGACTTTGGAATTTTGTATATATTTGACCGAATATTTGTATTGTCATACAACAATTGTTTAAAAATTTATTGCCAGCCTCCTCCCCTATGGAAACTGCATTTTAAATGCCACAAATTTTTAGGGTCTGTGCTCTTAATTCCACCCTACACGTGAAAGCCAGTAGCAATGATTCTTTACAAGTAAATGCCCACAAAAGGCATATGTTTACAGCTAGAGTTGTAAAAAGTTTCCGAAATGAAAGATTTTTGTCATGATATTTTTTAACTAAAATTATAGTTTTTATAGTAAAAAAAATTAATTTATTTGAATTCTTCAATTATAATTATCTCAAATATTTTTTAAAGCTTAATATCGCTTCATTTTGTATAAAAATATTACATTATATTTCAATATTTCCCCATTCCTTTGCAAAGGCATAGAATATCAGTGACATCGTTAAACAGGAACTAGAAAACTAATTACAACACCCTCGATAGGTCAGTGGTATAATAAATTCACCTCCAAACAAAAACAGTAAATAATAAAATAACTACCACTAATTCTCTCTTATTAACTTCACCATTTGTATTTTCAACACTATCCCCACCTTGTTGTAGTTCAGACACAATGCATTTTATTCCCTGTAAACATTTTCTGAGTATTGGGAGCAAACACAAAATTATCTCACACCACTTTCCCCCCTCCATTTGTATAGTTCAGACACAATGCATTTTATTTCTTATATACATTCTCTGGGTATTGAGACCAAATACAAAATTATCTCTCAACACTATCCTCCAAAGTGATGGAGATAGACAAATAGTTCAGACACAATGCATTCTATTCATTAAGAAAATTCTCTTAGTGCCGGCACTGAATACAAAATTTCCTCTCAACAGTTCAGACACAATATATTGCATGAGTTTCAATAGTTCAGACACAATATATTGCATGATTTAAGCCAACAGCGCAAGTTCAACAGCTTAAAGGAAAGGAGAAACTCTATTATCCCTTGAAAATATTCCATTAAAAAAAAACTGCTTGCCATATTTGCAATATGTGTATAAATGGCTCAACAGTTTCACAATTACCGATTATAGCGTTGTTATTTATTATTATATTCAATTGTTTTACAAATATTGAATAGTTACTGATTTGTAAACTGTCATTATTTTAAAATGAATAGGAATAATTTATGAACAATGTAAAGCATTTTCTTGCAAAAGGGAAATTAAAATAAGATAAATGCTTTATTGAATGTGGTTGAGTTTTTTTTTTTTTTTTTGTGAAATAAAAATGAGAAAAATACTGAATTTTAAGAGAAATCCAAAATTTAATATATTAAATAAGTCATGAAATTTAATACAGAATGACATTTAGATGGACAATAACACTAATAGACATATAAACAATCTTACACCATATAAAATACATGTTTTCCAAATCTTGCAATGTGAAAAGGACATATATAAAAATTTTCAACTTGCTTCTTTTGTTAACCTAGTAACACTTAGATATATAAATAAATAGGTTAGCAGGTTTCTGGTAAAAGTAGGAATAAAAAAAGCCTAGTCCATTTGGACCCAAGAACAATATATCTCTTTGTGACTAGAGAAAAAGAACAGCCCATAAGGGCGAAGTTTAAGACATTTATTGAAATAAAAAGGTCTAGGACTTATAATCCCATTATAATTTTAGGAAGGAGAGGTCGTGAAGTAGGAAAATAAAGATGGTACGCATTCTGCAAATTAAAAGATATATAATCCTAAGCCAATTTTATGAACAGGGATCTGTTTATAGGCAAGCCGCAGGTTGATACGAAGTAGAAAAAGATTGATGGTTCAAGGCCATATCGTTTGATACACACACTGCAGCTTCAAATAGAGTAGAAAATTATAGATGGTTCTTCGCTATATACAAAAATTAATTCAAAAATTATTTATGAAGGGTTGATAGAAAGTAGCCAAGGATTGATGGTTCTAGGCCACTTTCATGGTGAAGATATCGTGAAATGTACACACCACAGCTTGAGATGTAGTAGGATAATATTTATGGTTTCAGGGTAATCTTGTGAAGTAGGTATCCTGTTATAGCATTCTGTTATAGCACTCTGTTATGCTACAGACTTATTGTTCTAAGCCCATTTTGTTTGGGACGACAACTTGAAAAGCAAAGTAGGAACGGATTGATGCTTCTGGGCCAATTATATGATGAAGATATTGATGGTTCCAGGCCCATTCCTTGAAGTATGCATTCTGTTATATACACCCTACAGATGGACATTAAATAAATATTAAAAGATTTATTTATAGTCCTAAACCAACTTTAAGAAGAGGGATCTCTTTATAGGCACGCCGAAGGTTGAGACAAAATAGGAAAGGATTGATGGTATCTGGGCTTAAGATAGAGTAGGAACGTATTGATGGTTCCACGCCACAGATTGAAATAAAGTAGAAAAATATTAATGGTTCTGTACTAATCCCTTGAAGAAGGACTCGCCAAAGATAAAATTACGGCATGGCAGGTTTGATAGGCCCAGGGCAAATCCGTGATAAAGGGGTCTTTCCTATATCAGCGATTAAATCTATTTCTACGTCTGAAGCTTCAATTCTAATATTTCCTAGAGTAATTTGAAAAATTCCCCTGGACAGAAATCAAAGGCGTTAAACCTCAACAGCATAAAAGACACAAAAGAGATGCATAATTATTCCTCCTTTTGAATCAGTATTTGTTTTAGGAAAGACCCATACTTTTAGCAGGGGCTCAGTTACTGACACACGCTTTTTTTAAAGCTCTACTATTTCTTGGTGCTGGCAATGTGATTCATGCAATGCATCATGAGCAAAACATTCAGAAAATGGGATATTGCTGGAAGAATATCCCTTGCACTTACACTCTCATGTGGATTGGATCTCTTGTACTTGTAAGTTTAAAAATCTTAATAAGTCGCCTAGTGTTATTAGGCTTGAGCTGGTCCCACGGCTTTCTCGCTATCAAGCAGTTGGCTCCATTATACCATCGGGTTGGAAAAGTGTTCAGGATCCTATCATCAATGTGTCTCCAAAAAAAATTAGTGTGAAAAATCTTAGAGATAGACAAAGTATATATATTTCTCAGCACAATTGCCCTCTTTGCCAGATCTCGCTTCTCTTAACCTTCAAATATATAATTTAACTTAAAATCCTACATTTAATTTTTAAATTCTTGTTTAAAAATGTCTAGCTTTTATTTAAACTGCTAAGGGAAGAAGAGCTCTAGCAAAGAACAATAGCTTTGCACTATTCCAAAATTACAAGGAAATGTATTTTTAAAAAAAGAAATCTATTTTGTGCTCATGACGCTACAAAAAGAAATACCGACTATTTTTTGTCATTCTGCATCTACAACTGAATGCGGTATAAATCATGAATTCAATCTTTATTTCAGCATTTGTAACAAAAGAATACCAAATCTTTTTTTTTTTTTTAGCTTTTTCTTTTCGTTAAACGAAGCTTTTTCCAGAAATCATTTATCATTTTTTTTATGATGAAAATATTACAGAAAAACTAAAATTAAAAAACAAAAAAAAAATGAGGAAAAATATGAAGAAAAATTCATCATTGTTAAAGGAGGAATTGCAAGTAAAAGAACAAAGCAGCTGAAATACAGTTTTTTGCACTCAAGTTTTAAGAAAATATGCAGCATGATTTGTAAGTAATAGGGAAACGTTTGGAGATAAAAAAAAAATAGTGTACAAAATGAAATATCTATATTTTGCAATGAAAATTAATGATGTTTAAGTTCTTTTCTTACTTTTTCCTACTTCCTATTGCATTTCATCTTTATGTGACAGCGTATAGACAATATTGTAAGCTTGCAATGCACTTTGTTCTTACACTGATTAAATGCGTCGACAAAGAAGCAACATTGATAAACAGTTTAAATATACACATATAATGAAGGAGATGGGAACAACTGATATAGAACACTGTGGTGCAAGTCGCTTGAGGTATTTGAAGAAATAAATCCAAAGAAGCTTTGGCTGGTTGCAGTTCTGAACGATTTGCCTTCCTTTTCAAGATGTGGACCCGGTTTCACAGTGTGCTTTGAATAACTCTGTGCACATAAAAATTGCCTCAAAAGATTCATATTTAATTGTGAAAAGATGTATTTCACTAGTTCATATCTCATCCCCATTAAACTGCCCTGCCATATTTTATAGAATTTAATAACAACTTATTAAAGCTATACAACTTATAAGCGGCCAACTACCAGGCGTAATAAATAAGGCAGTAAACATGGCACAACGTTTCCTGCAGACTGATAATAATAGCAATAATGCAGCAAATGTTTGTCTGATTCCTGAAACACTGGCGGTAAATATCTACATATTTCTTTTTTTTAACGAAATTCAATTAAATGCTTTTAATACCGTTTTTATGTTTTTTTTCGCCTCATTGTTAACTTAACTTCCCTTAATAAGTAAATAGTGCAACATGCATTTCCATTATGCACTCGTTGGTACTCGCATATTCTGGGTAAAAGCCTAAAGATGGTTTTAATGAAAAACAATATAATTCCAGTTATTTTTTTTTTAATAGTTTCTGACTGCTTTCATTGTTTTTATATTTCCTTATTTTTCTTTTTTTTTTAACTTTTTGTAAAAAGTTTACTCAATTATTCCACTACAATGCTATAAAAGATTATGGGCTTATGCGGAAATATTACGCTGTTATATATTTGGGATGCTTCTTTTCGATAAAAAAATACAAAACAAAAAATTAAAAAAAAAATAAATAAATTTTTTGAAACAGGAAACAGTTTCGTTTGTAATACACTCGACGGGACATTTAAAAACAATTTTTGCGTAGCAAAAAATGAACAAATAGAAATGCATGTATTTACAGCTGAAATGACTTTACGCGATATGCAAATTTCCTCTTTATTTCGATTTTCAGTTACAATTTTTTTTGATGCCGCTTGCTGCCTTTTCGTGTTTATATAATTGCACCCTACCGAGCGAAAAATTGAATATAAAATTGAAAATTTTTAGAATCTAGAATTTTGTTTGTTTTGTTTGCAAGGAAATTATTTATATTTTCACATTCGACATTCATGTAAATAATTTCTAGGCAATAGTAATGCCTTTTGAAAAACATGATGGGAAATTGTGAGGGTGCTGTGGGCTATGACTACGATCCCAGACTTTGTAAGTAATATGAGCTCTAAATATTTCAGATCTCTATTAGTGCTTGATTGTGTTAATTGTTGTCTGTCTGTCTGCTGTAATGAATAGTAGCGACACTGATTTACATTAGCGTGTGCTAAAGAATAAACTACAGCACATTTTATTGTCGGTATTGCCGGAAGTTAGTCGGCGTGGTAAAATAATAAATGAAATATCCATCACAAATTCTTGTCATCCATTATCTCCTGCCTTTCCAATGTACCTGCACAAGTAAATGCTGCAGTAGGGATCACCTACTGAGAGAAGGTCCTAGTTTAAAAAGGAAACCTTATAAAAACCTCTTGAATTTGGTTGTTCACTAAAAGTTATTTAAGCCACTTATTTTATGCATTAATACATGTTTCACATCTTTTCATGTTTTTTCTATAAATTAAAAATTCCTCTAAGGCAATTTTTACCAAATAAAATATGGATACTTTTATTTGAAAATAAGAGAAAAATAAAAAAAATATATAAATTTCTCTTGCAAATTTGAATTTCCCTTTTGTGGGATATTTTTTAATATATCTATAATTATTATGAAAATTTATAGTTCTATTTAAAACATTTCCATACTTCGAAGCTCGTTATATTTCATGTTTTTTTTCTATATATTAAAATTTCCTCTAAGGGAATTTTTACTTTATGGGTATTTCAAAACGTACAAAATAAAATATGGATACTTTTATTTGAAAATAAAAGAAAAATAATAAATATTTATAAATTTCCTTTGGGAATTTAAATTTCCCTTTAAAAATTTTAAATTTTCTTTTCGTGGGATATTCTTTAATAGATCCATAATTATTATAAAAATTTATATTTCTATTTAAAACATTTCCATACTTTGAAGCTCATTATATTTCATGTTTTTTTCCTACATATGTATTAAAATTTCCTCTCAGGGAATTTTTACTTTATGGGTATTTCAAAAAGTACAAAATAAAATATTGATACTTTAATTTGAAAATAAGGAAAATATAATAAAAAATTATAAATTTCCCTTGAAAATTTAAATTTCACTTTCGTGGGATATTTTTTAATATGTCCATAATTATTATGAAAATTTATATTTCTATTTAAAAAATTTCTATACTTTGAAGTTCGTTATATTTCATTTCTTTTCTCTATATTAAAAATTCCTCTAAGGGAATTTTTACTTTATGGGTATTTTAAAAAGTAGAAAATAAAATATTGATACTTTAATTTGAAAATAAGAGAAAAATAAAAAAATTATATATTTCCCTTGGAAACTTAAATTTCCCTTTCATGGAATATTTTTTTATATATCCATAATTATTACGAAAATTTAAATTTACCCCTAAAAATTTTAAATTTCCTTTTCGTGGGATATTATTTAATAGATCGATAATTATTATGAAAATGTATATTTCTATTTAAAACATTTCCATACTTTGAAGCTCATTATATTTCATGTTTTTTTTTCTGCATATGTATTAAAATTTCCTCTAAAGGAATTTTTACTTTATGGGTATTTCAAAAAGTACAAAATAAAATATTGATACTTTAATTTGAAAATAAGGAATATATAATAAAAATTATAAATTTCCCTTGAAAATTTAAATTTCCCTTTCGTGGGATATTTTTTAATAGATCCATAATTATTATGAAAATTTATATTTCTACTTAAAACATTTCCATACTTTGAAGCTCATTATATTAAATTTTTTTTTCTTTATATAAAAATTTCCCATAAGGGAATTTTTACTTTAAGGGTTTTTCAAAAGGTATTATATTGATACTTAAAGAAAACAACCTTGAAATTATTTCCTTTAGTCTATAATCGATATAACAATCATTTCTTGAGGTAAATTTTGTTATTTACCTCAGTGAGGTAAATTTATTCATACGTGTTACTTTCTATTACTGTGCCTTTTGATCGTCGTTTTTTAATGAGGAACATGTAAAGAACTTCTCTCTTACTTTTTGTGCAATCTGACAGTCACTCACAATACACTGGCACTACTTTTCCTCCAGCCTACTATAAAAAACAGCATAAACCTCATTGAGGTACAGTTTTTACTCTAAGGTGGTGTTTTTTTTTCAGAGTAACAAAATTATTATTCTACTGCAATGACCACAATATACCATTCAACGGTAGTGCCCATATATCTGTACCTCCAATCGAACACATATGTTTCCAGTAGAACCTCAGTTAAGCAAGATTCCAATGACTTTCTTTGTTCTACTTGTACCGAGTTTTGATTCTAAATAAATTGCTACACCAATTGAATCTTGCCAATAACCGAAAATGATTACATAGGCTCATAGAGGATACTCGTATCATAGTTTTTATTCTGAAGTTATCCTTCTCACATGCAAGTCCTTGTGTATTTGCCATTTTTGATCAGACAGCAAAATATCCTGACGATTGTGTATTCATCTTCGTTCTTGGCCACATGCTAAATTTTTATATTTCAATGAAGAACTTTTTTTCATTGTTTGTGTATTCCGTCATATGGAAGTTCATAAGTTTGTGCATACAGTGGCTATAATTGTATCTCTGCCTCCTTAGCCGAACTGTCAGAAAACTAAAGAGGGGCAGCATGTTAAATTATTTACTTGTTCTTATTGTATAGAACGAGTATATTGAAGTTGTTATAACAACTCATTGATTTCAGAACAATTGCGCTTATTGTAAATTTTCACGGCTTTTAAACAAAAAAAACAGTAATATTTTTTTTTGCGTGCCGCTAGTTTCGCTGTTTGTGTGCTTTTCTCTTACAAAAAAAAAAAAAAATTAAAAAAGAGAAATTATTCCAATCATGCAAATGACGGGGGAAACTCATTGTTATGATGGTTACAATGGGTTTCAATAATATGGTGATTGCACGCAAGGGAATAGCACTCAATTCAACTGTGATAATTAAAGCACAAAGGGGCTAAAGGAACTATTGTTTAAATAGTTTATTAAGGAATTACAAAAGATGAGTTTTTAAATCAATTTAAATCTTTGCAAATTTATATATATCTTCGAATTACTTTTTGTTTCCTTTCATTTCAATTTAACAGATAAGGAAACGCTTCAAATTTCTTTTCATTTGGGAAGAGAAAAATATGATTATCATTGGCTGAAATTTCTTACTCAACATTACATTAAAATAAAATTGTTGTACACGCCATCATTAATGTGAAATTATATTTCCAGTATAAATGAACGCAAAGGTGAAAACAGTTACGTATTTTTTTGTTAAAGAAAGTTAATTCCAGCATTTTTGAAGAAAATACTATCTTTATGGAAATGGAACACAATGGATATGTCACATAGTCAAAGAAATCCCGTTTAGAAATTAATTTTAAATAATATTATTGCTAGTGAAAATATTTCCATACTTTTGAGATTATTATATTTCAAATATCCTACATAGTATATTCAAAATTCCTTCAAGGGAATTTTTGCGTTAAGGATTTTTCAATAGTATATACAAACTAATATATTAATGCTATAATTCAAAACTAAATGAAATATACTAAAATTTTCTAAATTTTTTTCTGAAAAATAAAATTTCCCTTTTGTGGCATATTTTTTTTTATTTATCCATAATTATTATCTTACTTAATATATTCGAATAATTTTGAGATAACAATATTTTAAAACTCCTATAGAAGTATTAACAATTCCTTCAAGGAATTTTATAATTTATGGGTTTTTCAATCTGTACAAACTAATATGTTGACGCTAAAATTCGAAAACAGGGAAAATATAATAAAAATGTATAAATTTCCCTTGAAAATTTAAATTTCCCTTTCGTGGGATATTTTTTAATACTTTCATAATTATTATGAAAATCTATATTTCTATTTAAAATAAATATTTCTATTCTTTGAAGCTCATTATATTTCATATTTTTTCCATATAATAAAAATTCCTCTAAGGGAATTTCTACTTTATGGGTTTTTAAAAAAGTACAAAAGATTATATTGATACATTAATTAGAAACTAAGGAAAATATATAAAAATTTATAAATTTGCTTTGAAAATTAAAATTTACTTTGAAAATTTAAATTTCCCTTCCGTGGGATATTCTTTAACATAGTACATAACTATCATGAAAATTTGTGTTTCTATTTAAAACATTTCCATACTTTGAAGTTCGTTATATTTTAAATATTTTTTCTTTATATTAAAAATTCCTCTAAGGGAATTTTTACTTTATGGGTTTTTCAAAAAGTACAAAATAATATATTGATATTTTAATATGAAACTCAGGGAAATATTTCCCTGAGAAATGGAACACAATGGATATGTCACATAGTCAAAGAAATCCCGTTTAGAAATTAATTTTAAATAATATTATTGCTAGTGAAAATATTTCCATACTTTTGAGATTATTATATTTCAAATATCCTACATAGTATATTCAAAATTCCTTCAAGGGAATTTTTGCGTTAAGGATTTTTCAATAGTATATACAAACTAATATATTAATGCTATAATTCAAAACTAAATGAAATATACTAAAATTTTCTAAATTTTTTTCTGAAAAATAAAATTTCCCTTTTGTGGCATATTTTTTTTTATTTATCCATAATTATTATCTTACTTAATATATTCGAATAATTTTGAGATAACAATATTTTAAAACTCCTATAGAAGTATTAACAATTCCTTCAAGGAATTTTATAATTTATGGGTTTTTCAATCTGTACAAACTAATATGTTGACGCTAAAATTCGAAAACAGGGAAAATATAATAAAAATGTATAAATTTCCCTTGAAAATTTAAATTTCCCTTTCGTGGGATATTTTTTAATACTTTCATAATTATTATGAAAATCTATATTTCTATTTAAAATAAATATTTCTATTCTTTGAAGCTCATTATATTTCATATTTTTTCCATATAATAAAAATTCCTCTAAGGGAATTTCTACTTTATGGGTTTTTAAAAAAGTACAAAAGATTATATTGATACATTAATTAGAAACTAAGGAAAATATATAAAAATTTATAAATTTGCTTTGAAAATTAAAATTTACTTTGAAAATTTAAATTTCCCTTCCGTGGGATATTTTTTAATACTTTCATAATTATTATGAAAATCTATATTTCTATTTAAAATATTTCTATTCTTTGAAGCTCATTATATTTCATATTTTTTCCATATAATAAAAATTCCTCTAAGGGAATTTCTACTGTATGGGTTTTTCAAAAAGTACAAAATAATATATTGATAATTTAATATGAAACTAAGGGATATATATTAAAAAATTATAAATTTCCCTTGAAAAATAAAATTTCCCTTTTGTGGGAAATTTTTTCCTGCAGCATATTTTAACAAAATAATTATAATTTCCATAAATAAATTACTTTTTTACACATTTCTTTTATGAAAATAAGTATAAGCAGTTTTTAGGTTATATTGAAAAAAGCCTATAATTTTTGTATTTATTTTTGAAATTTCTCATTCAGGAAAATTCCTACTTGATAATTTTTTTGGCTAATACCAATGGATAGTAGATATTAGTGGAGAAATGAAGAGGAATATATGAAAATTTAATAAATTTCCCTTGATAAATAAAATTTCCCTTTTTGGGGATATTTTTTATATAGCATTTTCGAAAAATTTTTTTTACTTTTTATAATTATCGCTTTAATTTTTTTTGTATACTTCAATATATTTTTTTGTGGGACGAGTTTGCTTCACCTAGATTCTACTTGAATGCCTGCACGGAGCATTCAGAAATAAGAATTTTTTTTATATGAAGAATTGCACCCTTTTCTTTTTACATATTTTTATTTGATATAAAATATTCTTAATGGTAATTAGTTGCTTCATTATTGCAAGCAAGGCCTGACCATATGGCTTGGGCATTTACAATATTTCCGGTTTGGTAGTTTTTATTTGTTCAAATGTGTGATTTTTCACAACTTGCAAACAAGATGATTAAATCTAATGAGTTGGCAGTGCAACACACATACATATAGACCAGTTTCAGCAGCATAAAACCAAAATTATTTCCTAATTACTTTTGTTACAACTGCGACATGCTGAACACGTTTCCTCTGCTTTAGTCAATTTATAACGAAATGCTACTTATAATTTCTACTATTAATCATTCAAATTAATTTCATATTAATCATACGCCCAGTTATGCGCTGCGACATAATACATTCCACTGGAAGAAAAGGGCGCTTACAAATTGGCCGGTAATAAAAGCCAATGAAATGCCATAAATCACTTAACAATATGGTGTTCGATACAATAAATACCTTTTACAAAAACACATGTTGTATGTTGTCAAAGCATCTAAATAATTTTGCCGGTTAGAGAAAAGCTATTTGCAAGGGCCTCATTGTTGTCGCAAGTGGCGTTTAACAAGTATCAGAAAATTTCTATTGTTGTGCTAAAGAATTGTGAATCATTCAAGTGAGACGTAACGATATATTTTCTTAGCAATAAATTTTTTTTTATAGGATTTTTTTTTTCTTTTTTTTTGGAAAATATATTTAACAATAGTGACAGTCGTTTGCTTACAGAAGTAAAGCCTACTTTACGGTTTCTTTTTTAAACATAAAACACATATTTCAACAGCAACCGCAGCCAGAAAGATGAGAAATATAACAAGCTAAGTGTAGGAGTAAAAGGAAAAGAAATGAGCAAAAAAAAAAGGAAACCAAATATCGTTGGTCAATAAATCAATGTTTGTTTGGATTTGAATTGTTTCTGCTGTTCTGTTCTGTTCTCTGTGCTCTCGTTGTTGAAAACACACTTTGGCCGGATATTAAACATTCAGACACATTAAACAAATGTCCCAAAGTGTGCGAACACTAATACACAAGGGGTATTTATTTATTTCTACCATTTTAAATCACTCTTCGGAATTGCTGTTTTATTTCTACTCATTTGTTTAGCTTTATTTTTCTGACATCTTAAATGAGCCTTATTTACAGTTGCTTTATTTCTTTATACGCCGATACTATGCAGCATTTTGGGCAAAGGACACTTTAGCCATTGATTGATTTATATACACAATTTTATTAAGCACCATCATGTTAAAAATGGCCAAAATAATGAAATGCTTTTAAATGAAATTGCAGAAAATGAACAAAGCTTATTATGTGGGAAGCATTACTTTATTGGTCCAATTAATTAAATATTTATAATGTACAGTTGAAATAAGAAGAGACTCTAGGCTCTGGTAATTAACTCCCGTTTAACATCTGGGATCCAGGTGGCCTATATTGTCAGTAATGGAAGTAAATAGAGGTGCAAAGAAATTACATGCTGGTTTGGTGTAGTAAAAATCCATGGGGATTTCGAAGCAGACTACAACTGCACAGGGTGCTTTTTTTACATCACGATTACAATAAGTAAAGTGATCTTAGTTCTTGTTGCTTTGATAAACTGCTTGATGCTGTTACTATTCAAAAGACAACTTTTACTTTCATTTATACTTGGCAGCGTCTATACGAAATTAAGACCTTTTTCCTTGCCCATTTTAGCTTTTCTGTTTCACAAGTTTATAGATCTCCAGATAATCCTATCACTTCAGGCTATATTTTATCCTCAATGCTTGCCGCTCCTAGATAAGGAATATGATTGAATATCATGTCTTATTTAAAGAGTTAAATTTCCCAAATTATCCTTCAGGTTTTCAGAAATAAGAGGCTTACTATCACTCTCATATATACACGTATGTCGGCAAAAACCCAGGGAGATGCAATTTCTATAAGATTACATAAATTAGGGGGAGGACAGGAGGATAAGAGATCCTTCATGCAGCATTAGAAGACCAAAATGTCTTGAACAAAATCGAAAACATTTAGATGCTGGTGAAGTCTGTTGCAGTAGAGAAAATTTCCCCATCATCTTAAATTTATACGCATGCAATTTGTTTATGGTCCCTCGGAATCGATTTATGGTCCTTCGAAATAGATAATTACCGCTGCTGGTTTCAGTTCTTACTAACACTGATCTCACTCGTTACTGATGCTGGTTAAAGTCTTTACTTACGTACATATCCGACTTTATTAACGACGGCCACTGTAGATACCCACTATATATTAGGGGAGGACAGGAGGATAAGAGAGCCTTCATGCAGCACTAGAAGACCAAAATGTCTTGAACAAAATCGAAAACATTTGGATGCTGGTGAAGTCTATTGATGTGGAGAAAATTCCCGCTTCATATTGTTGCTGTAGATCTTTAATTCACAAGCCTTGTTTTACTACAGTTCAATTTAGATGAATGCAATCTCTTTATGGTCCTTCGAAATCGATATATGGTCCTTCGAAATGGATTATTAGCGCTGCTGGTTTCAGTTGTTACCGACACAGATCTCAGTCGTTACTGATGCGTTTCCGTCTTTATTAACGATGGCCACTGTAGATACCCACTATATATTAGAGGAGGACTGATGGATAAGAGAGCCTTCATGCAGCACTAGAAGACCAAAAAGTCTTCAACAAAATCGAAAACATTTGGATGCTGGTGAAGTCTGTTGATGTAAAGAAAATTCCCGCTTCATATTGTTGCTGTAGATCTTTAATTCACAAGTCTTGTTTTACTACAGTTCAATTTAGATGAATGCAATTTCTTTATGGTCCTTCGAAATAGATATATGGTCCTTCGAAATGGATTATTAGCGCTGCTGGTTTAAGTTGTTACTGACACAGATCTCAGTCGTTACTGATGGTGGTAAAGATGCGGGCATCATCTTGTTGCTGTAGATCTTTAATTCCCAAGCCTTGTTTTTAATTTAGATGAACGCAATTTCTTTATGGTCCTCCGAAATCGATTTATGGTCCTTCGAAATGAATAATTACCGTTGCTGGTTTCAGTTGTTACCGACACAGATCTCAATCGTTACTGATGCTTTTCCGTCTTTATTAACGACGGCCACTGCAGATACCCACTATATATTAGGGGAGGACAGGAGGATAAGAGAGGCTTCATGCAGCACTAGAAGACCAAAAAGTCTTCAACAAAATCGAAAACATTTGGATGCTGGTGAAGTCTGTTGATGTAGAGAAAATTCCCGCTTCATATTGTTGCTGTAGATCTTTAATTCACAAGCATTGTTTTACTACAGTTACATGTATACGAATGTAATTTATTTATGGTCCTTCGAAATCGATATATGGTCCTTCGAAATGAATAATTACCGCTGCTGGTTTCAGTTGTTACTGACACTGATCTCAGTCGTTACTGATGCTGGTTAAAGTCTTTACTTACGCACATTTCCGACTTTATTAACGCTGATCGCAGTAGATACTTAAGCTTGTCCCAGCTTTTACCGGCGCTGGTTGCAGTTGTTACCGGCACTGGTCCCAGTTGTTACCGGCGGTGATGAATTTGATACTGACGCTGGTGAGATTGCTGTCGGCTAAAATATTTAACATGAGACTATAAAGCCGAAAGCCTGGAGTTCGACTCAGCTGTCGAATTCTCCTGATCAGCATTAGTACATGGTGGTGTTAGTTGTTGTCGGCCTGTTTCAGTAACGAAGGTAAAGCACTGACCACTGAGTGTAACTGGAAGGTATGGACACTATCATGTACTGAAGAGTAGATTAATATTAAGCTCCTTCTCTATCCTTTCATATTTTCCCATATTTCTTCATCTGTCATTTCAATACTATCCACTCCCTTCTAGTTCCTTTCTGTAAATTCCCTATTTATCTCCATGAAATCTTTTATTTACTTCAATTATTAGTTCTAGAAAATTAAATTTTTCGCTTTTCTCCACTTGAATTATAAATTTTACAACAGATCTACAGGATGTTCCTCGTAATTTCTTTACACTAGGCGCGTAACTCATGTCGCATCTTGCGCAGATGGTCCTCCCAAAACTGTTATTTAATTTGCCTGTATTTATTTCACTTTTTATGGTTATATAAATGTGCCCATGAGGATTATTCATGTTTCATTTTCTATTCCCAGTGCATTGGCTTTCCCATATATTTTAGTTATTGTTGAATTTTTAGGTTTTTGCTTTGCCGCTGCTTTTTAGATTGTTTCTGAGTTTTTTTTTTTTTTTTTTTTTTTTTTTTTGGGCCGGCTTATTGTTTTTTATTTTGACGATGGGCTCTTACCAAAATAAATTTCCTCCGTAGTATAAATTACAATTTCGTTATGTACAACTAACCTGCACCTGATCATAAAACAAAAATGTTATTATTACCAATAAGTACAAGCAGTTAACAGTATATTAGCCATCTACTGTGTGTAGAGGTAGAACTAGCAAATTCGCAGCAAAGTCAAAAGTTAAGGGAACATCGCACTTAATTTGTTTCCTTTGATTTGCGCAAAAGTTCATACTTGAATCTGGCAGCAAGTTTAAAAGATTTTTTTTTGTTTGTGCTCTTCAAAATAATCTGCATTCTGTATTCCCCAAGTGGAAGTTCTTTTTTTTTCTATTTTCCTTTTTTCTTTTCCATGGTTGTGTTGTAGTATTTTCCATATTTATTTATTTATTTATTTACCCTTGAAGCACCAGTTAATATGTCTGAGTATATAAAACATCAGAGAAATGATTTATTTTGGGATTTTTTTAGATTGGAATGACTGTCAGAAGCTGTCAGTTAACAATTTTTGTAAAGTTGGACAGACAGACAATGTGAGGGCTTACAAATAAAATAAATAAAACAAAAATTATATCATTGATAGCGTATCGCCGGGATGAGTACTTCAATAGGATCGAAAAATCTGCAGCCTTGTCTTTTTAAATATTATATTTTCCAATAAAACTGTTTTATATTGAATGTCGGCTCCATTTACATCCTCATGGACATTTCTCTTGCATGTCACATATTTCAGCACATTGTTGCTAAGACGTCTACACGCTGTCCGAAATAAGCCCCAAATATAACAGCAACAACAACAACAGCAGAAATATTAGTTAACAAATCATGTCCTCTCTGCCAAATGTCATGTGTGCTGTTGTTGATTTGGCTGCCATCATGCAAACAGCATTTAATATATGAAATTTTTCTCTACGGACTCCAGAATATTTGTAGCTTTTGATATGCAAAACTTTCACAAGCTAAAATATTATTGGTTTTGTAGTGTGTGTGATATATTTTGTTTCCAGCCAACAGCCTCCAAATGTTCAAAATGTCAAAACAGTGGCAAAAGCCGTTTGGTTAACCCGTACAGACTTCAGCAACAATTGATGGCAATTAAAAATTAGCGATCGAAAATTTATTTAATAATGCAAATATTTGGCAATGGCAACACTGTTTTTCCAATATCTAGTGGTTGCTGCATATTTTTGAAAATGCATTGAAATTAAATTCCAGCTCCCCCATGCAGCTTGATTACTGAAATAAACATGGTTATAGGGTATACAGTGGAACACATATAAAACGAATTAGGAGAATAGTATGTCTAGTGCATCTTGTTTAATACTAATTATTTATTAAATTCTTGTTTCACTGTCGTTGTGTTATTGGTAAACTGAGAAAGAAATAAACAGTAATTTCCACAAAATGTTTAATTTGTTTCAATTGTTGATATGTGAACATGTTTATGCATGCACTGGCTAGCTGGTGTTTTTCTTTTTTTTTTTTTTTTTTTTTTTTAGCAATTGAATTGATTGATACTCATGCATGGAGCATTGGGGACTGTTTAGTGTTAAATTTTTTGTGGCAAAATCATTTCAAATAAAAACTTACATTCTAGGGCAGTGATTTCATATGGTTTAAGCACTCACCTGTAAAGAGAAAAAGTATAAATAAGAAAAATATTAGTTAAGTTTAGAAATAGACATTTAAATAGTATTAACTAAAATGCTAGAAGCCGTTCCTTTGGCTTTTTAATACCAAAAAAATTATTTTTTTAAATTTGTTTACGTGTTTTATTTATTTTTTTATTTTTTTTTTTATTTTTATTGTTACAGTAACATTTACATTTTTACAATAATTTAATTATTCATTTTAAGAGATCAATTTATAAACAATTTTTCTACATAATCATATACAGCATTTATTTTACGTGTTTTAAAATCTTAAAAATCTTTTAATTTTTTTCACATATATATATATTTTTTTGTGTTAAAAAAGCCTTAAAAATTCCTTTTGCAAATATAAAAATTATGACAAGTTTTGTAATGACATTAAAAGGTTTTTTGGCAACAATACTCGCATATAAAAAATGTTCAAGTCAGTAAATCAAGCAACTGTCTCTCTCTCTCTTTTTCTCACACTCATTTGACATCCCTTATAAGCTGCAAAAATTCCAGCCGTAATCACTTGAACTTTAATGAAAATTAAGTTTAAGTAGAAAATTCTCTGCAACAGATTTTCATTTATTTTTTTCTTTCCAAAAAAAATTGCAAGTTTTAAGTAAAAAGCTTTATACGTTATTTATTATGAATCGTATCAAATTTGCATAATTTACTACTTTCCAAAAAAAAGAACAATAAAAAAAAACAGAAAAAGAACTTGCGTTTTTTTTTAAATAGAAAAGAAAAAAGCAAAATAAAGTCAGTTTGTTACTACGCTGAGAATGACATTATTCATGTCATCAGCTTAGCGGTAGTAAGCACAGGAAACACTCTCAAACTCATACACACACACACGCAGCCACAGAAACTTCTGCATACTACTCTTATACAATCTAATACAAACCAACACTTTCTCATTTGCATACACATTGAAACATGCCAAAATACAAGACCAACACTACAGCCCCGTAGTGTAGGGAGCAAATAATATTTAAATAAATATAGCAAACATATTTTTGTAGTACACTTTTAGGTATGTTATTGTCCACCGATTCAAGTCATATGCATGCGATTTGAAAGGTCTGTTAGTGTAAATATGCACAGTAGTTATATTATTAGTTATATTATTTATATTTAAATTTCAAAACTTTATTTACTGCCAGCTAAATCCGGAACAGCTTCTTACATATAACCTTTTTAGGAAAATTTTTAATTTCTTCTTATGGTATCTAGTGTTTTTTTACCTCATTGTAAAAGCAATACATATAAAATTTATAGAATTTCACTATTGCAATTACGAAGAATATAAAAGTAAGCCTATTTTATATTGAAATCTATTAAAAGTGCCACTGTACTAATGCTAGTCTATCAGTCCAATGGTGGCACTTTAGATCCCTGTTCGACACTCTGGGTGTTTTACTCACACAAGCAAATTGCTTGGCGGGTTCTGTTTGTTTAAAAAAAAAATTATAATAAAAATCAAGTAAGAACGTTATATTCGACCGGGTCGAATCTCAAATACCCTCCAAATGTTTAGTAAGTAAATTTAAAATTTTTAACTTGGTGGGACAGAAATCCTTTAAAAGTACCAAATTTTAAATCTCTATTTTGACATAGTCATTCCGAGAAGGGGCCGGTGGGGGAGACGTTTCACCTCTGCAACATCAAGGAACATCTCAGCTTTTTATAGGCTTAAGAAATACAAATTGTTCAATATTTACACTATTTTTGCATATAATATCGTACGTCAACGCCCACTTAAGGGGTCGCGGTCCAAAAAATGGACTATATCATGTTTTCCACAAATGAACGTATGGTCATTGCTAGATCGTCTCAGACTTCATCATTGATCAATAATATATACTTTATGGGGTCCAATTCTCTTTGGAGGCTATTAAAACTGTATTTTGGAGGCGTCGCTCTGGCAAGGGCCGTGGGGGAGACATTTCACCTTTGCCATAAAACTCTAAAAATAAATGTTTGGGATAATTAAATACAAAATTAAAAAAAAAAATTTTTTTTTTGATAGGGTCTTTTAGGGGGAAAGGGGGAGGAGGGGCTAGGGGAGAGTAGTACCAGGTTACGTCTCAGCTTCGTCATTAAAGCTTAAGAATGTTATTTTTAACGAATGTAGGCTTAAGTAAAACAATTTGTTAAATTTTTACACTATTTTTGCATATAATAACGCCCACTAAAGGGGGCGGGGTTCAAAAATAATTTATTTTATGGCTCCAAGTTTAACGCGTTGGACTTTCTTTGACATATAAATACATCATTTGCTTAACAAAATTGCAAAAAAAAAAAACTTTAAAAATTATGTTGTTTTTTATAAGTTGGTTTAGTTCTTCTTAGGGGAACTTTTTTCCCCTCTAGCCTGATTCAGCCCATTTACGAACTCGACCTGTGGCATCCTTCAAAATGTATTTATAACAATTTTCAAGGCTGTGGCTCTTTTCGTTTGGACTGAATCGTGATTTCCACAGAGGGACGAATGCTCATAGCCAGATCGTCTTATATTTCATTACTGATCAAGAATATATATACTTTATCAGGTCTTAGAGGGCTATTTCGCTGCGTTATACACAGACTGGCAAAGTGAATATATCCTCCAATTCATTTTTGGAGGGTATAAAAAATAAAACAATTAAGTAAGCCACGCCAAAATCATTGGGCTATTGTAATTGGAGATACAAAAAAAATCCCTTTTATCGGCTTCTACGAATCCCAGTTTTTAAAGAAATTGCTGGTTTACATTAATTATAGTTTTCACTGCAAAGACCCTTGCCTTAATACATTTCCAGTAAAATAATAATATATATTTTCAGGATAGGGGGAACTTGCTGCCCTTTGACCTAATATTTGTTAAGATTTTTCATTCGACATTTTGGTGATACATTCTTAAAGAGTCCCTGCAGTTATGGATTACCAGTAAAAAACATACTGTCATCGAGTCTACTCTATATTTGGAAGGAGGCGGACCACACCCATTTTACCTACTAAACTTTACATGATCAACACTAAAATTCATTTTAATACCAGCTCTGGAATAGGAAATAATAACGATGGCCGCTGCAAACTAATGAAATCAAATGACATAAATATTTTTCTACTAACTACTAATATATTTGATCAGTTTCAGAACTACAGGGCAGTAACATAAACATACGCATGAACACATGTTTGCTCTAGAAGCAGATATTTGCGTGAAAATGCTATTTTTAAATCCTTGAATAACTTAAAATTTATGTGCATAAAGGTTGTATTTTCATATATTTATATTATTTTTATTTTATTTTTAATGCAATTGTAAGAAAGTAAAAAAATATGTTTTTTATTAATATAGATGCATCAGCAACGAATTTGAAATGAGCTACAAGAGCATATTATGCTGAATATAAAAATAGTCGCTAATGCCTTAGCTCATCCTCTCGTATTAACAAAATCGAAATTGAAAATGTACTCCTATCTCAATAGCGCAACGCCCACTAAAGAGGGCAGGGTCCAAAAATGGCTTTTTCAGATTTTCTGACATAAAAATACATAATTTGCTTAACAAAATTACTCAAATAAAATTTTAAAATGATGTTGTCTTTTAGAGGCTAATATAGTTCTTCTTAGAGGCCCTTTTTCCCCTCTGGCCCGATTGAGACCACTTACGAACTTAACCTGTGGCATCCTTATAAATGTATTTATAACAAATTTCAAGGGTCTGGTTCTTTCTGTTTGCACTGAATCGTGATTTCCACAAACGGTCGGACGGATATGGCTAAATCGTCTTAGATTTTATCACTGATCAAGAATATATATACTTTATGGGGTCTTAGAGGAATATTTCCCTGTGTTACACACGGAATGACAAAGTGATTATGCCCTCAATTTTTTTTTTTTTTTTGAGGTTATAGAAAAGTTGTTGAAAACCGAATGAGAATTACATAAGAAAAAACATAGTTAAGAGACTCAAACAAATAATGCTATTTTATTTATTTTTTTTTTTTTTAATTTTCTTTAAAGATGTGCCCAGAAAATGAAAAACAATAGAACTTTTTAATAAAAATTTTAATTTTAAACAAATATCTCATCACGAAGCCACTTCGTCTAAACCGTGTATAGGGCACTGGAAAATAAATCGGATTTACGTTTTTCTTCAAATTCTAAATGTTTCAACAAACCGAGAAAAAGTTTGTGTGTGATTTCGTTTTCCTCTTTGGCAAACACCAGTTTTAGGGATTTTGGCAAAACTGTTGAAAATTAAAATAAATTCAAATTGCCAAAAAAACGTCTTAGCACTTCTTTTAAGGTAAAACTTCTTCTTCTTCAAACACTTGCTGCTTAAGTAGTTGCAAGAAAATGTTATAAAAATTTCTACCATTTTAAGTGGCTGATATTTCATTGTGAATTATAGCGACTATTCTCACTTGCCCCGGCCGCCACTGAAGCCAGCAAATATAAGAATTACCTTTGATTGTTGCAAATTCCGTTTTTCATTTTTTAGATTTTTTGTTTTTTTTTTCTCATATTAATTTTGCTACTAGAAATGTGTAAGACATGTTAACAAATGCGTTTATATATATTTTGTCGATTCTTTTCTTCTTCCTTTTTTTTGTGTGTGTGTGTGTGTATTCCTTTTCTGAGAGTAACATGTTGCAAAGGCGAAATGGTAAGGGAGCAATAGAATTGCGCTTAACGTATTTGGCACAACATGTCGTTGATATGTCTAGATGTTTAATATTCAATTTTAGTGGGAATAATGGCACCGAACTATTTGAAAATTTCTTTTTATTCCCACATTTTACTAGAGTCATATTTAAAAAAATTATCATTGATCATGGAGTGGTAACGATCTCTATTGAGTGTAACGCCATCTTCGGCATCATTTTTGACGATATAGAAACCAATGATGCCACCAGTATGCATATGACATTAACGAGGTGGCAGTGTTTGGGATGTCATGAGGTCTCTGGATGGCTTTTGTTCCATATTCGAAAAATTTTGTTTATTAAAGGATGCGTTAAGCTAAAACATATCGCATCAGATGACAGACTTTCAAGGCATTTCCGCTACACATTAAACTGGGTGCCAAGGCAGGGGACCACTTTTGGTAACGTTAAAGCGGATGAAGTAGCAAAGAGAGGAACCTCACGTGAGGAGGACGTCAATGACCAACTAAGTGGGATTCCACTCTCATCTTACTGGAGACGCATTGACGCTGCACACTTCTTGAATTAGCTCAGGAAAGGAGGTTCAGAGAATTCACTTCCAAGATACCCTAGAGTCTAATATGACCAAGAATCTTTTTAATTTTACAAAAGGTCATCTACGGAGGATCGAGGTCACACTCATTGGACACTGCACTTTTGGGACCCATGCCAAACGCATGGACCTCCTCTACTCCTGGAGTTGCAAGTACGAGGAGGAGAGCAACTCTGACTCAGTCCTGCTCTGGAGCAGCAACGTCTACAGTCCCTGGGTAGAACACACTTCACATCGAAGATATCGGGAATTGGACTGAAAAAGCTGTGCCTCTTTATCCGGAGCAGCGGCTGGTTCGGTTGCCCACTTCCTTAAGGTGTGCGCGCAGGACTAAAACTTTTCAACTACTTCTTTCTTTTCAACCTCTTCTAACAAATTTCTAACCTATTCTCTCCTTCTCCACTCATACTATCCTCCTCTTGCGATACAGGTAACACAAAGGGATCACATTGGACCCAAGTGGACTAGAGTGGTTCCTTTCTCTACCAGCAACCTGTTAACCCAACCTATCGCATAAGATTCCAATTACTCTAATCCCCTATTGGTGCTACAGCAATACACGTGATGGTCTTGAGGCTAGAATTCCGGCACCGGAGTGATCTGAAGTACACATCGGCCAAAATCTTACGACATTGGGGTTTCACGATGCCTCTTTCGTTGCCATCGACGACGAATCGTTTTAATGCTACTATTTTCTTCTACACTTTAGCTTTAAGCGTCGGTATTGCCTTCAGCATGTAAATTCCTTCGATCTGTTGGAGTTATAACTTAATTTAAAGAGAGAGAGGGAGAGAGAGGTAGATGTCCCATAATATGTATCCACAGCTCGAAGGAAAGATTACTTAGATGGAAGATTATTAACTTCAAAAAACTTATGAAGTCTTCTACAAGCTGCAAGAATTGATGACGAAATTTCAAACTAATTATGAAATAATTTGACAGTCTTGCTCATACCTCATCCTTTTGTGAGGATTAATCAGAATTTTTCTTTTACTTGGACTGGTACTCAGGATACGATGAAAGGAGGTTAGAGTGCTGAGAGGACAGTTAAAAAAAGTTGAGAAGATAGAGGAATGAGGAAACCTCAGTACAGTACCTCAGTCCTTTAGAACCTCAAAATCTGCGAGAGAACTATTGAGCAATTAGTGTCATGTCTTCACTTAAATCCAGACCCACAAGAATAACCGCAAACATTTCCGATGCTAGTGACTGGTCTAATTATGTAGATTGAGGTTGTTGTTCACCGAAATAGTTAACAAGAGACTACGAATTCGAAATACCTCACTTTGACTGCGAGTAATGAATATCGTGTTGAATTCTTCTGATCAGCATTTAGTGCATGATTGTGTTAATTGTTATAGGACTGTTCAATGACTGGTCTCTTATCATATGCTAAGATATCTAACCTCAAACTCCTTCGTCGGTGCTGTAGCATATATTAGCCGGCTACAATAAAATCTCTATCTTCTCTTTTTCTTCATCTGTTTTCTCTATACTATCCTCTCCTTTCCAGTTTCGGTGCAATGCACTACATACGTAAGGGTCCACCCCTGAGTTCTGCTCCTACTAAAAAAAAACATCTTTCCTCATCTGTCCTTTAAATACTACCCCCTCCTTTCTAGTTCTCCCTGCATACACTTCTTATGTAGGAAACATTCCCTGAGTGCTGGTCTTACTAAAAAAAAAGAAACCTTTTGGTTCATTCTGAATACGGTAATCACTTCAGTTATTACAATTTTGTGATGAAAATGTGGGCTGTGTCACACCTATTCCACCTGTTCATACTTTTTAAAATTCCTTGGCACACCAGATTCTTAAGAAACTGTGAACTTGCCAACAACTCCTTAGATGGGCTTACATTTGGCGACCGAACGCAAAGAGTTGGTTGTTTTAAGCTTGAAAAGAATATCGGCACTTCGTTTTCAATTTCATGTAAATTGCCAACAATAAATAGTCTTGTATGGAGTTTTTCTTTCTTGTGTAGCTGCTGTTGCCTGCGTCTACTTGTTGTGTATTTCTTTCATTTTTTTTTTTTTTTGCCTGTTACTTTCAACAATCGCTGACGGTGTTGTAAGATGTAAATTCAATAATTTATCTTATGGGTAAGGTTACCTAGAAAATAAATGAATAACATACGCAGCCAATGTATGCTGCAGAACTCATAAAAGTATCAGCAATATGGCAAAATAAATGGAATAAAATATGAGTTTAACTTTTCTAATGTCAATAGAAATAATAAATATATTGAAAGTGTTTTGAAAGCAGCAGGGGAAGAAAATCACACCTTTTCATATCAGAATTTCTAAACTGAAGCCCTGGAAAAAGTAGTTAAAAGAATTCAAATGCGTTTACGTTTTTATTGAAAAAGAAAACGATGTCAAAAGCCAAATAAGTTGTATGGAAATGGCTGGATTGCCATTTATTATGCTTTTCATTTTAATTCAATTTTTTTTTTCTTTGAAACTTTTCGCATAAGTTTTTAAGCAAGAAAATATATATTTATAATTCAATTATTTTCAAGGGCACAAATATATAATTTGCGATCAAAAAAGTGAGGTAAATTATTAATTAATTTTTTTATTTGTATGTTGGCACTCCTGCCTTGAGCAGATGTTTACTGTTTCCGTTTATTAACATGATCAATCATGTTATCATCTGGACAGTTACAGACAAATTAAGGTGTTATAGCCTCCATCTAAAACCAAACGGAATAAAAAATAATAATATTTTGCAAAATTTCATATTTTAAATGCTTGACAAGATATGGCATCCTTAAACAACCTGAACGCTTATACCGTCTGGCAATATCTTGCACTCCATGTACCGTCCCTTCATATTCCTCAATTATCTTTCTTTTGCAGTGCATCTTTATATTGTTTAAAATCAGCGGTTATTGTAGTAGTTTTATGCTTGAATCCTTTTTTTCTTTTTGTTTCTCTGTCCTGCTGGTTGTTTATTTAACAACATCCTAACATGAAAATTCCAGGAAAATCAACACAATCAGCACAAGAATAAATAGTATGAAAGCAAAAGAGCACAATATATTCAGGTGGTTTGTTGGAAAATCCTTTTATTTGTGTGTTTTATTTATATTTTATTTCTTTGTTAATTTTTGTTACTTTACATAATAAAACCATATCTTGTTGGCGAAGGGTAAGCAAAAAAAAAAGTTTAATAAATAAAATAATAAGTTGTGTTGCAATACGAAAAATTTTACAAAAGCTTACAAAAGGATGAAAAGTGAAATGAATTAAAAGGAAGTGTATTTTATGGAAAAACAAACAGCAATATTTTCATAATAATAATAGCTATATTAATATTTTTTGAGAACTTTTAAATTGAATCGTGCTGATGGTTTCTTTTCGCAAAAAAATTAAAAAAAAATAGTGATCATTGCATCGGGTTTTCTAAAAAAAATTCTAAGGTAGAGGTTCCCTGGTATCTGCATCAACCTCACATTGATGCACTACCCAAAACCTCCTCAATATTCAGTTTAATTTTTTTTGTTTATATATTAAAATAAAATAAACCTCGTCTTTTTTATGAAGTCAATAGAATATTCAAACCATCTGCGAAATTTCCTGCTCAGATATAGTCAGTCCTCTTTGAGTACCTCAATTACCTCATTTGAGGAAATGTACCTCAAATCTCCGGTCAATAGAATTCTTTTGTATATTAACAGCTGCACGACAAAGACCTTTTCCTGAGGTACAGAAGCTCCATCTTCCGAAGCATTTTGGACAGAGAACCTCATCCGAGAGGAATTTCGCATACTTTTTATTTTAAGTAAGACCCACACTCAGCCTACATATACAGTGCATTGGCCCCGGAACTTGAAAGAAGGGGATAATATTAAGAAAACAGATGAAGAGAGAAGAGAATTTTTTATTGCTCTCTTAACGTTTTACTTCCCCATCTAATGTTTACTACTGGGCCTAAAGAGGAGGATGCTGTTACTCCGGCTTTTAGTACATGATAGTGTCAGTCACTGAAATAGGACGACAACAACATGCACTAATCCTGATCACCAAAAATTCATGACTGAGCTCAGAGTCGAACGCGAATCTCTTGGCTTCATAGTCTCCTGTCAACTACTTCAGCTGGCAGCATCCTCTGTAGAGTCTGTCGTACAGTCCTCTTTGAGGAAAGGCAGCAAATATCTTGTCGGATGACTGGTGATAGCCAGTTTTTTCCACGTTGTTCAAAAAATAATCGTTTGTGTTTACCGAATATAAAAATATCTGCTCAGTAATAATCTGTTGAATATTGAAAGTTGCACCACTTGACACTAGAGACGATATCTTGCTGATCCTTACAACTCATTTAACGGGTGCTCTTTAAAGTCAAATATTCACCTCCCCTCAAGTACACTCCGAAGCCATACCACTGTGACCTTCCCAGAGACACAAGAGGTAACTTTTCGTGCCACTATACACAAAAAACCTTCCTAATGTATTTGGACCCATATAAAACTCTTACTGCTCCAGTGGCTAAATGCCATATCTCCGGTAACTCTCCAGACGGGAGTTTACAAACGCAGACAAGAGCTGTAGTCACCTTTTCTAGGTTCACCCTTCCAACAGAAGCTACTATAGAAATTGCACTAGCAGGTAGAGGTCCGTACTATGGGTTAAACCAAAGTCCAGCCAGCCACTATGTGAAACTCCGTAGTAAACCTCACCAATATTCGTTACCTCAATGTTTTGTTGAGGAAACAACAGATCTGTGGTATAGCGATTGACAATGACCATCATTGTTTTACTTTCCAGAGGGATTGTCATCCATGAGGTATACCATTATTTTAACCTCCGTAGGAAACCTCATCAATATTCGTTACCTCCATTTCCTCAACATTTTGTTGAGGAAACAACAGATCTGTTGTATAGCGATTGCCAACGACCATCATTGTTTTACCTTCCAGAGTGATTGTCATCCGTGAGGTATACCTTATCCTCTGCTAGCAGTCTTATGTTCCTGATCAAACCTCTTGAGGTACCCCCGGCAGGCTAATTTCCTAACGGAGTTGGAAATATAGGAAGCTTTAGGTTAAACATTTATCAGGCTATTGTAGGTAAGCCTACTTAATTTTAAATCCTTATCAGCAACTCCGTTGTTTTGTTATTTCATAAATTTGTCCACAAATGTTTTAAGGTCATGGGTCAAGGTCTAGAAAACCTAGTAATCCTCTCCGTCCATGTAGATAGCAATAAGATGTGAACACTTACAAAGTTACCTTTCATACTACCGGGTGTAAGCAGTACAATTTAATACCACTCCCATGGATGGATGGAGGTATTAAATTTCCAATTGTTAATTATCCTCATGTTTTTTTTTTTTGTGACAAAAAACGAGAATCGTATGGATTTGCCCTCCTCGAAAAACATCCAGCGACCTCGACATGAATCGAATCCATATTGATTTGAAGTGGAAATGATCCACATCCATTTTGGTTTGCAAACTGACCGGTTTCGGAGACTGGACATCTTGTAGCACTAAAAATTTTTGTGTGTAAGAGAAAAGCATTCCTACATTATATTGAATTGTAGCCCGATGAAAAATGCAACATGTGATTGTATTTGTACTTGTAATGCGAGTCCCAAAATCGGCCTAAGTCGTTTATTTGTATTGTTTATAATCTTACAACCACTTTAGCAACACAAAATCATATGATTTAAGAAACAATATCTAGAATAAATTTTGCAAAGCCGAAACATAAATATATTTTTCAATCACTTGCATAAAACAAACCCTTTTCTAAGCTTTATAGCTTTTAAATAATGTAGACTTATAATGTTGGCAAACAATTTATTTGGTCAATAAATATTATTTTTAAGATTTTCTTTTATTGTATAATTTGCATACTTTTATTTCAAATATCACAGTAAGCTATCTGTATTGATTATAATGCGATTTTTTTTCTCTCCTCTAAGCAAATACTCGTAAATAAATATTTATTTTCCATATAACCATATCCATATGGAGATACATCTATAACAATTTACATAAGATATAATAAAAGTTACTTGCAATAAAGAAAAGTAAAAAAAAAAAAAAAATGAATGAATTCTAACCCTCATAACTTTTATTCTAATGTTTGCTTACACTGATGTTATGAGTATCGAAGTATTTCTTTGGCAATAACGTAAATATTTAAAGCGTTATTTTGCTTCTTGTTCTTCTAGTTACTCATATAACTGTAAACAAGTGTGTGATATGAGTAAGTGTTACTTACACTTAAACAGATGTCATACACACCAAAACAAATACTATAACGCACCAACACATCCTTCCTTTAGCACATTTGTATGCGTGCAGCATGGAAGGGAGTGTTACACTCTTTGAACTTAAAGTCCTGATGCGTGCTACATGTGCACAGACTTCAACAGTTCTTTTAGTTTTTTTTTTTTCATTTTTATATGCATGACAATTTTTCTTAAATTTTGTTGAGCTGTTGTGCAACAGGGGGGATTCCCTAATGAGTCTGGCAAAAAAAAATTTAAAATTAAATATAAAATCATTGTTATTTTAATTTATACGGATAAATAGTTGAAATTTTGAAAATGTCACGTTCAATACATTAACTTTATGTAGCGTTAGGAATAAAAATTCCGAAAATAAAATCTAAATGAGAAAGTTGTTGAGATTCTTGAAATCATAAGGTCACGTTCAATACATAAACTATATTTTTAAGCTATGAACTAAGGAATATATATTGAAAATAGGATTGGGATTTTATTTAAAAAAGTTATGGAAATGCTTTATATAAAAAAGTCACGTTCAATACAGATTTTTCCTTTTCATTTAATAGAATCCGACATTTATACAAAAAAGTTTTTGGCATTTTTTATATGATAAAGTAACGTTCAATACGTAAACCTTACTTTTTAAATTAGTAATAAGCAACATAAATCTTCATAATTCATTTCATATTCCAAAAAGTTATTGAAATTCCTTATATGAAAAGGTCACGTTCAATACACCAACTTCATGTTTAACTTAGTGCTAAGGAATCCAGATATTCAAGATGAAAATAGAACAGCAAATATATTCGGAAGAGTATTTGAAAATCTTTAAAAAATAAGGTAACGTTCAATACATAAACTTTACTTTTTAGTTTAATGTTTAGGAAGCGAAAACTCCAGAATGTATTTTATACTTAGAAAATAAAATTCGAAATTTTTTCGGAAAAGTTGTTAAAATTCTTTATATGAAAAGGTAACGTTCAATACACAATTTTTTACTTTTTAGTGTAGCGTAATGGCACCAAAAATTACACTAAACACTGTATATTCAGAAAATAAAATTCGAAGCTTATTCCCCAATGTTGTTGAACTTCTTAATATACCTATAAAGGTAACGTTCAATACACTAGTTTTATTTTCGAGTTGGTTTTAAAGAGTTCGAAAACTGTAAGATGACAACAGAATTGAGAATATTTTTGGAAAAACCGTTAGAATTCCTTATATGAAAATGTAACGTTCAATACACAGACTTTACTTTTTTGTTTAGCATTAAGAAAGTGAAAGAAGCTTCAGCTTGCGTTGCAGATTCAGAAATTTGAATCCGAAATGTATTGGAAAATGTTAATTTTATAAACGATAAAGTCACGTTCAATACACAAAATCGACTCTTTTGTTCAGCATTAAGGAAACGAAAATTACAGCATACGCTGTATATTTAGAAAATAAAATTTGAAATTTATTCGGCAATAGTTGTTGATATACATACTTAATATAAAAAGGTAACGTTCAATATACTAACTTAATTTTTCGATTACTGTTAGGGATTCGGAAACTTCAATATGAAGTTAGAATTAGATATATAATTATTTGGAGAAAATGTTCACATTCCTTAGATATATGAAAATGTAACGTTCAATACACAGACTTAACATTTTTCTTTAGCATTAAGGAAGTGAAGTGCATGCATTGCATATTTAGAAAATAGAATCCGATAGTTATTGGAAAAAGTTGTTGAAATTGTATAAATGATAAAGTCACGTTCAATACACAAACTTAACTTTTTTTGTTCAGCATTAAGAAAGCGAAAACTACAGCGTATGCTGTATATTTAAAAATAAAATCCAAAATTTATTCGGCAATAGTTGTTAAACCTCTTAAAATAAAAAGGTAACATTCAATACACTAAGTTGTTTATTTTTGACTTGATTTTAAGTATGCAGAAACCTTAGGATGACAACAGAATTAGGAATCTATTTGGAAAAACTGTTGAAGTTCCTTATATAAAAATGTAACGTTCAATACACATATCATAGTTTTTAGTTGAAGGAAGCGAAAACTCCAGTTTTCATTGTACATATATTCAGAAAATAAAATTTGAATTTTATTTGGAAAATTTGTTGAAATTCTTTAAATAAAAATGTAACGTTCAATACACTCGCTTTATTTAGCGCTGAAAATTCGTAGACTTCAAAACGAAAATTGAATGGGGAATCAAAACGAAAATTGAATGGAGAATTTTTTTTTAAATTGCTTAAATGAAAAGGTAACGTTCAATACATAAACTTTAATTTTTAGTTTAGCATAACGGAACCGAAAACTGCAGCATTCATCTGCAAATCTGAAATTTACTCGGAAAAGTTATTAAAATTCTTTAAGTAGAGAACTCAAACCCCCTTAACTAGCAGATTACAGTGCCACCATACGTCGACATGTAATTCTTAATGATCTCTTGAGCGTCTAAGCCATAGCATTGCATTCAATTTCATGGCAAAAACAGTTCCACTACTACAAGTGCATGTTTGGAATCCTAAATTCAGTCTCTTGTTTTACAATTTAAATACTATTGTTGCATTTTCAAGTAGTATAGGGTACTTGGAAAATACCCATTTACAAAAACAACATTTTAAACAACACATACCAATATCAATTTAGTTGCTAAAATGTATTCATCTCTATTTATTTGTGTTTGCTGCATTCAGTATTCAGTAGTTTTTAACTCTTTCAATGCCTGTTGTAAAGCAGTCACCGGCACTAAGAGAAGTAGCATTTAATAAAAAATATGTTTTATGGATGCAAAGTTTCCGTATTTGCTAGTACACAAGTGTTCAAATGTGTTGGTAGTAAAGGGAACAAAATATTTGTAATACTCGTATTTATTGTATTTGTTAGTTTTCGTCTCCTGCTGTTAATAAATAAATGCCTAACGCTGCTCTTGGCCAAAGTTATTCCTCTAACTTTTTCCACTGATTTCAAAATAAAACAAATAGGATTTTTTTCAATTCGTTACATTCTTTCGTTCCTTCGTTTGCTTTTCATGCGTGTAAACAGCACATAGTTCAAATATTTTTTTAACCCGGTTCATTTTATTCAGTTTTTTTTTGTTTTGCTTTTTTTGTTGTTGTAACAACTAACAAAGTTTTTTTCTTAAAATATTTTTGCAACAACTAGATAAATTTGATAGAGAATCAAAAACATGCCAAGTGCAAAAATAAATAAAATACTTTCCAAAGCAAACAACATGCTCACACACACACAGCTACTCCATAAACTTGGTAAGATTTTGTATAGGAAATCTTTTTTTTTTTTTTTGTTTTCTAAAGAAAAGACAAGATTCAATATTCATTCATTCTCAACCTTTTGTTTATTATTTAAGAATCATGCCAGCCATATTAATTGGGGTTAACTGGCAATACATATTGAGTTTTTTTGTTATATTTACAATTTAAAAATAAAAAAATTTTATTAAAATTAATATAGGGAATATATGTATATAAAAGGTGAAAGTGGTAGAAGTTACCCTTAAGTTCTTTTCAAGCAAAATCAGGCATTTCATATAAAAGGCAGTTGGATTTTGAAATTTTTTTAAATATATTATGTATGAATTTTTATTAGTCGAACTTTCTTATGTAAATTGTTAATTTTCTCAACGGGTTTAAGTTCGAATCTGCAAGACTGCAAACCATTTTTTATTATTTTTATTAATAAATGAATTTATTCAAATTCTATTTATTAATTTTATATTAAGATTGGAATATTAAGAATATTTTTCAATAATCATCAAACCAGCAAACAAACGGATCAGTACTGATTTCGAGGCCGCTACGCCATCTCATCAGCGTTCTTTGTTCAATTTTTCCACTTTTGCAAGTGGTGCTAGTTAGTAGGAATATCAACTATTTAACCAATATTTTAACGAAAATTGAATATGAGAAGTTAATAAATAGAATTTGAACAAATTCATTTATTAATAAAAATAATAAAAAAATGGTTTGCAGTCTTGCAGATTCGAACTTAAGCCCGTTGAGAAAATTAACAATTTTTTTAAATATTTATTTAGTTTAATATTTATTTTTTTAAATTGCTATAGAAGTAAATGAGTAGAGATGAACGAAATTTGCTAGCAACTGCTAACACCGTGGGAAATAGCAAGTGTGTAGAGGGAAATTTTAATACACAACCCCAGACACCTACCCTAGACACCTACCCTAGACACCTACCCTAGACATATATAATGAGCCGCAGAAGTGTATGTGCTAACTTTGCTATATTAATAGATTAAGAGGACGACGTTATCTCACTAAGAACTGAGGAAAAACAAGTAAAAACGTTATATTCGATCGGGTCGAATCTTAAATACCCTCCAAATATTTGGAAAGTAAATTTAAAATGTTTAACTTGGTGGGACAGACATCCTTTAAGACATTTCTGTACCCAATTTTAAATCTCTATTTTGACAGAGTCATTCCGGGAAGGGCCCCGGGGGGGAGATTTTTCACCTCTGCATGATCAGAGAACATCTCAGCTTCTTATAGGCTTAAGGAATAAAAATTTTTCAATATTTACACTATTTTTGCATATAATATCGTAAGTCAAGGCCCACTAAAGGAGTCGGGGTCCAAAAATAGACTACATCATGTTTTCCACAGACGAACGTATGGGCGTTGATAGATCGTCTTAGACTTCATCACTGATCAAGAATATATATACTTTATGAGGTCCAATTCTTTTTGGAGGGTATTAAAACTGTATTTTGCCGGGGTCTATCTGGCAAGGGCCGTGGGGGAGACATTTTACCTTTGCCATAAAACTCTAAAAATAAATGTTTGGGATAATTATATGCAAAATTAAAAATTTTTTTTTATAGGGTCATTTAGGGAGCAAAGGGGCAGGAGGGGGTAGGGCAGAGTAGTACCAGGTTACGTCTCAGCTTCGTCATTAAAGCTTAAAAATTTTATTTTTAATTGAAGTAGGCTTAAGTAAAACAATTTGTTACATTTTTACACTATTTTTGCATATAATAACGCCCACTAAAGAGGGAGGGGTCCAAGAATATTTTTTTTTTATTTTATGGCTCCAAGTTTAACGCGTTGGACTTTCTTTGCCATAAAAATACATCATTTGCTAAAAAAAACTTTAAAAACTATGTTGTTTTTTAGAGGTTGCTTTAGTTCTTCTTAGGGGAACTTTTTTCCCTCTTGCCCGATTTAGATCATTTCCGAACTTGACCTATGCTATCTTTCAATATATATTTATACCAAATTTCAAGAATCTGGTTCTTTTCGTTTAGACTGTATCGTGAGTTCCACAGACGGACTGACATGTTTAGATCGTCTTAGATTTCATCACTGATCAAGAATATATACACTTTATAGGGTCTCAGATGGATATTTCGCTGCGTTACAAACGGAATGACAAAGTGATTATACCCTCCAATTCGTGTTTGAAGGGTATAAAATTTTTTTTATTAAAATTAATATAGGGAATATATATAAGAGGTAGAAAGACCCTTAAGTTCTTTTCTAACGAAATCAGGCATTTAAAATAGAAGGCAGTTGGATTTTGAAAATTTTTGAAATATTAATTTTTAAAATTGCTATAGAAGTAAATGAGTGGAGATGGAGTTGCTTTTAAAATAAAAACGAAAGTTGCTAGCATATCTCAACACCGTGCGAAATAGCAAGAGTATAAAGGGAAATTTTAATACACTCATGTTATACAATCCCAGACACCTACCCTAGACACATGCACAGTGAGCCACAGAAGTGTATGTGCTAAATTTGCTATAGTAATAGATTAAGAGGACGACGTTATCCCACTAAGAACTGAGGAAAAGAAAAAGTAAAAGATATTTGAAATCAAAATGGTCCCCTACAAAAGACCATTTTAGGGATTTTAACTGTTTTAGTTGTACTCAATTTTAGCAAATTGTTCGAGATGTGGAATCCATAATTGATGGCCCCACATGATTTTCCGTCAATGTGGGAGTGATAAAATTGCATTTGATTCCAAATGAATGGATCTCTCAATAGTTTTTCTTAATGCAACTTTATCGCCAAGAAATTGAATATCACTTTAGCAAAAAAAAGAAGTGTACTTGACCAAAGTTTAAGTAGAGTTTCTAACCTATTAATTTAGTAAATTTTGCTATATGCTTTAAAGTCCAATAACTTTCATGCATGTGTATTATTTTGTCAAATAATTTTTGCCAAAATCTCCTGCCGCATACTTTCTTCATCATCTTGTCACCATAACCCCACAATAAAATATATTTTCAAGTCTAATATTTGATTTGGTGGTAAAACCCTCTCTTGTTAGTTTTCTCTAAAATTTGCATTCATAGAAATTTTTTCGATTTTTTTTTCAATTGTTTTCCAAAACCATAATAATTTCTCATTTGAATTTTATAGTTTCTCAATTTATGTATATTTGATGTTTGCCTCTCTTTTTCGTCCACAATCAGTTGCTGCATATATAAATTTAGTTTTGCTGCATATGCACACTTTAAATAGACTGAATGGGACATTTATTGAAAAATTCAATAACTGGCAAAAAATTAACATATTCCTAAGAGCTTAAAAAAATAGATGTATGCTTGCAATGACAACAATAAAATAATATTCATATTGATAATTGTATGACGAAATAAATGCCAAAAGAAGGAAAGATAATAAAATAAAATCAAGTATATATTTTATCGAGCATATAGAGACCCTTGTGGAAGCAGTGGTGCGTAAATAAATAGTCTAACTTTCATATAAGTAAATACTACACAAAATTTCAGAACTTGAATATTCTGTGAAAACTATATGAATATATTAAAATGAAAAAGAGTTTTTAGAAGAAAATTCTCTGTTACTTTTACAAATTGTTAAAGTGTTTTTTTTTTTTCATATATTGACCCTCATTTTGCATTATAAATTCATGCAAATATTTTCCTTTCATTTCCATGCCACTTCACCACACTTTCTTTAAGGGAACAGCATTCTGTGGATACAAAGAATATTTTTTTTAGTACAACGTACTAAAAAAAAAAAAAAAGAATCATAAAAAATAGTTTGTACATAAATTCCTTTGAGTATTTGATTTAAAAAATATTTATTGGAATTAAAGCACACAAAAAGCACCAAAAGAATTCAAAATTCATATAGAAAAATAAAATCCTTAAGAATAAGAACGCTTATGGAGCTTAAGCGCAGGGGTGTCATGTTAAAATTAAAAAAAAAATTTTTGGTACAAATAATGGCATATGATTCCAGGAGTTCTACTGCAATTATAGAAGAATCATAGACAAGGGAAAATAATACTTAAACCCGAAGAATTAAAAAATAAATCTTCGGCGTGAAAAATAGTGGCGAAATTAGCAAAAACTAATGAAATTCTGTGTTCTTCCTCGCCTTCTCAATACTATTTCCTTGAATACAACAAATAGAATTGCGTTTCTGCGGGACAGTCCACAAAAAAAAAAAAAAAAAAAAAAAAAAAACTCATAACACCGCCGTGAAAAAGGGCTGCCCGTGGAGGACTTAAAAGATCCATTGTGATGCCCAGAGGACTACACCCTACACAATCCTTACAAATGAACAACTGGTTCCTGAGAACTTCTCACAAAGCCCGCCAGGGCAGGCAATAGTAATAGTGCATCCCTGAGACAGTCGAGATCTCGCAGGAAACGAGAGCCTAAATGTCTAAGCCTACGCTCCTGCAGGGTCGAGCAGTCAAAGGGAACATAATGTACTGAATTCTCTTCTTCTTCGTCGAAGCAGCTGCTGCAGCGATCATCGTGGGGAACACCCAAACACTTTGCCCGATTTCACAGTGCCCCATCATCACTCCTACTAGAAGTGCCAGCGACTTCTTCCCAATAGCTAGTCCAGTGAGGTCCATAGAGTTTGGGTTACCCTACAGCTGGTAATGGTTGACCAACGGATTGTCGCCTTCCTCTCTGCCCATTCCTTAATAATGTTTAACAGCTCAACTGAGGGAATATCAATATTCCTACATGAAACTGTTTCATCCAAGGCCGAACCTGCTCTGGCGCACCCGTCCGCCATCTTATTTCCCTGAATGCCTTCATGCCTTGGAACCCAAACTATCTTGACGTTAATTCTTTTAAGTCGAGTTAGAGATTGAATGCATTTTAGTACACCCTCCGATTTTATCCTCCTTGAATGCAGCGCCTTAATTGCTGCCAGACTATCAACACAAGTTTCTATAGTTTTGGTCTCTAAACTGCGCCTCGGTAATAGCATAAGCCACGGCCTGAAAATCCGTTCAGATATCGAGTTGCCTGAGTGATACAGAAAGTTCGAAATCCTTGGAAAATAATCCCGTGGCAGAATTTTCTTTCCAGTCTTCCCTCTCAGGGAATGCAACTGAGAAGGGTGTGGCAAAACTCATGAAGGAAGTCATATAATCTGTTTGTCTTCCCAGGAAATGCCCTCTTACTTTTTATAGAAGGATGCCATATCCCCTACGGTGACGCCTGAAGTTGCCGGACTCACTGAGCCTGTAAATACTAATAAAATTCTTTGTTCTTTTCCAGTCTCACCACCTGCCTTTCAGTACTATTTCTTTGAATATGTACTATAGATAGAATTTCTCTTCTCACTGAGGCACCAAACAAAAAAAAAAAAAAAAAAAAAAAAAAAAAAGATACTGTTCGAAAAATGTTCATGGTCCTACGGTATCTTTAAATGGTCTTACGAAACTTGTATAATGAAAAACTGTTATAAAGCACAGAGAGAATATCAAGGGAATTGTTACGGAGTACAGAGAAGTTCTTGAGCTTTTAGAACAGGTTTTAAAGCATGATGGATTTACGGAAGGATTAATTGTCAACTACGCTCACTATGATACTCCGGCTAATCCTTATGAATAAATTCCAGATTCACTTTAAAAATCAGTCCTTAATTTGAGGGCATCTTTTACATTTTTTTTAAGTGTTAATTGATCGTCACGAACATGCCATTTGACACTCTTGGACTTCTGCCTTTGGCGATACTTAAAAGAAAAAGCGCGCAACGATAAACCAAGAACAACGCAAGAGCTAAAGGATGAGATAATTCGGCATATCAAGGACTTTGAACTTACTTTTCAGAGTTATTTAAAATATGTAGCATTGCAGAGAATCCGCGGCGAGCATTTGGCCGTTATTTTATTTCCCACATAATTTTCATACATCCTTCTATGATAATAAAAAAATATTAAGATAATTCTTGGAAAACTTTTTGTTTTATTTTTTTTTTATAATGGGACGAAACTAAAAGAAAAGGGAGAGATAATTTCCCAATAATATAATTAATGATTACCTTTAATTCTTTTTTACAATTTCTCTAAAAAGCATTTTGCGAATAAATTGTAAATTGCTTTTCGTATAACATTTTATCAAATAACGTGTACTTCAGTTTCAACTCGGCTGCAAAATCAACAATTAAGAAAAAAAAAAAAGAAAGAATTAAAACAGCAATAAAAACACTCAAGTAGCCTCGACCCTTTTTTCAACGGCATTTCACTGCTAATGAGTGCATAATGGATGGAATAGAATGAAAGGGCAAAGAGGCCAAACAAAATATTTTCATTTAAATTCCCGATAATGCAAAAAGAGAATGGCCAAAAAAAAAAAAACAGAAAAAATTCAATTGAATTTCACTGTTATAAACAAAAGTTCTAATAAAAGCAATTTTTATGGCATATATGGGGAGTTCATAAATTAAAAAATTTCCATACACACACAACAAAATTCGAAGGACCACAAAAAATGTCAGGTAGCAGCAAAATGTAATAAACATTTTTTTCCCATTATTATTCATGTCGTCTATTGTGAATAGTTTCTTAAACACTTATTGTGGACTCAAACCTTTTAGATGGCCTAAAATTACCTAATCCAAATATATCATTGATTACAGAACTCGTCATATAAGAAGCCATTTCATATATTTTTTTTATCTTGGACCAGCACTCAGGGGATGACCCCTATATATGCAATGCATTGCGCCGGAACTGAAAACGAGGGGATAGTATTGAGGGGACAGATTAGGAAAGATGAGTAGACAGTTTTTTTTTGTAGCTATTTCGACCTTTTACTTCGCCGGCTAATTTTTGCTACAGGACCGACGAAGAAGGGTGCTGCTGTTACTCTGCTTTTTTAGTACATGATCGTGTCAGTCGCTGCCAATTATGTTCAGTCACCAGTGAGACTATGCCTTCATCATTGAAACAGGCTGGCAACAACTAACACAACCACGCACTAATGCTGATCAGAAGAATTCAACACTATATTTCATGACTCAGCGCGGGCACGAACTCAGGACCCTGCGCTTCATAGTCGCGTGTTCTACTACTTCAGCCAACAGCACCCACAGGACAGAATTACATTAGACATGGGAGCTCAAATGATTTCTTCCAACAAAAAAAAAAAAAAAAAAAAAAAAAAAAAAAAAAAAGCTGGTATACTTTCAAACGCAATAGATGGCGCACTTAATAAAATTATTATATGCCAAACAATTTTTTTATGGTACACTTTTGAGCTTTTTATCGTCCATCAATATTGATCAAGTATATATCATTTAAAAGATATTTTTGTGTAGATAAGCAGTATATAAATATTTTTTTCCTAAGTTTTAGAATACAAATTATAGAAAGCACGTCAAATTTGACTAAAATTAACACGAAAATCCCGAAATCGACTCCACATAACAAAATTCGCCATCAAAGTACAGATTAAAACAGCTACAACAAAGTCTGCTTCTTCTAATCTTTCTTCATCTGTCTTCTCAATACTAACGTCTCCTTTCCAGCTCCGGCATAAGGGACTAAATATGTTGAGGTCATCCCCCAAAATACCCGTTCTACTAACATAAAAATAATTCTCGACTCAAACCTTTTAATGCACTAAAATAAGCTAGTTCAAAAGTCAAAAAGCAAAAATGCTTTTAAGCCCCATAGATGGCGCAGTTAGTAAAAAAAATCATATATAAAAGTATATTAATAAGCCTTAGATTTTTTGTGGTGCACTTTTAAGTATTTTGTCGTTCATCAATATAGGCAAACTATACATGATTGAAAAGGTATTTCTGTGTAGATAAGCACAACATAAAAATGTTTTCAAAAATTTGCATCATAAAAACTATACAAAACATCTTAAATTTAATGAAATAACAACATTAAAATCTATTTATTTTATGTAAATTGTTTCCAACAGGCTATAGGTTCAAATCTGCGAAACTGCAAATTATTTTTTATTTTATTTTAATAAATGAACGTGATTACATTCTATTTATTATTTTTCAGAGTGGAATATTAGGAATATTTTTCATAGTCATTAAACCAGCAGAACGGATCAGTACTGATTTCGAGGCCGCTACGCCATCTCATCAGCGTTCTTTGTTCAATTTTTCCACTGTTTCAAGTGGTGCTAGTTATTTATTATATTTATTTTATTTTTGTTTTAGACTTGCAAACGCTACATTTATAAATATTCAAAAATTTCTGTATAATTTTTTTATGGCTGGTAGACAGGCAACCAAAATTTATTTTTTTTGTGTGTGTGTGTGGAACGAGGGGATGTATATAGGGACATACATTTCTTAATTTGCTTCAATTTAATTTTTTTTTATTTAAATAATCTTATTTTAAAGAAAGAGTTATTTTACATGTAAATGTCAAGAGTTCGAATTTTGGCATACGGGCGGTCTAAGGATATACAAATACGTCACACATTTTTGTGGTACACTTTAAGATATGCTATCATGCACCGATATTTATCAATTATATATGATTCGAAAGGTATTTTACTGTAGATATGTAATAAATAAACAAAATCAACAACAAGATCTTTTGATATCATTTTTGTTTAGTAAAAATGTTTATATTAACTGCGATCCTATTTAATATTATTTGCCAGAGAAGACTATTTGTCAAGACAATTTGTGTTGCTGCTCCACTTTTCTATAAATTTTTTTTCCCCAATTCCAGAAAACATCTTAATGAAATACCCCATTCCTTTAAGTACACGTAAAAACACTTAAGCCAACAAAAGGGTTGTAAACTAAAAGTGTACTAAGGACGAAAAGGAAAATGAATAATGAAAATATATTTGTGTAATATATATTTTTTTTTAAATTTATATTGATGAAAAAGGTAAAATCATTTGCACTTAATAATTGGAAAATTTTATGGATTATACTTAGAGCGATTAAAAAGTTTTTTTTATAATGATATAAAATCGAAGCAATTAACTTGCAAAGTAAAGAACAAGTAAGTATAGGTAAAATAATTAATTTATATTATTTTTTATTTTATTTAATTTTTTTTGTTTTAAGACAAAGGAGCTTTTAGTAAAGAAAATGTATTCCATAAGCAAGGAAAATTTATAAGATGATATTTTACAGCATAAAATATAATGGGAAATAATTTTCAGTCATCATGAGATATAAATATACATATATTGAAGTTTTTGTGTGGTGCAAAGAAACATGAGTACTAATGCTGGAATTGAGCAAAATTTGAGAAATTGAATTTAAGCTGAATTTCCCTCGTTCTGTGGAATATTAAATATATCTTTCTGCATATACATAATTTCAAGTAACTTAGCCAAACAATATTAATTAATTGCGGCTTTAAAAAAATAGTTTAAACAAGTAAAAACGTTATATTCTACCGGGTCGAATCTTAAATACCCTCCAAATATTTTGTAAGTAAATTAAAATATTTAATTTGGTGGGACAGAGTTCCTTTAAGACATCTCTGTACCCAATTTTAGGTCCCTATTTTGAGAGAGTCATTCCGGGAAGGGCCATGGGACAGACGTTTCACCTCTGCAAGATCAGAGAACATCTCAGTTTCTTATAGGCTTAAGGAATACAAATTGTTCAATATTTACACAATTTTTGCGTATAATATTGTAAGTCAACGCCCACTAAAGGGGGCGGGGTCCAAAAATAGACCATATCATGTTTTCCACAGACGAAAGTATGGGCATTGCTAGATCGTCTCAGACTTCATTACTGATCAAGAATATATATACTTTATGGGGTCTAATTCTTTTTGCAGGGTATTAAACTGTATTTTGTCGGGGTCTCTCTGGCAAGGGCATTGGGGGAGACATTTCCCCTTTGCCATAAAACTCTAAAAATAAATGTTTGGGATAATTATATGTAAAATTTATTAAAAAAAATTTTTTTTTGATAGGGTCATTTCGAGGGCAAAGGGGGAAGGGCAGAGGAGTGCCAGGTTACGTCTCAGCTTCGTTATTAAAGCTTAGAAATTTTATTTTTAAGGAATGTAGGCTTAAGTAAAACAATTTGTTAAATTTTTACACTATTTTTGCATATAATAACGCCCACTAAAGAAGGCGGGGTGCAAAATTATTTATTTTTATTTTATGGTTCCAAGTTTAACGCGTTGGACCTGCTTTCACATTAAAAAATATATCATTTGCTTAACAAAATTACAAAAAAATTTTAAAAATTATGTTGTTTTTTAGAGGTTGGTTTAGTTCTTCTTAGGGGAACTTTTTTCCCTCTTGCCCGATTTAGCCCATTTCCGAACTTAACCTGTGCTATCCTTCAAGATATATTTATACCAAATTTCAAAAGTCTGGCTCTATTCGTTTTGACTGCATCGTGTTTTCCACATACGGACGGACGGACGGACATGCTCAGATCGTCTTAGATTTCATTACTGATCAAGAATATATATACTTTATGGGGTCTCAGATGGATATTTCGCTGCCTCCTTACAAACGGAATGACAAAGTGAATATTCTTTTTTGGAGGGTATAAAAATATCCCTCTTTTTGGCAGCCGAGGTTATGTGAAGACCTCTCGCAGAGGAACTTATAGTATGTCATAGTTTCACCTGCTGGTTCAAAACATTTAAAATAATGTTTTAAATATAATTTAAAACATTGCGGGGGCACGCGCACTTGTTCATTGTAAATTGACAACTAAATTCAATTACTTGAACATAAATAACAAAGAAGCTTTAGTTATCAGCAGCCGATGGCTCTGGAAAAAGCGAAAGAGATACATGGAATATTGGGAATATTAATCGTCAGGGTTGGGGAATTTCGTACTAACTTGTAAAAATGAATGTGGGAACTTCTCATATTCAATTTTCGTTAAAATATTGGTTAAATAGTTGATATTCCTACTAACTAGCACCACTTGCAAAAGTGGAAAAATTGAACAAAGAACGCAGATGAGATGGCGTAGCGGCCCCGAAATCAGTACTGATCCGTTCTGCTGGTTTGATGATTATTGAAAAATATTCTTAATATTCCAATCTTAATATAAAATTAATAAATAGAATTTGAACAAATTCATTTATTAATATAAATAATAAAAAAATGGTTTGCAGTCTTGCAAATTCGAACTTAAGCCCGTTGAAAAAAAGTAACAATTTACATAAAAAAGTTCGACTAATAAAAATTCATACATAATTAATAAATTTTTATGTCAACATGCGATGCCTTCTGCCAATTAGAGAAATTTAAAAAATTCCCTTTAACTACAAATATCAAGGGAATTTTTAAAAGCATTTTATTTAGTCTCTAGCACCTATAGAAAAGCTATTAAAAAAATTTTCATATAAGTGTTTTTTTCCTTGTGCAAGTATGAGACTTAAATAAAATAGCAAGATTTTAGTGTTGCTTTTTTTAAATTTTTTTGCAAAAAAAATTTTTTTTTTTTTTTTTTTTTTTTTTTTTTAAATTTTTATATTGTGCTTATTTACTCAAAAATAGCTTTCAAATAATATATGCTTCATTAATATCGGCAAACGACAAGCTGCTTAAAAGGGTACCACAAAACTATGTGATAAGGATTTATATAGAAGAAAAGCGTTTTTGTAGATGTTGTGTCGTAGATATAATTTTAATTTTTATGGTTTCAAAAGTGGAAAAAAGTGATTAAATTTTTTTACTCGAAAGAGCACATTATGCTACAATTTCCCATAGGCTGTTTGCCAGTTTTAATCCTTGACGTGTATCAAAACCACGACCTGTGTCTTAATATTCTAGCATAAATTTCCCATGTTTTTAACGTTCCTGCAGAAGTGAAAATTTTAATCCTATTAAAACACTTTTATATGTAAAGGATGCTAAAATCTGCTTATTATTTGAAGTAATATTTATTTTTATCAAAAAATTTTCTCTCAATATTCCAATTAATTGTATATCAAATACAACAACAAAAAAGTCCTTTATTCGCTAAAAAAATTTTCCCCCTTATTATTGTTTATTTACTCGATATTTACAGTGATAACAAACAACACAAACACAATATATATGAGATCCTTATAAAACACTGCCTGCTACGCCTTTCAAGGATAATTACTCGAAATTAGCTGGGCTTTTGAAAAGCTTTGAAGCACAGCAGGAGCAGCAGCTCTAAATTGTACATGTTTGTGTGCAACACTGCAGACTCATATTGTATGTGAACAATTTAATTTGTATGTTCTGCATACTTGTCGTACCTTTTGTACTGTGCTGTCGATTGTCAATCATGGGAATTAAACTCCAAAATGTTTAGTTAAATACACGGCCATGTCACGATAACGCAAATACATGCGAGAGCAATCGCAAAAGAAAAACAAAAACAAAAAAAAAGATAGTGAATTGCATGAGTAGGAGCCATAGTCTGAGTACCTGAACCAGGTAATACAATTCGATTCTTCGCACATGAAAACTGCCAAAAAAAAAAAAACTCAAATAGGAGTCATAATTAACTTGCATGCAGTGATTTTTCTTATGATTTCTCTGGCACGATATATTAAACGAACTTTAGAACATTTCCTCCTAAATTAATGTTTGTTTAGAAAATGGCTGGCAGGCAAAAGGCAGATGATGAACACAAACAACAAAAAAACCAGAACCCTTAAGCGCTTACACTCCCACACACACACACACACACACTCACCCAAATGAGAGATTATATCCTTTAAACACACACTCACTCACTTATAACCTTTTATACTCCCACCACAAGGCCGATAAGGAGAAAGTGTGCTTGCGTGTGTGTGTTAGCGTGTGTGTGTTTGTGTGTGTGTGTGTGTGTGAGTATGTGCCATTGCTATGAAACAATTGTGGCTTGAGATTACTTTACGGTTGGTTAGTTTAACCTATGTTGACATCGTCTCGATGGTATTTGACGCCTGAATAGTTTAAACATTCTATCTCATTGCAACAATACGAACAATAACAACAACAAGAACAACATCATTAGCAGCATCAGCACCAGCAGCCAAAAATAGCAGCTACATAAACTACAACAACTACAAAACATACGTGCAACAATATAATTTCTACCACATTCTCTAATGCATGCTTACATGTACAGCCATAGAACAACAACAACAGCAGCAGCAACAACAACAACAGCAATAATATTCAATACAAACTAAAACATTGTATGGATTAGCAGTCCGTTTTTCTGCAGTTCCTTACTGCGGCAAAGGAGTGCACAATATGAAAATGGCCAGCAGAATATTTAAATCCATTAAAACCTCTAGTGTAGTGGTCTTTGGTATTTTTGGCTTCAGGTTTAGGATTACACTCAAAGAAATCGTTACAACTTTTCGATAAATACAAATAATTCTTAAACTGGAAAAATTTTTAATTTTATTTAAATAAGAATTTGTTATGCAGATACAAGTTCAAAACTGCCATCAGAAAACTAAAAACATCTACTTTAAGAATTTTTATTACATTCACAGTATTTTTTTTTTTATATTAAAAGTGGAATATTTGGAATAAAATATATATATATATATATATATATATATATATATATACAATATATATATATATATATATATATATATATATATATATATATATATATATATATATAAAATTCATAAAAATTCTTAAAAAATAATTTGCAGGTCGCAGACTTGAACTTGAGTTTGAATAAAAAAATCACGATATCTATTACTCTTCTCAGCACTTTAAAAAATATTATTATTAAGACAAATATTTTTTATTAAGAGTTAAGTTCAAATCTGCAAACTGCACATTATTTTTTAAGGGTTTTATTAAATTTAAATTATTTTGTTATTAAGAGTGGAATATTAAGAAAATCATTATTAATCATTATTCTAAATATTCCGAATTAACAAAAAAAAATTTAAATTTCTTAAAAATTCTTAAAAAATAATTTGCCCTTCGCAGATTTGAACTTGGGTCTGAATAAAAAAATCACGATATCTGTTACTCTTCTTAGCATTTAAAAAAATATTATTATGTATTAAAACAAGAATTTTTTATTAAGACTCAAGTTCAAATCTGCGAACCGCTAATTATTTTTAAAGGATTTTTATTGAATTTAAATTATTTTTTTATTAAGAGTGGAACATTTACAATCAAAATTTATATAAATTTAATTAAAAACTTAAAAAAACTCAAGTTCAAAACTGCAATCAGCCGTTTTTTTAATGAACGTTTATTAAATTCAAGGTATTTTTATTGTAAAATAAAATATTTTTTTGTAACAAAAAAAATTTAATATAATAAAAATTCTTAAAAAATAATTTGCACTTCGCAGATTTGAACTTGGGTCTGAAAAAAATAAATCACGATCTCTATCACTCTTCTCAGCACTTTAAAAAATATTATTATTAAGACAAATATTTTTTATTAAGAGTTAAGTTCAAATCTGCAAACTGCACATTATTTTTTAAGGGTTTTATTAAATTTAAATTATTTTGTTATTAAGAGTGGAATATTTACAACAAAAAATTATATAAATTTTATTGAAAATTAAAAAAATTATTTGAAGATTGCAGATTTGAACTTGAGTCTCAATAAAATATTCTTATATTAATAACATTTCTTAAATTGCACAGAAGAGTCATAGAGCCCAAGATTTTTTATTCAGCCTCAAGTTCCAAGCTGCAATCAGCCGTTTTTTTAATGAACGTTTATTAAATTCAAAGTATTTTTATTATAAAATATATTTTTTTGTGACAAATAAAATTTAATTCAATAAAAATTCTTAAAAAATAATTTCCAATTTGCAGATTTGAACTTGAGTTTGAATAAAAAAAATATCGATCTCTATCGCTCTCCTCTGCAATTTAAAAAATATTATTATTAAGACAAGAATTGTTTATTGAGACTCAAGTTCAAATCTGCGAACTGCTAAATATTTTTTAAGCATTTTTATTAAATTTAAGTTATTTTGTTTTTAAGAGTGGAATATTTAGAATAAAATTTTATATAAATTTAATTAAAAATTTTAAAAAATTATTTGCAGAGTTGAACTTGAATCTCAATTAAGTATTCGTATCTTAATAATATTTCTTAAATTGTAGAACTCAAGATATTTTTATTCCGACTCGAGTTCAAAACTGCAATCAGACATTTTATTTAATGAATTTTTATTAAATTCAAACTATTTTTATTATAATTACTATTTTTTTAAGTGAAATATTTCACTTTTATTTAAAAAAAAGTTGAATTTAATAAAAATATTTGAAAAATAATTGGCAGTTCGCAGATTTGAACTTGAGTCTGTATAAAAAAATCACGATCTCTTGCACTCTTCTCTGCAATGTAAGAAATATTATTAAGATAAGGAGATTTTATTCAGACTCAAGTCCAAATCTGCGAAGTGCAAATTATTTTTTTTTAAGAATTTTTATTAAATTCGTATTATTGTGTCATTAAGACCGGAATATTTAGAATAAAAAATATTAATTTAAATTTAATGAAAGTTCTTAAAAAATAATTTGCGGTTCGCAGATTTGAACTCGAGTCTGAATAAACCAACATCACTTCTCTGCAATTCAAGAAATATTATTATTAAAAAATAAATATTTTATGCAGACTCAAGTTCATATCTGCAAATAGCAGATTTTTAAGAAGTCCTATTAAATTTAAACTACTTTTTTATTAAGAGAAACATATTTAGTAAAAAAAAAAAATACTTTAAATTTAATACAAAATTAAAAAAAAATAATTTGGTGATCGCAGATTTGAACTTGAGTCTGTATAAAAATCACGATCTCTATCACTCTTCTCTGCAATTTAAGAAATATTATTATTAAAACAAGAATATTTAATGCAGACTCAAGTTCATATCGGCAAACAGCAGATTTTCAGGAAGTCCTATTAAATTTAAACTAATTTTTTATTAAGAGAAGAATATTTAGTAAAAAAAATACTTTAAATTTAATAAAAAATTAAAAAAAAAATAATTTGGTGATCGCAGATTTGAACTTGAGTCTGTATAAAAATCACGATCTCTATCACTCTTCTCTGCAATTCAAGAAATATTATTATTAAGACAAGAATATTTTATGCAGACTCAAGTTCAAATCGGCAAAAACGGCAGGTTTTTAAGAATTTTTATTAAATTTAAACTACTTTTTTATTAAGAGTGGAATATTTAGTAAAAAAAACCTACTTTGAATTTAATAAAAATTCTTTAAAAAAAAATAATTTGCTGATCGCAGATTTGAACTTGGATCTGAATGAAACATATCCCGATCTCTGTAACCCTTCTATACAATTTAAGAAATATTATTAAGACAAGAATTTTTTATGCAGACTCAAGTTCAAATCTGAAAACTGCAGATTTTTAATAATTTTTATCAAATTCTATTTATTTTTAGTTTTTATCCGATTTTAATTAAAAATAAGTTGAATTTAATAAAAATTCTTAAAAAATAATTTAAAGATTTAAACACGGAAGGTTGTTGTCCGAGCTACTCCCATATAACTACATGTATTCTATTTCTTAGTCGTGTAGTTGGTAGCCTACTGTGATGAATGTGTTTAAAGCGTTATCCTGCAATATTACACATAGGTGGCAATAATTCTGCAAAGTCTGGTTTTTGTACAGAATTTACAAAAAAAATTTATGTGTACTACAGAACAGTGGCAGCAAAACACTTTTTACCACGGATCACATCATGTCTTCCCAAACACAATAGTGACGCTTAGTGTGTGGTTAATTAGTAATTCTATACAACTTATTTCTTTGAGTGTATTTATAAAGCAAAGACCATTATATCTGCATTTTATATGGTATTAAACATGTTACTGTCCCTGACAATAAAACCAAATGAAATTAAATTTAAGGAATATATATATATTTTTTTGGCCCCCAACATAACTGAAATATATAATTTATGCAGCAAAAAGAAAATCACAAAATCCAAAACACTTTCCAAGGGAATTTCACTTTAAAGTGAGCATTTTACGAAATACTAAAGGACAACACACTTTCGTTGTAGATGCAAAATACTGGTAACGAAAATCGTTAATAATTGTCTTGAAATTGTTTACGATTCGATACGTTTCGTATCAATAAACGTCATCATGTTGGACACGTAGATAATTTCTTACTTTGTAAAGCAGGATAATTTTGCGACACTTCACTGAACAAGGACATGATGCATTTGCAGACAGTTGTGCTGTCAGTGGCAGGAGTTTTCCTTACTTTTGCCTGTGTACAATTTAGTGTAGGAGGTACGAGTTCTTAGCCTCAGCAGTAAATGGAAATTTGGGAAATTTAAATTTAAGAAAATTTAATAGAAAAATTTCAACATCGTTTTTTTCTTTTCTAACAAACCATTCTTATAAACACTTTTACCCTTTACCATTTATTTCTTATACATCTTCAGCAATGCTGTCCTTTGAACTTAAGCTGTCATTTGTTTTTAGCTAAAACTCATAAATTTCTATTGCATTTTTTCCAACATTCATTTTTTTTTCCTTTGTCCTCTTGGCACCACTTCCTTTAAATCTTATTTGCTTGCAAGAACAAGATAAAAAATAGCAAAAAAAAAAGAATCCCGCAAAAAAAATTTACTGGAAAAAATGTAACTATTGCATTTGTGAACGAAAACCGAAATAAAAATAAAAACTCAAACGAAAATAAAACCGAATCATGAATTACGTTTCACATTGAATATGAATTTTTTTCTCCATATTATTGTGACAAATCTATAAGATCCTTGGCGTACAACAACAAAAAAAAACAAATGTACGACTGCACTCGAAAATAATATGTTTAAAAGAAAGACACTAAAATATATTTGAAATTTGTATGAATTATGATGTAAAGAAAATCTAAGGACAGTGCAAAATGTGAAAAAAATGTGATTTCAACTCAAATGAGGCAAAAAATTGCTGCTTTATGGATGGCAAAAAGAGTTTGAAAAGTTCAACAAAAAAATTTATGTGTCCCAAACACTTTAACAAATAATTTATGGCAAAGTTATTTCCCTTTTTTTCTTAAATAAAATGCATTTATTTAACTGAATGATCAAAATGATTATACCAAACTTTAAATTGTACTTTTCCTATGCTTCAAATCTATAAGAAGATTTAAATGCAACAAATAAATTTTTATAGTAAAAAATATTTCCACAGTAGAAGGGCAGTTTTTTTCAATTTTTCAAGACGCATTCAACGAAAATGTAGAGAAAGAATATTTTTCTAATATTTTTTTACATAAAACTTTGAATACAAGACTTACACAAGATTTTCTCTGCCGAGTAATAGTAGCGAATAGGTACGAAAATTATCTTTAAACATATTTTAAGTTTTCAATGATTTCTGCCGCATTAGTTGAACCTACAGCTTAAATGTCTTTTTATATTTATAATAAACTTTTATTACCAAAATTTTTGTAGGAACAATAGAATCTTTTGTGCGCACAATATTTCCTTAATTTCTTATATAAAAATAGTTTTTTCACCTGTTCCATAATGTACTTTTTCCGAAAAGTACCTTTTCCAAAAAGTAGTTTTTCTCAAAAGTACTTATTCCAAAAAGTCCTTTTCCAAAAAGTAGTTTGTCCAAGAAGTATTTTTTCCAAAAAGACCTTTTTCCACAAAGTACGTTTTCGAAAAATGTACTTAAAAAACTTTTTCGACGAAGTACTTTTTCCAAAACGAACGCTTTCCAAAAAGTAATTTTTCAAAAAGTACCTTTTCCAAAAAGTAGTTTTTGCAAAAAGTAGTTTCTCCAGGAAGAAGTTTTTCCAAAAAGTCCTTTTCCAAAAAGTAGTTTGTCCAAGAAGTATTTTTTCCAAAAAGTACTTTTTCCAAAAAGTCCTTTTTCCACAAAGTACTTTTTCGAAAAATGTACTTAAAAAAACTTTTTCGAAGAAATACTTTTTCCATAACGTACGCTTTCCAAAAAGGTTTTTTTTCAAAAAGTAGTTTTCTCAGAAAGTACTTTTTTCAAAAATACTTTATTCAAAATGTACTTTTTCCATAAACAAATTTTTTTAAAAAGTACTTTTTCCACAAAGTACCTTCTCAGAAAAAGTACTTAAAAATAAACTTTTTCCAAAACGAACTTTTTTCAAAAAGAACCTTTTCCAAAAATTAGTTTTACCAAAAAGTAGTTTTACCAAAAAGTAGTTTTTCCAAAAAATACTTTTTCCAAAAAGTTCCGTTTCCAAAAAGTCCTCTTTCCACAAAGTACTTTTTCCAAAAAAGTACTTGAAAAAAAAACTTTTTCAAGAAGTACTTTTTCCAAAAATAATTTTTTTTACACAGTCCTTTTTCCAAAAAGAAATTTTTTTACAAAGTACTTTTTTCAAAAAGAAATTTTTTCACAAAGTACTTTTTTCAAAAAGTACTTTTTTCAAAAATACTTTATTCAAAATATACTTTTTCCATACACAAATTTTTTTTAAAAGTACTTTTTCCAAAACGTTATTTTTCCACAAAGTATTTTTTCCGAAAAAGTACATAAAAAGTACTTGAAAATAAACTTTTTTTCTCTAAAAAGTACTCTCACCTAAAAATGATTTTTCCAAAAACTCCCTTTTCCAAGAAAGTACATAAAAAAACTTTTTTCAAGAAATACTTTTTCCAAAAAGCAGCTTTTTCAAAAAAGTACTTTTTCCAAAAAGTACTTTTTTTCAAAAACCACTTTACAAATAAGTAAATTTTCTTAAAAGTTATTTTTTAGAAGAGTAGTCTTTCCGCAATTTACTAAAAAAAAATTTCCAAGAAGTACTTTTTCCAAAAAACACCTTCTGGAAAACGTACCTTTTCAAAAAAATACCTTTTCCAAAAAATACCTTTTTTTAAACCCACTTTACATTACAATTGAGTAAATTTTCTTAAAAGTTCTTTTTTCAAAAAGTAGTCTTTCCAGAAAGTATTTTAAACAAAAAAACTTTTTTCAATAAGTACTTTTTTGCAAAAAGTACCTTTTCAAATAATTACCTTTGAAATAAGCATCTTTCCCAAAAAAGAAAATATACATATTCACTGTTTTCAATAAAATACCCTTTCGGCGAAATACTTGAAATAAAATTGTTTCAGTACTTTTCCTAAAAAAAATTACTTTTTCAAAAATTCCCTTTTTTGCAAAAGCCCCCGTTTTAAGTGAGACGTTAACGCATTTCATAAAATAACATTATCAAAAGTATGTTTTTCAAAAAGTTGCATCTTAAAAAAAAACCGATTTATCATTAACAAAACAAGTAGCCAAAACGGGCAAGATTTTACCCCTTCTAATTGCGTAAGTAAACTTTTATATTTTGCCAAAACATATTCAAGATTCTTTTCAGAAGAATAGAATGCGCCCAGGAGTTGTCTGCTGCCTGAAATAGTTCGCTGGATGTCCGCAGTGTAAAAAGTGAGTTTTAACACCCTTTTTAACCTAAAGAAGTACATGTACCAAAAAAAAAAGTACCCAAAAAAGGTACCAAACACATGTCGTTTTATTATTTAGCCGTTTTCGTCTGTTTTTACAACTTTTGAGTCTATCTATGGTACTTTCCGAGATATAAAGATAAAGATTTTACCCTTTTGGCCCTTTTTTTGGAATTTTCGAAAATTCCCTTTTAGTGGAGCTGGACATTAAATTGTTGTTGGCTGGGCTGGGCTGGATCATAAGTTAGTCAATAACTTCCGAGACTACTGAATGTTCCTGCGAAAACTGTAACGAACCAGAAGGAGAAATAAAGAAAATTGTATCCAAATTATTGGGAGTTTCCTTTAGTAGTTGGAATAATTTGGGAAACTTTATAATACAGCAAGAAACTTTTTTTACTTTTAATTGGGGAATAACAACTGATTCGTTCGGCTTAGCCCCTGACGTCCTTAAAACTTTTTCCCTTTAATAAAAAATGCTATTTGACAAATTTATTTATTTTTCCTTGTTAACAATCAGTTTGTAAAGAAATCTGTAAGCAGATTTATTACTACCAGCTGCCAGTATTTACCTGGAAAAATAAAACTCTTTCTGCAGCCTGAAGTAATCCCAACGTCCCTCGGCCATTTAGAAATGTAAGACAAACAACACCGCCACAGCAACAACAATAACAACAACAATGACAGTTTTTACATGCACGAGTATAAAGAAAAGGTTCATAGGATTATATGGAGTTGAACTCTACTTTCAGTGTTTCCCTTTTCTGCGTCTGATTATACACATTTATGATTTTTCCTGACGTAGGAAAAACTAAACAAATATTTTCCCAAGTTTACTTTCAATTATCTAGAGTTATGTGATTTTTTTACAAATCAAGTTGCCTCATTTTTCCACTTTTTTTATATTTTTTTCTTTATGTAGTCGCACTTGTAAAAACTGGAGGAGAACAACTTAAATGTATTGCTGTAGATTTCCATCTCGTTCTTATAAATATTAATATAAAATGCGTAAAGTTTGCCCACTTCTGGTTGCTTCCCCGTCGTCGTCTTCTTCTTCTTCTTAAGCCATTTATATTTACCTTTTAAAGTGTCACCATCCATCCAATATTGGCATATCAATCTTTATGACGCACTTGGAAATCCAATATTTTTTATCAGCATGGGACACTAAATGATAAGTAAGACAAACCTGATTGGATTCAAGACGTTGGCAGAAAAAAACATGCAGAAACAATATTTTATATAAAAAAAAATTATAGGAAAATGTTATAAATGGTATCAAGGATTATAAATGTTTTAGTAACAAGAATTTCGTGAAAACTTTATTGAGTTGCTAAGAAATCCTCAACGATATTAAAACAAAAAAATATATATATTTTGTAGTTTTTCATGGACAGGGAAAAAACTTTTGTACTCCAATAATTTTGGCATGTATTTCAATAAAATATATTTTAATGTACGAGGTCTGTTCAAAATTTTAGGTAAATTTAAAATTTACTCAAAATAGCATACACACTCGTATATTTATTCAACAATCGCTAATTTGATTCCTTCAAATTACTTATCCTCAGGTACAATATACGAGGACTGTTCCAAAAAAAAGAGAAAAATTTTAATTTTTCCCAAAACATTACTTTTATATTCCTGAATTCCTATATGGTCTCCACCAAAATAGTCCACTCAGATGCAATATACGCTATATACGAGGGCTGTTCACAAAAAAAATAGGCTGAATTTTCGTTCTTCTCAAAAAATTGTTATTTAATGACCGCTTTCTATATGGCTTACAGCAAAGTATTTCTCCTTACATACAATATACGAGGCCTGTTCCAAAAAAAGAGAAAAATTTTAATTTTTCTTAAAACATTACTTTTATATTCCTGAATTCCTATATGGTCTCCACCAAAATAGTCCACTCAGATGCAATATACGAGGGCTGTTCACAAAAAAATAGGCTGAATTTTCATTCTTCTCAAAAAATTTTTATTTAATGACCACTTTCTATATGGCTTCCATCAAATTACTTCTCCTCACATAAAATATACGAGGCCTGTTCCCAAAGAATTGAAAAAAAATTAAATGAATTTTAATTTATCTCAAAATAAATTCTTTATATTCATCAATTTCTATGTTGTCTGCATCAAAATAGTCCCTTCAGATGCAATATACGAGGCTCGTTCCAAAAAAAAAAGTAGCTGAATTTTTATTTAATAGTAAATTTCTACACTGTTTCCATCAAAGTATTTCTCCTGAGAAATAATATAAGAGGCCTGTTCCCAATAAAGTTAAGTGAATTTTAATTTTGCTCAAAATAATACGAAATCCATTCAAAAATGTTCATTTAAAAAAAAATTTATTTCTTCAACCATTTCGTTTCGTTCACCTTCAAAGTAGTTCTGCACAGAAACAACATACGAGGTCTGTTCAGAAAAAATTAGGTGAATTTTAATTTTTATCAAAATAAAGCTTGATGAATATAACAAATTCTATCTTGTCTTCTTCAAACTAGGCCATCCAAATGCAATATACGAGGTCCGTTCCAAATAAAAAATAAATGACATTTCATTTTTCTCACAAAAAGTATTTATTTCTTCCTCAATTTCTGTTCGCTTCCGTAGTACTTCTTCACAGGAAAATCATACGAGGTCTGTTCACTAAAATTATTTGAATTTTAAATTGTATCTAAATAAAGTTTTTATATTCATCAATATTTATGCTTTCTTCATCAAAATAGTCCGTTTACACACAATATATACGAGGTCCGTTCCAAATAAAATAAGTAGATTTTTAATTTTTCCCAAAAAGTATTTATTTCTGCATCAACTTCTATTCGCTTCCCTTCCAAATAGTTGTTCGCAGAAATAACATACGAGGTCTGTTTAGAAAAATTAGGAGAATTTTAATATTTCTCGAGCTATTCATTAATTTCCACTTTGTTTCTATAGAAATAGTTAGCTCAGATACACTATACGAGGTCCGTTCAGAAATTTTTAAGGTAATTTTTTTTCAAAAAGTCTATGCTTATTTATCATTTTATATTTTGATTCCTTTAAAATAATTACCCTTAGATACAAAATACGAGGTCTGTTCAAAAATATAAGGTGAGTTTTCTTAAAAAATACTTATCTAATTATTCATTTAAATTTTGATGCCTTTAAAGTATTTCCCCTCTTATATAAAACAGACTCGTTTTTTTTTAATTTTTGAAGCCGTTTCGATGGGGAGCTTTTGCTCTCTCAGCGATTCGGTTTTTATCTGATCAATTGCTGTAAAACCCCATTCTTTTATGAGTATCTTCATGCTTGGGTCTAGAAAATCGTAGTAGGGTGCCAAATCTGTTGAATACGTTGAAAATTTATTGATAAAAACTTAATAATTTTGGAATAAACTTCACTGTCACATGCTTCAAGTTCAAAATTTAATAAAAACTAAGAAAATTGTGTGGCATGAGCCAAATGATATTCAGAGCAATTTCTCTAATAGTAATTCGACGATTCCCCATAACAATTTTTTTCCAATTTCTCAAATATTTTCTTCGGTTGTTGAAGCGGTGGGGCGTTCGCATCTAATGGTAGGTACGTATAAGTATTATCCTCCCAAATTAAACCAAAAGAGAAATAACGCCCAAAAATATATAGCACTAGAAATTTCGTATTTAAAAAAAATATATATTAATAATATAAATAATACAAAATGCAGAGAGTCGATTATTCCACAAAAAAAATTAATTGTAAGTCCCTCATCATAAATTATTTGCTATAGGTTTTGCTAGCCTGCTTTAAGTGGAAGACTAAGAAAAACTGAAATATTTCTTTTAGCCAACACTGACTTAAAAACCATTTACATAACATTTATATTTTTGGTCAGTACTTGTACCAGCAGATTGAAATTTATTAGCCAAAAAGCAAAAAAAAACTTAGATAAAAAACGTCCATTAAAACACAAAATGATGTGGTAAAATCAATGAAGATGTTCAGAGTTTTATGTTGCCTATTACTAACTCAAACGTTCAACAGGTTGTGGCAACTTTTACCAACTATAAAGAGGCTTCTTTTAACAGCCTGTCAAAATATAAAAAATAAAAAAATAAATAAAAAAACATTTTATGTTATTTAACTTTAACATCATGAAAATACTGTGTGTAATGAATACTTTGATATCCTAGTATTATAGACAATTTATTACCAGTTATTGCCAATATGAAACCAAGGAGTGTTTACATTTTTTTTTCTTTTTTTTTCTTTTTGTAAAGGAGTGTAACTTAAATAGTGGAAGAAGAAAAAATAATAAATAAATAAAAATAGTTTTCTTACATTGAAACTTACAATTACGTGTTGTAAAAGCAGGTAAGTGATCCACGTACAATAACAAGACAGCAACACTTAATGTGGTCGAATATGATGTAATAGGTTACAGCCATAAACAGTTTTGGTGTAATATTGTCGTAATAAAGATTCACCTATTTCTTTTTTTTTTAATAAATAATCCACTCTGTCAGGTGCTAAAACAATACTATTTAGGGGGATTTCCTTTCTTAAAACCAAAACAAAATGGAATTATTTAAAAAAGGCAAGAAAATGTGTTCTTTTCTCGTCAATTTTTTGCGGTCTAAAATGGTGGTATATTTTGCTCTAGTATATTCTTTATTCTGGTATATTTTATTCAATAAAGGCTCTATGCTCTAAATATATCATTAATGTTGACATTGCACAGTGGGGGATTTTGAAAAATAATTTTAATAATTATAAATTTTCTAAACACGCTGAAAATATTTTCAAATCGGAATAAACAAAGTTTTTTTATAAAAAATAATTGACCTCTTGCTTAAATAAACGGAATTTATTAAGCTACTTTTTATTTAAGCCAATATTTTCAGTTGTTTTTTAATTGAATTCTATCATTAAAATTCACTGTTACTATGAAATTATTTCGTTATATCAATCATGTGGCATCAATGAACCAATTACATTATTTTGATTTTATCAACAAATTTGTATCAATTAAAATATAGTATCAAATCAATCAATTTCTTTCATTCTAATAAAAAAAAAATATTTCTTTGTATCAATGAAATAGTTTTGTTGCACCAATCATCTTGCTTCATTAAATTAATGACATTATTTTGATTTTATCAACAAATTTGTATCAATGAAAATGTAACTTCAAAATCAATAAATTTTTTTCATTTTGATAAAAAAAAATTATTTTTTTGTATCAATGAAATAGTTTTGTTGCATCAATCATTTTGTATCATTGAATCAATGACATTATTTTGATTTTATTAAAAAAGTTTTATCAATGAAAATTTAGCATCAAATCAATAAAGTTAGTTCTTTCTTGTAAAGAAATTATTTCTTTGTATCAATGAAATAGTTTTGTTGTATCAATCATCTAGCATCATTGAATCAATGACATTGTTTTGATTTTATCAAAAAAGTTTTATCAATGAAAATTTAGCATCAAATCAATAAAGTTATTTCTTTCTTGTAAAGAAATTATTTCTTTGTATCAATGAAATTATTTCGTTGTATCAATGAAATTGGTTTATTGTATCAGTGATATTATTTCGTTGTATCAATGAAATGAAATTATTTCGTTGTATCAATGAAATTGGTTTATTGTATCAATGCAATTATTTCGTTGTGCCAATGAAATTATTTCGTGGTATCAATAAAATTATTTCCTTGTATCAATGAAATTATTTCGTTGTATCAATGAAATTATTTCGTTGTATCAATGAAATTGGTTTATTGCATCAATGAAATTATTTCGTTGTGTCAATGAAATTGGTTTATTGTATCAATGAAATTATTTTGTTATATCAATGAAATTATTTCCTTGTATCAATGAAATCATTTCGTTGTATCAATGAAATTGGTTTATTGTATCAATGAAATAATTTCCTTGTATCAATGAAATTATTTCGTTGTATCAATGAAATTGATTTATTGTATCAATGAAATTATTTCGTTGTATCAATGAAATTATTTCGTTGTATCAATGAAATTGTTTCGTTGTATCAATGAAATTATTTTGTTGTAACAATGAAATTATTTCGTTGCATCAATGAAATTGATTTATTGTATCAATGAAATTGATTTATTGTATCAATGAAATTATTTCGTTGTATCAATGAAATTATTTCTTTGTACGCATCAAAATTAGTTTCAATGAAAATGCAGCATCAATAAAATTATTTCATTCTTATAAAGAAATTATTTCGTTATATCAATGAAATAGTTTTGTTGTAACAATGAGTTTAGTTTATTGCTTCAATGAAATTATTTCATATACATATATGACGAAATATTGATTAAAATAATTTTAACGAAACTTGTATCATTAATACTTGAAGTGGATTGAATTTTAATTAAACTTTTCATGGGACAAAATTCATTGAATGTATAAAGAAATTTCTTTCGAGATTTTCGAACTGCATGTGAAATTGTGATTTCATTTCAAGCCATACCAAAGGGTCTTCTCATCTGTCAAAGTTAAGAAGATCCTGTTGGAAATCCCCATATAAGTAAATTTAATAATTTTCGAAAGATTGTTTCAAAATGATTTTCCTTTTGTGAAAAGGGCAATAAATCTAGATGTTCATGTCCAAACAAAGTAACTGACCCTATAGAATATAAGTTTAACATCTTTTCCCAAATTTACAGTTCAACTTTTCTTTTTCATTTCTAAAAATCTCTTCATAGGAAAAATATTAAAACGAACAGAAGTTTCTTAATGAAATATTCATATTGAGCATTCCATGCAGAAAGTAAAAGGCGAAATATATGTAACAAAATTAAATTGATGAGTGTATATGAGCAAAAAAAAAAACAAAAAAAAAGAGAAAAATTAAAAAAAGACCCCTGCAGTAAAACATGAATCTCGTAGTTGTTAGAAGAAAAACATGTTGAAACACATTTATAAATGTTAAATGGAAACTGCAGTATGCTGTTGCAACTTCTACATAACCGAACAATGTATGTATGTACATATATACGAAAACACTCACACACACACATACATTCTTACGTACTTGCCACACAAACATTTAAGCATGCAACCATATACGGGAGCAGTGATCGGCACAAGAGAGAAATGAGAGGTAAGGGAGTTATTGAATTATTGTGGTGCTTTCTAGTTGTGCTATTCCAGCAGCCACTTTTCAACAATTGAAATGATATTTTACAAAATTGTTTAAGCTGCTCCATTAGGATTCTATGAGCACATTTTTGTTACCTGTTGACTACGAGTGCCGTTGCCTGGTTTAATGCAAGCAATTGTGTGATCTGCCAGCTATACAAAACAGCAGACAAATTGACATGGATGAGCACTGAATTGAACAGGAAATGTATCCTGATATACTTACAAGTATGTATTTGTATCAATCATTTTTTTTTGTTTGTTTTTTTTTTTAAATTCTTTTGCAGACATATCGCATGCACATGATATCAACAAGATGGATTTAATTAAGTCACAATAGAGATTTTTCAATATTATAGATCTTATAGTAGGAATTTATTTAAGATTTTATACACAAAAACAGCTAAGCTGCCAAAAAGAAATTGTGTTGTCAAAAAGAAATTAGCTAAAAAAATCACCCTTTATATTCAAATAAGCTAGGTCCGTCTGTCCGTACATGAAATCGAATAATTATTACAACCACTCAAAGCTACTGTACAACTGGCCAGCAGTTTCTGGAGGACGCCATTGACAATACGGTTACTGGCCAATGACTCGTCTTAGTTATATCATTACACCACACATTTTTTTGTGGTACAGTTTTAAGTATCTTATTGTCCATCAATATTAACCAAATTTATATCATTTGAAAGGTATTTTTATGTAGACTACCACAATACCAAACAATTTTATATATTTTAATAGTAAAAAAAGTTATGAAAGGTTTAAATTTACTTAAAAAAGCAGCAATAAGATTTGTGTCGATTTTTATTTTTCATATGCAAGCAAACATGTTTCAAAGAATTTCTTATTAAATTATTTCATTAAATCAGTACCGATCTCTTCTGCTGTCAATGATTGTAAAAATATTCTAAATATTCTACTTTTAAATTCTTCCGGTTTCTTGACGATATATTGAAAATTAATATATTTTAAATTAAAATAACGAGACCTTAAGCTTAAAAATATTAGAGTATAATGATATTTTTAAAAAAATAATTTATACTCTTAATAAAATAATTTGAATTTAATAAAAAAAAAAGAATTCTTAAAAAATAATCTGCACCGGGCAGATTTAGACTTAAGTCTGAATAACAAATTCTAATATTAATAATAAATTTACAAAATTTAGTTAATGGTTGTATTTTAACCACCGGAAATTATCACTATTTGCCAACAAATAATTTCTTTACAACAAACAAATTAATAACAGAAATTTTCTACTTGTATTCATGCCTTTATTTTATTTTTCATTCCATTTAATTTTATTCCTCTTTAAATTCGAATTAATTCATTGACACAAGTGAGTTTCTTAAAAAACACCAGGAACAATCCGGCTTTTATTTTCATTCAGTGCAATTTTTTTTTATTCTTATTCTTTTCCTTTTCATATCTGCAACAAATACGTTCCTTAATAGCGTGCCAGTGGTCATGGACAGACGCAACAGAGAGTGGCGGCTGGCATTTCAAATAAATGGATAAATAAGTTGCATGTGCAAGCGAAACGAGTATGTCGGAGTATTATATAAATAAAAATCATTTGGTTGCAGCTGATGAAATACTATCCATTATTTCCGTGCTGCACGTTCTTTAGCATACACACATGCTTGTGGCTTGATTGTCTTATCAGTTGTTTAAAAAATTATCGTTGGCTTGAAGAACTCATTACTAGGGGAGAAATAAAATTCCAAAAGGCACATGATGCAGAGGATTTATTTTCCCTCATTTTCGGTTTGCATTATAAACAAACGACAAAAGGAACTATAAATGATAATTAAACAGCACAATTATACTCGTATTTCATATGTTCAATAAAATGTAAATAGTCGCACCCACACAGTAGATATTCAACAAACACCAGCGAAGAATATTTTAAAGGAAATCAATATTAATAATATTTTTTTATCCTTAAAGAAAAATACTGGTAATGGGAATAATTTGCAGGGCATTATGAAATGCATGTTTATTTTAATAAATTGTTATCGGATATTTTACTGATAAGGCGATCAAATCTACATGTTCGAATAATTGTTATAGGTTAAGTTCGTATCAGCATGTCGCCGATTAATGCTAGTAATTCCACCACGACGAAGGAATGTGCGTACAGCGAATATCGCCGCTGTTAACGAAGGTATGGAAAAATAAAAAAAAATTATCAGTTCATCGTTCATGTGGCCCTACTGCGTGTAAAAATTTAGTCAAAGAACAACCGTTTAAAATTCATTCATTCTCCTATTGAGCTCTAAAACTATATGGCGAAAATTTTGTTTATTTCCTTAAATACATATAATAATTAATCGATTAATTTGTATTAGTCGATTATATGTTATAAATCGATTGATTTTTATCATCCGATTAATTTATATTAATCTAACAATTTTAATTAAGCGATTAGTTTTTATTAACCGACTATTTCGTATTAATCGATTGATTTATATTAATCGATTATTTTAATATACCAATTATTTTAATTAATCGATTAATATAAATTAATCGATTAATATAAATTAATCGATTAATACATATTAATCGATTAATTTATATAAATCGATTAGTGTTTATGTGCCGATTAATTTTTATTGATCGATTATTTTTTATTAATGGATTTATTTGTATTAATCAATTAGTTTTTATTAATAGTTTAATTTTATTAATCATTTAATTTTTATTAATCGAACATTTTTATTAATCGAACATTTTTATTAATCGAACAATTTTAATTGATTATTTCTATTAATCTAGTGATTTGTATTAATCGATTAATTTGTTTTAAGCGATTAATTTTTTTATACCGTTTAATTTTCACTGATCGATTAGTTTTTATTAATTGATTAATCTTTATTAATCGATTAATTTGTATTTGTCGAGTAATTTTTATTAATCGATTATTTTTTATGTATTTATTGTTATTAATCGATTATGTGTTATTCATTGATTAATTTGACTTAATCGATTAATTTTTATTAATGGATTGATGTTTATTAACCAATTAAATTATATTAATTGTTTAATTTTTATTAATCAAATAATCGATTAGTTTGTATTAAACTTTTCATCAATTAAATTATATTAATTTTCTAATTTTTATTAATCAAATAATTTGTATTAACCGATTAATTTTTATTGATCAAACATTTTTAATTGAGCAATTATTTTTTTATTAATCGATTAGTTTGTATTGATCTTTTCATTATTTTTATTAATAGTTTATTTTTTAATTAATGTATTTGTTTAAATTAATCGATTAGATTACATTATCGGTCTAATTTTATTATTCGTTTAATTTTTATTAATAAAACAATTTTAATTGGGCAATTAATTTTTATTAATCGATTAATTTATATTAACCGAATAATTTTTTATTAATCAAGTAATATTAATTTGGCGAATAAATTTTATTAATCGCTTAGTTTGCACTAATCGAGTAATTTTTATTGATCGATTATTTTTAATTAAGTGATTACTTGTTATTAATCAATTAATTTGTATAAAATGATTAAATTCTATTAATCGATTAATTTCTATTAGCCGATTATATATTATTTATAGTTTAATTTTTATTAATCGTTAAATTTTTATTAATCGATTAATTTTTATTAATCGAATATATAAACGACTAATTGATTAAATTTTTCTTTATAAAATTTCTTATTTTTAATATCTAATGAGAGGGAAGAATAAACTCAACTAGCCGTAACAAATTATGATATTTAAATTTGGCCATCTGTTAGAATGACGGAAAAGTGAATGCACGCGTAATAAAAATTATGAAATTATTTGTCTGAATTGTTACATAAAATATAACTGCTTAATTTTGTTAATTAGCTTCATTTATACCTATTTTTAAAATTTCTCTCAATTTGCATATTTTTCTATGGCTTCTATGTGTGAACTTAGCGGTCATACAACCTCAAGTTGGAAACAAAATCTTATCAAACAGGTGGAATTAAAGGTCCAAAAGAAATGCCAAGAACACTGAGAAGAAATAAAGACACTCCAATCAAATGTTTTCTACTCAAAAGCCGGTTTATTACTAACAGAGAAATATTTAAGCCAACATCAACTTGTAGCCATGAATTTTCCTCTGTTATTTACAACATAAATTCCACAACTGTTAACTTTCAATGTTGAGGTCTGTAAAACATTTCTCTAGCAGAAATTTATTATGTTAAGACGCTGGTAACAGCAACAACAGAATATCTATTTTTAACAGAATGTTTAAATACAACTGCAGTTTTATTATATTTCAACATCCCCAATTCCCCCTTTTTCTGTTCTGTTCTCGTGAAAATATTCTTTTATCTCTTGTTGTTATCATTCATTCAGCTTTATTGTTTATATAGATTTACAATTGTCTCTTTAAAGTTTTGTTGTTATTGGTGGTGTGGATGGATGGATTACCATTCATTTTTTAAATTTATCACTGGCATGAGTTTCCAATTTTCAACGACAGCCATCCGTAACCTGCCTCAACAACAATCAAGTGGTGAGAGGCTAAAATAGAATTTATATGTTAAGGAATTTGTGTGTGTATGTGTTTAAGAATGAGTATTTGAAAAATAGAAACAACAACAAACAAAAAAACAAATAAATAGAATTTGATATTTGAATAAAAGTTCTTTGTTCTTAAGAATGTAAGATAAATAAATTCATGTGATAGATAAAATTATTTCTGGAATAGCGAAATTATACATAAACACGTATGGAAAAGGACAAGTTTGAATTTTTTTAATGTGCCACTAGTTGCAAAGCAGCTTGTTGTTAACTACATAAGAAATATACAGAAGGCGCCTCGTCAGGAAAATATTCAAAAATATTGCCGATATTTTCTCTTTTTAAATTGGTAATATTATTATCAAAATAATTATTAACTTTGGAGGTTAATTTGCAGTTTATCTAGCTTTAAAAACTCCGCTATATAATAGAAAAAATTTTGCTCATACAAGCTAAAACTAATTCTTTGCAAATATTTATTTACGTTCATACTTCTATATTACCCACCGCTTTATTACCAAAAAAGCATAATCAGCTACGATCACTGTTGACGGATTGATTTAAATTCAGTTACTTTTTGATTAAAGTGCAAAATATTTCCTGATTTATATATATAATAAAGTAGTTATTCCAAAAATACATTTTTCAAAAAGTACTTTTTCCAAAAAGTACTTTTTTCAAAAAGTACTGTTTTTCAAAAAGTACTTTTTTCAATAAGTAAATTTTCTCCATATAGTACTTTTTACAAAAAGTACCTTTTTTCAAAAAGTACCTTTTTTCAAAAAGTACTTTTGCCATAAAGTATTTTTTCCTTGAAGTACTGTTTCCAAAAAACACTTTTTTCCAAAAACGACTTTTTCCAAAAATTATTTTTTCCAAAAAGTACCTTTATCCTAAAAGTACTTTTTCTAGAACATTTTTTTTTTTTTCAAAAAAGTACTTATTCCAGAGACTACTTTATACATAAGTACGTTTCCTTACTAATAACCCGAAATCACCAATTAAAAATTGTCTTTTCCCAAAAAGTACTTTTTAAGATATTTATTACTTTCCAAAAGCACTTTTTTAAGTAAATTCCTTTTGTTAAAAACAGTTGCTTTTTTAAATACTACACTTTTCATAAAGTACTGCTATTAAAAAGTATTTTTTTCAAAGAGTAATTTTTCCAAAAAGTAGTTTTTCCAAAAAGTAGTTTTTTCATAAAGTACTTTTTTCCAAAAGTATTTTCTTAGAAAAAATACTCTTCTCAAAAAGTACTTTTTTCAAAAAGTACTCTTTTTAAAAAGTTCTCTTTTAAAAAAAGTACTTTTTTCAAAAAGTACTCTTATCAAAAAGCATTTTTTTTAAAAAGTTCTCTTTTCAAAAAGTTCATTTTCAAAAAGTACTCTTTTCAAAAAGTTCTCTTTTAAAAAGTACTTTTTTCAAAAACTACTTTCTTCAAAAGGTACTCTTTTCAAAAAGTACTTTTTTCAAAAAGAGCTCTTTTCAAAAAGTTCATTTTTAAAAAGTACTTTTTTCAAAGAGTACTTTTTTCAAAAAGTTTTTTTTTTTCAAAAAGCATTTTTTAAAAAAAGCACTATTTTCAAAAAGTTTCTTTTACAAATATTACTTTTTTTTAACCTTCTCCAATAGTTTTGATACCAGCAAAATACTTTAAAAAAAAAAGTTTTTTTTATTTAACTACTTTTTTCGAAAGTCCCTCTTGTGAACAACAGTTTTCCAAAGGTACCAAATCAATCTGCAAAGTACCATTTCAAGACAAATTTTCAAAAGATTGAAAATGCTTCATTATATAAATTTTATCGATTCCGTTATTTCCGTTTTCCCTTACCGTTTTCTGGATTTTACCCTTTTTGTTACATCTTTTGTAACCTTCGAACAAAAAACACTCACAAATTTTATTATGTCAGTTTCTACTTAGCGTTTGAAAATTAAAACAACTTTTTATGTGTACGTTTACGTGCCCTTTATCTTTGTCAAAAAGTACCTAAAACGTGTACAATTCTACCCCTGATAATTACGAATTTTCAAAAAATCTTTTTAGAAGCATAGAACGCTTCCATAGTTTTGAAAAGATGTAAGAAATTCAAAATGTAGCAAAATACAATTGTTACCCCTTTTTTGAAGCCTTAAATTTGTGCATATCAAAAATGTACCAACCACATGTCGGGTTATTTTAGAGCAGCCTTCGAGTATATCTATTGTAGTTTCCGAGATATTAACATAACGAAGTTACCCTTTTTTCCACACTTTTTACCCCAATTTTCAAAAGCTGCCTTCTTAGTGCATCTACACACCAAATATCAGTCGTTTGGGCTGAGGGATATTCTTTATATAGATGATTATCAGCCGTATCTAAAATGTGCCATAATGATAAGTAACACCTCCTCTTGGCTTTTAATTCTAGCTGACATCGACTTATTTTACCCCTCCTGCTCATCAAAAAATGGAGCTTTTGTGTAATAAAAATGTTTGTTTATTTGTTTTCTCTTGTCAATCATATTGTTAATTCGAAATTCGTTATATTTTTTGCCAGCTAAGACAAAAGTAATTTATCAAACATTAGAAAAAAAAATATCTACACATTTCCTCTTTTTATGAGCGAACGTTTCCCCCCATGTTCGGAATATTTTTAGCTAGAACTCAGCCTCTTCTTCTTGCCTTAACACGAGAACACATAAGCAGAAATAATAAATTTTTATTCTTTTCTTTTTCATATTTTTTGCCTCAAAGTACACAGAACAATCATAAAACACATGTTAAACGAACACTTCTAACAAGTACGTGACACTGGAGTCGTTGTGACACAGTGTTGTGTGTGTGTGTGTGAGTGAATAAATGACATACTAAACTACAGTTAAAGTATGAGTTTAACTTGAAACGTGTGCCACTCATAATAAATTGTCAGAAAAATGCTGAAAATGAAATAAAGTAATAAAATTTATTAAATATTGTAAACTTCCTCACATGAGATGCTGGCTGACTGCCTGGCAGCTTGTACTCGTGTTTGACTGAGTCTATGATTGATGTTGCGTTTAAAGATTAAGTCTCGTTTATGCTACTGATCATTTTCGAATAATCTATTAACACTAATGTCACTTTAATTGTTTTGTATCTATTGTACGTGTTTCAAAGTTTGGCTGCTTTGATTTTATTAATGGCACTGAATTCAGATTTGGAATCTTGATCATAAAAAGTGTGTCGAAATTTTGGCCGGTTATTTAGTTGTTCCATTTAGAACGGATTTCTTTTTTACTTCGACTTTTGTACATCAAATGCTTCTTAGGAAACAAGATTTTTAAATCTTAATAAATTATTCTGATTATAGAAATTATTTACAATTTTAATTTTTCTAACTGGAATTTTCGTTTTATGATGCTTTTAGGGCTTTAAGCTCTTTTCCTTCCACAGCTGCTGTTATTTAGTTGGCATTTTTTTTTTTATTAATTATTTTTTATTACGAAAAAATATAGTAAAAATTTATTACTGTTAACGATACTAAAGCAGAACGTAATAGTATACAGTTTTGAAAGGCCGCTGCAACTTTTCAATGGCTGATTCCAGTATTGGACATGGGAAATTTACCCACAAGTTTCACAAACAAAAAATTATCCTCAGCGAAGAGGAATATTTTTTTTGTTGAAAATTTTTTCTAATTTCCTAAAAAAAAACTAAATTATCTTCACTAATGAGCAATATTTTTTGGCTGAAAAATGTTTCTAATTTCATACAAAAATTAACCTCAGCGATGAGGAATATTTTTTTTTGTTTTGCAAATTTATTTGATTTCATAAAAAATTATCCTCAACGATGAGAAATATTTTTTGGTTAGCAAATTCATTGAATTTCATAAAAAATAACCTCAGCGATGAAGAATATTTTTTTTTGTTTACAAATTTATTTAATTTTATAAAAAATATTCTCAGTGATGAGGAATATTGTCTGGTTGACATATTTATCTTATTTTATAGAAACAATTGTTTCGTTTTTATCCTCAGCAATGAGGTAATTTTTTTGTTGTTGTAAAATTTATTTAATTTCATAGAAAAATTATCGTCAACGATGAGAATATTGACAATTTTATCTAATTTCTTAAAAAACAAAATTATCTTCACTGATGAGGAATAGTTTTTGGTTGAAAAATTTTTCTAGTTTCATAAAAAAAAAAAATTATCACCAACGATGAGGAATATTTTTTGGTTGGCAAATTCATTTAATTTTATAAAAAAATAACCTCAGCGATGAGGAATATTTTCTGGTTGACAAATTTATCTTGTTTTATAGAAACAATTGTTTCTTTTTTATCCTCAGCCATGAGGTAAATTTTTTTTTGTTGCAAAATTTATTTAATTTCATAAGAAAAATTATCCTCAGCGATGAGGAATATTTTCTGCTTGAAAAGTTTATTTAATTTTATAAAAACATTATCCTCAGCGATGAGGAATATTTTTTGTTCGAATATGTATTCAATTTTTTTAAAATAATTGTTTTTTTTTATCCTCAACCATGAGGTATATTCTTTTGTTGGGAAATTCCTTTAATTTCATAAGACAAATTAACTCCAGCGATGAGGATTCATTTTTTGGTTGGCAAATTTATTTAATTTCATAAAAAAATTATCCTCAGCGATGAGGAATATTTTTTTTGTCCTAAAATGTATTAAATTTTTAAAAAACAATTGTTTCTTTTTTTTATCCTCAATCATGAGGTATATTCTTTTGTTGGAAAATTCCTTTAATTTCATATAAAAAATTATACTCAGCGATGAGGAATATTTCTTTGGTTGGCAAATTCATTTAATTTCATACAAAAATTATCCTCAGCGATGAGGAATATTTTTTGTTCGAATATGTATTAATTTTTTTTTAAATAATTGTTTCTTTTTTTATCCTCAATCATGAGGTATATTCTTTTGTTGGGAAATTCCTTTAATTTCATAAGATAAATTAACCTCAGCGATGAGGAATATTTTTTTGGTTGGCAAATTTATTAAATTTCATAAAAAAAATTATCCTCAGCGATGAGGAATATTTTTTGTTCGAAAATTTATAAAATTTTTTGAAACAATTGTTTATTTTTTTATCCTCAATCATGAGGTATATTCTTTTGTTGCAAAATTTATTTAATTTCTTAAAAAGAAAATCATTCCCAGCGATGAGGAATATTTTTGATTGACTAATTTATCTAATTTTATAAAAGCAATTATTTCTTTTTTATCCTCAACCATGAGGTATATTTTTTTTTTTGGACAATTCATTTAATTTCATTAAAAAAACGAATCCTTAGCGATGAAGAATATTTTTAATAGGCTAATTAATCTAGTTTTATTATATATTTATCCTCAGCGAAGAGGAGTACTTTTTGTTTGTTTGAAAACTGATGTAATTTCATAGAAAAACCTCATCTGTGAGGAATATTTTTTGGTTGATAAATCAAAGAAAATCAATTTGTCAAATTTGATACGATTCCAGCATGCAACTATGACTAGATTAAGGGAATTGATAGTAACTTTTCTGTTGACTTACATCAGTCTATAGCAAATTTAGCAAGGTGTTCCGTAGAAAAGAGATACAGAGAGAGATGCCTTCAAATGTCATACTCTTAAAGAGTTCGCGGGATGTCAAAAGTTTAACTAAGAGTCATTGAACACCCAACATTGCTATTATTATTTTAAAAGAATCATTTTGAATATTTAAAATTATATGCTTTAAACTCACTGATGCTCTTAAATCTTTTAATACAATTAATTTTTAATTATTTATTTAAACTACTTAGTGTACTACTACTGACCTTAGAGAGTAATTACGGCTAAGATTCTTCAGCATTCACACTTTAATTATTTAAACGACTTTGAAGTTTAAAGCGCCAATCAGGTATTTTTTTATTTTTATTTAAAGCCACTTTTCTTATTTAATCTGGAAAAGAAGCAAAAAAAAAAAAAAAAACACTTTATGCTTCAATATTTATTTCATTTTTAATAAATTTCAATGTGAATGTCAAGTTTGTGGTATCTTCGCCAATGCAAGAGTCAATAAACGAAATGAAGGCAGTCAAATTACAGAAAAGAAATAAATTTATAATCTATTATGATTAATATGATGATGATGCTGATAGCGCTGATGCTAAGCAGCCGCAGCCAATTGCTTGCCACACACACTTGAGCTTGAATCACGTTTGAAAGAGTTTAATAAATATTTTTAGACAATTTTAAATTATTTGATATTGAATAGTGTAATGGAAATAATTATTTAGCCTTAGAGGCAATTTATTTTTCATATGAATATGAAACTAGATTTTGCACACATTCATTTGCTAGATGATAATAATCATAAAACAGATTTGATGATTTGTTTGGGGCGAAAGGACAGTGGCTTTCATGGCTGAATTTGGAGAAATGAGATTGCGGTTAACTAAAAGGAAACCCCACAAGACGCTGTGTGATCAAGTTAAATTGATGGGTGGCCAATATCTTTTTAGCCTATGGCGCTTTAAAACTAGCTTGCAAAATTTTATTTTAATTTTAAAAATTGCCACCTTAAACTACTTTTTGTTGTTGTTGTAAATAACCCCCCTCCCCCCAAATTTTCTCTTAATGAATCTCTAATTATTTTCACACTGTATTTGTTTTTTTTCTGTTTTAATTATTGTGGCCACCAACTCCAGCCATATTATTTGAAAACTCACCAACTCCAAATCATCCCATTTCAAATATCCAACAATCATACCGGGCGAAAGTTGTTTCTTGTTTACTTTGCCATCAGGTTTATGGCAAATGTAAATAGTAATTTGAAAATAATGGAGTTATTAAAAAGAAATACCGCCATAAGTGTAACTAACAAACAAACACATGCAGACAAGATGCCATTAACCGCAATTATTGACCTAAATTGAAAAGAAACAAGAGAAAAAAAACTATTTGCATAACTTTAGTATCTTGTGTTACGGCGGCAAAAGTTAGTGATGATGAAAAAGCAAAACAAAACAATATATGCCAAAAGAGATTGAAGAGGTGCAATTATATTTCAATTTAAATCCTATTGAAATGTTATTTCAATGCGTTTTTAATATTAGCAAATACTTAAGTGACTGGCAGATTATTTAGCCAAGTGCTAAACCTCAAGAGACAATGAGGTTAATAGCTGAGGTAATTGAGGTCCTGCAGAAATGAAGAGTTTTTTAATTGAGGTAACACGGATGCTGTCGGCCAGCCTTTTCGAAAGACTAAACTAAAGAGTTTCCCATCTTTAAATTGAAATTTGAAAAAATCGTGAGTGAAATATTATCGCAATTTTTTATTTATTTGGAGGACCGCATTATGTGTGAGGAATACAACATCGTTCAAATGCCCGTTACGGTTACTCTGAATAGAGCGCTTCTCAAATGTTAAATTTTCCATGACTCTGGCTCATAAATCAGGCTGAATATAAACGATGGCATGCATGGCTTATTTTAACTTTGAGGAACGCTGTGTTCTTTTCCTCGAAAGAAAACCTCACAAGAAAAATGCTAAGCGCTTAAGATCGCACTATCTTGGCGGCCAGTTTACATCGCCTCCACGTGAGATGACTAGACGCCCAAATCGTTCACACACATTATCCAATGGGTGGCACGTATCGCCGTTCTGTTAAAACCACATGTCGTTGGTCTCCTGATCATGCAATAATATTTTTTGTCGAGTGCTACCAAAATCTGTGAGTGCTTTGTGACGCACGCTACGTAACGCACGTTACAAATTCTATAAATCTTTAATTAAATCAACTACTGGTCTCTTTGTACTACTAAGTACCATGTGTTAATCAACTAAGAATTTTGTGACGCACGCTACGTTACGCACGTTACGTTTTTTTCAATTTATTAATTAAATCGGATATAACTAAGGACCATGAGTTCATTAACAAGTCCCTTTCTGACATTTGAGTATAAAAGTTATGGATGATGGCCCCATGATAAGGACACCGGAAATGAAATAATATCATCATGGGAGTTCCTGAGTTTCAAAATGTCACATTACAATATCCCTAAACCTTTAATTAAAATACCTATTGGCTTCTGCGTACTACTAAGGATCATGTGTTTATCTTTTAAGGCTTTTGTGACGCACGCTACGTTACGCACGTTACGTTTTCTTTAGTTCATTAATAAAATCGGGGAAGACAAAGGACTGTGAGCTCATCAACTAATCTCCTTCTGACATTTGAGTTTAAAAGATATGGATGGCCCCATTTACCCGATGATAAGGACACCGGAAATGAAATAAAAACATAATGGAAGTTGCTGAGTTTCAATAGATTTCTTAACTAGTAAGTAGAGGGAACTCCTTCTCTTACATGACACCGTTACCGTCTGTCTAGCGAATGATTAAATTGATAAGTTTAAGCTGAAACAATAGGTTAGAGGATTTGCGTATCCTCAGCAACCAAGTGACTCAAGTGAATACCCCTACTGATGGAAGTGGTATGCAATATTTCTTATCAAATTAAATTGTTATCTTTACAACAAAAGAGAAGTCCAAACAATAAGTAAACCAAGTTCATAACAATTAGAACGATCATAGCGACCGATCTCAAATAAAAAAAAAAAAAAAAAAGTCACCCCCTAAATGTGTGCCTGCCTGCTTAAGGGGTTGATTTAATACAAGACCTTGCAAACGTTGAATGCTATTACATGTGACCCCTGCTCATTTATATACATATTCCTACATGTTCATGCCTATTCAGAAAAATTAAATTTATTATGGTGATTAATTTTCATTAGTTTTAACTTTTTCATAAGATCATACGAGATAAGAGGAATAGAAAAAAATAGCGTCAAATTTTAATTGCATTTTTTTAATAACACCTAATAATAAAATTAAACAAGACCGTCGTAATTGTCTATTTTGTGAGAGACAAATTTGTAAATATGATAAGAAAAAAATGAATAATTTTTATAAACTAACAATTGCCAGGCCCCTTGGTAAAAATAAAAAAAGGGAAGAAATATCAGTATTTTGCATTTCCTGGCTTATTTGGTTTTTTAAATAATTTAAAATTAACGCACTTTTCTTTATCTTCCATTAAACTGAGAATTATTCATACCAAGAGTGATTATAAATTAGTTTAATTCTCGTTTATATATATATTTCTTTTATCTTACACAAATCCGCCATAAATCATTTCTATTCTGTTTATCCTTGTCTTCGTTTTAGTTTCATTGGTTTTTCTGTTTCTTCCTTTAATACAAACTGCAAACAGCACGCTAAAAAGGAATACAACATGATTTCCTGTTGCGTCTTCTATTTGCACATGTTTTAAATAGAAATCAAGGTAATAAATAATAAAAATGTTATTAAGGAAAATTTTCTTTTAAATAAAAGAAAATCTTAGTTTCTCTTAGGAATACAACAAAAAAATGCGCGTATTTTTTATATTAATATTTTAAATGCTCTTTTTTAAAGGTTTAAATATGTTGAAAATTTTTAAAAAATTTTTAGGTAGCGTTTTCTGCTACAACCGACTCTTCTGGTTTTAGTCTAGGTAAAATTTAATTGACAAAATTATTATTATTTTCCTCATGATTACGCCGCTTTATTCGTATACATGTCCTGAATAAATTATAAGACTTTTGCTTTTTTAAAAGGCCAATTAATCTTTAACTTACACTTATTGTTTACTGGAATTTGCCTATATTTTGTTGTGAAATTTTATGTGACGCACGCTACAGAAATGGCAGTAACATTGAAATAGTATCTTTAGTTATTCTTAGAAATTATGCTGATTTTGATTAGTCCCAATAATATGCCCATAGGAATTAGTTTAAAAAAAATACCCAATAATAATTTTGGCAAAAAAAAAATCAACACGTTTTAAATTGAAAATGTTAATGATGTTGTGAACCGTAAGCCCTTGGTGACGCACGCCACGCAATGAACATTACATCATCTCCAATTCTTAATTAATATCAGATATTAGTCGCTCCGTATCACTAAGGATCATGCAATTATCAGTTAAGCTTATTGTGACGCACGCTACATAATGTACACCATGTACGCACGCAAAATTTTTTGTAATTCATTATTAAAACAAGATATTGATTACTTCGCATGATCCTGTGTATTTATCAAATAATTTATGTGTGACGCACGTTACATTTACCCTAATTCATTATTCAAACAAGCTATTGGGCACATATGATTAAATACAAATAAGCTATTAATCACTTTGCATGATAAGTGTGTTTATCAAAAAAAAAAAAAAAACAAATTTGTGACGCACACTACTTAATGAAGGTTACATTTTCTCTAATTCATTATTAAAACAAGATATTGGATTAAGTGTATTTATCAAAAAATTTATGTGTAACGCACGTTACATTTCCTCTCATTCATTATTCAAATAAGCTATTGATCACTTTGCATGATTAAGTGAATTTATCAACAAAATTTTGGGTGACGCACGTTACGCAATGTACGTTACTTTGTCTCTAATTTATTATTAAAGCAAGCTATTAGTGACTTCGTATCATTAAATACATGCAATGTATTTATCAACATATACATATATGTGTGACGCACGTAACGCGCGTTACATTTTTCTAATTCATTATTCAAATAAGCTATTACTCACTTCGTGTATTTAAGAACAATGTGTTTATCATAAAATTTTACTGTGACGTACGTTAGTTTTTTTCTAATTAATTATTCAAATAAGCTATTAGTCACTTCGTGTAAATAAGAACAATGTGCTTATCATCAAACTTTTGTGTGACGCACGTTAGTTTTTTTCTAATTCATTATAAAAGTAAGCTATTGGTGACTTCGTATGTTTAAATACATTGTGTTTATCAACAAATGTATGTGTGACGCACGCTACGTAACGCACGTTACATTTTCTCTAATTTAATATTTCAATAAGCTATTGCCCCCGCTTCCGTATTGTTAAGTACAACGTGTTTGTTAACAAATTTATGTGTGACGCACGCTACGTAACGCCCGTTAAATTTTGTCTAATTAATTATTTAAAAAAATATATTGGTCCTTACGTATGTTTAAATACAATGCGTTTGTTAACAAATTTCTGCGTGACGCACGCTACGTAGCGCACATTATATATTCCTGGAATTATTAATCAAATCAGCTATTGTTTACTTCGTGTTGCAATCTTTTCATTCAGTAGGCTGTTCGACCCGATTAATGTAACTTAAGGTGACACGAAAATCTGTAATGCCTTTAAAGCACACATTTCCATTAGGAATGGAAAAACCTGGTCGTTATTCAGGATAAGAATAAACCTGCCATCAAAGTCCATAAGAATATTTTCATTTAAATCTCAAACTATAGCCGCTGCAAGAAAAAAAAACTGTTTATATTCTTAATTTCTCTATTGTCACTGGCATTGTCGTATAAATAAATTCCATTTCAATAACTTTCAACCAACTGGCGTGACAAAGACTTCTTGCTAAACTTAAACTAAAATAAATATTTGAGAACTAACAACAACAATAATAGTTGCAAAATAAAAGAATTTTATAATAGAAAAAAAAACGTTAGAAAATTTACTCTTGAAAGCACCCAAAAACTAAACTGAACTGAACTGAAAGTTTTAAAACAAACAATTTTTTGTTATTCCACTGCCACAGTTTTCCCAGAGACAGGCCAGGAGTACAAATAAATCCAAAAAATTAAAAAAATAGTTTGGCAAAAATATAAGAAAAACTATGGCAACTTTATGCGCTTACTTTAGTTTCTTTTTTGTTTTGGAACTGTTTTCTTCTGAAATTTTCTTTAACGCATTAAGCTTATTCTTTGTTTTTTATGGCACACAGTAGCTGAAACGCAGTGAACGGCACAGAGAGATTAAGGATTGTGTGTCTATAAAGTTAAATTCAATATTGTGTCTCACTGCAATTACACTGGTAAACAAAGTTTATATTTTTCAGGCCATATATTGCATTTCCCGTTTGAACACCGTTTGTGTAGCAGCCGAATTTGTCTTCGTATCCTAAAGTTTTAATGCCGATCACTGTTTTTGTTTTGTGAAAAATTCCATATAATTTCTTTGCTTTCAGCTTAAATTTTTTTTTGTGAATTCAGTGACCACAACAATTTTTCTATTATCTTTCTATTCCTTTTCTAGACAACTTAAACTTTTGGGCAGGAGCTGAAGTTGCTGCGATGGTAAAAAAGTGTGCACAAACACAGAAAAAATCGCTATATTTTTACCTAACTAATCACATTTATTTAAGCAATGCGATTGATATAAAAACTCACCGCTTAAACCATCGCTACTGATTAGTTAGAGTGTTTTAAAATAAAATTTTGTATAAACATTGACGACTTTTTAAAAAAAAGTGTGTTGTGACGCAGTTAAAGAATTTTGCCAGGGGGCATGAATATTACAATTGTATTAGAAATATTACAGATATTCTTTTACCTATAATTCAAATTAAACAGGTAGAAGAACTGACTGAATAATACATAACGTGCGTTACGTAGCGTGCGTCACAAAGCAGTTATTTGAGAAAAGTATGATTTTTGTCATACGAAAGGTATCAACTGCTGGATTGATTAGCGAATCAAAGAAAATGTAACGTGCGTCACAAAGGAATTAGTCAACGAATACGTAGCGCTTAATCATACAATGGAACCAATTGCATAACTAACTGATTTGATTAATGAGTAGGAGAAAATGTAACGTGCGTTACGTAGCGTTCGTTACGTAGTGTGCATTAAGTAGCGTGCGTGACAAAAAACTAACTTGATAAATGCGTAGTCTTTAGTTATATGAAAGGACCAAAAGCTTATTTGAATAATGAATATAATGTGTGTTATGTAGCGTGCGTCACACATACATTAGTTCATAAGCAAATGAGCCTTCCTTAACTATACGAAGGGACCAACACCGAATTAGCGAATATGTAATGTAACAATTGCAGTGTCCTTAGCCATACGAAGGGACCAATAACTGATTTGTATAATGATTTACAAGCAAAGTAACGTGCGTTACATAGTGTGAGAAGAGACCAAAAGCTGATTTCATTAAGGAATTAGAGAAAATATAACGTGCGTTACGTAGCACACGTGAGAGATTAGTTGATGAACACATAGAATTTTACGATGGGACCAATAGATGATTTCATTCCTGAAGTAAAGAAAATGTTACGTGCGTTTCGTAGCGTACGTCACAAAGCAGTTATTTGAGAAATATATGATTGTTAGCCATAAGAAGGGTATCAATAGCTGAATTGATTAACAAATTGAAGAAAATGTAACGTGCGTTACGTGGCGTGCGTCGCAAAGGAATTAGTTGACGAATACGTAGCCCTTAATCATACCATGGAACTACTTGCTTAACAGCTGGTTTGATTAATGAATTGGAGAAAATGTAACGTAGCGTGCGTCACAAAAATATTAGTTGATGACCACTTGATCCTTAGTCATGCGAAATGACTAGTAGCTGATTTAAGTAATAAATGAAAAAACACAGATATTACTGCCTTTACGTAGCGTGCGTCACAAAGAAATTATTAAACGCGTACTACTTCACCATGAGAAGAGACCAATTGTTGATTTGGTTATTGAATTGAAAAAATATACAGTGTGATTTATGTCACGTACGTCACACAGTGTTCCCGTCTATAAATAAGCAGGTTGTTTCATCATGCAAAATTTGGCAAAAAAATTACACTTTAACTATTAAAGTTAATTGCACTTGTTAGTAGGGCGCTTGTATAACGCATGTGACTAATTATTGGGCAACAAATATCTTTTCAAAAATAAAGTAATTATTTAATCACTAAAGAAAGTATCCCCAGCCACTCAAAAGCATAATCCACAGGCGCATCTGTTTAAAAATTTGCCTTAATGTAAATAATTCTAAATAAAATTCTTACGTTTATTTTGTAAACAAAACAAAACCGGACTTGTTAATGATTCATTCAATAAGATTTACATCAGCAATTTTCAGCTTTAGCAAAAAACTAAAAAATAACAATAAACCTAAAAGTTCGTATGCGCATTGAGTGAGATCAATTAACTCAACGTTTAGCAGTGACCACAAATCGTGACACGGTTGGCACAAACCAAACACAAGTTAACTAATCGAATAAATTTGAAATTATTAAACGTAATTTTCGCATAAATTAACACCACTTAAGATTTATAAATATATAAATTATTAAAAAGAAAGAAAAAAAGAAACAAAGCAAGCATATAATTGTAAGCTATTAAAACTTAATTGTGTTGTTACGAGTCAAATTTCATGAAAATCATTTAAAAAATATGTAATTTACAAATCAAATTTCATGAAGATCATTTATAGAAATAATTGTTCAAAGCAGTAGTACTAGAAACAAAAGCTGTGAGAGGGCAAAGTATTTAAGTACTAAATGCATTAATAGTAAATAAAAAATAATTAAAAAATAGAAAACAAAACAAGAGATAATGAGCTGGTCGTGCAGAAGCATTTAAAACGTCAAAAGACTAACCAAAAAATTAAAAAAAACCCCGAAAATAGTTTAAAAAGTACTTTTTTGTATTATTGAATAAGATTCTTCCTTAATATACTATCAATTTTTAAACAGGTACTTTTATGAAAAGGTACTTAATTATAAATGGTTTTTGCACAAAAAAGGGATTTGAAAAACAAATAAAAAACAACTTTTTGAAAAAAGTACTTTTCTTTGAAAATTTACTTTTAAGAAGTGCTATTTATTTGAAAAGTGTTTTTTTTTTGGGATAGGTTGTTCTTGAAAAAAATAACTTTTTGGAAAAGATATTTTTTGGAAAACAACTTTATGGAAAAGTACTTTTTGGGTTAAGAAACTTTTTGGAAAAAGTACTTTTTGGGAATAGATACTTTTTGAAATAAGTACTTTCTGGAAAATTTACTTTTTGTCAAAAAATAATTTTGAAAAAGTACTTTTTTTAAAAAGTACTTTATGGAAAAATACCCTTTGGAAAAGAAATTTTTTAGAAAACAACTTTATGGAAAAGTACTTTTTGGGTTAAGAAACTTTTTGGAAAAAGTACTTTTTGAGAAAGATAATTTTCTGAAAAATTCTTTTTGGGAAAGATACATTTTGGAAAAAGTACTTTTTGGGAAAAATACCTTTTGGAAAAAGTACTTTTTGGAAAAAGTACTTTTTGGAAAAAGTACTTTTTGGGGAATATACCTTTTGGAAAAAGTGCTTTTTGGGAAAAATAATTTTTGAAAAAAGTACTTTTGGGGAAAAATAGTTTTTGGAAACAGTACTTTTTGGAAGAACTATTTTTTGGAAAAGTACTTTTTGAAAAAAGTATTTTTTTAAAGTACTTTTTGGAAAAAGTACTTTTTGGAAAAAGTACTTATTGGAAAAAGTACTTTTTGGAAAAAAATACTTTTCTGAAACATACTTTTTGGAAACGTACTTTTTGGGAAAATATACTTTTTGGAAGAAATACTTTTTGGAAATGTTGGTTATATATTACATATTATATTTTACACTGTATTCTTGAACATTGGTAATAAAGGCGCGTTAAGCGCGACAAATTCCCTTTAAAAAAAATTTAAGGAAAGTATTTTAACAGACTTTTCAAAAAAAGCACTTTTCACAAAAAGGAACTTTTCTAGTGAAGACTTTACTTTCTTAAAATACACATACCTTTAACGAAATGTACTTATTTGGAAAAGATACTTTTTGGAATAGGTACTTTTTGGAATAGGTACTTTTTGGAATAGGTACTTTTTTGAAAAATACTGTTTGGAAAAAGTACTTTTTACAATACTAATTTTTGGAAAAATTACGTTTGGAAAAAGTACTTTGTGGAAAAACTACTTTTTTGAGAAAATACTATTTACAATAGTAATTTTTGGTAAACTGACTTTGCAGAAGTACTTTTTTGCAAGAATTATTACATCTAAAAGAACCTTTTTTGGCAAAATTTGGCGAAATATTAATTTTTGAAGAATAAGTTCCAGAAAAAGAAAGAAAATTACTTTGAAAAATTACTTTTGGAAAAAATAATTTTGGCTAAAGGTTTTTTTTTAAATACTTCAAAACAACCAAAAACTTTTTAACAAAACTACTTTTCATAAAAGGTACTTTTCTAGAGAATACATTTTGAAAGAGGTATTTTTAAGGAAAAGTACTTATTTCAAGGAGGTGGTACTTTAGGGAAAAAATAATATTTTAAAAAGTACGTTTTGGAAAAATTCTTTTTGGAAAAAGTATTTTTTGCAATAGCAATTTTGGAAAAATTACTTTTAGGAATAAGTACTTTTTTGGGAAAAAGTACTTTTTTGGGCAAAAGTACTCTTTGGAAAAAGTACTTTTTTGGGTAAAAGTACTTTTAGGAAAAGAAAATGTTGCAAAAAATAAATTTTGGAAAAAGTAGTTATTAGAAAAAGTACTTCTTGGAAATATTAGCTTGGAAATAGTACTTTTTGAAGTAGTTCATTTCGAGAAAGTTCTTTTTAAGAATAGTACTTGTTTGAAAAAGCATAGAAATATTTAAATTATTAATTTAAAAAGGGACAGCGCAAAATGTTCGGGACGTGCCCTTTGCTTGATAGCCAAGAATAAGTGTGTCGAGAGAAACAATGACAGGCAGCTAGCTGCCATCGATTGCAAAAGTTTTAGCCGGCCGCCAAAAATTTATTATATTGTTTTTAATTTTTTTATTTGGTAAAGATGACAAATGTCGAAATTGTTGACAGATATTTTTTAAAAAGTAACACAATAAATACACACTTTATGTTTACAAAATTCTATGCAATAAAAAAAGGTCATAGACTCATCAAACAACTTTGTTGTATATTTTATTTTATAAGTGGGTTTCTTTTTTTGCAGTATTCGTATTTATTTTTGATTCTTGCTGTCAGTTGGAAATTGTGTCAATGTTGTGTGTAAAACTATAAACAAATAAAAAGCTTAAAAAAAAATAAAAAATTATTGGTCACAAAGTAAATGCTTAAAGTTCATCAGTTGACATTTAAGCATTTCAGATGGTTTGAACTCACTGAATGTCATTCATTTAGACTGTAAAAGGAACGTATGATCTTTGAAGTTTTTTTTTTTTTTGAAATTTGCTGGCGAACATTAAAATGAGATTAGACATACATACATACGTGCTTATTTATGTATAGCTGATCGTTTTTAAGAATATATTACGGTCATGATAATAATTCTTACCGAAAATTCTAAAACGATTTTTTTATTAAAAATTACCAGTAGAATACAATCAGACATACAGATCCATAGCTTTCATAATAAAGGGTGTTTTTTTTATAGAGTGACACAAATTTAAATCATAATAAAACAAGAAATATAATTTTAATATCAATGAAACAGGCCTAATTGCAAAGAGAATTTTATGAAAATAAGGTTCAAATATGATTTCTGCCATATGGGCGCCACGGGTAACTTTCAACAACAAAAAAAATCTTCCATAAATTGGAGGGACACAGCCCCAGTTTCGAGAGAACGGTGACGAATTGATTGATTAGGATCATCTTCAATGCTTTCCTGTACAGCGGCTACAGCTTTTTCAGTGTCCCCTGTTCGGCGTCTGACGGGATGCACGTGATTAGTAACAGTAAATGTGGACCGAAAACGATCTATTGTTCTTCGAATTAAACGATAGTTCTTCGAATTAAACGCTCTGAAGGACAATTATGCACGCCATAAAGGGCGAAGGGAGTTTGACGAATAGAACAATAGAAAGGTAATTTTTGGAAAAGGTACTTTTTGGAAAAAGTACTTTTTGTAAAAGTTACTTTTTGTAAAAGTTATTTTTTGGAAGAAAATACTTTTTGGAAAATATACTTTTTAGAACAAATACTTTTTGCAAAAAGTACTTTTTGGGAAAAGTACTTTTTGGGAAAGGTACTTTTTGGAAAAGGTACTTTTTCAAAAATTTATTTTTTAGAACAAATACTTTTTACAAAAAGTACTTTTTGGGAAAGGTACTTTTTGGGAAAGGTACTTTTTGGAAAAGGTACTTTTTGGAAAATATATTTTTTATAGCAAATACTTTTTCCAAAATTACTTTTTGGGAAAGGTACTTTTTGGGAAAGGTACTTTTTGGAAAAGGTACTTTTTGGAAAATATATTTTTCAGAACAAATACTTTTTGCAAAAAATACTTTTTGGGAAAGCTACTTTTTGGGAATGGTACTTTTTGCAAGAGGTACTTTTTGGAAAATATATTAATTGGAAAAGTTATTTTTTGGAAGAAGTCCTTTTTTGAAGAGCAGCTTTTGGGAAGAGGTATTTTTTGGGACAAGTATATAGTTTGAATTTTAATGAAATTTCCTATATGATATTTCTCTAAAGGATGAATTTCTGAAAACTGGGAATATGTGGGCGGCTAAAAGTGCATATGAAAATTGCTTTAGAAATTTTATTTTTGTTTCATTTAATTTTTATTAGTATAAAATAATTTTCATGATTTTTTTTTTATATATTATTTTTGATTCCCATTTGTTGTTTGTTTTCATTGCTTTTAAAACACACTCACAACTATAGTTTTGGGCTTATCAGCTTCACATATATAATACGCCGGCTGATTGCACATCCAATCATTCATTTGAAATTTCGGTTTTTGATACCACAAATGAACACAATTTTCATGGCCGCCAGCATTATCCGGCTGGCCAGTAGACCAATCGGCATATGTAATACGTTCGCCGGTACGATACCAATAGAAATCACCTTCAGAATCCAAATCACTGCCAGACAGCCACCACCAACGATCTAAAGGATATTTGCCCACAATATAATCAGATAAAGCAGCCAATTCTTGTTGTGTATCGAAGGAGGCCAAAAAGCCACCCAATGAACGGCATATTAAAAAGGCCTTAAACCAAGTGACCTAAACAAAGAAATAAATATCAGCCGTAAAGACATGATTGTCAGATAATTCCATACTGGGTTAGCCCACCTTGCTCTGACCAAAGTGATATAATTTATTGCCGACTTTAACAAACGGATGGACATTTAGATCATCAGCAAAACCTTGAAAGATTTTTTTTTTTTGTTATATATGAAGCCATTTGGAAGTTGAAGACTTACCATCTAAAATACTGGTAGACACCTGCGTGGTATGGCCTGCTAGGCCTATTGAAACTAAACTTAAAAGTACGCAAAATTTAAAAATATGTCGCTGCATTGTTGTGTAACGATGTCTGAGTTGTATTAATTTTAAAATAAATATAAAATCTAAAAGGCTGGCACTTTTATTTATAAGAGATTTTGAAGAGACAGCACTACTATTCTAAAGGTATATGGGGCTTTCCATACATATAAAATAAGTGTAAAAATATTCAAGTACATAAAGTCTACGTGCTACAAACAATATTAGAACTATAAAAATAAATTAATTTCATTATTATTAGAACAAAATTTAGAACAAGTCTCAGTAAGAATTCATTTTCTAAATTTAGAGTTTCAAATCCATGAAAAATATTTTAAAATGAAAAAGTGCATTCTTACTGAGACACCTTTTATACGAAAATATTTTAAAATTAATTTTTTACCAAAATTGATTTTTTCACGCTCCTTAGAACCGAGATAATAAAATATGTGTTTTTTTTCGAAGGGGACAAAAAAGGTACGAAAAAGGGTAAAAAAAGGTAAAACGGTGTTAAAAGGTACTTTTTTATATAAATAAAATGTTTCGCGAAAAGTATCTTAAAAAAACTTTTTGAAGGAAGTACTTATTAGAACAGATACTTATTTGAATAGGTACTTTACTGAACAAAGCACTTTATTTTAATCTACTCTTTTGAAAAAGAACTTTCAAGGAAATGTACCTATAACAATATATGCTTTTGGAAAAGGTACTAACTAAAAAAATACCTTTTTGCCAAAGCTACTTTTTCAAAAAAGGAATTTTTAAACAAGGTCCGTTTAGGAAAGGGTACATTTTGGAAAAAGTAGTTTGTGGAAAGTTTTTTTTTTTTTTTTTTTTTTTTGAAAAAGTAGTTTGTGGAAAGAGTTTTTTTGTCGGAAAAAGTACTTTTTGCAAAACTACTGTATGGAAAATATTCTTTTTGGAATAGCTACTTCATGTAAAAGTTACATCTCGAAAAAAAACTAATTGGAAAAGGTACTTTTTGGAAAATGTACTTTTTGGAAAAAATACTTCTTGGAAAAGGTACTTTTCTGAAAGGTACTTTTTGGAAAAGGTACTTTTTGGAAAAAGTACTTTTTGGAGAAAGTACTATTTGGAAAAGGTACTTCCTGGAAAAAGCACTTTTTGGAAAAAGCACTTTTTTGGATAAAGTACTTTTTGGAAAAATAATATTTTTTTGAGAGATACTTTTTGGAAAAGTTATTGACTTCTTGGAAAAGGTACTTTTCGGATAAAGCACTTTTTGGATAAAGTACTTTTATGAGGAGGTACTTTTTGAAAAAAGAATATTTTTTTGGAAGATACTTTTTAAGAAAGGTAATTACTTATTGGAAAAGGTACTTTTTGGAAAAAGCACTTTTTGTATAAAATACTTTTATAGGGAGGTACTTTTTGAAAAAAGAATATTTTTTTAAGAGATACTTTTTGGAAAAGTTATTGACTTCTTCGAAAAAGGTACTTTTTGGATAAAGCACTTTTTGGATAAAGTACTTTTATGAGGAGGTACTTTTTGAAAGAAGAATATTTTTTTAAAGAGATACTTTTTGGAAAAGTTATGGACTTCTTCTAAAAGGTACTTTTTGGAAAAAACACTTTTTGGATAAAGTACTGAGGTACTTTTTGAAAAAATAATATTTTTTTAAAAGATACTTTTTAGAAAAGGTATGTACTTATTGGAAAAGGTACTTTTTGGAAAAAGCAGTTTTTGGATAAAGTACTTTTATAAGGAGGTACTTTTTGACAAAATAATATTTTTTTGAAAGGTACTTTTTGGAAAAGGTATATACTTTCTGTAAAAGGTATGTATATACTTTTTGAAAAAGTACTTTTTGGCAAAAGTACCTTTTGGAGAAAGTACTCTTCGGAAAAGGTACTTCTTGGAAAAAGCACTTTTGGGAAAAAGCACTTTTTTGGATAAAGTACTTTTATGAGGAGGCATTTTTTGAAAAAAGAATATTTTTTTGAGAGATACTTTTTGAAAAAGATACATATATACTTCTTGGAAAAGGTACTTTCTGAAAAAGTACTTTTTGGATAAGGTACTTTTATGAGGAGGTACTTTTTGAAAAAATAATATTTTTTTAAAAGATACTTTTTGGAAAAGGTAAGTTTTGGTAACAGGACTTTTTGAAAGAGATAATTTTTGGACGAGGTTCTTTTTGGAAAAAGTAATTTTTGTAGCTGGGGTTTTCCGCTGAGGGAGTAGGGTATAAGATGCTACTAATTTTTAAATTTTAAACTTGTTGTTTACATGTATTCCCTCAAAACGTTTATATTGATATGGAGAGACCCATATAAGTTTCAACATACATATTCAATAACAAAAGTGTGAAGATGCTACAGCAGGTATTTTAAATTTTTTAATTTACGATAACGAAATATTTTTACTACTTGGAGCATATGCGCCGACATTAAAAAATTAATTTTAAAATAAATAATCTTATTTGCTGCTGACATGCTTAAAACGTTTTATTTTGTAAAATGCTAAAACTAATAGTGTGCTAAGATAATTTTTTATCGAGGATTTTTTTAAGAAAAATATTATTGAGATTGCTCATCCAATCGTAATTAAGTAATTTTAAGTTGAGTGTTGACTTTTACAAAACAGAGTTTATTGCATGATGACACAGAGGAGTCTATGAGATTTTTTCATTCTTTTTATAGCGGAGTTACTAATTCGTTACTGTTCTGTTTTCTTTTAATTAAATCATCCTCAAGCGATAAGAGTATTTATTTTTGTTGACTCTTATCAGTTTTTTTCAGGGGACTTCCCTATCATTTAATGAGCTCTTCAGAATTTTTTTTTATATTTCCGTTTCAGGTTTTTTTCTGCAAAACAATATATGTAATTTTTACAAAGAAAAGTAAATTTAAAAACAAATATGATTCAGATTTAAATAAATAAAATAAAAGTTTAAGTAAACGAAGCTAAACTGCATAAAGAATCAGTAAAACTTTTATTGAAAAAAACTGCACGTTTATTTCGTAATAAAATCGCACAATAATTAAGTTGAAGATAATAAAACTGAGAATATTAGTGCCAGTAAAAACGCTAAGATAATATATAACATTTTTAATTAAACTTGTAAATTTAAAATGAATTTTATGTAATTGATTTAAGTTTAAATTTTGATAAACGACTACAGTTTTTTCTTTTTTTTCGACTGCTGTTTGAGTCCTCCACAATTTGTCTAGCAGATATTGGAAAAAGTTTCAGCAGAATAGAAGTTTGTCTAGCAGAATCGAAGAGTAGCCAGATGAGAAGATATTAAGCCGGCCGCAGATTGCCAAATTAGAAAATATTTACTTATTCTAATTAAATAGTTTACGTTTTAAAAAAATTTTCAACATTATTTTCCATCTCATTCGGTTAACAATTTTAAAATTTTGGTTATTAGATTTTTTTTATTTGTGGCAACACTGGCTGAAATATACTTAGACACAAATAAATTACCACAGATACACAAAACTTAGCAAAGTCAACATCCAAGTATACTTCTGAAAATTATTCCCAAACCATATGGAGACAATCCCCAAAATCCCAGAACTAAATTTTCCTCGAAAAAATAGCACGATAATGGCTTTTTTATGCCTCCACCATTCCACACACCGTCACTCACATACAATCGTCTAAAATAAAATGGGACAGCATTATTTTTCATCTCATTTGGTTAAAGTTTTTAAAAATGTTGCTTATTAAATTTTTTTTTATTTGTGGCAACAATGGCTGAAACATACTCAGACACAAAAAAATTAGCATAGATACACAAAACTTAGCAAAGTTAACATCCAACTAACCCAGATATACGTCTGAAAATGATTCCCAAAGCATATGGTAACAATCCCCAAAATCCCAGCACCGCATTTCCACCATCTCAACACCTTCACTCACATACAATATTCCAAAATAAAATGGGACAGCATTATTTTTCATCTCATTTGGTTACAGTTTTTAAAAATTTTGGTTATTAATTTTTTTTTAATTTGTGGCAACACTCAGTGGGATGTAGCCAGGCACACAAAAATTAGCATAGATACACAACACTTAACAAAGTCAACACGAAAGTAACCCAAATATATGTCTGAAAATTATTCCCAAACTATATATTCACAATCCCCAAAATCCCATAACCGAATTTCCACCATCCCACACACCTTCACTCAAATACAATCGTCTAAAATAAAATGGGACAGCATTATTTTTCATCTCAAACTATATGGTGACAATCCCCAAAATCCCAGAATTTTCCCCGGAAAAATAGCAACAGAATGGCTTTATTATGCCTCCACTCTCACCTACAGACTTCTAAAATAAAATGGGACAGCAAGCAAGAGCAAACAAGAAATGGTCACACGGCGGGAGCTTAAAACTTTTTCCTTAACACACGATATCTTTTAGTCCTTTTCAATAAATTAGAAATAAACTGGAACTGAAATAAATTTAGCTTAATGGTAGGTTTAATTTATATAAATATCACACGTAAATGAGATGTTTGGAAAGACAGTCACTCCTGAATTTCAAGTAGTAAATCAGCACATTGCTGCCAGGCAGCCAGTCTGTCATCACTTTTTTGTGCTACAAATTTAATTGCTTAATATCACAAAGTCTTCAAAATCATGTCACTTAATTAAATTATATGATGCTTTTGATTTCATTTCACTGTTTTATAACTTAACTTTTGCCATTCCGTTCTGGTGTGTAATTAAGAAAAGTTTTCTGCAGTTTTACTGTTTGAAGTAATTTGAATATGACTTTCGAAATGCTATACGAGTATGTTTTTAATTAAAGATGACATAAATATTTGAGAAAATTCGTTTGCCTAATTATGCTGAAAAGAAGGAAGAAAAAAAGAGCTGCAACTGAAAGTAAAACAAATACACAGCAACGAAAAATGGCAACTATGAGGAATTTATTCAAGGCACATGTACATATATGAGTACATAACATAAGCACGTATGTAAATATCAGCGCTTGTTAGTGTAATAGAATTTCTTTGCCAATTGTAGTGCAACAGCATTCCAGCATTTATTAAGCAAAGATCATTTATAAATATTATATTGATTTAAATTTTAATTGGATTACATACAAAACCAAATAGGAATTAACTGGAAGCTATTAAATTCATAATGAACAATTTCAAATGCACAGCAAATATACGCACACACACACACAAACACACATTTACATACATACATTCAAACTGGTTTTACAGGTAGCAAGGAAATTTACATAAATAGGTCAATATCATAAATCACTTATTAAACAGCAACCAGCAGAGTATACTTTAAGGCGCCTGCAGTAAAATAACCCCGGAACAGTTAAAGTGATGCCAACTCAAATCAAGCGCTAATACATTGAATTACAAAAGTTACTATTATATTCCGATATGTTGCAACTACTGTTCCAGAGCTGGAAAATTTAAATTTATTTTTTGGTCTATAGAAAAAGTAACCAGCTAAAACTAATTTTATTTTTAATCCATTTTTATACTTAAGGAACATTTAATTTGTTATTTAGAATCAAACAAAATCAAAAAGACGATTTCAGGGTTGGGCAATTGAAATTTTTTTTTTTGGTACATAAAAGTAACCATATAAAATTTTTTTTTTTATTTACAAATTATATATATTTTTTTTAAATAGGAACAGCACTCCGGGGATATTTAATCAGAAAAGCTAAAAAAATAGATCCAGGGCCGGAAAATTTAAACTTTTTTCGTAATAAATATTTGCCTCAGAAATAAAAATTAAGTTTACAATATCTATTGAACGGCATATGATGTTGTGACCATCTTTTCATAGAAAAGAGCAGTTGGTCACAATGAGGACAGACATAAAACCCAGAGGGATCAAGTAAAACTGCTCCGAGCAGTTAGTTAAACTTGTATAAATTTATTGGCATTAAAAAACTTTTTTACTAACGTTCGGTTGGCAACACTGTTTTTGACAATTCAGCTGTTTTCGTGTAACATGTTCAGTTTGGTTTATAATTTAACCATGAATTGACTTACAAACGAACAAGACTTACAGACTATTGAATTTTATTAGCAAAATTCATGCCGGGTTAAGAGAGTGCATCGCGGGCATTTCTGGTTAAGTGGGCACGTAAATAAGCAAAATTGTCGGATTTGGTGGGAACAGCAGCCAGAAACATCGCCAGAACTGCCAATGCATCCAGAAAAATGCAGTGTTTGATGTGGATTATGGGCTGGTGGCATTATTATTCAAACACTCCGAAGGCAAGAACGTTGCAAGGAGTAGCGAGCGCTGCCGTGCGAAACTATAATTTTTTGTTACCCAAATTGGGCAGCTAGACTTGGCTGGCATGTCGTTTCAATAAACCACGCAGCACGCGAAACAGTGGTTTAATTGAGAAACGAGTTCTTCAAACAGTTTCACTTTTGAGGCCCGTCAATTGGCCTCCTAGATCGTGGGACATAAAGCCTTCAGAAATTCTATTTGAGGAGCTATGTTAAGGCTCATGTCTTTAGGGGCAAGCCAGCAAACATTGACGTACTGCGTACCTAAATTGAAGAATTTATTCCTAATGCCAAATATAGGATGCATCGTAAGAAACATTTTAGGCGCTGCTTCAGTCAACATTTACCACGTATCATTTTTAAACATTGAATTATCTAGATCGTTTTATCGACTCAAATAAAGATTTTATACTCCATATTCGTAAAAAAAATTATATGTATTTGAAATCTATTTTTACAAAATTTTGTATGAAAAATTTTTAATAAAATACATTTTAAACTCATAAATTTTATAATAATATACATTGTATATCTCAAAATTTTTTGTGTTCAAATCTGAAAGCCTAAGCTAATAGAGTGTAATACTTTCAGTTTAAAAACAGCTGCATTGGCATTACTGCTACTGACTACAAAAAAAAAACAATAAGGAGGACTTTTAGGCGCGGAATAATATTTCCTGCTGTTTTCACAATATAAAAAAATGATATTCAAATGTTTGAAAAAATATGTAAATGAAATATTATTTTGAAACACATCTCACATTTATTTACTTTTCAGGAATTTGGCAGTTAGTATTAATTAAAAATAATATTAAATAAAATTGTGTAAGCGGACACGATGTAAATAAAACCCGAGAATAAATAAAAAATATAAAGAATATTTAGAATTAAAAAATATAAAAAATATATAGATTTCGTAACACAAAATTTTCCAACCCTCGTTAAAATATTATAATTTAGGTATGAGAAATCTGGAGGACTCTGGGCAAAATTTTTCAAAATGTTCTCTAGTATTTGCGTACTGCATTAAAAGAAAATATAGATTTTATTTAAAAAAAATATATTAAAGAAATCAGCAATATCCTGCAGGACACTTACATTCACAATCTTGACTAATTCAGAACATTAGACCTAAAGTAATCGCTTGGATTAAGATCAAGTCATTGCCCCTTATTCTGTAACTAATTGTGGACGTCGACAACAAGACAATAACAAAAATAGGTCAATTCTTTACACCTTTTCTTCACCAATTGTCTGGTTTTAACAGCGTCTTGCTATTTTGTAGCCCTTAGAGAATAGTTGGAGGCCATCAGAAGAATTCAATTGTTCACCACAACGAGTATTTTAGTATCACATATTTGATACTGTCTTAATATTGACGTCGACAACTACTTACGGAATAAGGGGAAATATATACATTAAATTTTATGTCTTTATACTTTTAAGACTTTTCCAAGTTCATTATAAAATAAAATTAGCTCATTAACCCTAAACAATAAGTAAAACTTTATAATAGCTCAGGTTTGGCATTAATAAGCATGCTGAAGACAACTTTTGTTAATATATATTTCATCTTAATCCTTTCAACATCAAAAGCTATTAAAATTGCCATTAAATTCTATTACAACGTCGAAGGGTAACATACATCTCGTTACACACACACACACGCACGCATACTCGTACTCGCTTATTGAATAAATGAATTATTCTACAAATTATAGCACAACAAATTCACAGCAATTTCTTGAACTTGTTTCTTGTTAACTTTTCTTGCGTGAATTGTTTCACATTGAAAACACTTGCAACAAATTACCTGAAATTTATGTTGAACTCTTTGCCAACACACTCGAGGAAATTTTTGGTTATTTTACGTGCAGCATCCACAAAAAATGTACTATGTAATGAGTGATTTTTCAAGAGCCTTTGGATTTGATTAAAAATATATATCAATAGAACAATCTAGATAATTTAATGTTTAAAGATAATTTCATAAAAATGTTGACCGCACTCATGCCTCAAATGGTCCCTACCACATTCATTCCCCAACAAATCGGTCGGCATGTCATGACTAAATTCTTCAATATTGACTTCCAGTGTGGCCAACGGTGCAAGCTTGTCCCTATAGGCATAAGCCTCACAAAAAAAATTGTCTAAATGCGGCCAATTGACCGGCCCCAAACGTGAAATAAACTGTTCATCGAACTCGTTTCTCAATGGGGACATTGTTTCGCGTGCTGTGTGGCACCTTCCATTTTGTGCATAAATAAAATTAATAAAAAATTTTAATCATCGGACGGTAGCTTTCGTAAATCACAGTAAATATCCTGCCCTCGCCGTCTTTGCGGAATAATGCCACTTCCCCATAATCCCCACCAAACAGTACATTTTTCGGGATGTATTGGCAGCTTTTGTAAAGCTTCTGGCTGGTCTTGACAGCAAATACGCCAATTTTTGCTTCACTAAGTATTCATTCAAACAGAAATGAGCATGATCGATCATGCATCTGCAAGCGCTGTTCGTTTATAAATCGATTCATGGCTATATTATAGACCAAACTGAACATGTTACACGAAAACAGGTGCGATGACAAAAACAGCTGAGCTGCCAAAAACAGCTGAGCTGCCAAAAACAGTTGAACTGACAAAAACAGCTGAGCTGCCAAAAACAGTTGAACTGACAAAAAAAGCTGAGCTGCCAAAAACAGTTGAGCTGCCAAAAACAGCTGAGCTGCCAAAAACAGCTGAGCTGCCAAAAACAGTTGAACTAACAAAAACAGCTGAGCTGCCAAAAACAGTTGAGCTGCCAAAAACAGTTGAGCTGCCAAAAACAGCTGAGCTGCCAAAAACAGCTGAGCTGCCAAAAACAGCTGAGCTGCCAAAAACAGTGTTGCCAAAGAGAAAATTGCTGAAAAAAGAATCAGCCGTTATTAATAACAAAACCGATATTATATGTAAAATTTTTAATTTTAATTAACAATTTCGTGATGAGGAGAGAAAGATCACGACAAATTTAACGTAAATTCCTTTCTACAAAAAAGGTGTAATTTCATTTAAAAAAAGGCAAGATTTCTATTGGTTTAGCTCTATAAAAGTGTGTTAAATTTCATGGCAAGAAATAATGGAGGAAATTGCACTTAACGCCCCTTTTATATCTAAAAGAAAGGAAAGCCCCCTTATTCTGTAACTAATTGTCGACGTCGACAACAAGACAATATCAAAAATAGTTTAATTATTTATACTTTTGCTTCGCCAGTTTGTAACCCTTAGGGAATAGTTTGAGGCCATTTCGAAGAATTCAGTGTTCACCCCAACGAGTATCTAGGTGTGACATTTTTGATATCCGGCCTGATTGTGTAAGGCGTTGGCGAAGGCGTTTTTTGTACAAGATTAAAGAAACATACACGCAGTTTTCTTTAATCTACTACGAACTACGACAAAGGTGTAAACGCCAACGTCTTACATAATCAGGGGGAATATCTTGATGTCGACAAACAGTTACAGAATAAGAGAGAATATTGCAGTTGTATTTCACAAATGACTGTCGTCATTTTATAAGAAAACAATATTAGGCTTTAATTTCTATTTTTCACTAAGTGAATTGCATTGGTTGACATCTCTATGCTGCCACGTGCCTTGGTTTTTAATTTCTGCCCTTTTGTATTAATATTATTTGCGCATTTTTTTCCTGAGTATTGAAAAGTTTTATTACATTTTTTTTTTATATGTACGAGTATTTATATTTTCTCGTGTTATGGAACATCTAGTCTATATAAAAATTTAATTTTGTTGTATTACGTGGAATGCGTGTGTGTGTGTGTATTGCGCTCATTATCGTTGTGCTGCTTCTCATTTTGCTTATTACACTCTGCTGAATGTCTATGAATCCTTTAAATGCATACTTACTAGCTTAATTTTTAAGCAATTTTATACACTGATGACGTCTGAAAGTCGTGTGTATTTTTTGCGTATGCTTAAGTGTACTTATTTTAACGTGAGTAAAGGAATACAAGTCGCTTTGTGTATGATTGAGCATGCATATGCATGCTTGTATGAACATATGAGTAGATTGCTATTATTTGCCGGTAGCACTCATAACACTTACTTGTTTGCTTTTCGTAGTAAAAATTCTACTTTAAGTGTTTAAAGCGTGAAAGGCCTGGAGATATTATCATCTGATTCTGAATAATAAGAAGTTATTCACGTCATGGTGTCGAACCTGACTGTCTGGCAGCACTATCAGCTGTTGCATATGTCATTTAAGTGTCATTTATTTAGTGAAAATTTTCCCATTTATAAAAATTAATTATTTATCAAGAGAAGAGGCCGTGAAAAGTGCTAAAATAGACTTACAAGTGCTCTGTTGCAAAAGTAACTACTTTTCGGACTCTACGGACTGATTTGTGGTCGAGCCACTGTGCAAGGAATTGTTAATATTGTAAAGGAAATTTAATTAGACTAGAATCTTGGCAAATGTAGGCAGGCTTGTGCGTGATCGTAATATGCGCTTTGCCGAAAATATCACTTCGATTAGTGAAAGAGTGGCGAATATTGCGATTTGTGGATTCCCTGCCATTTTCAGCAATCGAGCCTATTTAACGGCTCATTATGACCCATTTCGCACCTCCATCCATATGAAGTTTACTTCACGTATTAATTGAAGCTGGTTGATCATTCACAATAGCGTACATTTGCCAATCGGGTGCTAGAGCAACCGTCTTTCAATGCTGATTTTTAGCAAGAGAAATGGTAGCCAAGGGGAAATTGTACGGCTAAACGGTAGGAGAATGTTTTGGGGTGACCGCGAAAACTCATAGGCATAACCAGCGGCTATTCACAATAGCGTAAAAAAGCCAATTGGGTGCTAGAGCAGCCGTCTTTCAGTGCTGATTTTTAGCAAGAGAAATGTCAGCAAAGGGGGAATTGTACGGCTAAACGGTAAGAGAGTGTTTAGGGGTGACCATTAAAACTCATAGTCACGGCCAGCAGTTATTCACAATAGCGTACATTTGCCGATTGGGTGCTAGAGCAACCGTCTTTCAATGCTGGTTTTTAGCAAGAAAAAAAAATGCAGCAAAGGTGAAATTGTACGGCTAAACGGTGCGAGAGTGTTTTGGGCTGACCGTAAAAACTCGTAGGCACAGACAGCAGCTATTCACAATAGTGTAGATTAGCCGATTGGGTGCTAAAGCAACCGTCTTTCAATGCTGATTTTTAGAACGAACCTGCGAAATGTTATCAAAGGGGGAATTGTACGGCTAAACAGTACGAGAATGTTTAGGGGTGACCATTAAAACTCATAGTCACGGCCAGCAGTTATTCACAATAGCGTACATTTGCCGATTATGTGCTAGAGCAGCCGTGTTTCAATGCTGATTTTTAGCAAGAGAAAATATGCAGCAAAGGGGAAATTGTGCGGCTAAACGGTACGAGAGTGTTTTGGGGTGACCATGAAGACTCATAGGCATAGACAGCAGCTATTCACAATAGTGTAGATTAGCCGATTGGGTGCTAGAGCAACCGTCTTTCAATGCTGGTTTTTAGCAAGAGAAAAAATGCAGCAAAGGGGGAATTGTACGGCTAAACGGTACGAGAGTGTTTAGGGGTGACCATAAAAACTCATAGTTATGGCCAGCAGCTATTCACAATAGCTATTGATCTTCCAAATTAATAGTTGCAAGTAAAATAAGAGTTACCAAAAAAAATTAATTTACAAACATTTTAAACATATAAAAAAAATTGTGTATATTTTTAGCCTAAAATTACAAATTCTTTAAAAATTCTCGCCTATTAAGAGTTTCCAAAAAATATTTAACTTTTTGTACACCAAAGCGTTTAGATTTCTATCACTTAATAAACCTTTCATGCCTAATGACCTATTGAAAATATTTAAAATAATATTTTTTCTGCAATGCAAATATGAAAATAATATTTTAATTTGTAACTTTTGTTTATGTAAAATTTTATGAACAATTTAACCTATTTATTCAATGGCCTGTATAAAATTTATGACAGTTTGTTTTTAGAAAAAAATTTAATATGTAATAGTTAAATAATTGCTCGTACACACAGACACATATATTTTTTTGGGCATTAAAGCGTAGAAAAATGTTTAATAGAGTTTTAAAATAGACTAGATATATTCTTAATAAAGTATTTGAGTGGAAATAATAAATTTTGCAAATTGATAATAAATTTCTTAGAATGTTAACACCCATGGAGTGTATATAACAATAAATTTTAAATTTAATTTTAATACAATTTTAAATTATTGCGGGTGTCATATATAATTATAAATAATATTTATTAAGCCTTCCACTTGCTTATAAATCCTAAATCACATTTAAATCCTTTCTACAAAAATAATTATAATTTTTTGCGTGTTTTGCCGCTTCCTAAATAAACTTTACAAAAATGTTTGAAAATTCTAAAAGATTATCAAACAAATAAATGAAACAAAACTAATTGTTTAACACAAATTGATAATTTTTTGGCGACAAAATTTATTTGTTGCCTATATTATTATTTCCTATTCTAATTAAAGTCATAAATAAAATATTTCTACATATTTATATTTAAAAAAAAAAAAAAACTTTATGCATTTAATTGTATTTCAAATTTGTTTAGCATAAAAGAATTTAATTTTATATAAATTAGTTTCAAATCAGTATTTTTTAAATATATTAGAATCAGCTGGTGATCTAAATCCCAGCACTTCATATATTAAAATCTATCGAGTTATTGCCTTAAGTCTCTTGCTCATAAAAAAAAAAAATTAACTTGATATTCTCTTTCTATGTCTTCTGTGTTATATTTTCTGAAATTGTTTTGCATACTGTGTGAATCTACATAATAGTACCTTTTAGAATATATTTTATTTATAAACACTGACGCACAATAAAATACTCAAAGATGTACCACAAAAAAATGTGGCGTAGGAACGTTTATACGGCTGTGATTGCAATTACTTAACAAACTATAAATATTTTAAAGCTTTTCAGGAATAATTGTAAATATTATGTAAATCTACATAAAATTAACTTTCAAATTAAATATCTTTTATCAATATTTTTGAAAAAAAATATAACTTAAAGTGTACCACAAAAAAAATGTCGGACGTATTTTTGCATAAAAATATAAAGTCTACTCATTTTAAGACAACCAAAAAAAGCAGTTGTGTTCTATTTTTGGAATTCCGTAAAAATTTACTCAAGCCATTTACAACATTTTTACGGGTATGACTAATAAAAATAGAAATATTTTATACCTTTTTGAAAGCCTTTTTTGATATCGTGCTTATCTATATAAAAATACCTTTTAAATTAAATATCTTTCATTAATATTTTTGAACAAAAAAATAACTTAAAGTGTACCACAAAAAAATGTCCGACGTATTTTTGCATAAAAATATAAAATCTACTCATTTTAAGACAACCAAAAAAAGCAGTTGTTCTCCTTTTAGCAGTCAGTAAAAAATTACACAAGCCATTTACAACATTTTTACGGGTATGACTAATTAAAATAGAAATATTTTATACCTTTTTGAAAGTCTTTTTTAAATATCGTGCTTATCTATATAAAAATATCTTTCAAATTAAATATATTTCATCAATATTTTTGAACAAAAAAGTAACTGAAAGTATTCCACAAAAAAGTGCGGGGCGTATTTTTGCATAAAAATATAAAGTCTACTCATTTTAAGACAACAAAAAAACAAAAAGGCACCTGTTCTGCTTCTAGCAGTCAATAAAAATTTTGTGCAAGCCAATCACAACATTTTTAGGAAAGTGGTTGCAAGTAATTAACGCAATAGAAAAAACTTTATAGCTTTTAAAATTTTTTTTATAAATATTATGTTAATCTACATAAAAGTACCTTTTAAACAGTACACACTTCATTAGTATTACTAGACAATAAGGTACCTAAAAGTGTACTACAAAAAAATTTAATTAACGAAATAAAACTATTTTATAGCTTTTAAAGAATTTTTTTAGATATTAAGTATATCTACATAAAAATCTCTTTCAAACTGTGTAATATGCAATACTATTCAGGGACAATGAAATATCGAAAAGTGTACCACAAAAAAACAGTTGCGTATTTTTACACATATGTGAACTTCTCCGAGAAAAGGGACCTAGTGTGCCGAAAAACGGGGTTGGAGTTAAGAATGGATTCTGGTACCTAATAGAGTGTAGAATAAGATGAAATGAGTTAGATTTCTGCTAAAAATTTATTTACCCCATAAAAACGTACAAAATAGAACTTGGGAAAGTCGATAAAAATGAGGAAATGAAACTTTAAATGCGTTTTTCACAAAACTTAATTTTCACACACTAGGTTCCTTTCTCTCGGAGAAGATCACATATAAAAATATAAGTTTTATTTGTTTTAAGAGTACAACAAAAATCACTTGTTCTCTTTCCATTACAACAACAAAAATTTACATACAAGTTATTTACAAATTTTTAAACGGGTATAATGGCCGGTAATATAAATATTTTACATTTTTTTTACAACTTTTTTTTAAATATTGTGTATATCTACATAAAAGTACCTTTTAAATTATATATCTTTTATCAATATTAATGAACAATAAAATGGCCAAAAGTGTACCACAAAACAAAACATGTGGTGTCTTTTTGTATAAAAATTTATAAATTTTATATTCTTAACTTTAGTTATCCCACCTACAACAAAGTCCCATTGTTCGGATTAATTCAAGCTATTTGATTTTCATTTTTATACACCTTATGAGTTTTAGATAAATTTTGTTTCTTTACAAAAATCGTTCCTTTATTTTTTTCCTCCTCCTACTCTTCTTTTTCTCTTTCAAATATTTATTTCAAGCATAAACATTATTCTAGTTTAAGCTAATCATATTTTACCTTTTTTTTTTGTTCTTCCTTGAGTTTCCTTATTTTTACTATGAATGAATTGTATTAGAGAAAATACAATTGGTTTTAGATTAAATTAGCTCAAGTGGAAAATCTAATTTGGGTTGTTTGTTAGACAGAAATAAAAACATAAGCCAGGATGCTACTATAAACTGAAAATGGTATATAAGGAAATATAGAGGGAAGAAATATTAAATAAAGGAAACTATTATTTAAAATTCCTTTAAACTCCAAATAGACAACAAGGGCATATGAACATGTTTTGTTGTTTTGACAAAGTTAATTTAAAATAAATTTAAATTAAAGTACAAAAATAAATTAATGGAGCATTAAATATCATGGAGAAGATTAAATTAAAAAAAATCGTTTAAAAATTCAATAAAAATAAAAGCCTTTAAGTAATTTTGTCTTAAAAGTGCTTAAATATGTTAGTGATTTAAGACTGAAAGTCATTTCAATAAATTTTAAATTAATTCAAAAAGGTGGTAATATATGTAAATACATACACTGGAGCATGCATATGCATGCATGTGCATGCACATTTACAATGTATGTATGTATATTAAGTGGTGTAGAAATATGTGTATTATTTTTTTCTAATGTTAGACCTACTCCAACTATATTTTGTTGTCTAGAATTTAAATAAAAAAGACAACAATGGAAGTATTTTTTTTTTAAATATTGATACACTTCTCGTATATAATGTGCTTATAAAATTTGAATAAATAAAAACTATTTTGACCTTTCACTTTGTATACTGCTTCAAGGACATTATTGCTGCTATAAAATATTCAATTAACTTTACAATTTGAAAGTAAGTAAGTCTTTGTATCAACAAAATTAAATTAAAATAGTAAAATTTTCTTTAAAAAAATTTCAACTCAATTTTCGTATCGAAGAAAATAAGAATATTTTCTGCAGCTATCAAAAAACTTTTTTCATTTGCGTACAACAAAAGTTTTCTTCTTGTTTTGCAGCAAAAATGTGTCAATACAACCAACAAACCACTAGTGGTTTGTTGTTTAATATTTCTTTATTATTTAAAACAAAAAAATAAAATAAATAAAAGCACAAGAAAGGAAAACTGCCTCCAAGATGTCAGCAACTGCTGTCATTGTTTTACTCTGGCCAACTTTAGCAATTTACGCAAATAACATTTGACAGTTAAAGAGAATTTATCTCTAGATTTTTGTTTAGCAAATTGTCACTCACACAATCTTAAGACTAATTTTTACCTTTTTTTCAACTATTCAGTGAGTGAGAGAGCAAGCCGGTAGCTTTGAAGTACAGATTTAAAGCCTGATTACATTTTTTTTACTGAAATTTTTAGAATTCAGTTTGATATTAATTTGGAACAATAGCATAAGGCACAAATTCCTAAATAAACATGGACCTATTGATGAGCCATGTACTTTTTCTATAACCTCCAGAAAAGAATTGGAGGGTATATTCACTTTGTCATTCCGTTTGTAACGCAGCGAAATATCCATCCGAAACCCCATAAAGTATATATATTCCTGATCAGTGATGAAATCTAAGACGTCCGTCTGTCCGTCTGTGGAAATCATGATTCAGTCCAAATGAAATAAGACAGACTCTTGAAATTTGGTATAAATATATCTTTGAAGGATAGCACAGGTCACGTTCAGAAATGGGCTGCAACGGGCCAGAGGGGAATAATTCCCCTAAGAAGAACTAAACCAACCTCCAAAAAAGAACATAATTTTTAAAGTTTTCTTTTTGTAATTTTTTTAAGCAAATGATATACTTTTAAGTCAAAGAAGATCCAACGCATTAAACTTGGAGCCATAAAATAATAAAAATATTAACCCATTTCGTCCCAGTGTTCGATTTTTCGAACAGAAAATTGCAAGTATTTAAATTTTTTTTCTCTGCTTAGGAAAGAGTAAGAACATGTCCTTTTTAACGAAAATTAAAAAAAAATTCTTAATGAAAATTAAAAAAAAAATTTTTTTATAAACATTTTTAAAAAATTTTGAATAAACATTTTTAAACAAAGTTTTAATGAAAATTTTTAAAAAAATTTTTAATCAAAATTTAAAAAAAAATTTTAATGAAACTTTTTAAAAAAATTTTTAATGAAAATTTTTAAAAATTTTTTTAATGAAAATTAAAAAAAAATAGGACATCTGATTCGAATTTTCTGAAATCAATTTACCATTTCACTACGAAGTCTTATAAACCTATTCGAAAAAAAATCTCTGGGACGATATGGGTTAATTTGAGGACCCCGCCCCTTTTAATGGGCGTTATTATATGCAAAAATAGTGTAAAAATTTAACAACTTGTTTTACTTAAGCCTGCAGTCCTTAAAAATAAATGACGAAGCTGAGACTCACCTGGTACATCTGTGCCCTACCCCCCCCCCCTCCCACTTTAACCCCTAAATGACCCTATCAAAAAAAATTTTTTTTTAAATTTTTTATGTAATTATTCCGGAAATATGTTTCTGGAGTTTTATGGCAAAGGTGAAATGTCTCCCCCACAGCCCTTGCCAGAGCGACCCCCACCAAAATACAGCTTTAATACCCTGCAAAAAGAATTGGACCCCATAAAGTATATATATTCTTGATCAGTGATGAAGTCTGAGACGATCCAACAATGCCCATACGTTGGTCTGTAGAAACATGACATAATCTAATTTTGGATCCCGCCCCTTTTAGTAGGCGTTGACGTACGATATGCAAAAATAGTGTAAATATTGAACAATTTGTCTTCCTTAAGACTATAAGAAGCTGAGATCTTGCAGAGGTGAAATGTCTCCCACGGCCCTTCCCGGAATGACTCTCTCAAAATAGAGATTTACAATTGGCTACAGAGATGTCTTAAAGGACTCTCGTCCCACCAAGTTAAACATTTCAAATTTACTTAGTAAATATTTGGAGGGTATTTAAGATTCGACCCGGTCGAATATATTGTTTTTACTTGTTCTATTTTTGCTTATGATATAATTAGTATAGGTATTTGGAACATTTAATAAATAAATAAATATTATGAAAACAGACAAACAAACATACTTGTGTATTTATTCAGGTGATCGGTACTTGTATGTAGCGTATGGAGTCTGAAAAGAAAATAATAGAAAGTTTCAAATTAATTTATGAAATAATAAAAATGGAAATAGTGTATGTGGGTTTAAAAAAAACGTTAAATTTAACACATTGTTTAATTCCCTTCTTCTTTACAGCCTCTTTATAAACTTATTCATATAACTCATATGAATTATTTTATAATTCTTTATGAAGATGAACCGAGAGTTTCGAAATATATAGATCAAGAAACCCATAAAAATAGTTTTATTTCCACGGGTCATGAAGAGGCTGTAAAGAAGAAGGAGATTAAACATAATTAATTTGATGCGAACAAATTGTATTTATGAAACAATTTAATTAAAATTCCTAGATATTTTGATTTTGAAACCAAGCAACGATTGAAGGGTTTAACACAGAGAGCCCAAAGAACATTCCAAAAAGTCCATATTGGAACTGCTTGGCGAAGGGGGTGGAAAAAAGGCTGGCACAACAATATTATATCTAAAGAGGGCTCTTTTACAGAGGAAAATCATAGAAATGGAAGAATAAGTTCAAAATTTTTAAACAAAATTAAAATTCATTTTTGAACAGACCTCGTATATGAGAATTTTTTTTATATTAAAACTGTTGAATTTTTATAATACTAAGAAAATAATTTTTGGCTATATCCTTTTATTCCTTACACACAAAAAAATATTATAAAAAAGAACAAAATATATTTTGTTGCTTCAAATTGCTTTTTTACAATAATTATGGTATAAAATTAAAAAAAAAAAAAAAACATATATTAATAAAAAAAATTATATTGTGCTAATCTACACAATATTGCTTTTTAAATTATAAATTCTTGGTTAATATCAAAGCAAAATAAAATACCTAAAAGTGTACCACAATAAAATTAACGACGTTTTAATATGTAAAAAAAAATTTAATTTCAGTTAACGTGACACTATAGAGTGAAAATCGTCAAATCTTGTTGCGGAAGAGTTTAATAGTAATGAGTGATTACTAGCACTATTTAAAATTTCTATATAAAATTTTGTCAAAAAGCATGAAATTTTTTTTTATTAAATTCACTTAAGATTGATAGTCGAAATATGTGAAATTTTGCTTTAAATTCAGGAAGACCTGATAGATATTCCCAAACACAATGGAAAGTCAACATCCGTTTTTTAATTATCCAACTTCTACAGAGCAGAGCACAACAGCTGTTTTCGAAGGCCGCTACACTGTCAGCATTCAGTAGTCATGTGAATTTACTAAAGAACAAAATCTATTACTTTAATTGAAAATATAAAAAAAAATTACTTGAAACACAAAAAAGATATATGTATAAAAGAATGTTATATTCGACCGGGTCGAATCTCAAATACCCTCCAAATATTTAGTAAATAAAAGCTCTATTTTGTAGTGGCCACTGCGGGAGGGGACGTGGGGGCAAACATCTCACCTTTGCCATAAAACACTAAAACAGTAAATTTTTGTGGTCATTAAGTGTAAAAAAATTTTTTTTATAAGGTCATTTAGGGATCACTCCGCAAGGAGCCGTGGGGGAGACTTCTCCCCTCTGCCATAAAACGCTAAAAAGTAAATTTTTAGGGTTATTAAGTGTTAAAACCCATTATTTTAATAGGGTCACTTAGGGGCAAATGTGGGAGGGGGTAGGGCAGAGGAAGATCACAGGTCATCTCAGCTTTACCATAAAAGTTTTAAAATTTCATTTTTAAGGCATGACGGCTTAAAAATGTTTTTTTAATTTTTACACCATTTTGCCATGTAATATGTTACTTGAACGCCCACTAAAGGGGGCGGGGTCCAAAATTAATTTTTTCTGATTCTCTATATCATTTGTTTAACAAAATTATAAAGAAACAAGTAAAAACGTTATATTCGACCGGGTCGAATCTTAAATACCCTCCAAATATTTAGTAAATAAAAGCTCTATTTTGTAGTGGCCACTCCGGGAGGGGACGTGGGGGCAGACATCTCACTTTTGCCATAAAACACTAAAACAGTAAATTTGTGTGGTCATTAAGTGTAAACAATTTTTTTTATAAGGTTACTTAGCGATCATTCTGGAAGGAGACGTGGGGGAGACTTCTCCCCCTCCGCCATAAAACACTAAAAAGTCAATTTTTGGGGTTATTAAGTTTAAAAAAAAAATTTGTTTGATGGGGTCAAGTGGGAGGGGTGGTAGGGTAGGGCCAAATTTGGGAGGGTGTAGGGCAGAGGAAGATCACAGATCATCTCAGCTTCACCATAAAAGTTTTAAAATTTCATTTTCAAGGCATGACGGCTTAAATTTTTTTTTTTAATTTTTACACCATTTTTCCATGTAATATGTTATTGGATCGCCCACTAAAGGGGGTGGGGTCCAAAATTAATTTTTTCTAATTCTCTATATCATTTGCTTAACAAAATTATAGAGAAAAAAAAAATTTAAAATTATACTATTTTTTAGAGGTTGGTTTAGTACTTCTTAGGGCAACTTTTTCCCCTCTGTCCCGATTCAGCCCATTTACGAACTTGACTTGGGATACCCTTCAAGATATATTTATACCAAATTTCAAGTATCTGGCTCTTTTCATTTGGACTGTATCATGATTTCCACAGACAGATGGACGGACATGGCTAGACCGTCTTAAATTTCATTACTTACATTACATATACATACATATATACATATATATATATATATATATATATATATATATATATATATATATAAAATTTATGGGGTCTTACAGGGATATTTCGCTGCGCTACACGCGGAATGACAAAGTGAATATACCCTGCAATTCCTTTTTGAAGGGCATAAAAATACATATTCGTCTAATGATGCTGACTTGTTGTCAAGTTGACTTGATATGTGTTACACCCTGTAAATGGACCTAAAAGATTTTAATTCTATTAAACCCTTTTATCCAAAAATTTTACACAATATTAAATGTACTCGTATGAAAAGGTCTCGCTGTCTATATAAAATAAATAACTAAAGCAAAATGAACCTGCCTGTAAATGTATTTTATTTAAGAAATTTTATAATATTTTAGGCTTGTTTTTATAATATTTCACTTTGGTAGTTTTTCATCATTTTCAAAAAAATAAAATAAAATACTATACAAATCCTGCCAAATTCATGCATTAAGCTTATTAAAATGTATGCAGAGGAAAATCTATTTCAATTCAGTTTAAAATATTTGCATACAAGAATTATTTATTTATAAAATTGTTTTTTAATGTTGCAATATTTCCATACACACACACACACACACACAAAAAACCCTCAACAAAAAAATAATAATAAATAAAATGAAGAAACATTAAAATAAGAGAAAAAAGTATTTGAAACTGTAAATCTAGTTGCAATATTTTCTGTTGCTGGTTGTTGGTGTTTAAGTTAAAGTGGAAATATTGTAAAATAATTAAAAACCAAAGCAGCCACATTGTGCTGGTGGCTGCAAATATTTGCCAGCGATATTGTATAACCTGTAAAAAAAAATTAAATTGCTTGGAATGGAAGAGGGAGCAAGGCAAGTGATGGATGAAACCAAATTCTTAATCATACAAAATATATAATTCAATTGCAAAACTCCTATTGTAAAAAATTAATTATTTATTTTGAATAATTTTGTTCTCTTAGGAGAACAATAGATCTATAACTGATCACAAACACATGAGGCCACAGTATAAATTTTTATACCCTACAAAAAAGTACATGGAGGGTATATTCACTTTGTCATTCCGTTTGTAACGCAGCGGAAGATCCTTCTGAGACGGCATAAAGTGTATATATTCTTGATCAGAGATGAAATCTAAAACGATCTGAGCATGTCCGTTCGTCCGTCCGTAGAAATCACGGTTCACTCCAAACGAAAAGAGCTAGACTCTTGAAATTTGGTATAAATATATCTTGAAGGATAGCACAGGTTAAGTTCGCAAATGGGATGAATCGGGCTAGAGGCAAACAAATTCCCCTAAGAAGAACTAAACCAACCTCTAAAAAGCAACATAATTCAAAAAATTTTTTTTTGTAATTTTGCTAAACAAATGATATATGTTTATGTCAAAGAAGGTTTTAAACTCGGAGCCATAAACTAAAATAATCTTAACAAGCTATAAGTTCAAATCTGCGAAAGTGCAAATTATTATTATTTTTATTTATTTTTATTTTTTTTTTTATTTTAATAAATGAACGTGGTTACATTCTATTTATCTTTCGAGACTATGAAAAATATTCTTAATATTCCACTATCAAAATATAAATAGCATGTAATCACGTTCATTTATTTAAAAAAAAAAATAATAAAAAATTAAAAAAAAAAAATAATAATAATAATTAGCAGTTTCGCAGATTTGAACTTATAGCCTGGTGAGAAAATTAACATCCTGTAATACAATTTACATAAATAAAGGTTCACTATTAAAATAGAAATTCATACATAATTTAAAAATAAAATAATTTTTGGACCCCGCCCCCTTTAGTGGGCGTTATTATATGCAAAAATAGTGTAAAAATTTAACAAATTGTTTTACTTAAGCCTACATCCCTTAAAAATAACATTTTTAAACTTTAATAACGAAGCTGAGACGTAACCTGGTACTGCTATGCCCTAGCCCCTCCTCCCCCTTTGAACCCTAAATGACCCTATCAACAAAAAAAGAAATTTTTTTTTTAATTTTGTATATAATTATCCCAAACATTTATTTTTGGAGTTTTATGACAAAGGTGAAATGTCTCCCCCCCCCCCAGCCCTTGCCACCGAGACCCCGACAAAATACAGTTTTAATACCCTGCAAAAAGAATTGGACCCCATAATGTATATATATTATTGATCAGTGATAAAGTCTAAGACGATCTCGCAATGCCCATACGTTCGTCAGTGGAAAACATGATATAGTGTATTTTTGGACCCCGCCCCTTTAGTGGGCGTTGACGTACAATATTATACGCAAAAATAGTGTAAATATTGAACAATTTTTATTACTTAAGCCTAAAAGAAGCTGAGATGTTCTCTGATCTTGCAGAGGTGAAACGTCTCCCCCAAGGCCCTTCCCGAAATGACTCTGTCAAAATAGAGATTGAAAATTGGGTACAGAGATGTTTTAAAGGAACTCTGTCCCACCCAGTTAAACATTTTAAGTTAAGTTACTAAATATTTGAATACAACGTTTTTAATTGTTTTTTTTTTAATTGATATTATTCGAATTCCAAAATTATTTCAGACATAAGCCTTTTTGTGCACGCAAGAGGGCTTCCTCAGCCATAATTTCCGCCTAGTGGCAGATGTGTACGCAGCTCCGTTTTCCTATAATGACCAAATTATGACCACTAACCCTCTGAAACCCATATTTTTGAAAAACCTTTTCGTAAAATTGATATTATTCGAATTCCAAAATTATTTCAGATATAGGACTTTTTCTGCCATATAAAGGGCTTCTTGGACCTTTATGTTGTGGGTATGGACCCGATCGTCAGTTCCGTTAATTTCTTTCAAAATTGGTCCAGAAATGTGGCCACAATTCCACTTGGAATACAAACACCCGGATTTTTCATGCTTAACAGTGCTATGTTAACATGCTAACAGAGCTCTGTTAACATACTTGGTTTATGTCTAGGCTTACAAAATTTCGAAATTTAACTTCACCCACCTAAAAAAAATTGTTGTATATATATGAAAAAAGTATATATACAGCAAGACTGTAAAAAAAACTCATTACAACACATCCGTCCTATCTTCATTTATGCAAAATCTAAATTATATTCCTTTTGCCAAACCAATTAGTAGGATGCAGCAGCAAGAAAAAATAAGGAAAAATAATTCTATAACAACATTTCTGTTAAGCTGCAAGTTAAAATGAAAGTGTAAAAATCCGTTTATACAGACTTCAAAGTAAAATTTACAAATAAGAAAAAAAAGAAGATTAAAACAGAATTACGCCACAAAAAGGAATACATGCTGCAAACCAAATCAGTCAGGGCCCCACAAAAAGAAAAACAAATATAATGGAATTAAAATGTTAGAAAAATTACAACAGAAAAATGGATTAAAGAAAAGGCAATCCCAATGACCCTAAGCAGCTGCCATTAACTTTAACGGAGATGTAACAGGCAACGGGCAGCAGCAACAAAAATCCTGCTGCCACACATTGATGCAATTACAACAATGTTGCGGCAAAAGCTTGAAAACAGTCCAACATATTACGAGTACATGCCATTGCAAATTCTACTCTCCTTCTTTAGCTGCATAAGTTAATGTATGGGTGTATTAAACTACTCTGTTTGTCTCAGTGGTTTTCATAGCTTCGCTAAACGCCAGGTTATTGCACAATGGCACGAGAAATATATATTTAATTAAAGTAAAATTAAAAAAAAAAACTATATGTAAATTTTATTATACAGAGATTTTGTTTATTCAGACTCAAGTTCAAATCAGCAATTTCAATACAAATTACTTTTTATACCCTCCAAAAAAGAATTTGGAGGGTATATTCACTTTGTCATTCCGCTTGTAACGCATCGAAATATCCATCTCAGACCCCATAAAATATATATATTCTTGATCAGTGATGAAATCTAAGACGATCTGAGCATGCCCGTCCGTCTGTGGAAATCACGATTCAGTCCAAACGAAAAGAGCTAGACTCTTGAAATTTGGCATAAATATATTTTGAAGCTTAGAGCAGGTTAAGTTCGAAGATGGGCTAAATCGGGCAAGAGGGAAAAAAGTTCCCCTAAGAAGAACTAAACCAACCCAGGAAAAACAACATAATTTAAGTTTTAAGTTTTTTGGTTATTTTGTTAAGTAAATGATATATTTTTATGTCAAATACGGTCCAACGCCTTAAACTTGGAGCCATAAAATAAAATAAAAATATTTTTTGACCCCGCCCACTTTAGTGGGCGTTATTATAGGCAAAAATAGCATAAAAATTTAACAAATTGTTTTACTTAAGCCTACATTCCTTAAAAATAAAATTTTTAAGCTTTAATGACGAAGCTGAGACGAAACCTGGTACTACTCTGCTCTACCCCCTCCTTCCCCTTCGCCCCCTAAATGACCCTACCAAAAAAAAAAAAAATTTTAAATTTTGTATATAATCATCCCAACCAATTATCTTTAGAGTTTTATGACTGCCGATTTCTGCCCTACCCCCTCCTCTTCCCTTGCCCCCCAAATGACCCTACCAAAAGAAAATTTTTTTTTTTAATTTTGTATATAATCATTCCAAGCATTTATCTTTAGAGTTTTATGACTGCCTGCTGCTGCCCTACCCCTCCTCCCCCTTTGCCCGCTAAATGACTCTATTAAAAATACATAAAATTTTTTTTAATTTTGTGTATAATCATCCCAAGCATTTATTTTTAGAGTTTATGTCTACCTGTTTCTGCCCTAACTCCTCTCCCCCTTTGCCCTCTAAGTGACCCTAGCAAAAAAAGAAATTTTAATTTTGTATATAATTATCCCAAGTATTTATTTTTAGAGTTTTATGACAAAGGTGATATATTTCCCCCACAGCCCTTGCCAGAGCGACGCCGCCAAAATACAGTTTTTATACCCTCCAAAGAGAATTGGACCCTATAAAGTAAATATGTATATTCTTGATTAGTGATGAAGTTTAAGACGGTCTAGCAATGCCCATACGTTCGTCTGTGGAAAACATGATATTGTCTATTTTTAAACCCGACATCTTCAGTAGGCGTTGACATACGATCTTATACAAAAGAACTCTGGGCCACCAAGTTAAACATTTTAAATTCACTTACTAAATATTTGGAGGGTATTTAAGATTCGACCCGGTCGAATATAACGTTTTTACTTGTTTTTATTAACAGTGGCATATTTTTTTAAAAGCAAATAATTTGAATTTAATAAAATTCTTAAGAAAAATTAACAATTTGCCGATTGCAGATTTGAACCTGAGTCTCAATAAGCAAATTCAGCTACCGTTTAAGTAACTTTTAGTGTGTGTGTGTGTGGCAGTCAATAAGTTCCCTATTGCGTCCCTGAGGGTACCGCTGCAAAAGTTTATTATAAGTTAAGGCAAATTTAAATTAAGTTTTATATTTTAATTTTTCCATTTACATAAAATGTATTTTCCTTTTTTTTTTTTTTAATTTATGTTGGCAATTAATTTCCAAAGTAAACGAAAATTTATTTAGAATTGCCTCAGCAATTTTAAAGGTGTATGACAATATAAAACGCTAGCAAAAGGAAAAATTCTCCTCAAAGTATGCTATGAAATAGATATTTTAATATCCGCCTAAATGTAGACTATAGAAAAATATTATTTTAATTTCTGCTTAAATTATGACTCAGCAGGTAATGGAAGAAAGTTTTTTTTCTTCTTTTTGCCCCCAAACAATACACAAGTAGCCGGCTGTATTATATTATTTTGCCATGTTCTAGAGAATTAAAGTAAATTTTTCGTTTTTTTTTTTTTTGCTACAAAAAGATTTTCTTCGAAATATTTGTATGCATGTGTATGTTAACTGCTTGCAAAAAAAAGGTAAAAACCCAAACGCCCATTAAAAATGCATCATCATTAACTGAACAGTTTTAAGCACACGTTATAAATAAATTTTGTTGTTTTCTTCCGAAAAAGGGACATTTTCATTATTTACAAAATTTATAAGGCAAATATGACATGAAAAAAAGCAACAGTAAATAAAAGGACAGTAGAGCTGGCATTACGTACAGTTTGAAAATTTTTTTGGGGGCGGGCACCAAGAGAGCACCTGAGCTCAGGAGTACGGCTTTAGCATAAATTATAAATGCAGCCCTATTTTGCTAAAGTTTATGAAAATGAGTGCAGCTAAAATCCTTTGCTAGAGCAAAAAGTATTAAATCAGGAAGAAGTAAATGGCTGCTATTTAAATAAAAAAAAGGACATCAGCACGTGGCCTTGGGAATAGAAAAGAAAGTTTCTTCAGATATTGCATAGCAGTGATGAATTTACGAACAGGCCCTATATAGCACAGTCTGATTTCAGGAGCTCGGGGCAGAATTTTGAGATTCAAAATATCATCATTTAATAATTTTCCATCAATCTGTTAAGAATTTTTATTAAATTTTACTGAATTTTTTATTATTCTATTTGAAGAAACTGTTCTTTTTTTAAAATAAAATCATATTTAACTTTATTTATATTCAATATTTGGTTAACAGTTTCCTAATATCATTGGCAATAAGCTTCAGAAAATTAAAAAAGTGCATGCAATATGATTACCAATTTAGTGCTTTCAAAACTGCCAGTCTGGCAAGGTTGTCAGCTATTGATTATATCTCTTTTAATAAGGATCTCTTAACATCCGAAAATAAGTTGAAAAATAATTAAAACTTATTTTTATGAAAATGAAATTAAACGTTGGCCATTTTAAACCATTACGGAGTGATTATGGTCATCATAATCGTCCTACTGTGCAAAAAAAATATCTTGTTCGAAAATACCGCTTGCGTTAGTGAAAGTGTGGCAGATAGCAAAAATAGGACAATTACACGACGTTCTGAGCAATTGGGCATATTAACTATCCTCTACCCATAAGAGGCAAGCCATGCGACAGTTAAAGCCGATTGATCATTCACAATAGAGTAGATTTACCTATTGGTCTTTCGTTACTGATTCGAGTGAGTGATTTTCTATCAACTTTACTTTTAACAGCACTGTTTTTGGCAGCTCAGCTATTTTTGTGTAACTTGTTACTATTAAACATGTTCAGTTTGGTTTATAATTTAACCTTGAAACGACTTATAAACGAATAAGGCTTGCAAATTCATGATCTGTCATGCTCATTTCTGTTTGAATGAATACTTAAGGAAGCAAAATTGCCGTATTTGCTGCCAAGAGCAGCCAGAAGCATAGTAAGAGCTGTCAATGCCTTCCGAAAAATTCACTGTTTAGTGTAGATCATGGATGGGTGGTGTTATACGATGAAGGCAGGAGTGTTATTGTGAATGGCGAAAACTACCGTCCGATGATTACATTTTTTTTTTCACAAAATGGAAGAGCTGCACTTGGCTGACATGTTCTTTCAACAACGTGCCACATGCCACACAGCACGCGAAACAATGTCCCCATTAAGACACGAATTCGATGAACAGTTTATTTCACATTTGGGGGCCGGTCATTAGGCCGCCTTTAGACAATTTTTTGTGGCGCTATTTTAAGTCTTAAGTCTATAAGGATAAGACCGCACAGAAGGCCACACTGGAAGTCAATATTGAAGAGTCTAGTCATGAGAAGCCAGCCGATATGTTGGGGGAGTGAATATGACAAAATTGTGGCCAGCATATGGACCACTTGAGGCGTGACCGAGGTCAACATTTTTATGAGATCATCTTTAAACGTTGAATTATATAGATCGTATTAATAAAGACTCAAATAATAATTTCATACATTTCTCTAAATTTTATAGTCGCCCCTATTATGAATGACGACATTGACGCCATATCATGACGATAGCAAAATATTCACCCTTATCGTGGTTGGCGTTTTTGGCCTGCGAATTCGCCAATTTGTAATAGCTTAAAGACAAAAAGCTAAATTTTTCTTTAATCTATTACAAATTGTCGAATTTGAAGGCGAAAGACGCCAACCACGTTAAGGGTGATTGTCGCTTGTCCACTATTTTTCGACAGCAATCGACTACTATTGACATGTTCTATCAGTATTATATGCCCTAGAGAATACTAAGAAATTGTCAAGTGTAATTAATTGTTAACGACAATTGTTGCTGACAAGTGATGATTTTTTACTGTCGACTTGATGTGACGTCGACGTCGCCATTCGTAATAGGGACGATTATTTTTCACCGTTTCGTAATCGAGATTAGTGGATTGTTAAAAATTTATTAAATCAAGTCTGTGGCCCCCCGCCCAAAAAGAAAGCAGCGGAGGCCTTTGTATTCAATTCAACTGCGCTACCTCATTATCCCAATGACCACTTTAACCTGGTATCCTAAAAATCCTGTTGATATCTCTGGACAGGTGAATGAAACAGATACTTGTATTTAAATCCGTCAGCTTAATTTTTACATATTGGCTGTACCATTAAGTTGAAATATGTAATTGACAGAATTAATCCCATTAAATTATTTTTTATTAATTTTTTTTATGTTGCTATTTCACGGAAAATACGTGCTATTTGAAATTTGCCGTCAAACATGCTCGTGCTGTTGCTTTCGGTTTATCTCCTTCTTGTCGTTAATGTCATTTTGTTTGGGGTTTATCAGCAACCGAATATGTTGATCTAATAATAACAACAGCATGGAAATGTCTTTATGAGCACAAACAACAATGTTATTATAATTTCCATACAAACGGACAAATGAGCAAAGGTAATGAATGATGTTTCCTCGGAAGCGGGTAGGTGAAAAACAGCCAAACGGTTGTGTTAAGTAAATGAGCAAAGGAATGAATGAGTAAATGAATGAATGGGTTTTGATAACAACAATTTTAATAGGAAATTACTTTATTGTTGTTAAAAACATTTTATGAATTATTTAACTTTTTCCACTGCTTTGTTAAATTGATGGAAACGGAAGTGGGTTTGGAAAAAAAGGAAATTAGATATGAAATAAAATACAATAATATAAAAGAAAGTTACGAGAATGGAATCCTGTAACAAGAATGTCAGCAATATTATGGTTGTGGTTTATAATAAATGGAAAATGTTTTATATTTTTGTTTAGATTTTTCAAAAAGGTATTTCGAAAAAAAACCAATTTGATTTGGTTTGGTTTGTAGTGATGGCAATTGTTTATAAAGCATGTAGTAATTAGGGATTTAAAAAAACATATAAAATATTTATATATTTTTCTTTTGTAACAAAAGAAAAGCAGGTTATCCATTTAGTGGTTTTATATTATTATACAGCGCACACTTATCGACTTTTGGTCATCAAATGCTTTAACTTTAAGGTATTACCTCGTATAGACTGTAACTTTGACGTAGCCAACCAGAAAAAAATTTAACGGCGTCAAATCGCAAGACTTTGATGAACAATTTTTGACAGCCTTGCCAGATTGGCGATTTTGAAAGTAATCTATAGGAGGTATAATTTTTGTTATCCCTTTTGCGCCATTATTATACACTTTATTTAAAAAAAAAAATAACCAATTGCATTCTATATCCATGCAGATGAGCACAATATATATTTCAGCAGCTATAATTATATAGAAAATTTAAGGCTACAATCCCATCCCCACCGCTTTAGAAACTAAATATAAAATATTTCTTCCCTTGAAAAGACATTTTAACATATTCGGCTAAGCAGTTAGCGTGAACGGAATATTCTGAATTCCACACTGGCACCTCAAATGACAGATGTCAACTAACAGAGTTGCCAGATCGCCAATACACAAATAACCCGTAATTTTCTGCTGCTTAAAACACACATTTTTCTAAAATAGAACTTTATCAGGATTAACTCATGTTTTACTTTCCCAGTGGCGTTGAAACTATAAAAAGGAACTAAAAACGGTTTCATTATAAAATCAAAATGAAAATATTTATGAACAAGTGTATTACTTATGCATCAAAGCAAACTAAACTATGCAAAACTTATGCATTTTCCTTCTTCCTGGCATACATTCAATAAAAGCTCTCGTATAAATTTTGTTTCTTTGTAGCAGGTGGCTCAAAGGTGAGTGTGTTTGTTGCTGCTGATGATTGAAAAGAAAATATTATTGAAAAGTTCTTGAAACGTTTGTGCGATGATATGCATGAGTAGTGACGCAAAGGCTTTCATTAATACTTTGTGTGATGAAAAATACACGAGAAATTGTAATTTTTTTTTTATTATTTGAATTTATTAGTAAAAGAAACAGACAAAGCAAGAGCTTGACTATCTTTTTACTAGTTTTTGTATATTCCTAGTGTTTTTAAAAATCGGCAAGAAAAAAGGGGACTTTCATACATTGGAAAAAATGATAACAAGATTTGATTACACTGGGTTCATATAACAAATTAATTAATTTGCTAGCAATCGGAAGTAGATGTTTAAAAAATAAAAATAAAATATATATATTTTTATCTATTAAAATTACAAGCAGTTAGTTGCCAGGCAACAGTAGAAAATTAAATTAACACAATTTCAAGATTCAATTAAAAAAATTAATTGATAATATTTCATCATTCAATTAATTAATTAATTAATTGTATATATAAATAAATTCCAATATATTTGCAATATAATTTAAATGAAATTCTTCATATCGAAAAATCGATCCTTATTTTAAAAAAAGTGTTAGATGATGCTTCGTTGCTCTACTCGGACTAAAAACTCAACTAGTGAGGTAAATAAAAGGTCGGAAGGAGCCAATTTCCATAGCTCTGGAATACCAAAAAAAATTTTGATCAAAATATTTTTATCAGATCTAAACTATCAGCCTGCCATAGACTTGCATTTTTCAGTTTTGGGTCTCCTCTGGCCGCCTGCTTTAAAATCTCACCTCCAATGCCAAGATCAACAACATATTTTCAAATACCGTATGAAGTTTTGTTAAAATCGGACTAGTGTAATTATTCGATAGCATTTTCTATGAAAATGTTTAATCGATTAATTATTCAATTCAATTTTATATTCAATATTTTTAATCGTATGAGGAAACATGCTTGTAAAATATTTCAAGAAAATAATTTTTCCATTAAATTTTTTATGCTATTAAGCATAATCTACTATTCGTATACATAGTCGATTAATTATTCGATTAAACTTCTATAGATTAACAAACTAAGTGCGTTATTTTCCAGTAGCATTTGTAAGTGAAAAATTTTAATCGATTAATTATGTGAAAATTTTTAATCGGTTAAAATTTTTATTCGATTAAATACATTTTAAAATAATCTATAGTGCCATGTATGCTATGGAATTTTGTATAAAAAATGTATATGGTCTAATTATTCGATAGCATTTTCTACGAAAATGTTTAATCGATTAATTAGTCAATTGAATTTGATATTCAACATTTTCAATCGCATTATGAAACAAGTTCGTAGAATATTGTAACAAAATAATTTTCCCATTAAAATTTTTATATATAAAACTTTAAGCCATGCTGTTATTCGAACACATTTAATTATTCGATTAAATTTTTATGGGTTAGCAAATTGAGTGCGTAATTTCCCAGTAGCATTTGTAAGTGAAATATTTTAATCGATTAATTATGTGAAAATTTTTAATCGATTAACATTTTTATTCGATTAAAGACATTTTAAAATAATCTATAGTGCCATGTCTGTATATGCTATGGAATTTTGTATAAAAAATTTTTATGGTGTAATTATTCGGTAGCATTTTCTATGAAAATGTTTAATCGATTAATTATTCAATTCAGTTTGATATTCAACATTTTCAATCGCATAATGAAACATGTTGGTAGAATATTTTAACAAAATAATTTTCCCATAGCATTTTTTATATAAAACTTTTAGTCAAGCTATTATTCGAATTCATAGTCGATTAATTATTCGATTAAATTTTTATGGGTTAACAAATTGAGTGCGTAATTTTCCAGTGGCATTTGTAAGTGAAAAATTTTAATCGATTAATTATGTGAAAATTTTTAGTCGATTAACATTTTTATTCGATTAAAGACATTTTAAAATAATCTATAGTGCCATGTATGCTATGGAATTTTGTATAAAAAAAATGTATATGGTCTAATTATTCGATAGCATTTTCTACGAAAATGTTTAATCAATTAATTATTCAATTGAATTTGATATTCAACATTTTCAATCGCATAATGAAACAAGTTCGTAGAATATTGTAACAAAATAATTTTCCCATAAAATTTTTTATATAAAACTTTAAGTCATGCTATTATTCGAATACATGGTCGATTAATTATTCGATTAAGTTTTTATGTGTTAACAAATTGAGTGCGTAATTTTCCAGTAGCATTTGTAAGTGAAAAATTTTAATCGATTAATTATGTGAAAATTTTTAATCGATTAAAATTTTTATTCGATTAAAGACATTTTAAAATAATCTATAGTGCCATGTCTGTATATGCTATGTAATTTTGTATAACAAATTTTTATGGTGAAATTATTCCATAGCATTTTCTATGAAAATGTTTAATCGATTACTTATTCAATTGAATTTGATATTCAACATTTTTAATCGCATAATGAAACAAGTTCGTAGAATATTGTAACTAAATAATTTTCCCATTAAATTTTTTATATAAAACTTTAAGTCCTGCTATTATTCGAATACATAGTCGATTAATTATTCGATTAAATTTTTATGGGTAAACAAATTGAGTGCATAATTGTCCAGTAGCATTTGTAAGTTAAAAATTTTATTCGATTAACTATGTGAAAATTTTTAATCGATTAACATTTTTATTCGATTAAATACATTTTAAAATAATCTATACTGCCATGTATGCTATGGAATTTTGTATAAAATATGTATATGGTCTAATTATTCGATAGCATTTTCTATGAAAATGTTTAATCGATTAATTACTGAATTCAGTTTGATGTTCCACATTTTTAATCGTATAATGAAACATGATCGTAGAATATTTTAAGAAAATAATTTTCCCATAAAATTGTTTACATTAAACTTTAAGTCAAGCTATTATTCGAATACATATTCGATTAATTATTCGATTAAACTTCTTTAGAGTAACAAACTAAGTGCGTTATTTTCCAGTAATATTTCTATGTGAAAAATTATAAGCGATTAATTCAGTGAAAATTGTTAATCGATTAATTATTCGATTAAACTATTAATCGATTATTTTCCGGAAGAATTATAAAATTTTCTATTCAATATTTTTCTTTTATAACATTTCAGTAGAATATATTTAATGGAATCAATATCCTATGAAATACACCAACATGTTTCCTTTACATGAACCTTCAAAATTATTATGATCAAGGTAAAAAAGAGTCGGCATCCTATTTTGAGGGCCTCTAAATTATTACACACAAGTATCTGGCAGAGCATGGTATACATTGTACATGCAAATAAGTTTCGCTTTATTTTATCATATATTTACAAAAAGTTAAATTTTGCTCGGCTATTTACTTCTATTATTAACTACAAATTGAATCAAACAACTAAATAACTCAATTAATTTTACATATTCAAGTCTTATACTCTTCAGATTAATTTTCTTACTTTCCATAATTTTCCTCAATAATTAAGTAGTTACAAACTAATTTACCAGAAGAGTACTAAATTGGTTTAACCAATAAATTTCTAATTCTCATTGATTGTCTTTCAATATAAATATGTTTATTACTTTAAAAATGTGTACTTTTAATCTTCATTTATGCAAGTACGAGTGTAATTCTTTTCTATCGGCTGCATACGAATAAATACCAGAAACAATTAAACTTTCTGCAAATAAATTGAAATTTAATTACCAGCTTAAAGTTGATTTTTGCTTATCAACATGTTAACAAACACTTGTACAGCATAGAGAAATAAATACGAAATTTATTAAATATTAAATAACTGAGATAAACAACAGTAAGAATTAATTTTATTAATTTTATTTTATTTATGAAGCATAAATTCAATTGTGAGTACTTGCGAATACAAATTGAATATTTTGGAAATGAAAGATACTTGAAATTGGAATTCATGTACAAAACAATGTTTTCCCTTTAATAAAGAAATGAATTTATATAAATAATATTGGAAAAACAAAATTCTTATCATTTTTTAAACACCAATGAGTTGCTTTAGTAAGGAGAGAAGAGAAATGAAACCACTATCCAAGATCCGAAATATATTTTATTATTATTATATGAAGCATTTGAGGAGTACAACCAAAAACCGCGGGCAAATAGGAGTCATCCTAGTAGAAAATATATAACACCCGTTATAAAGTAATTCGGGTTGCTTAAAAATAGCTAAAAGCTGTTAATAAATAATAGAAACGTTCAATACACAAAAGTAAAAGTAACAAAGAGCTCTTAAAATAAAATGGTAACGTTTAATACACAGAGATAATAACAGCTAAGAGCTCTATGAAATCATGGTAACGTTCAACACACTGCGATTAAAATAACTAAGAGCTCTAAAGAAATAATGTTAACATTCAATACAGGAAGATGAAAACCGCTAAGAGCCATTACGAAGTCGTGGTAACGTTCAATACACAGCAATTAAAATAACTAAACTTTTTAAGAAAAAATTGTAGCGTTCAGTACAAAGAGACAAAAATAGCTAAGCGTTTTTAAGAAATCACGGTAACGTTCAATACAGCGATTAAAATATCTAACATTTTTAAAGGAAAATGATAGCGTTCATTACAAAGAGACAAAAATAGGTAAGAGCATATAAGAAATCAGGGTAACGTTCAATACAGCGATTAAAATAGCTTAAATTTTTCAAGAAAAAATTGTAGCGTTCATTAGAAAGAGATAAAAATAGGTAAGAGATCTTAAGCAATCACAGTAACGTTCAATGCACACAGTTAAGATTGATTAAGAAATAAAAGTAACGTTCAATACTCAGAGATAAAAATAGCCCTTAAGAACCCCTAAGAAATAACTACATGATATTTGTTCCCGTTTTTTAAATCATTGTATAAATCGATTCCAAGAGTTCCTAAAAAAAGTATAGGTAACGTTCAGTACAGAAAAATTGTTTTCCTGTTTGTTTAAGCACCAAAATAATATCAGAATATTTATGAGAATATCATTATAAGATTTCTTTGTAAAACATTTTTCCAATTTTTTCTTTTTTTTAATTTCCAGTTAAACTCAGTTTTAAACAAAAAAAATCTTTTCTTAAGGAATGGTAGACAAATTTCCTGTTTTCAAAAGACATAATATGGCAATTTTTTTTGGAAAAGTGCAAAATATATTGCACTTTTTTGTAGAAAAGAAAACAATATAATATTCTTTCACATATTAAAATAAAATTATCGTAATTTTAACTTAAATTAGTTATAAAAAATAGCAGGCTGTTCCAGATAGTGAGTCCATTACCTTTCTTGCTCGATATATAAATATTGAGAAAAAAACCAAGACCACACAGTGGGGAATTTTGGAAAAAATTTAAATTATCCGACTATAATAATATTAATTTTTAATTTTTTTTTAATTTCATGTCTTTAGACTTGCACCTTTTATGATGACTTGCGCTTTTTATAATGACTTGCACTTTTGATAATGACTTGCATTTTTTATGATAAATTGCACTTTTTATGATAACTTGCACTTTTGGTAATGACTTGCACTTTCTATGACGACTTTCACTTTTCATAATAACTTGCACTTTTTATAATGACTTGCACTTTTTATAATGATTTGTACTTTTTACAATGACTTGCACTTTTTATAATGACTTGCCCTTTCTGTGATGACTTGCACTTTTTATAATGATTTGTACTTTTTACAATGACTTACACTTTTTACAATGACTTGCATTTTTCATAATAACTTGCACTTTCTATGACGACTTGCACTTTTCATAATGACTTGCACTTTTTATAATGACTTGCACTTTTCTTAATGACTTGCACTTTTTATAATGACCTGCAATTTTAATAATGACTTGCACTTTTTATAATGACCTGCACTTTTTACAATGACTTACACTTTTCATAATGACTTGCACTTTTTGTAATGACTTGCACTTTTTATGATGACCTGCACTTTTTATAATGACTTACACTTTTTATAATGACTTACACTTTTCATAATGACTTGCACTTTTTGTAATGACTTGCACTTTTTATGATGACCTGCACTTTTTATAATGACTTACACTTTTTATAATGACTTGCACTTTTTACAATGATTTAAACTTTTCATAATGTCTTGCACTTTTTATAATGATTTGCACTTTTTATAATGACCTGCACTTTTTATAATGACCTGCACTTTTCATAACGACTTGCAGTTTTTATAATGACTTGCATAACGACTTTAAACGTGGCAGACTCGTGAGGCCGAAAAGTGGGTAACCACTAGGCTACAATAAAAATAGGCTAAAATACGAAACCTTGGTGATAGTTTTGATCTGATATTTTTGGAGGTAGATTGTGATGTTCAAACGCTAATATAAAATACTATTTTTATGAACTTCCTCCCATGGCTAAGTAGGTATTCGCCACCTGCACCCCCTTGGGATTTTGTATGATATTTCATTACAATCCGAATACTTGTTTCGAATCTACAGAACTATTTCCATTTTTTTCCAAGTCGCCCCACTGTGCTGCGCTAAATTGTGCTGTTACAATTGTTCTACTTCCTTTTTGGTGTCATTTTGTTCCGATTTGCTTTGCAATGCCATCGCTTTTATGACAACATTACTTAACACTTCATTTGGCGACATATATAAACACACACAGCAGCATGTGAGTGAGCATACAATTCACAATCTGTCAAAAAAGTTATTTCGCTAGAATGCACACACTTTGGCAAACAGTGCCAGTGCTGTAGCATGTAAATGAAACTTGAATTTGCTTTCTTGTGTAATTTTATTCGTGAATGTTGTTGTAGATGTCACTGGATATGTCAATTAGTTTATAGCTAGCCTGACACTAACATACAAACAAAGAAAAAGGAAAGCAAATGAAAAGCATTTCCTTTGATAGAGTCATAAGTCCATCAATGTAAATGTGCTATATAGTCAAAGGATTAGGTTATTACAATATCTTGTATAAACTATGCTTTAATTTAATTTAGAGATCAGATTGATTTATGGAGCAATAGAATAGGCAATGATCGGTCATCGATATCCATAGTTCCTCAAGCATTTAAAATAATTATTTCTGGATTAGTAAGCACACTTCTTAAAGTACAATTTTTTTTTATAAAACTAAACTTAAGCTATTTTGACCACAAACGCCTCATGTCAAATATCAAATTTTGTTTAACCAACAATTGCGAGTGCTGTACTCTTGTTTGTTTTCCTATTTCTTAAGTGTATTTACGAGTGTAAATGAAACGCGTGCTCTTATTTAACGTTTCAATTACAAACAATTTAGTAAAAAGCAATAAAGCTTGTATCCATGTATGAAGCAAGAGTATCGGTACATATAAATATTTACAGATGTGTGAGCAAGTAACGAAATACGGTAGACTTAGGATTGCAATTTTTTTGTTTTGTGAAAAGAATTTTACGAATTGCGTAAAACTCTTTTCACTTTTCAGACTTAAATTAACAATGTGGATGGAATCAGGGCTGCCAATGGCTAACCGTACAATAACTCTGTAGATAATGCAGTCCTTGGCAACAGTGTATATCAACATGGTTCATGTCCACACTACATTGGATCAGTGTGCAAGTGTTTTCACACAGACATGGTTTTAATAAATTCTGGATGTAACGTTGAAACCTGGTTTTACCATACAAAATAATTTTATTAAAAACACTTTCAAATTGTGTTTAAATCGATTTTATGAAATGCAACCTTATTTTTGCCTGTTTTTGGCTGTGCTAAGTTGAGTGCTGCCAAGTTATATATTGAAAACCGCTGGTATTGTTTATGTTAATAGGAATATATACTGAAGCCTGAAATATTATGAAAACATTGTCTAAATGGATGCAGTCACAAGAAGAACTAAAAAATGCCAGAGGAAAGGGATATTATGAATTGCATTTTTTTATAATGAATTGCACTTTTTATAATGACTTGCATTTTTTATGACGACTTGCATTTTTTATAATGACCTGCACTTTTTATAAGGACTTGCACTTTTGATAATAATTTACACTTTTCATAATGCATTGCACTTTTTATCATGACTTGCAGTTTTCATAATGACTTGCACTTTTTATAATGACTTTCTCTTTTTATAATGACCTCCACTTTTCATAATGACTTGCGCTTTGTATGATGATTTACACTTTTTATAACGCCTTGCACTTTTTATAATGACTTGCACTTTTCTTTTATGATGACTTGCACTTTTTATATTGACCTGCACTTTTTATAAGGACTTGCACTTTTGATAATAATTTGCACTTTTCATAATGCTTTGCACTTTTTATCACGACTTGTAGTTTTCATAATGACTTGCACTTTTTATAATAACTTGCACTTTTTATGATGACTTGCACTTTTCATAATGACTTGCACTTTTTATTATGACTTGCAGTTTTGATGATGACTTGCACTTTTTATAGTGACTTATATATAACTTGGCTGCACTCAACTTAGCTCAGCCAAGAACAGGCAAAAATAAGGTTGCATTTCATAAAATCTACTTAAAAACAATTTGAAAGTGGTTTTCACAAAATCATTTTGATGATGACTTGCACTTTTTATAATGACCTGCACTTTTTATAATGAGTTGCACTTTTTATAATGACTTGCACTTTTCATAATGACTTGCACCTTTTATAACGACTTGCACTTTTTATAATGACTTGCGCTTTTTATAATGATTTGCACTTTTTATAATAACCTGCACTTTTTATAATGACTTGCACTTTTTTCCTTACTAATATACCTTTTCACACACAAACCCCTGAACTGATTTAGAGGAAATTTGACATAGAGATATTTTGAGATCCCAAGAATAAAATAGGGTGGTTTTTGTTTTGGAAAATAATTCTATTAAAGTTGCAGTTACAAGCCAGTACAAAATACATTTTGTGGTATTTTTCAAAACAATTCTAATTCATATCAATAACTTCCAACTTTCAAACAATATGGCTAAATTTGGATTTCGTACCCTTGAGCATTTATTTGCTATTTTAAAGTGGAATAAAAGTCTGATAAATTGATAGTATGCTATTCGTAAAAGCCAGTCCTTATAGTATATAAAAATTATATTTAAGGAATAATGCAATTTTCGTACAATGAAACTAATATTTGGGTATTAAAAACTATGAAATAAAACTGGTAACCCTGGCCTTATCTTTAACGATCCAACTCTTTAATATTGATTGCCTTCTCTGTAACTCTCTTAAATATCGTTAGAAATAGAAAAATGTCAGTGAATTACCGGGCTAGATAACAGTTTACAAAAAAATAATTATTTTGTTTTAAATTCTTCAATAGCTTGAAAAGCAATTTCATTAACAGTTCACAACGAAAGGCAAGCAAAAATATTTTTAAACATGTTAAAAACTACAAGTTGATAAAATTTGTGGAAATAAATCTATTTAAGCAACAAGTGTTATTTCAAGGTATACATTTTTTTCTATTGCAAAACAATTTTTATATGTTTAATAACTAATTTAGTTTGTAATTTATTCCAGATGGCACGCAGATCTCATTTATTGAAAATTATTACCGTTATTGTTGTTATTTGTCTTGCAATTATATTGTTAAGGAATATATTCAATAGCGGTCAGAGTTTTTATTACGTTCGTGTAGGGACCAGACAGCAAATAGAACATCAAAAACAACAACAACGAGTGGAACACAAACAGAAATTTACAGAATTATGGCCGAAAAGTGCAGATATAAAACTAGATTTACATCCAAAAGGTAATAAGAGTGTTGATCAATGAGGGAAATATTCCCTCATTGATCAATATTTTTATAACTAGAGTCATGCTAGTGGTTTGGAAACGTTATTTACATTGTGCACACCTACACACAAATGCCTTTCAAGTCATATATATTTAATTAATATTGAAGGACAATTAGATGGTTAAAAGTGCACCACAAAATTAGGGCGTATTTATATAAAAAATATTCCCAAGAACTCTAAAATTAAGGCAAATAAATAGTTTAAACATTTATTTTTTATATCCCGCAAAAATGAATTGGAGGGTATATTCACTTTGTCATTCCGTGTGTAACGCAGTGAAATATCCCTCTAAGACCCCAAAAAGTATATATATTCTTGATCACTAATGAAATCTAAGACGATCTGTGCATGTTCGTCCGTCCGTCCACCCATTCATTTGTGAAAATCACGATTCAGTTCAAACGAAAAGAGCTACACCTTTGAAATTTGGTATAAATATATCTTGAAGGGCAGCACAGGTCAAGTTCTTAAATGGGCTACAACGGGCCAGAGGGGAAAAACTTCCCCTAAGAAGAACTAAACCAGCCTCTAAAAACAACATAATTTTTTTAAGTTCTTTTTTGTAATTTTGTTAATCAAATTTTATGTCCAACGCATTAAACTGGGAGCCATAAAATCGAAAAAATTAATTTTTGGACTTCGCCCCCTTTAGTGGGCGTTATTATATGCCAAAATAGTGTAAAAATTTAACAAATTGTTTTACTTAAGCCTACATTCCTTAAAAATAAAATTTTTAAGCTTTAAGGACCAAGCTGAGACGTAACCTGGTACTTCTGTGCCCGCACCCCCTCCTCCCGCTTTGCCCCCTAAATGACCCTATCAAAAAAAAATATATATAAAAATAAAAAATTTTAAATAAATTTTACATTTAATTATGCCAAAAATTTATTTTTAGAGTTTTATGGCAAAGGGGAAATGTCTCCCCCACTGCCCTTGCCAGAGAGACCCCGACTAAATACGGTTTTAATACCCTGCAAAAAGAATTGGACCCCATAAAATATATATATTATTGATCAGTGATGAAGTCTAAGACGATACCCATACGTTCGTCTGTGGAAAACATCATATAGTCTATTTTTGGACACCACCCCCCCTTTTAGTGGGCCTTGACGTGAGATATTATATGCAAAAAAAAGTGTAAATATTGAACAATTTTTATTCCTTAAGCCTATAAGAAGCTGAGATGTTCTCAGATCTTGCAGAGGTGAAACGTTCCCCCCCTCCGGCCCTTCCCGGAATGACTCTGTCAATATATAGATTTAAAATTGGGTGCAGAGATGTCTTAAAGAAACTCTGTCCCATCAAGTTAAACATTTTAAATTTATTTACTAAATATTTGGAGGGTATTTGAGATTCGACCCGGTCGAATATAACTTTCTTTCTTAGTTGTTAGAAATTATTTCACCTTCAGCTGTTAATATGTTTCACTTTATTTTTTTCTTTTTTTTCAGAACCCTTAACCTTCGAAGTGGTAACCGAAATGGAAAAGAAAATTCCCAGTCTACCTATAGAGTATTTTTATCGCCATTCGAATCAAGTCATGCAGAAATTTAAGAATTGTGCCCAATATCCTGCCATACAAGTGTTAAATTTCTACAACACCTATTGGCAGACTTTTCACATAGACAATAGCATATATCAGCTATATGGTGCCTATTATGATGACAGACCTGCAACTGGTCCAGTAATACGCATACTTGCCATGAGCAATCAACAACAACAGAATATGTATCCTATAGTCTATTGCCAATTATGGTTTAAAGATGACAACCGGCCAGTTTTGACTACAGTGAAGGAGTATAAACTTATATGGGATACAAATTGGGGTATACAGGCCGATGTTTATTATCCGTATCTCTTGACTTGCGATATACCAAAAAATATGAATATAACAGGAGATAACATACCACAAGTGGTTAATTTGGTAAAATATCAATGTGATACGGCCAAAAATAGTTTAAGAATTATTTACGAGAAACCTGAGGCCAGCGACAAGAAGCAAAAGTTTGCAGTTTGTGTGAAAGGTTTGGATTTTCTTTATGAGGATTTAAGTGCCCGTTTGGTGGAGTGGCTGGAATTGTTAAGGATATTGGGTGTGCACAAGGTGTTTATGCATCAATTGCAATTGCATAGCAATATAAGCAAAGTTTTGGACTATTATCAGAGTCAAGGTTTTGTGCAAGTACAAGATATCACTTTAGTGGGCGGAGTGGTGGGCCAACCTGCATTGCAACACTGGCTTATTAAGGGTTATCCGCTAAACAGGCGCCTGAATGAGCTAATAACCTATAATGATTGTTTCTATCGCAATATATATAAATATGATTATATAGCATTATTGGATATTGATGAAGTTCTAATGCCTAAAGATAAATTAAAAACTTGGCAGCACTTGCTGGCTTACAGCGAATCTCTTAAGAGTGCAAATAATTGTACTGCAACTTTATGTGCCACACATGTTTACTTCCCTAACAAAATACCACATCCAGAATTATCTAACGGCCTCAATCCATCCTACATGTACATGCTCAATCATGCTTACCGTTTCCAAGACTATACGTTGCCCCATTATTATGTGAAATGTTTACACAGTACGCAACAAGTTCTTACTCTGCACAATCATTATCCTTTATCTTATGTGCATAAAAATTGCACAGCTTTAGATTTAGCCACCGCGGCGGCTCAGCTGCAACATTATCGCTCCGAGACAAAGAAAGAAGATATCGGTGTAGATCATAAAATTATAAAGGATGAAAATTTGTTTCGTTTCCGTCAACCCCTAATAGCAAGATGTACTAGAGTTTTGAAAGATTTAAAGTTCTTAAATTAGTTTAAGTGCTATAAATGTAATTTTAAGAAATTTAGTTTGAGAAAATAAAAATCGTATTTTAAGATAAAAAAAATTAAAATTTTCATGCTTTGAAAATATAATTTCTTGACTTTTGCATATTTTACAGAAAACATGTTTGAACATGTTTAACGTCTACTTAACTCTCTCTCTATTTAATTAATATCCTTTTAATATCAATTGAGAAGCCTTCTTATCCAAAGGAAGAACCTTAAAACATTCGCTGACACAATTTGAGAATCTATAGCCCTATTCACAATTTTGTACAAATGGTCTTGCATCATTACAATTGCAAAATAATTGTACTCTACACCAACAAAATACATTGAAAATGCTCTTAAATACTCTCTCAATTTGCAAATGCAATGATGCCAGACCATTTGCACAAGTTTGTAAATAGGGCTTATATAACATTAATTGCTATTTTCTTTGAGAAATGAAAAACTATTGTTAGTGCTATCAAATCCTTTCCGAAATGCTTTAATCTTCAGAGATACTAGAGAGGTACACTGCCATACCAGCAACACCTTCCACATTTAATTTTTCAGCATGATTGCCCTCCTGGACTAACATTGAAATTTTCTAATTCTCTTTTGTAGTGGGTCCAACCTTTGACATTTGCAAAGTTAATAAACAGAGAGAAATTTTTTACAAAATTACCTTTTTTATACCCTCCAAAAAAAAAAAATTGGAGGGTATATTCACTTTGGAATATCCCTCTAAGACCCCATAAAGTATATATATTCCTTTTGATTTTGAAGTATTTAATATATATTCTTGATCAGTGATGAAATCTAAGATGATCTGAGCATGTCCGTCCGTCTGTGGAAATCACGATTCAGTCCAAACGAAAAGAGCCAGATTCTTGGAATTTGGCATAAATATATCTTGAAGGATAGCACAGGTCAAGTTCGTAAATGGGCTAAATCGGGGCTAGAGGAAAAAAAGTTCCCCTCAGAAGAACTAAACCAGCCTCTAAAAAACAGCATAATTTTTAAAGTTTTTTTTTGTAATTTTGTTAAGCAAATTTTATGTCCAACGCGTTAAACTGGAAGCCATAAAATCAAAAAAATTAATTTTCAAAACCCGCCCCCTTTAGTGGGCGTTATTATATGCAAAAATAGTGTAAAAATTTAATAAATTGTTTTACTTAAGCCAGCATTCCTTAAAAATAAAATTTTTAAGCTTTAATGACGAATCTGAGACGTAACCTGGTACTCCTGTGCCCTAGCCCCTCCTACCCCTTTGGCCACAAATGACCCTATCAAAAAAAATAAATATTTTAATTTTGTATTGAATTATCCCAAACATTTATTTTTAGAGTTTTATGACAAAGGGGAAAGGTCCCCTCACGGCCCTTGCCACAGAGACCCCGACAAAATACAGTTTTAATACCCTGCAAAAAGAATTGGACCCCATAAAGTATATATATTCTTCATCAGTAATGAACTAATCGTATAAGGCGAGCTGGCAATGGCCATACGTGCGCCTGTGAAAAACAGACTAGTCTATTTTTGGACCCCGCCTCCTTTAGTGGGCGTTGGCATGCGATATTATATGCAAAAATAGTGTAAATATTGAAAAATTTTTATTCCTTAAGCCTATAAGAAGCTGAGATGTTCTTTGATCTTGCAGAGGTGAAACGTCTGCCCCCCACCAGCCCTTCCCAGAATGACTCTGTCAAAGTAGAGATTTAAAATTGGGTACAGGGACTGTCTTAAAGGAACTCTGGCCCACCAACTTAAACATTTTAAATTTACTTACTAAATATTTGGAGGATATTTAAAATTCGACCCGGTCGAATATAACGTTTTTAATTGTTTTTTTGTAATTTTGTTAAGCAAATGATATATTTTTATGTCAAAGAAGATCCAACAACTTGGGCCAGAAAATCAGAAAATTGCATTTTTAAACCCCGCCCCCTTTTTGTGGGCGTTAAAGTAACATATTACATGGAAAACTACTGTAAAGCGCTTTATGAAATATTTCTTCGAATGATTTGTTGTGAACGGCTTAGCTAAGCAGAAATATCATTGCCGTCAACCTACGGCTGCAAAGATTTTTAGCCTATTTCCTATATGTGCGTATTACCATGTCATAAATATTGTATTCGTATTTCTTAATCTATAAACACTAAGTGTGTACAAATGTGTATATTCCAAATCATTTCTTTGATAAGATTATGAGGCCAGAAATATTAATTTGTTAATTTTTTATAAATATTTTTATCAATAATTTTGATAACAATTTAGAATGTACAACATGTTTTCTTAAAAAAAAAGACAAGCAGTTTAGTATTTCTTTGCTTCCAGACGGTATTAGGCAACCCTTTCTTGTCTTTCTTGTTAGTGTTTTTTTTTCTGTAATTAATAATTAACAAGAAAACAAAATAATATTATCTTTAAACAATGACCGGAACGAATTTAGTTTTTCTAGTTCTATTAGCCTCTCTAAGTTTCCTACTGATAACGAATTCTGAAGCCATTAATTCCAATCAGCTGGATGCATTGAAGAAACAATTTTTACCGGCTGAATATCGGAATACAAACTTTAGTTTGGGTAAGTCAAAAAACTAATAATAGCTTCAACATTTTATTAGTGCTTTAATTGAGGCAATATGTCGAATAAAAGATTTTAAAATTCAATATTTTAAAATAAGTTGGGCAAGATGTTAAGGCTTTTTAGGAGAGCAGTAGTTATTGAATTGTATTTATTTCTGGGCACACTAAAGAGCTGCCCGCAAACTAACGACAACACTCAGAGGCCATTATAAAGAAAATATACATATGGAAAACGGTTGACCCTAAAGGTCATTCCAGCAACTTCCTGCTAATTTTAACTGCAAAAAAGCTATTAGATTGATACAGCTCTTCGTTTTTCATATAAAAAATCGAGAACAATAACTAATTACATACTATATAATTTTGGAGTTTTTTTAAACCTATTTTTTCGATCACGATATCTCACTAACGCGTCAACCGATTTTGAACCCTTCAAGAGCTGATTACTGTGTTTAAACGTTATTTAAAAAAACCCCACATTAACATTTTTAATTTGCTTTTTAATATCTCTCTAAACCTACCAATTCTAAGTTTGATAGAACTCTTTGAAACGTGATTAGTTTGGTTTGATTCTGTTCAGCGTTTCATATACCTACAGACACACACGGATACACACACAGACATAGTGACACCCTCTCAGTAGTACATAGCGAAGCTTCCTTGGAACTCACAACGTTTAGACCTATTGAAAACCTTCTTTTTCAAAATGGGGTAAACCCGGCAATCTCCCGATTATTAGACAATTTCAAATTATCGTAACGGGAATTTAAAAACATCAGAAATACTGTGCGAAACACATTTTGCAAAAATTTATTATTCTTAAATGCTATACAAAGAACTACTTAAGCGAAAACCTGCTTTTAAAATCCTTATAAGCAAAAATATGCTGTTAAAGGCAAAATATACAGAAATAAGTAAAAATTTGCTTTTTAAGCCACTTTAAACAAAAATATGCCGTTAAAGGCAAAATATGCGGAAATGAGTGATAATCGGCTTTTAAAACCACTATATGCGAATATATGCAACTAAAGGCAAAATATCCAGAAATAAGTGAAAACCGGCTTTTAAAACCACTATAAGCAAAAAAAATGCTATGAAAGGCAAAATATGCAGAAATAAGTGAAAACCTACTTTTTAAGCCACTATAAGCAAAAATATGCAGTTAAAAGCAAAATATGCAGAAATATGTGAAAACCGGCTTTTAAAGTCACTGTTAAAGGCAAAATATGCAGAAATAAGTAAAAATCTGCTTTTTAAGCCACTATAAACAAAAATATGCTGTTAAAGGCAAAATATCCAGATATAAGTAAAAATCTGCTTTATAAGCCATTAGAAGCGAAAATATGCTATTAAAGGCAAAATATGCAGAAATTAAGTAAAAACCTACTTTTTAAGCCACAATTTCTTTGATAAGAAATAATATGCAAAAATATGCTGTTAAAGGCAAAATAGGCAGAAATAAATAAAAATCTGCTTTATAAGCCACTAGAAGCGAAAATATGCTATAAAAGGCAAAATATGCAGAAATTAAGTAAAAACCTTCTTTTTAAGCCACAATTTCTTTGATAAGAAATAATATGCAAAAATATGCTGTTAAAGGCAAAATATGCAGAAATAAATAAAAATCTGCTTTATAAGCCACTAGAAGCGAAAATATGCTTTTAAAGGCAAAATATGCAGAAATTAAGTAAAAACCTACTTTTTAAGCCACAATTTCTTTGATAAGAAATAATATGCAAATATATGCTGTTAAAGGCAAAATAGGCAGAAATAAATAAAAATCTGCTTTATAAGCCACTAGAAGCGAAAATATGCTATTATAGGCAAAATATGCAGAAATTAAGTAAAAACCTACTTTTTAAGCCACAATTTCTTTGATAAGAAATAATATGCAAAAATATGATGTTAAAGGCAATATATGCAGAAATAAGTAAAACTCTACTTTTTAAGCCCCTTTAAACAAAAATATGCTGTGAAAGGCAAAATATGCTTTAGCAAAACAACAGAAAAATTCTTTAAAAGTTATGAGACGTAGAAACAATTATTAGCCAAGTATTTTCAAGGCAAACAAAATAATATGATCCAGCATGTTTGCCATTGTTGTGGTTATGAAAGAAATTTGAATATCAGGAACCAAATTGCCGCTTCTAATAACAAATGAAATTTTAATAAATTCGATGTAAAAATTTTTAACGAAACAATTTTTAATATTTCTCTTATAATTATTTCTTGTTTCTTTCTTTCTTTCTCTCCAAATAGATGACTTGAGGCAAGTGTTTAAAGCCAAATGCAAAAAAGCTACCGGCATGGATAATTCCACTTACTACCAGGAAGTCGAAAAGCAAGCTTACAAGTTTACCAAATGCATATCAGGCGTTGCCAACTTAACAGCTTTGCAGGAGGAAATTGAAACAGCACGCCCCATAGGCGAATTGGATACAGTGTTTCATAACTATTGTCTGGAGGTGCCCAAGGCCGAACAGTGTTTTAAGGATTTCAACAATATCATACAACCCTGTCTCAGTAAAAAAGAAAAAGCTCAAAATGCCATTATGATGCGCATATTCACCGGACTTCTGGGTTTCATGTGTGCCCGCGGTGGCGATCAAGTAGCTCTATTTGTGGCCGAAGATGGGCCGGAATGTTTTGAAGCGAATAAAGATGCTATCGCTCATTGTGCCAATCGATCGTTTAGTGAATTTATCCCAAAGGACAATACCATGCCGGATCTATTCAATTTACCCGATTTTGTTATGGATCCTAAACATTGTATTGACTTGGTGAAATTCGAAACCTGTACCGTATACCATTTGGAACAGTGCCGAGAAATTACACCGGCAAATGTGGCAGAGTCTGTATTTAAGTTTGTGAAAAATGAAACCAGCTGTAAGAGTTGGCTGGAAAATCGTCAAAACGAGGTATCGATTTTAAAGACAGCCGGCGGTGCTGCTGGCGTGGCATACTCAAGCCTTTTCATGGGCCTAATGGCTTCAGCGGTGGCTGTAATTTTTAAGTATTTCGTTTGAAAGTACAAATTTCAAGTGGCCAATTGTGATTTTATTCTGTTGCAAATTACTTTGTGTTAGCATGTAATATTTATTATTCAGTTCCTTATAGGCACATACAACATGTATTGAAAATATACTTTCATTAACCCATTAAAAATGGAAATTTCCATTGGAACATTTCTATCTATATATAATCGCCTAGAGGAGTAACGTTACTGACCCCAACTGACATGTTATCGCTCAAATCCTAACGACTAGATTTTTTTCAATGTACAGGGGCACTAAAAAGGGATTTTCAGGAAATCGTATGTGAAAAGGAAAAAATATTTATTTGATAAAAAGGTCTTTTTAGAAAAGGTACTTTTGGGCAAAAGTACTTTCAAGAGAAGTACTTTATAGAAGAAATACTTTTTTAAAAATTTACTTATTTAAAGATGTACTTCTTGGAAAAAGTACCTTTTTGGAAAAAGTACTTTTTTGGAAAAAGTACTTTTTGAAAAAAGTACTTTTTTGGAAAAAGTACTTTTGGTGAAAAGTGCTGGCTAGAAAACGTACTTTTGAAAGAAATATATTTAGGTCCCTTTCTATTTTGCGCGTCACATATGAGAAAAATGCACTCTTTGGAAAAAGTACTTTTTAAAACTGTCTTTTTTGCAATATATACTTTTTGAAAAATGTACTTTTTGAAAGAAGTACTTTTTGAAAGAAGTACTTTTTGAATATGCACTCTTTTTGGAAGAAGTACTCTTTGGAAGAAGTACTCTTTGGAAGAAGTACTCTTTGGAAGAAGTACTTTTTGGAAGAAGTACTTTTTGAAAGCAGTACTTCTTTGAAAAAGTGCTTTTGGAATAAGTACTTTTTGAAAATGTTTTCTTTGGAAGAAGAACTTTTTGAAAAACGCACTTTTGAAAGAAATATGGGAGAAATGCACTCTTTTTGAAAAATGTACTTTATGAAAGAAGTACTTTTTGAAAGAAGTACTTTTTGAATATGCACTCTTTTTGGAAGAAGTACTCTTTGGAAGAATTACTCTTTGGAAGAAGTACTCTTTGGAAGAAGTACTTTTTGGAATAAGTACTTTTTGATAGGAGTACTTCTTTGAAAAAGGACTTTTGGAATAAGTACATTTTGAAAATGTTCTCTTTGGAAGAAGAACTTTTTGAAAAACGCACTTTTGAAAGAAATATGGGACAAATGCAGTATTTGGAAAAAGTACTTTTTGAAAATGTCCTTTTTGCAATATATACTTTTTGAAAAATGTACTTTTGTGGAAGAAGTACTTTTTGAAAATGTACTCTTTGAAAATAATAGTTCTTGGAAGAAGTACTTTTTGGAAGAGGTACTTTTTGGAAGAAGTACTTTTTGGAATAAATACTTTTAGTAAAAAATATTTTTTTTTAAATATTTCTTTTGCAATATGTAGTTTTGAAATAAGTACTTTTTCAAAAAATGTGCTTTTTGGAAGAAGCACTATTCGAATATGTAGTTTTGAAGAAGCACTTTTTGAAAATGTACTGTTTGGAAGAAGTACTTCTTCGAAGAAATACTTTTTGAATATGTACTGTTTGGAAGTACTTTTTGGAAGAAGTATTTTTTTGAAAATGTATTTTTTTGAAGAAGTACCTTTTGAAAAATGTACCTGTGGAAGAAATATGGGAATATTGTACTCATCGGAAAAAGTACTTTTTAAAAATATCATTTTGGCAATATGTACTTTACAAGGATGTGGTTTTTGAAAATGTACTCTTTGAAAAAAGTACATTTTGGAAATATTAATCTTTGGAAAAAGTACTCTTCGGAAGAAGTACTTTTTGGAAGAAGTACTTTTTGAAAGCAGTACTTCTTCGAAAAATTGCTTTTGGAATAAGTACTTTTTGAAAATTTTCGCTTTGGAAGAAGTACTTTTTGAAAACCGCACTTTTGAAAGAAATATAGGAAAAATGCACTCTTTGGAAAAAGTACTTTTTAAAAATATCCTTTTTGCAATATGTAGATTTTACAAGAAGTACTTTTTGAAAATGTACTCTATGGAAGAAGTACTTTTTGAAAATTTACTCTTTGAAAGAAGTACTTTTTGAAAATGTACTCTATGGAAAGAGGACTTTTTGAAAATTTACTGTTTGGAAGAAGTACTTTTTGAAAAAGTACTTTTCGGAACAAGTATTTAAAAAAAAATAAAAACTTAATCTCATTGATTTAATCATTTACTTCGAACTATGTATGTATTTTGGGAGATGTTCTTTTAACCTGAAGTAGTTTCAAGCACATTGTGTATATTTTTATCTTATCTTTTAGAAACAAATTATTTTGTGCTGTTATTGCGCTTATAAAATGTGCTTATCGTTATTAAAATTATTGTTAAGAAAGCGGAAGGGTTCAAAGGTTTCTCGAATAACTTCTTTGTCATATAAAACTTATTTCTAAATATTCTACGCATAGGTGAGAGCTTAAATCCTAAATGAGCTAATCAATTAAAATGCGCAAATGGCTTTATAAGAAAGCTATAAAGTAAATAAAGAAAAGATTTTAAAAACAAAAACCGCTAAATTAAAGAAAAACAAAAAATATTGCTAAGTCAAATAAAAGAACACGCAAAGCCTAAGAAAAGGCTAAATATATTTCGTTGCTGCAGATATGAAGTTATTTCTTTCAGGGTCGATAGTTTACATTTAACAGGCAACCTTTTATAGATTTTAAAATAGCATTCCTTCTTATTTAAAATTTGAATATTTCGTTATTATAAAAAACAAAGAGATTATTAAATAATCTCTGCAATAAATTTTAACTTTTCTAAAGCTTATTTTAAACTTTCTTGCTAATAAATCACGCTGTTGATATAATAATCTTTTAAGAAGATGACTTTTATTCTATTTTTACAAGTCCACTGATTTTTAATTCTTCTTTTCGTTTTTGTTCTATTAAGTTTTTTTTTAATATTATTTTTTTTTACTATTTTTTTTTTTGTTGCACTTCCTTTTCATGGATATTTAGTATGATTTTTTTTATCATATTCATTTTTATACTGCTTCCTGCTTTTTGTTTAAGATATCTAATAACTCATCCCATAAATCACATTTTTCCTTCTTTTTTCAATATACTATATAAAAAATGGATATACATATATCTTTGTTCTTTAATTATTTAGCGTTAAGCGCAGAAGAAGAAGCTGTTGCAGCTGGTGATATGCCCGTTACTACTACGGATGATGTGAGCATTGTTGATGATGATACTGTGCCTATTGATCAAGACGCAATTCAAGAAGTCGTTTCAACTGATGATGAATCGGAAGGTAATGAAAATTCCTTAATACGAGGGAGTGATGATGAACCAAAGCAACCTAGAGGAGGTGGTAGAGAACGGAGAGTACCGCTAAGATTTTTGGACTATTTTACTGGTAATGCTGCCACTACAGAATTGTTTAATTATTCTGGGGAACCTGAAAACTACTCTGAAATTGCTGGTAGAGCCGATGCTGACAAATGGTTAACAGCTGTTGATGAAGAATTGGATTCCATTTATGCAAATAAAGTCTGGGTACTAACGAAACCTCCAAAAGATGCTAAACTACTGAAGTCAAAGTGGGTATTTAAAATAAAAAGCGATGAAGATGGAAATCCTTTACGATACAAAGCCAGGTTAGTGGTTAAAGGTTTCTTACAAAAATATGGTATAGATTACAACGAGACTTATGCACCTGTGGCGAAACTTACAACTATACGTGTTGTACTTGCAATTGCGGTTAAGAAAAATTTATTTCTTCATCAATTGGATATAAAGACAGCATTTTTAAATGGAGATTTGAACGAGGAAATATATATGGCCATACCAGATGGGGTGTCTGGAGAAAAGGGCTTGTGTTGTCGGTTACTCAAATCACTCTATGGACTCAAACAAGCGCCTAAGTGTTGGAATGACAAATTAAATGAATTCCTTATACAATTTGGTTTTATTCGTTCTAAGCATGATTACTGCCTCTATACCAAATGTAATACAACTGAGAGTAACATGTTGTATGTGATTATGTATGTTGACGATTTACTTATTGCTGGTTCGAGCTTGAAATCGATTGAAGAATTGAAGAGGAAACTTTCAAAAAGTTTTCAACTCTCTGATTGCGGAAATCTAAAACTATTCTTAGGCATGAAGATAGAAATCAAGAACAATAGCATTGAAATGTCTCAAGAAGCAAATATACAAAAAGTGTTAGAAAAGTTTTCGATGTCGGAGTGTAATCCTGTCAAGACGCCTATGGAAAAAGGATTGCAACTTTTGAAAAATACAGACAAGACAATTGATAAACCCTATAAAGAACTTCTAGGAAGTCTAATGTACATAATGCTTTGCGTGAGGCCTGACATATGTTACCATGTAAGTTATCTTGGAAGATTTCAACAAAATCCTTCAGATGAACATTGGCAATCACTTAAGAGAGTTTTGAGGTATTTAAAGGGCTCAATCAATAAGAAACTGATATATGATGCAAATAATGATAATATCCTGGTTGGATACGCTGATGCTGATTGGGCAAGTGATGTAACAGATCGAAAATCTGTCAGTGGCTATATCTTTAAAATCTATGGATGTACAGTGTCGTGGTCCAGTAAGAAACAGCAAACTGTTGCAACTTCATCTAGCGAAGCAGAATATTTGGCCTTAAGTTCTGCGGTGTCTGAGGCAATATGGTTGAGGGGCTTGCTTCAAGATCTAAGCATACTGAAAAATGAATCTGTCATTATATATGAGGACAATCGAGGATGTTTATGTAAGGGATCGATCTTTCTATTTGCAGGATCTCCAACGAATATTATAAAACAATATTCCTAATAAGAAGTAGTTTTATATAAAACAATATCCCTCTACCACCTTGAAATTTTTTTTTATTTTTTTATTACAATAATTTTCCATCATCCACCGGATTTCTTTTGTTTTAATCTGCCTTTTAAATTTAAACATTTTTAGCTTTTACTAAGCCATATATAAACACAAAATCTTCAAAACAGATTTATTTAACGGCCAGAAAATTAAAGTAGCATTTAAGATACGAATAAGATGTTTTTATTTCCTTTTCTACCGCATTATTGCTGGTCGTGACGTTGCCCGGATAATCATAAAGCATTTACAACTTTCTGCATGCGATGGTGCATAAATTGTAAGAAAAGGTAAAAAGGAAATCATATTGAGTTCATTTTAAAAGCAATTAAAATGTCATGAATTTTAATGCCTAAAATTTTTATACACAATAAAAATATTTTTAAACTGATTGAAAAATGCAAGAATGAATCTATTTTACAGTTTGAGCAGCATTCCAAAAATTGATTTTAAGAAAATTAAAGCATATTTTAGGGGTTTCAAGTATAAAAGTGTACCAAATGATAAGACATCGAACTGTAAGACAAGTAGTCAGAGGAGTAGTTGTAATTAATTTTTATTTTAGTTTTTTTAATATTTTTGTATTAAAGTTTATTTTTTAATTTTTTATTAATAATATAAATTTTTACAATATTTATTTTTGTGCTTAATTTTTTTTTGTTCTGTTTGCAATTTCGAAGGCCCAGTGTTTCGCCACTTGCTTATGCGTTTTTTTATATTTTTTATTTACTTTATTATTGAAGAAGGACTTTAAGAAGAAATTCTTTTATTGATGAAAATAATTGCTAATTTAACACTCTCCGGATTTTTCTACCTTTACTGCCTATTTCTCATTGCCGAATGAATTCTTTTTCGTATAAATACATTTGAAACAAAAAGAATTTATAAAATTTTGTTCTTGATTTAAAGATATTTGTACGAAAGAAAGAATTCATTTGACAATGAGAAATAGGCAGTTAATTTATTGTTTTTATTTTTGATTTTTTTATTATTAAAATAATGAATTCGAAGCAACTTGTTATAAAAATAAAAATATTGTAAAATTTTTATTATCAATATTTCGTTACTCCCTTGTGTAGCTTCTTCAGGATAAAAAATGTATTAAAACATTTTTAACAATTAACAACCAATAAAATTATTAGCCTCCATATCATGTACCAGTACGTTTTCATAGTATCATGATTGTAAAATATATTCTCTATTCTCCACACACAAAAAAAAAACAATTTAAGGCAAATTTTTAATTTAATATGAACATACATAATTTATAAATTCGTAGATTTTATGATTTAATGATTTTCAACCCAGTAATTCAATCTGTGCAGTTGAATTAATAATACACATTTATTAAATATCTATAATAGAATAAAAATTTGTGAACTAGAAAAAATTATCAAATTACACTATTTTATATATTTCTGAAGCAGCCACACAAAGAAGTGGCGAAATATCGGAATAAACAAAGTTTTTTTATAAAAAATAATTGACCTCTGGCTTAAATAAACATAATTTATTAATAGTAAAAAAAAAATCAAATCAATTTGTGGAATATATGTATATCCAAGAGATATTTAAAAATTTTTGCAAGTTTGTCAAAACAAAATTTATAATGAAAATTTTCAGATCTAAGCATAACAACTCAGCAAATTTAATTGTAACATATTTTTTTTAAGAAACTTTCAAAACCCATTTGAAAAATCATCCAAATAAATTTAAATGGGTAATAAAACTTAGCAACTAAAAGTTTTGCAAAAACAACCCGGAATAAAATGAAATTAAACATTAAGCTATTTCCTGTGGAAAACTCTCTCACTTTGCTAAAGATCAGAAAACAACACTTAAATAAGAAACAACAAAAATAATATCCACAAAAAATTTAAAAGTGGAAACAATCTCTTCTCTTGATAATAAAAGCTTTTTTCATTTAAGGGGAACACGAATGACCATTCACTGAAGAAAAATGCAAAAGAGTGCAAAAGCAAAAATCTACTCTTTATAAAACACAATCACAAAACTCATTGAAAAAATTTAATGCTCTTACAACCCAGAAAACTCAAAAGGGCAAAGCAAAACATAATTATTATGAAAGATGAACCACATGCACACACATATTCAACACTTCGCTGCTTTCAAAATTGCCTGGCTGGCGCACAATCGCTGAAGCAGCGAGAACTAATCGTACAAAGAATACAAGGCGACATACCTACATGACGAAGTATGTATGTGCGGATGTATGTTCGTATGCGTACAGGGGTGTTCGTATGTACGTTTGTGTCTCGCTATATAATAAAATGTAAAAATTAACAAAAACAAATTCATGAACTTGTAACTTCTTACCGCTTGCAATGCACAGCCCGTTAGACATCATGTGTGGCACGTACGCACATACAAACAAACACACAACAAACAAACGAATTAGAACAGAAATATTTCGCAACGATTTTTATGAACACATGTATTTATACATTTTTGATTATAATATTTGATTCCACACTATACATATATTAATTTTAAAACACTATCACTTTTATTTTCCAAATCTAAAAAGTTAATGAACAAACTGCAATTCATCAAATTTATTTTCAAGAAAAAACACTATAACTTAAAATTATTGACACCCGCAATCGCGTTTACACGACCGATAGTTACAATTATTAAGAGAAAACTGAAAACGATGTCTAATATATATTAATATTGCATCAGCATCTCAAGTCTCCTTAAAAAACACTCAGCAGCTTAATTTCTTTTACTGGAATCAAACAAATTTTTCTTCCTACTCTAAACAAAATAGCTGTTTGTGTGTGCGTGTTGTTGCTTTGTGATCTGGTGACATTGAAAGACAATTTCATTTGCAAAACAACTACTCGTGCATACAGCGACCCAAACAAAACCATACAAGAGTGCAAAAAAGCAACAACTCTTAAGTAAACATAAGAATTCTAAGCACTTGGCAGACATTTAATACTCTTTGAATTGGAATGAGAGAAGTGAAACGTAATTACTTTGCAAATGCAAAGCCAATCGCATATATTTGTATGCACGTATGTACGTGCGTATGGATGAACCGTTGTTTGTATGTTTGCACATTTGGGTGTCAGTATGTTAAACGTAAAAAATTCATAGCAACAAAAACACAAGACCATCAATACAGAATAAATCATGCACTTGTAATTTCTTACCGTTTGGTTAGTGAAGCAGTAGACATGATGTGTGTGCGTGTGTGTGTTTGTATGAACTAAGCACATACACACGGTTTGGAAATGAAATATTTGGAACGAATAGACTGAACGGCGCACGCATTTATTAAACACTATTAATTAATAAAATTAAACACTACACTAATTTTATGTAAATATTACTTTTATCTTCAAAAGTCTAAGAGGTTTTTTATATGTGAACACACTTCATATATAATTTTTAATAATTTCAATTATAATTTATTCACACCCGCACGCTTATTACCACGACCGATGTTTTCAATTAACGCGAAGAGACTGAAAACTCTTTTCAATGAACCTTAAAATAGCACTTGCACACACTCCAGCAGCAAAGGGCACGGATAAAATCATTTGCTACTCTTATTAATCTACTCTCTGGATCATCATATGATGGGATGTGTGTTTTGCAATATTTTACTCCAGCCTCTGGAGTGTTCCATGTTTATATTATTCATATAAAACACAAGAGCAAATAAATACATTTTCAACTGCAAAAACAGGGAAAGAATAAAGAGAGTTTGCAATTTTTTAACTTTGCAAAATCAGATTTCTTACGCACGTGCATGTAAAAACAGTTAACTCTTCACACCAGAGTTGGCTCATCTTACTGAGTGTGACATTTTTTGTTTTGGTACTTGTTTACAAATAGTTAGTAGAATCAAATAAATAATTCAGGATATGATATTCATTTTTATTTATTTATTTATTTATATATTTATTTAAAAATAGGTTCAAAATCATGGAATCCATTTCAGACGTATTAAAGCGTGTATATAATTTCAACTGATTTTGTGAAGAAAATTTTTAACAAAAAATTTAACCGAATATATTTCTATTCGGTTTGAAGACTAAAATAAGAATTGAACAGTTTGGGCACCTGCGAACCTTTAATCATTTAGTTAAATTGTTGTAATAAAAAATATCTGAATTATTGCAGAAAAAGATATGTTTCAGAGGGTTAGTTGTCATAATTTGGTCATTATAAGAAAACGGAGCTGCGTACACATATGCCACTAGGCCAGGGCTCCTCAATGGGAGAAAATATTTAAGTATAATGTATTTGTGAATTTTTCATGTGTTAGTGTCTGTTTTTTTAAGCAAGAGCGTACAAATAATGTTGCCACACGACGTCATTTTTACGACTTTTTATGCCAAAAATAAAATGACATGAAATATTTAAATAAAGTTTTCATTAATATGTATTTCTTACATTTAATTATTACAGGCGAACTTCCTTATACATAGTGAATAAATTATACACTCCACGCAATATTTGTAAGGCTAAAATTATTTTAAATTTTTTTTTCCGAATTTATTAATGTACATAATGTTGGAATATTTTGACTTATATATTGCCATTTTATCTGACATAAAAATATTGTGTCTGTTTAAAAATAACGTGATGTAAATATTAAATTTGAACGAAATATTTAAAAGACCAACTCCAGGAAATTATAATAGAGGAGTAAAAAAATCTAAATATGTATGTGGAATAAAAACATTTTGCTTCTTACTTTTAATTAAGAGAAAAAACACATTTTATAAAAAAAGACTTACAAATCAAAAAATTTGCTCTCAAGTCAATTCATCTATTAAAATGTTTGTAATTTTGAAAAAATTCTATATAAGGACGCTACTAGACGTTGAAAGTCGTACTTCTAGCAATATAATTCGTAAAATATTAGTAATAGGTGATAGCTACATTAAAGAAGCTAATTAAAAAATCTAAATAATAATAATCGGCAATGTAACTTCTGAGATATAGAGCCTCGGAAAAAGAGCCTTATGTACCCTCTTCTCCCCATAAAACTTTTTGCAATAAAAAAATTTATAGGAACAAATATATTAAACAGAAGCAATTTCTTATTTTACGTATACTTCAAATTGAACTTACTCATTGTTTTCAAATATTTTTGTCAAAATAACACCGTTTTATATAAGAAATTGAAAGCATTTTTTAATTCTGTAGAAATGTTGAGGTATTTTTCATAAAACTACCGTAATAATTTCATATTAACGATTTGAAAAAGTAATATGAAGATTTTGATGTTTTTTCTCCAAAATTTGGCGATATTGCATCTATTTTGTCTGGCAACTATGTGAACAAGAAAAAACATTTAAAGGTGTTGCCGTTGACCACAAAATCAAATTGATAATAATATAAGAAGGCAAACTTAGTTTTCACTTTTATAAATGTGTGAAATTGATTTTTGTTTCTACCTATAGCCTATATTCTATTCACAATTTCGACCGAAATGCTGTCAAAGCCCATGTAAAAAGTATATAGTCGAAATAAGCGTGGAAAAATTTGGAAAACTAGTTTTCTATGAAAAACACGTGAAATTTTTCTGAACACAATTTTGCTAAATATTTTTCGAAAATTTAAACAGAGTACTAGCCTTAAGGAAAACAAAAAATTTATAAATTTTATTTGTCAATTTTCTCAAATGAAATAATTAATGTTGCTAAACATTTTTCGAAAATTCAAACAGAGTACCGGCCTTATCGCTGTGAGCCCTTGTATGTAGTATAATTTTTTGGCCTCCTAAGCGCACACAAAAATTTAATTTAATTGACTGTTAAAAGTTCGACGAGGCAAGTCGCATGTTTTGTATGAAAAAAAAAAATTACTGCAAAATTAAACAAAATTTGTATTTGTACATACATATAACTTTAGAAAATTGCAAAATGTGGGACAAAGAGTGGGAAAATTCTTTTTTGTTTTCTCTTAGTATAACATTTTGCTGCATAAAATAAACTATGAGCCACTGTATATTGTACATATTTGGGAAATTATGAAATATAAATAAATAGAATTTTCTAAAATATGATAAGAAAATTCGGAAATAAAACTGTAAATGGTGTAAAGATAATGTACCAAAAATTTTAAAATACTCGTGCAACTGAGTAAATAATAACATTTCTTTCGATTCAAAAAAGAAGTTCCTCTGTAGAAAATTTTCATAAGGCTTATATTAAAATATTATATTATAGACAATACTATCTTCCAATGGAGATATAAAATATTATAAAACCATTGTTGTATCATACAAAATTACTAAAAATCATAATATATATATAAATTCATCCATCCAAGAATAAAAAAAAAAATAGAACGATGGCAACGCGGGTTGAAAATTTAGTCATGCATTTGTTGTTGTCTATGAATAAAATTTTTATTTTCTCTTCTCTCATTGATGTCAATTTCGTTACTGTTCGTGTTGCGTATGTGAATACGTGTAAAAAATCCGATTGGCACTCGTATCTGGAGTGTAATGGCTGAGGTGCCCTGCACTAGGCTCAAATTGTGGCTGAGGAAGCCCTCTTCCTCGCACAAAAAGGCCTAGGTTTGAAATACTTTTCAAATTCGAATAATATTAACTTTACGACAAGGGTTTTCAAAAAAATGGATTTCAGAGGGTTAGTGGTCATAATTTGGTCATTATAAAAAAACGGAGCTGCGTACACATATGCCACTAGGCGAAAATTGTGGCTGAGGAAGCCCTCTTCCGCGCACATAAAGGCCTATGTCTGAAATACTTTTCAAATTCGAATAATATCAACATTACGACAAGGTTTTTTAAAAAGATGGGTTTCAGAGGGTTAGTTGCCATAATTTGGTCATTATAAGAAAACGGAGCTGCGTACACATATGCCACTAGGCGAAAATTGTGCCTGAGGAAGCCCTCTTTCTAAAGGCTTATATCTGAAATAATTTTGAAAGAATTTCACTGAAACCTATTGACACGCGCACACGCACTAACACGTTCGATAGTTGCAATTAATAAGAGAAAACTTAAAACAGTGCATAAGCATCTCAAGTCTACTTGCAAAAACACTCAATCGCTTCAATTTCTATTACTGGAAACCAAAGAAATGTTTCCTGCCACTCTATGCAAAAATAGCTGTTTGTGTGTGTGTGTGTTGTATTATTTGCGTGAATAACTCCCCTCTTTAAAATCAGATGATCCACACCAGCATTCATAAGAGACATTTTAATTGGCAATTACAATTCAACTCCATTCACTGAAGAAAAATACAGAAGAGTGCAAAAGAAAATATCTACTCTTTAGGAAAAACACAATCCCAAAACTCATTGCAAAACTTTAACACTCTTTCAGCCCAGAAAACTTAAAAGGGAAAAGCAAAACATAATTATTATGAAAGATGAACCACATGCACACACATATTCAACACTTCGCTGCTTTCAAAATTGCCTGGCTGGCGCACAATCGCTGAAGCAGCGAGAACTAATCGTACAAAGAATACAAGGCGACATACCTACATGACGAAGTATGGATGTGCGGATGTATGTTCGTATGCGTACAGGGGTGTTCGTATGTTGTATGTACGTTTGTGTCTCGCTATAGGTATAAAATGTAAAAATTAACAAAAACAAATTCATAAATTCATGAACTTGTAATTTCTTACCGGTTGCAATGCACAGCCCGTTAGACATCATGTGTGGCTTAACTACGCACATACAAACAAACACACAAACAAACAAACGAATTAGAACAGAAATATTTCGCAACGATTTTTATGAACAGCGCACGCATAAGAAACTCATTATTAATATTTAATTCTACACCATATATTAATTTTAAAACACTATCACTTTTATTTTCCAAATCTAAAAAGTTAATGAACAAACTTCAATTCATCAAATTTATTTTCAAGAAAAAAAACTTTAACCTTAAATTATTGACACCCGCACTCGCGCTAACACGACCGATAGTTACAATTATTAAGAGAAAACTGAAAACGATGTCTAATAAATATTAATATTGCATCAGCATCTCAATTTTTCTTAAAAAACACTCAGCAGCTTAATTTCTTTTACTGGAATCAAACAAATTTTTCCTCCTACTCTAAACAAAATAGCTGTTTGTGTGTGCGTGTTGTTGCTTTGTGATCTGGTGACATTGAAAGACAATTTCATTTGCAAAACAACTACTCGTGCATACAGCGACCCAAACAAAACCTTACAAGAGTGCAAAAAAGCAACAACTCTTAAGTAAACATAATAATTCTAAGCACTTGGCAGACATTTAATACTCTTTGAATTGGAATGAGAGAAGTGAATCGTAATTACTTTGCAAATGCAAAGCCAATCGCATATATTTGTATGCACGTATGTACGTGCGTATGGATGAACCGTTGTTTGTATGTTTGCACATTTGGGTGTCAGTATGTTAAACGTAAAAAATTAATAGCAACAAAAACACAAGACCATCAATACAGAATAAATCATGCACTTGTAATTTCTTACCGTTTGGTTAGTGAAGCAGTAGACATGATGTGTGTGCGTGTGTGTGTTTGTATGAACTAAGCACATACACACGGTTTGGAAATGAAATATTTGGAACGAATAGACTGAACGGCGCACGCATTTATTAAACACTATTAATTAATAATATTAAACACTACACTAATTTCATATAAATATTACTTTTATCTTCAAAAGTCTAAAAGGTTTTTTATATGTGAACACACTTCATATATAATTTTTAATAATTTCAATTATAATTTATTCACACCCGCACGCTTATTACCACGACCGATGTTTTCAATTAACGCGAAGAGACTGAAAACTCTTTTAAATGAACCTTAAAATAGCACTTGCACACACTCCAGCAGCAAAGGGCACGGATAAAATCATTTGTTACTCTTATTTATCTACTCTCTGGATCATCATATGATGGGGGTGTGTTTTGCAATATTTTACTCCAGCCTCTGGAGTGTTCCATTTTTATAATATTCATATAAAAAACAATTGCAAAGAAATACATTTTTAGCTGCAAAAACAGGGAAAATCTTAGAGATTAAAGAGAGAGTTTGCAATTTTTTAACTTTGCAAAATCAGATTTCTTACGCACGTGCATGTAAAAACAGTTAAAGGCTCATTTAGCCGAACGTTGAAATCGTAAATGTGAGATAAATGTAACTGTTAGGTATATATAAATATTGCTACACTTATAGAATGCTTAAAATCGTGTCATATGTTTTTGACAAAAACAAACATCAAATAATTATTTTTAAAAACAAAATCATAAAAAATTCCCAAAATATTGTGTTTCTTGTCAGCTATATCGATTGAGTGTATTTAATAAAGAAAATAATATAATATAATGGATGTGGAAGATATGTTTATCACAAAAAATCTGATGCGCATCACTTTCAAAAATAAATACAATAAAACTCTATGCAACTGTTTAAAACATTGATGGCACTTTAATATGTTTATGTTATTGGCGTTCGTGTTGAAAAAGTACGAAAATTAATTAAATGGTACAAAGAGGAATCAGAAACACCAATATACACAACTAATAGTATAATAAGTCATTCCTTGGCATAAGTTTAATAAAATGGGCCCATTTTTTTTGCATATTACAATATATATTATATGTGTTGCAATATTGCAAAATGTTTATAAATAGGGACAAACGAGTGTTCAATACATCTGAAACGAACAACCACATACAGACATGCGATATTTCATTGAGAATAAAGCATTTATTTAGAAAGTTAAACATATAAAATGCGTATATCATGTCCTTATACATATTTATCAACTAAACATATCAAAAAAGAAATAAGTACCAAAAGAGGTCTTTTGTGTCCCATTCTCATTCAACATACATACATCCCATCACTGTCTACAACTGTCACGTAACCTTAGAACAAAATTCTATTTTCTGCAGGTTCCAACGTTACGACAACATTTTACTAAAGTCAAGTAAGCGTTTTCATAACTTGCCATATTACTGTTTGGATCAGCTGACACATTTACCTAACATTTACGATTTCAACGTTCGGCTAAATGAGCCTTAGCTCTTCACACCAGAGTTGGCTCATCTTACTGAGTGTGACATTTTTTGTTTTGGTACTTGTTTACAAATAGTTAGTAGAATCAAATAAATAATTCAGGATATGATATTCATTTTTATTTATTTATTTATATATTTATTTAAAAATAGGTTCAAAATCATGGAATCCATTTCAGACGTATTAAAGCGTGTATATAATTTCAACTGATTTTGTGAAGAAAATTTTTAACAAAAAATTTAACTAAGAAATATATTCGGTTTGAAGACTAAAATAAGAATTGAACAGTTTGGGCACCTGCGAACCTTTAATCATTTAGTTAGATTGTTGTAATAAAATTATTGCAGAAAAAGATATGTTTCAGAGGGTTAGTTGTCATTATAAAAAAACGGAGCTGCGTACACATATGCCACTAGGCGCAAATTGAGGCTGAAGAAGCCCTCTTCCTCGCACAAAAAGGCTTATGTCTGAAATACCTTTCAAATTCGAATAATATCAACTTTACGACAAGGTTTTTCAAAAAGATGGGTTTCAGAGGGTGAGTTGTCATAATTTGGTCATTATAAAAAAACGGAGCTGCGTACACATATGCCACTAGGCGCAAAGTGTGGCTGAGCAAGCCCTCTTCCGTGCACAAAAAGGCCTGTCTGAAATACTTTTCAAATTCGAATAATATCAACTTTACGACAAGGTTTTTCAAAAAGATGGGTTTCAGAGGGTTAGTTGTCATAATTTGGTCATTATAAGAAAACGGAGCCGCGTACACATATGCCACTAGGCGCAAATTGTGGCTGAGGAAGCCCTCTTCGGTGCACAAAAAGGATCATGTCTGAAATTCGAAAATTATCAACTTTACGACAAGGTTTTTCAAAAAGATGGAAGCCCTCTTTCTAAAGGCTTATATCTGAAATAATTTTGAAAGAATTTCCCTGGAACTTATTGACACGCGCACACGCACTAACACGTTCGATAGTTGCAATCAAGAATGATAAAATAAAGATTACGCCTTGCGCATGATTTACCGTTTGATGACGTATTTGTTCCCTCGAAGAGATTGCCAAATGTTTATTATATGCAAAACTAATACTTTCTCGTACAAAATTAATATTTTATGCTATATTTGGCAACTCTTCACACAATTTACTCAGATAGATTTCTAACAAGCAAATTAAATCCGAAAGTGCAAGGTTTGTGTTATATTTTATAATAAATTGTGTTATATCTTAAAATAAATATGTATATTAAAATAATTATTAAATAACTAAAAGTGTAAAAAACTTATTAAAACTTGATTTTTAAAGCTCATAAACTGTAAACAAAAAACCTAAATTAAAGAGAACAAAAAGAGCAAACATGAAATGTGCAGTGGGCAATTACAAACAAAGTAACAGCAAAAAAAAACAAGTGAGAAATAATTGTGTTAAAATGTAATATTTTTATCAACATTTTTTGTTTTCAAAAAGCAGTGTCATTTTATAGTTTTCTAAGAGTTGAACCTCAAAGAAAGTTATGGCTGATATTTTGCAAGCAAAAAAATTGTTTTGAATGGGGAAAAAAGAAAAACAATTAGCAATTGCTTTCAATATTTATGTAAAATAACTATAAATTAACAATTTGAAATAAAAAAGTGGAAAATAAAATAAAATTTTTTAAAATTGTTTATTATCAAATAAATTTAATTTGAAAAATCGCAATTTGCCCCACTGTCCTGTTTTTATAATAACATAATAGTTCTCCAGCTAAATTTTATTAGCCAATCAGAACACATATTGAGTGACGTCAGAGTTCCTTCATGCGCAGAAGAGTATTTTTATTTCAGCTTGTTGGCGTAATCTTTATTTTATCATTCTTGGTTGCAATTAATAAGAGAAAACTTAAAACAGTGCATAAGCATCTCAAGTCTACTTGCAAAAACACTCAATCGCTATAATTTCTATTACTGGAAACCAAAGAAAATGTTTCCTGCCACTCTATGCAAAAATAGCTGTTTGTGTGTGTGCTGTATTATTTGCCTTAATAACTCCCCTCTTTAAAATCAGATGATCCACACCAGCATTCATAAGAGACATTTTAATTGGCAATTACAATTCAACTCCATTCACTGAAGAAAAATACAGAAGAGTGCAAAAGAAAATATCTACTCTTTAGGAAAAACACAATCCCAAAACTCATTGCAGAACTTACAGCCCAGAAAACTTAAAAGGGAAAAGCAAAACATAATTATTATGAAAGATGAACCACATGCACACACATATTCAACACTTCGCTGCTTTCAAAATTGCCTGGCTGTCGCACAATCGCTGAAGCAGCGAGAACTAATCGTACAAAGAATACAAGGCGACATACCTACATGACGAAGTGTGTATGTGCGGATGTATGTTCGTATGCGTACAGGGGTGTTCGTATGTTGTATGTACGTTTGTGTCTCGCTATATAATAAAATGTATATATTAACAGAAACAAATTCATAAATTCATGAACTTGTAATTTCTTACCGGTTGCAATGCACAGCCCGTTAGACATCATGTGTGGCTTAACTACGCACATACAAACAAACAAACGAATTAGAACAGAATTATTTCGCAACGATTTTTATGAACAGCGCACGCATAAGAAACTCATTATTAATATTTAATTCTACACCATATTTATATTAATTTTAAAACACTATCACTTTTATTTTCCAAATCTACAAAGTCAATGAACAAACTGCAATTCATCAAATTTATTTTCAAGAAAAAAAACTTTAACCTTAAATTATTGACACCCGCACTCGCGCTAACACGACCGATAGTTACAATTATTAAGAGAAAACTGAAAACGATGTCTAATAAATATTAATATTGCATCAGCATCTCAAGTCTCCTTAAAAAACACTCAGCAGCTTAATTTCTTTTACTGGAATCAAACAAATTTTTCCTCCTACTCTAAACAAAATAGCTGTTTGTGTGTGCGTGTTGTTGCTTTGTGATCTGGTGACATTGAAAGACAATTTCATTTGCAAAACAACTACTCGTGCATACAGCGACCCAAACAAAACCATACAAGAGTGCAAAAAAGCAACAACTCTTAAGTAAACATAATAATTCTAAGCACTTGGCAGACATTTATACTCTTTGAAAGGAATGAGAGAAGTGAAACGTAATTACTTTGCAAATGCAAAGCCAATCGCATATATTTGTATGCACGTATGTACGTGCGTATGGATGAACCGTTGTTTGTATGTTTGCACATTTGGGTGTCAGTATGTTAAACGTAAAAAATTAATAGCAACAAAAACACAAGACCATCGATACAGAATAAATCATGCACTTGTAATTTCTTACCGTTTGGTTAGTGAAGCAGTAGACATGATGTGTGTGCGTGTGTGTGTTTGTATGAACTAAGCACATACACACGGTTTGGAAATGAAATATTTGGAACGAATAGACTGAACGGCGCACGCATTTATTAAACACTATTAATTAATAAAATTAAACACTACACTAATTTCATATAAATATTACTTTCATCTTCAAAAGTCTAAATGGTTTTTTATATGTGAACACACTTCATATATAATTTTTAATAATTTCAATTATAATTTACTCACACCCGCACACTTATTACAACGACCGATGTTTTCAATTAACGCGAAGAGACTGAAAACTATTTTTAATGAACCATAAAATAGCACTTGCACACACTCCAGCAGCAAAGGGCACGGATAAAATCATTTGTTACTCTTATTTATCTACTCTCTGGATCATCATATGATGGGATGTGTGGATGAGTTAAATTCTTATCGAATTATAAAATTATCCGAGTCGTTAACTAATAGAGCTTTTCATGCGCCGCCAGCTTATTGCGGCAATTTATCTAACAAAACAACTACAATTGGTTAGTTGTCTTCGCCATCCGTTAAGTTTTTCTATATGGAAATAAATATTTGAGCCATTGGTATTGTGGGAAAGAGAAACGACTTGATGTCTTATAAGAAAAGTTTTAAAACAAGAAATAAGAATTTTTCACTTTCATTTCGACTAAAATCTACAAAATGGGAGCTCTCTAAATTTCTCAACAAACTATTTAGCAAAAACTTTAAATTCGAAGGGGAAAATTGTGCGCAGTAGTAAATGGACTTAATAAAGCATGCTATTTCTCTTTATAGGGAATCTTTAGCAGTAAATGATTATTTATCTTTTATCAAATAAACGTTTCCAATTATTTTCCTTTTGCCAAATTTTTCACAATTTATTACAAGAAACACACAATAATTAAGAATTTATAAAATGTTTTACTTGTCTTACCTTGAAGTTGAAGTTAAATATATTTAATTTTCAATAAATTTAGAACACAAAAGTTAATTTATACTGATTTAAAACACTTTTTTCAACACTTAAGCAAAAGCACAACCCTTCTAAGCAAACTTCAGCGAGAAACTGAATAAAATGATGTGGGTGATTTTGAAAGAAGCGGAGTTGGCACGTGTACAACAATTTGTACCAACGGTACCAATAATAAGAAAAGGGTCTTATATACGGTACCATATATTAACATAATATTATTTTTACATAAAAATTAAAAATAAAAGGTAACTTAATATCTAAATTTCTTTTTATTTCAAGTTAAAAATTAGAAACATGTAACACATTTATTTTATTGACTCATTTAAATGATTAGCCTTAAGTAACAGTTTAGAAGTCATAATTTATTTTATAAATTCCGAGGTAATAACTTTCTAAACGGAGTTCCACCCAAAACGCCCAATTTTAATTTTTGTTTAGGGGTAAGACCAGCGCTCAGGAGATGACCCCTATATATGCAATGCATTGCGACGGAACTGAAAACGAGGGGATAGTGTTGAGGCGACAGATTAGCAAAGATGAGACGATAGACAGTTTTTTTTTAGCTTTTTTACTTTACGAAAATTTTCGGAGAATTACCTTAATATTTTTCATCATGATAGAAGGATCTATGTTAATTGTGAGTGAAACCAAATATCGCCAGCTGCTTGCCACGGCTTCAGTGGCATAGCTCTATCCCATGGTCCATATTTTCAATGACTCTCAAGAAATACTTCAATGCTGCGCAATTGCTCTTGGCATATTAACTTACTTTTTATTTTTTCATTTCCCTAAAGAAAGAAGTTCATGGGTGTCAAATCACTTCATTGCGGCTACTTAACATCGCCTCGACGAGAGATGACAGGACGCTCAAAAGAGCCATTGTTTCACGTTAACGGTGGGTTAGGCCTCATTTTTAAATTATTTTTTAATTTTTATTTGTTCCTCAGAGAAATAAATTTATTTTCTGATTATTATTTATTCCTCAAAAAATCAAGCTATAACTTTTATTTTCTGTAGAATAAACAAAATAAAAAAATAACCTCTATTTTGCGAGGGATAAATAAAAATCAGAAAATAATTATTATTTTGTGAGGAATAAATAATAATCAGAAAATAACATTTATATTCCGAGGAATAAACCACAATCAAGAAATACATAAGTCTTATTTTCTGCATAATGAATAAAAATCAGAAAATGACTTTTATTTTGCGAGGCATAAATAAAAATCAGGCAATAACTTTTATTTTGTGGAGAATAAATAAAAATCAAGAAATAACTTCTGTTTTCCGAGGAATAAATAAAACCAAAGAAATAAATTTAATTTTGTGAGCAATTAACAAAAATCAAGAAACTAGTTTTTATTTTTATAAATAAAAATCAAGAAATGACTTTTATTTTATAAGGAATAAATATAAAATCATGATATAAGTAACTTTTATTTTCTGAGGAATAAATAAAAATCAAGAAATAACTTTTAATTTGTGAGAAATAAATAACAATCATAAAATAACTTTAAGTAAGTCTTGTTTTCTGTAGAATAAATCAATATAAAAAAATAACTCTAATTATCTGAAAATAATAAAAGCCAGAAAATAACCTGTAATTTTTAATAAAACTTAAACCAATAGAAACTGATAAACCTAAAGATCTATTACTTAGATGTAGTATGATTTTTTTAGTTTAAATTGGGAAAATAATTGTTATTTGCTGTCCCTAATATATTTATTTGGACAATTTTTCGAATGGCTTAAAGATTCTTAGGTGAAAAAACTATTCAATTCTTATTTTAGTTTTCAAACGGATTTTTTTCAGTTAAATTTCTTGATCAAAATCATTTGCAATTATTCATACGCTATAACAGCGCCTGAAATGGAATCCATGATTTTGAACCCATTTTTATATAAATAAAAATGAATATCATTTTCAGAATTGATTTTACTAACTACTCGTATTTGTAAACAAGTACCAACACAAAAAATGCCACACCGAGTAAGATGACCCAACTCTAGTGTGAAGAGTTAACTGTTTTTACATGCACATGCGTAAGAAATCTGATTTTGCAAAGTTAAAAGATTGCAAACTCTCTTTATTCTTTCCCTGTTTTTGCAGTTGAAAATGTATTTATTTGCTCTTGTGTTTTATATGAATATTATAAACATGGAACACTCCAGAGGCTGGAGTAAAATATTGCCAAACACACATCCCATCATATGATGATCCAGAGAGTAGATAAATAAGAGTAACAAATGATTTTATCCGTAACAAATGATTTTATCCGTGCCCTTTGCTGCTGGAGTGTGTGCAAGTGCTATTTTAAGGTTCATTAAAAAGAGTTTTCAGTCTCTTCGCGTTAATTGAAAACATCGGTCGTTGTAATAAGTGTGCGGGTGTGAATAAATTATAATTGAAATTATTAAAAATTATATATGAAGTGTGTTCACATATAAAAAACCTTTTAGACTTTTGAAGATAAAAGTAATATTTACATAAAATTAGTGTAGTGTTTAATTTAATCAATTAATAGTGTTTAATAAATGCGTGCGCCGTTCAGTCTATTCGCTGCGAAATGTTTCTGTTCCAATCCATGTGTATGTGCTTAGTTCATACAAACACACACACGCACACACATCATGTCTACTGCTTCACTAACCAAACGGTAAGAAATTACAAGTGCATGATTTATTCTGTATTGATGGTCTTGTGTTTTTGTTGCTATGAATTTTTTACGTTTAACATACTGACACCCAAATGTGCAAACATACAAACAACGGTTCATCCATACGCACGTACATACGTGCATACAAATATATGCGATTGGCTTTGCATTTGCAAAGTAATTACGTTTCACTTCTCTCATTCCAATTCAAAGAGTATTAAATGTCTGCCAAGTGCTTAGAATTCTTATGTTTACTTAAGAGTTGTTGCTTTTTTGCACTCTTGTATGGTTTTGTTTGGGTCGCTGTATGCACGAGTAGTTGTTTTGCAAATGAAATTGTCTTTCAATGTCACCAGATCACAAAGCAACAACACGCACACACAAACAGCTATTTTGTTTAGAGTAGGAGGAAAAATTTGTTTGATTCCAGTAAAAGAAATTAAGCTGCTGAGTGTTTTTTAAGGAGACTTGAGATGCTGATGCAATATTAGATAATATTTATTAGACATCGTTTTCAGTTTTCTCTTAATAATTGTAACTATCGGTCGTGTTAGCGCGAGTGCGGGTGTCAATAATTTAAGGTTAAAGTTTTTTTTCTTGAAAATAAATTTGATGAATTGCAGTTTGTTCATTAACTTTTTAGATTTGGAAAATAAAAGTGATAAAATTAACAAAATTAACAAAGTGATAGTGTTTTAAAATTAATATAAATATGGTGTAGAATTAAATATTAATAATGAGTTTCTTATGCGTGCGCTGTTCATAAAACTCGTTGCGAAATGTTTCTGTTCTAATTCGTTTGTTTGTTTGTGTGCTTGTTTGTATGTGCGTAGTTAAGCCACAGATGATGTCTAACGGGCTCTGCATTGCAACCGGTAAGAAATTACAAGTTCATGAATTTATGAATTTGTTTTTGTTAATTTTTACATTTTATACCTATAGCGAGACACAAACGTACATACAACATACGAACACCCCTGTACGCATACCAACATACATCCGCACATACATACTTCGTCATGTAGGTACATATGTCGCCTTGTATTCTTTGTACGATTAGTTCTCGCTGCTTCAGCGATTGTGCGCCAGCCAGGCAATTTTGAAAGCAGCGAAGTGTTGAATATGTGTGTGCAAGTGGTTCATCTTTCATAATAATTATGTTTTGCTTTTCCCTTTAAGTTTTCTGGGCTGTAAGAGTGTTAAAGTTTTGCAATGAGTTTTGGGATTGTGTTTTTCCTAAAGAGTAGATATTTTCTTTTTTTAGAGTTATTAAAACAAATAATACAACACACACACAAACGGCTATTTTTGCATAGAGTGGCAGGAAACATTTTCTTTGGTTTCCAGTAATAGAAATTGAAGCGATTGAGTGTTTTTGCAAGTAGACTTGAGATGCTTATGCACTGTTTTAAGTTTTCTCTTATTAATTGCAACTATCGAACGTGTCCGCGTGTCAATAGGTTTCAGTGAAATTCTTTCAAAATTATTTCAGATATAAGCCTTTAGAAGGAGGGCTTCCTCAGCCACAATTTTCGCCTTGTGGCATATGTGTACGCGGCTCCGTTTTTTTATAATGACTAAATTATGACCACTTACCCTCTGAAACCCATCTTTTTGAAAAACCTTGTCGTAAAGTTAATATTATTCGAATTTGAAAGGTATTTCAGACATGAACCTTTTTGTGCACGAAAGAGGGCTTCAAATGGTTTTATAATATTTTATATCTCCATTGGAAGATAGTATTGTCTATAATATAATATTTTAATATAAGCCTTATGAAATATTTCTACAGAGGAACTTTTTTTTTGAATCGAAAGAAATGTTATTATTTACTCAGTTGCACGAGTATTTTAAAATTTTTGGTACATTATCTTTACACCATTTACAGTTTTATTTCCGAATTTTCTTATCATATTTTAGAAAATTCTATTTATTTATATTTCATAATTTCCCAAATATGTATATACAGTGGCTCATAGTTTATTTTATGCAGCAAAATGTTATACTAAGAGAAAACAAAAATGAATTTTCCCACTCTTTGTCCCACATTTTGCAATTTTCTAAAGTTATATGTATGTACAAATACAAATTTTGTTTAATTTTGCAGTAATTTTTTTTTCATAAAAAACATGCGACTTGCCTCGTCGAACTTTTAACAGTCAATTAAATTAAATTTTTGTGTGCGCTTAGGAGGCCAAAAAATTATACTACATTCAAGGGCTCACAGCGATAAGGCCGGGACTCTGTTTGAATTTTCGAAAAATGTTTAGCAACATTGATTATTTCATTTGAAAAAATTGACAAATAAAAATTATAAATTTTTTGTTTTCCTTAAGGCTAGTACTCTGTTTAAATTTTTGAAAAATATTTAGCAAAATTGTGTTCAGAAAAATTTCACGTGTTTTTCATAGTAAACTAGTTTTCCAAACTTTTCCACGCTTATTTCGACTAAATACTTTTTATATGGGCTTTGACAGCATTTCGGTCGAAATTGTGAATAGAATATAGGCTATAGAAACAAAAATCAATTTCACACATTTATAAAAGTGAAAACTAATTTTGCCTTCTTATATTATTATCAATTTGATTTTGTGATCAACGGCAACACCTTTAAATGTTCTTTCTTGTTCACATAGTTGTCAGACAAAATAGATGCAATATCGCCAAATTTTGAAGAAAAAACATCAAAATCTTCATATTACTTTTTCAAATCGTTAATGTGAAATTATTACGGTAGTTTTATGAAAAATACCTCAACATTTCTACAGAATTAAAAAATGCTTTCAATTTCTTATATAAAACGGTGTTATTTTGACAAAAATATTTAAAAAGAATGAGTAAGTTCAATTTGAAGTATACGTAAAATAAGAAATTGCTTCTGTTTAATAATTTGTTCCTATAAATTTTTTTATTGCAAAAAGTTTTATGGGGAGAAGAGGGTACATAAGGCTCTTTTTTCCGAGGCTCTATATCTCAGATGTTACATTGCCGATTATTATTATTTAGATTTTTTAATTAGCTTCTTTATTGTAGCTATCACCTATTACTAATATTTTACGAATTATATTGCTAGAAGTACGAGTTTCAACGTCTAGTAGCGTCCTTATATAGAATTTTTTCAAAATTACATACAAACATAGATGAATTGACTTGAAAGCAAATTTTTTGATTTGTAAGTCTTTTTTTATAAAATATGTTTTTTCTCTTAATTAAAAGTAAGAAGCAAAATGTTTTGATTCCATATACATATTTAGATTTTTTTACTCGTCTATTATAATTTCCTGGACTTGGTCTTTTAAATATTTCGTTCAAATTTAATATTTACATCACGTTATTTTTAAACAGACACAATATTTTTATGTCAGATAAAATGACAATATATAAGTCAAAATATTCCAACATTATGTACATTAATAAATTCGGAAAAAAATTTAAAATAATTTTAGCCTTACAAATATTGCGTGGAGTGTATAATTTATTCACTATAAGGAAGTTCGCCTGTATTAATTAAATGTAAGAAATATATATTAATGAAAACTTTATTTAAATATTTCATGTCATTTTATTTTTGGCATAAAAAGTCGTAAAAATGACGTCGTGTGGCAACATTATTTGTACGCTCTTGCTTAAAAAAACAGACACTAACACATGAAAAATTCACAAATACATTATACTTAAATATTTTCTCCCATTGAGGAGCCCTGGCCTAGTGGCATATGTGTACGCAGCTCCGTTTTTTTATAATGACGAAATTATGACAACTAACCCTCTGAAACATATCTTTTTCTGCAATAATTCAGATATTTTTTATTACAACAATCTAACTAAATGATTAAAGGTTCACAGGTGCCCAAACTGTTCAATTCTTATTTTAGTCTTCAAACCGAATATATTTCTTTGTTAAATTTTTTGTTAAAAATTTTCTTCACAAAATCAGTTGAAATTATATACACGCTTTAATACGTCTGAAATGGATTCCATGATTTTGAACCTATTTTTAAATAAATATATAAATAAATAAATAAATAAAAATGAATATCATATCCTGAATTATTTATTTGATTCTACTAACTATTTGTAAACAAGTACCAAAACAAAAAATGTCACACTCAGTAAGATGAGCCAACTCTGGTGTGAAGAGTTAACTGTTTTTACATGCACGTGCGTAAGAAATCTGATTTTGCAAAGTTAAAAAATTGCAAACTCTCTTTATTCTTTCCCTGTTTTTGCAGTTGAAAATGTATTTATTTGCTCTTGTTTTTTATATGAATATTATAAAAATGGAACACTCCAGAGGCTGGAGTAAAATATTGCAAAACACACCCCCATCATATGATGATCCAGAGAGTAGATAAATAAGAGTAGCAAATGATTTTATCCGTGCCCTTTGCTGCTGGAGTGTGTGCAAGTGCTATTTTAAGGTTCATTAAAAAGTGTTTTCAGTCTCGTCGCGTTAATTGAAAACATCGGTCGTGGTAATAAGTGTGCGGGTGTGAATAAATTATAATTGAAATTATTAAAAATTATATATGAAGTGTGTTCACATATAAAAAACCTTTTAGACTTTTGAAGATGAAAGTAATATTTATATGAAATTAGTGTAGTGTTTAATTTTATTAATTAATAGTGTTTAATAAATGCGTGCGCCGTTCAGTCTATTCGTTCCAAATATTTCATTTCCAAACCGTGTGTATGTGCTTAGTTCATACAAACACACACACGCACACACATCATGTCTACTGCTTCACTAACCAAACGGTAAGAAATTACAAGTGCATGATTTATTCTGTATTGATGGTCTTGTGTTTTTGTTGCTATGAATTTTTTACGTTTAACATACTGACACCCAAATGTGCAAACATACAAACAACGGTTCATCCATACGCACGTACATACGTGCATACAAATATATGCGATTGGCTTTGCATTTGCAAAGTAATTACGTTTCACTTCTCTCATTCCAATTCAAAGAGTATTAAATGTCTGCCAAGTGCTTAGAATTATTATGTTTACTTAAGAGTTGTTGCTTTTTTGCACTCTTGTATGGTTTTGTTTGGGTCGCTGTATGCACGAGTAGTTGTTTTGCAAATGAAATTGTCTTTCAATGTCACCAGATCACAAAGCAACAACACGCACACACAAACAGCTATTTTGTTTAGAGTAGGAGGAAAAATTTGATTGATTCCAGTAAAAGAAATTAAGCTGCTGAGTGTTTTTTAAGAAAAATTGAGATGCTGATGCAATATTAATATTTATTAGACATCGTTTTCAGTTTTCTCTTAATAATTGTAACTATCGGTCGTGTTAGCGCGAGTGCGGGTGTCAATAATTTAAGGTTAAAGTTTTTTTTCTTGAAAATAAATTTGATGAATTGAAGTTTGTTCATTAACTTTTTAGATTTGGAAAATAAAAGTGATAGTGTTTTAAAATTAATATATGGTGTAGAATTAAATATTAATAATGAGTTTCTTATGCGTGCGCTGTTCATAAAACTCGTTGCGAAATATTTCTGTTCTAATTCGTTTGTTTGTTTGGATGTGCATAGTTAATACACACATGATGTCTAATGGGCTGTGTATTGCAACCGGTAAGAAATTTCAAGTTCATGATTTTATGAATTTGTTTCTGTTAATATTTACATTTTATTATATAGCGAGACACAAACGTACATACAACATACGAACACCCCTGTACGCATACGAACATACATCCGCACATCCATACTTCGTCATGTAGGTATGTCGCCTTGTATTCTTTGTACGATTAGTTCTCGCTGCTTCAGCGATTGTGCGCCAGCCAGGCAATTTTGAAAGCAGCGAAGTGTTGAATAAGTGTGTGCATGTGGTTCATCTTTCATAATAATTATGTTTTGCTTTTCCCTTTTAAGTTTTCTGGGCTGAAAGAGTGTTAAAGTTTTGCAATGAGTTTTGGGATTGTGTTTTTCCTAAAGAGTAGATATTTTCTTTTGCACTCTTCTGTATTTTTCTTCAGTGAATGGAGTTGAATTTCAATTGCCAATTAAAATGTCTCTTATGATGGTTGGTGTGGATCAGCTGATTTTAAAGAGGGGAGTTATTGACGCAAATAATACAACACACACACACACAAACAGCTATTTTTGCATAGAGTGGCAGGAAACATTTTCTTTGGTTTCCATTAATAGAAATTAAAGCGATTGAGTGTTTTTGCAAGTAGACTTGAGATGCTTATGGACTGTTTTAAGTTTTCTCTTGTTATTTCCAGCTATCTAAATTTTAGTGGGTGTTATTAAGTTTCAGTTAAATTTTTTGTTTAATAAATTTAATTAAATGAACTTTTTAAGTAATTGGGAAAATCTTTGGATATTGAAATTAAACACAGTAACTCAAGCAAGTTATTGTATCTAGTGTTTTAAATAAATGTGGCTTAATGACTCGTGTATGAGTGATTTATAACTATTCGTTGCGTTTTAGATGAGCATGTGCGAGGACACATGGCAGACACATAATGATTTGCAAAAGGTGAAATAGAACCAGCGGATGTTGTATGTAAGTGGCTGCTGTTTTCTATATGTTTTTGTAGGTATTTCAAAGCAATTACTGCTGGTTATTCGTGTTCCCCTGAAATGAAAAAAGCTTTCATAATCAAGAGAAGAGATTGTTTCCACTTTTAAATTTTTTGTGGAAATTATTTTTGTTTTTTCTTATTTAAGTGTTGTTTTCTGATCTTTAGCAAAGTGTGAGAGTTTATTTACAGGAAAAAGCTTAATGTTTAATATCATTTTATTCCGGTTTGTTTTTGCAAAACTTTTAGTTGCTAAGTTTTATTACCGATTTAAATTTATGTCGATGATTTTTGCAAATGGGCCTTTGAAACGTTCTTAAAACAAAATATGTTACCATTAAATTTGTTGAGTTATTATGCTTAGAGCTGAAAATTTTCATTATAAATTTTATTTTGACAAACATTGACGATTTTATACCAATTTAATTTAATTTGGAATTTTTTGTTTTTAATTTATCATGGATATTTATTCCACAAATTGATTAGATTTTTTTTATTATTAATAAATTATGTTTATTTAAGCCAGAGGTCAATTATTTTTTATAGACAACTTTGTTTATTCCGATATTTCGCCACTTCTTTGTGTGGCTTCTTTAGAAATACATAAAATTGTGTAATTTGATAATTTTTTCTGGTTCACAAGTGTTTATTCTATTATAAATATATAATAAATGGGTATTATTAATTCAATTACACAGATTAGATGACTGAGTTGAAAACTACTAGTCAGACTTCAAATCTATGAATTTGTAAATGTAAAAAAGCTTGAGAAAAATTATTTTTCACTTTTAATTTGTTTTATGGAAATTAACTGCCTTATTCATAAAAAATATTTCTATTTTATAAAGGGTTTATTAAACAAATTTTGTATGGAAATCTGCTTTATAAACCTTTTATAATTTAAAAATATATTTGATGAATAAAGCCTTCACTTTTTACCCCCTTATTAATAATAATAATGAGAGTCTAATAACAGCGTAATAAAACAAAATGCCATGTGAAATTTGCTTTATTACACTCTTATAAGGCTCTCATAATTTTTATGGGGCAAATCTGTTATGAAAATCCGTTTTAAAACCCCTTTATAAATCAAAAATATATTTTATGAATAAGACCTTAGGCCTTGAGAAGATATTAGGGCATCAAATTAAGGAAACTAAATTAGCTGAAGCTTAAACATGTTTTTAGAACTTCTTAAAGTTTCCTCTTACTCTTCTTTCCTTCAAACCATTTGTTGCCCATTATGTATTTTCCAAACAAATATTTAGAGGCGGCTGGCCATTAACTTGAAATTGAATTTTTAATTTTCATTGTGTCTTTTTGTCTAAAAAAACAACTTTAGGTAATTTCATACCCTAAAAAGGTAAAGAATTTTGTTGTAAAAAAAAATAACATATTTACAAAGTTTTACAAACAATTAAGTTTAATCATAAAAACTGTTTTCAAAACTAATTTAAACTTAATTTTAGTGTTTTTGTAGAAAAATTCTAGGTGGTGGTTGTAAACAAAACACACACACACACACACACAAAACTTTCTATACAAACAAAGTTGCTATAATTAAAACACCACTGCCGGTATCCTTTAGGAAGCTGGGCAGCAATATAAAATAATAAAAAAATTACATTAAACTGGTACTTTTTTACAATCTGTGTAGTAAAGTTTTTTATGTTATTTTGAACTACAGATTTTTTTCTAGGAAATTCTTTTTGTACGTTATGTTCTTAGTTTTTTATGCCCTTTTGCAAAAATACCAAAATCCGAAAAACATATTTTGTCACAACATTTGCTGGAAAATGGATGCTCAAAGGCAGCAAAAAAAAAATTGTATAAAAGCTAGCAGGACGTTGTAGAAAAAAGAAATAGCAGAATGACTAAAGTTACTCATTAAAAACTTGTTTTGTGTAACATTTTATTATGTTGATGAACAGTAAACAAGAAACATATTTGCTTTTATTATTAAAACACAATTTAACCTTAACTTGTTAAAAAAATATATATAATAATGCCAATTATTATATTTTAAATATATTTTGCAAAACATCAGTATCAAAATAGAATACGATACATAATGTCAACATTCATATATAAGTGTTTAAGGACTAACATTTTTTATTAATGAAGGATAGTTTAAGGACCATAAGTGCTTTAGCACCAATAAAGTTCCTTAAACATACAAGCGTGAAGGTTTTATTTACTATTGCAAAAAAAAATTTGATGCAATTTTTGAATATTTATAGGTTTTTTGTTAATTCCCTAGGAATTTATAAAATCCCCGAAATCCCAAACAATTTTAAATGGTTAAAAATGCAATAAATAATGTAATTAATATCAAATTTTATGTATATAATTTTTTTCATATATTTTTTTTGATACATAAGACATTTTGTTGATTGGCTAGAAAAATCCTTTAAGTGGCCTTCAATTTCAAATATGACATCTGGTTAAGTCAAAGTGTTGTAACAAAACAAAATAAAAATTAAAGTTTTTTTTTAATATTTCACGTCCTTAATAGTTTTTGTTGATTCCTGAGAAATTTTTCAAAATACCCAAAATGCCCAAAATTTTTAAATGTTTCAAAAAGTGCACTAAATCACGTATTTAATATTAAATTTTATGTATTTAATTTTTTCCATATATTTTTTAACATATAATAAGCCATTTTGTTGATTGGTTAGAAAAGTCGCTTAAGTGGTCTGCAATTTCAGATATGATAGCTGGTTAAGTCAAAGCTTTATAACAAACAAACAAAAAATTAAATATTTTTTTTTAATATTTCACGCCCTTAATAGTTTTTGTTGATTCCTGAGAAATTTTCAAAATACCCAAAATCCCCAAAATTTTTAAATGCTTTGAAAAATGCTCTAAATTACATTTTTACATATGTATTTACATATATTAGTTTTTCTATATATTTTTTGTATGTATATGATAAGCTATTTTGTTAATTTATTGGATAAATCTATAAATTTTAAATAATTGTTTTTTTTATAAATTTAAATATGATATTGAATAAAGTCGTTGCATTATAACAAAATAAAAAGTTTTGACAACTTTTTTTTCGATATTTGATTCCCTTAATAATTTTTGTTGATTCCTTAGAATTTTTCGAAATCCCCAAAATCCCCAGAAATTTTAAATGCTCCAAAAAATGCACTAAATAACCTATTTAAACTAAATTTTATGTATTTAACTTTCTTCTATATATTTTTAATATATAATAGGCCATTTTGTTGATTGCTTGAAAAAAATTTTACAAATGTTCTATTATTTGAAATATGATATCCGGTAAAACCAAATGGTTATAACAGAACAAAATAATAAAAAAAAAAATTTTAAATATATGATTCCCCCCAGAATTTTTGTTGATTCCTTAGAAATTTAGAAATCCCCAAAAATTTTAAAACTTCACCAAATAACCTATTTCACATTAAATTTTATATATTTAATTTTATACCGTTAAAAAAATCTTTCAAATGATATCAGTTTTTAAGCTTTTATATAAATAATTGATTCCCTTACTAGTTTTGGTTGATTCCTTAAAAATTTTCAAAATACCCAAAATTCCCATAATTGTTAAATAGTTAAAAACTGCACTAAATAACCTATTTAACACTAAATTTTATGTATTTTATTTTTTCTGTATATTTTTTATCATATGATAAGCCATTTTGTTGATTGTTTAGAAAAATCTTTTAAATGTCCTATTATTTCATAAGTCAATACGCTATAACAGAACAGCAGCAGCCTCCTTCGTCGGTCCTGTAGCAAAAATTAGCCGGTGAAGTAAAAAAAATAGGTTGAAAAAGCTACAAAAAATTCTATATCTCCTCATCCTTCTTCAGCTGTCCCCTCAATACTATCCCCTCCTTTCTAGTTCCGGCGCAATGCACTGCATATATAGGGGCCATCCCCTAAGTGCTGGTCCGAGATTAAAAAAAAAATATTTCATGTCATTGATAGGTTTTGTGAATTCCCAAAAAAAATTCAAAATCCCCAAAATCCCAAAAGTTTTAAAATCCTTCAGAAATGCACTAAATAACCTATTTAATATTAAATTGTATGTATTTTATTTTTTTCAACATATTTTTGTATACATACATACATATGTACATATATAATAAGCCAGTTTGTTGATTTGTAAGAAAATTTTTTTTTTGAAATATCATTAGGTAAAATTAATGAGTTATATAAACAAAAAATAATGATTTTTTTTTATATACATACATATGTATATCGTATCCTTATGCCGATTCCTCTAAACTTTTTAAAAATTCCCCAATACTGCCCAAAGTGGTAAAATGGTTAAAAATTTTATGGCTTTTAGCTACATACCTCGGTATTCATAAAACTTAAAATGAGTTTGAAATGTATTTTAATCAAATTTTTTCATACAAAATTTTCTTAAAACAGATTTCAAATACGTTTTATTTTTTTATGAATACCGGGCTTAATATATATTTTTTTAGTTATTTTATTTATTTTCAATACTTTTTATAAATTTGACATTTTTTTTTGCTGATTCCTAAAATATCTTCAAAATCCCCAAAATATCCTTAATATAAAAATACTGAAAATGTATACTTCTAATACATATTTTTCAGATATACCATTTCTTTTTTTAGAAAACCAAAAATTTCCAAAATATTATTAAAATTATAAAAATTATAAAATTTATTTAATTTTATTTGATTGTGTTTTATTTGTTTTATTCTCATTTTTTTTTTCTTAATTTTATAAATTTGTATAGAAAATCAAAAATTACTTGCAATTAGTAATTTTCTTTAGAATGCGGGCAGCGTTTAAACATTTCGCTCATTTAAGGGTTAAATTAATATACTGCGTTTGTTTGTTTATTTGTTTAGCAAATAGTGAGCAGCCAAAACTTTTTCTTTTTGAACAAATAAATGAAAAGACAAAAGCTAAAAGATTTATTGCTGTAAATAAACATAAAACAATAGATTTAAACATTTTATTAACGTACACTTTGTAGTAGTAAAAAGAAGATGCTTAAACTGTTTACAATTAAACTATTAAGAAAGTTTTTAAAAATGTAGGAAGGATTTTATAATAAAGTAAATTTATTTAAATATTTAGTTTCTCGCAGGATTGAGTTTGACTTTGTCATCAGTACTTTCTAACTAATTATGCCCCCGGCAATGTTCTGTTCTAAAGACACTTAACTTGGGCAAATCATCCGATTTAACTATAACAGCCTTCTCCATTTTGATCGTGGGCTGATAAGTGACTTACGTAAAGTCCGGGAAATGCGATAAAGCGGCTGTAGCAACAAAATGATGTTCCGAAATAATTTTCTACCTTTTCCAGGTTATTTCTGCATATTCTACCAAAGTGTCTACTGTGAGTACCTTATGCGAGAAATAAAATTTTCCCTTTGTTCTTTTTTTTTTTAATTCACCAACTTGCCACAATTTATTTCCATTGCCATCTGTAAGATGTAATCAAAAAGTTTTATTTATTATCTACAGTCGAGGCTGACTGCTGTTAAAAGCTGTATTAGTTGCACAAGTTAATTTCGTTGTACTCGTTGAAAGAAAAGTTTGTACCTTTTGTGAGAAATTTATTCTCTCATTTCATTTCCTTGGGATTTTATGTGCCACATAAAAGTCAATATCTGCCATTGATATATTTCGCTTAAAAATCCATCTATTTGAAATCCACTTTGCAACAAATGCCATAAACTTTCTTAATTGGCTAAAAGTTTATTTATTAAGTGTGGACTGACTGACTGTCTGTCTTCTATCCACCTTGAAAAGAACTGGAGGGTATATTCACTTTGTCCTTCCGTTTGTAACGCAGCGAAATATCCTTATGAGACCCCATAAAGTATATATATTCTTGATCAGTGATAAAATCTATATATGTGACGCGCAAAATAGAAAGGGACCTAAGGGTAAAAACCGGTCTTGTTCAGGAGGGACATTTTAAAGATTTAAATACGTGTATCTTTGGTGTACCATCACTTCATAAAACGGGCATATCTCTGGGAGGGAACACTTTTGGGGCATGGGATCACTCTCATTCGATGCTCAGATATTGTCCACATCAAAAAAGCAAAAAAGTGAAAATTATTTTTTTTACCCTTAGGTCCCTTTCTCTATGCGCTGTCACGTATAACGATCTGACCATGTGCATCCGTCCGTCTGTGGAAATCACGCTGCAGTCCAAACGAAAAGAGTCAGACTCTAGAAATTTGTTATAAATATATCTTGAAGTATAGCACAGGTTAAGTTCGTAAATGGGATGCAACGGGCCAGAGGGAGAAAAGTTCCCCTAAGAAGAACTAAACCAACCTGTAAAAAACTACATAATAACAAATTTTTTTTTTTTGTAATTTTGTTAAGCAAATAATATATTTTTATGTCAAAGAAGGTACAACGCGTTAAAAGAAATTAGTTTTTGGACCCCGCCCTCCTTAGTGGGCGTTATAATATGCCAAAATTGTGTAAAAATTTATCAAATTTGTTTTACTTAAGCCTATATGCCTTAAAAATAACATTTTTAAGCTTTAATGACGAAGCTGAGACGTTACCTGGTTATACTCTGCCCTACCCCCTCCTCCCCCTTTGCCCCCTAAATGACCCCATAAAATTTTTTTTTTAAATTTGTATATGATTATCCCAAACATTTATTTTTAGAGTTTTATGGCAAAGGTGAAAGGTCTCCCCCTCGGCCCTTGCCAGAGAGACCCCCACAAAATACAGTTTTAATGCCCTCCAAAAAGAATTGGACCTCATAAATTATATACATATATTCTTGATCAGTGATGAACCCTAAGACAATCTGGCAACACCCATACGTTCGTCTGTGGAAAACATGATATAGTCTATTTTTAGACCCCGCCCCCTTTAGTGGGCGTTGACGTACGATATCATATGCAAAAAAAGTTTATATAATGAATAATTTGTATTCCTTAAGCCTATAAGAAGCTGAGCCGTTCTCTGATCTTGCAGAGGAGAAACGTCTCCCCCCGCGGCCCTTCCCGGAATGACTCTGTCAAAATAGAGATCTAAAATTGGGTACAGAGAAGCCTTAAAGGAACTCTGTCGCACCAAGTTAAACATTTTAAATTTACTTACTAAATATTTGGAGGGTATTTAAGATTCGACCTGGTCGAATATAATTTTTATTGATATATTTTTGTTTTTTTTGCTGCAAATGCTAAGGGGCAGGGAGCAATGGCAACTATAGTAATATAGCAAATTATAATGATAATGATTTGTTTGATAGTTAAAGAGGATGGTGTTATGCGAAAACAATTTTAATTTAATTTGCATTAAAATAATTCCCTTTATATAAATATATTTAGTTTTCGTGCTTACTTAATTAATCGTTTTTTTCTTGTGTACTTTTACTTAGAACCCAATTTGTCTAGTTTTTAAGAAAAATCTAATTTTTAAGTTGATTTCTTTTATTATCCCCAGTTCTTAATTTAATGCTTGGTTTACTAACTAATTGCACTTTAAAATTCTTATCATGTAATTTTCTTCACAGTTTTATGTTATTGTAGCTTTTTTCCCTTCAAATTAAGTTTTAGTTTTAAATCCATATTATATTTTTGTTGCTGTCATTGATTGTCACACACAGGCAATCAAGAAGTTTTTATAAAATGCAATAGAAAAAGAAATAAACTGCAAAAAGACACAATGTAAAGGGTTTTGGGTCAGTATTCGGTTATGTTAAATTTTTTGTACACTTCAGTACAGTTTTAATAGCAAATTTTTCCTCTGAATTTCTAGTCTTCAATAATGCAATGGAATTTTATATAGAAAATTGGGAAGTGCCCTTCCCATTCTATGTAAATAATTCCTCATACTCTTTAATCTCTCTATGCTATAAAAATTCACATTAAAAAGTAGATAATACTTCGTCCTTTCGAAGTAAATACTAATCTTAACTACTGCTACTTAAGTGATTTACATACTATATGGATCTTTCCATACACATTGAGCTCTAGTAGTAAAACAGCATGATGACAGCTTAAAAAAATATTATATGATCGGGTCACACCGAGACAATATACATGCACTAAAAATAAAAGATTCCCAAAAATCATTTCCATAATCCCCAAAATCCCAGGCGATATCCAATATTTCCCTGGCAGCAGCAACCTTAGAAAACAAAAATAGCATATGATCGGATCACACCGAGGCAATATATGTACATGCACTAAAAAGAAAAGATTACCAAAAAGCATTTCCATAATCCCCAAAATCTCAGTCGATACCCGATATTTCCGTGGTAGCAGCAACCTTAGAAAACAAAAATAGCATATGATCGGATCACACCGAGGCAATATATGTACATGCACTAAAAATAAAAGATTACCAAAAAGCATTTCCATAATCCCCAAAATCTCAGTCGATACCCGATATTTCCCTGGTAGCAGCAACCTTAGAAAATAAAAATAGTATAGGATATTCCCAAAAAGCATTTCCATAATCCCCAAAATCCCAGTCGATACCCGACATTGCCCTGGCAGCAGCAACCTTAGAAATTAAAATTAGTATATCATCGGATCACAGGGAGACAATATACATTTACTAAAAATAAAAGATTCCCAAAAATTAGTACCATAATCCCCAAAATCCCAGTCGATACCCGATATTTCGCTAGTATCAGCAACCTTAGAAAATAAAAGTAGCATATGATCGGATCACACCGAGGCAATATACATGCACTAAAAATAAAAGATTCCCAAAAACATTTCCATAATTCCCAAAATCCCAGTCGATTCCCGACATTTCCCTGGCAGCAGCAACCTTAGAAAATACAAATAGTATATGATCAGATCACAGAGAGACAATATACATTTACTAAAAATAAAAGATTCCCAAAAAGTAGTACCATAATCCCCAATATCCCAGTCGATACCCCTAGTAGCAGCAACTTTAGAAAATAGGACGACATTATAAGAAAGATAAAAGAAGGAATAGTCACTTTAACGCTTTTTCGCAAAAAAGAAATAAAAATGGGGAAGTCTGCTTTAAAATAACCCTAAAATTCTTTGCTAAAAACGTTTGTACCTTTTAGGGTGCAAATAGTGTTGTTGTTGTTTATAAATATAACAAAAAGTGTTCAAAGGTAAATCGGTCATCACAATGGGCCTGTTATGGCCTCCGAATGTTTTCTCTTTAACGTTGCGGGCAGCCCTTTTTTTACCCAAATTGGATAGAATATCGCAATGTGATACGTTTCTGGCAATTGTTTTAAGAAGAAATCGTTCGTATAACTGATTTTCAGATTATTTTTAATTTTTATAAAAACATTTGCCATTTTGCTCTATTTTTTATGTATTTATTTATGATCTTTAATGTTTTTTTACTTATTTATTTTACTAAGGCTTTAAATTGTTTATTTCAGTTATTGGGCTTTGACCACTACGAACAAAACAGCAGCAGCTTCATTAAATGCAAAGAAACTTTTGCAAAAATGTCTTATAAGCTTCAACAAGGGTAAGAAATTATATTAGTGTCTATTAAAAAAAAAAATATGAAAAATATGAATGACCTTAAAGGCCATCCCATGCAACTTCCCGCTAATTTTAACCGCTAAAAATGGTATTATTTTAATTTTAAAACTGCTGTAACTCTGGAAAGGATCAGCCGATTACCATGGTAATTGATATAGTTCTTTGATAAATATATAAGAGAATCGAGAACATTAATTGATCACATGCATAATTTTGGATTGTTTTGAAAAATTCCCTGTTTTCTACTTTTCCTTCACGATATCTCCCGAACGCATTAACCGATTTTAAACCGGTTGGTAGCGCTCGACTTAGTTTTTAGCGAATTACCGCATTCGTTTCGAAACGAAATTTCAATACAATTTATATAAAAATTGTTATATTCGACCGGGTCGAATCAGAGAACATCTCAGCTTCTTATAGGCTTAAATAAAACAAATTTGTTAAATATTTACACCATATTTGCATATAATAACGCCCACTAGAGAGGGCGGAGTCCAAAAAAATTTTTTTTTGATTTTATGCCTCCAAGTTTAACTCGTTGGTACTTCTTTGACATAAAAATATATCATTTGCTTAACAAAAAAAAAAAACTTTAAAAATTATGTCGTTCTTTAGAGGTCGGTTTAGTTCTTTTTAGGGGAACTTTTTTCCCTCTTGCCCGCTGCAGCCCATTTACGAACTTAAGCTGTGCCATCCTTCAAGATATATTTATATCAAATTTCAAGAGTCTGACTCTTTTCGTTTGGACTGCAGCGTGATTTCCATAGACGGACGGACGGACATGCTCAGATCGTCTTAGATTTCATCACTGATCAAGAATATATATACTTTATGGGGTCTCAGATGGTTATTTCACTGCGTTACAAACGGAGGGTATAAAAAATTATTATATATATTTTTTATAAATTTTTTATAGTTTAAATTAAATTTGCAACTTGTTGTTTATTTTACAATTAAAAAGAATTTGTTCTTCTTTTTATTTAATTTTTTTTAATTTAACTCGGGTATAGAGGTTTTGTAAAACTACACTAAAGCGTAACATGTAGTTAAAAAAAAAGGAGACAACTTTTGAAAGTTAAACAAACTTTACTAATTGTCAACATTTAATATTGACCATAAAAAGAAACAATATAAAACTTTTTATAAATTGCTTTCGAAACAAATTTAATTTGAAATGCTAGGACTATTTATAGACTTTTCAAAGGGCTACAATTTATTTAGGGATAGTAATATAATGCTAGGAACACAACTGCGACGAACGGCGAATTTTTGGTCGCGAATATTTGTCGCCAAAAATAAAACACATGGGTTGTATATGAAAGTGCACACAATTCGTCATACTCAGCGAAAGTTGAAATAGATTTATTTCTAATTGTTTCGTTAGCGAACGACGAACAAAACAGTATCAGGTGACCAGGTTACACTCAAACTGGTTTTTATGGAAAAATATAGTTCACTACTGTATTGTTGCATGTGGCACGAAAATGTTCAGTGCATACTAAGAACTCATTCACCAATTCACAAAAATATATCATTCGGACGACTTTTTATTAATTTTGAACACTTTTTATAATATAGTATTTCTTCCTATTTCCTACTTTTTCGTATGGTCTCCTCATCAGCTGTTAAATGAAAAGAATTTATTTACAGCAACAAAAAATGTCAGAAAATATATACGAAAAGTAATTTGTTCTGGAAAAAATGGACACCACCGGGGTAATTATTGATTGTCTAAACAATCAGACATCAGGATTACACAGATTAAAAAAAAAAATGTAAAATATTGTTTTGTTCATTATTTGAATTTATTCATTGTTATTGTGTTTCATACGACGAATTTATACAGCGAATTTTCTTTCACCAACGAATTCGTCGTTCGTCCCAGTTGTGTTCCTACCATAATTATTTTTTTATTTTTATACCCTCCAAAAAAGAATTTGGAGGGTATATTCACTTTGTCCTTTCGTTTGTAACGCATCGAAATATCCATCTCAGACCCCATTAAGTATATATATTCTTGATAAGTGATGAAATCTAAGACGAACTGAGCATGTCCGTCCGTCTGTGAAAATCACGATTCAGTCCAAACGAAAAGAGCTAGACTCTTGAAATTTGGCATAAATATATTTTGAAGCTTAGAGCAGCTTAAGTTCGAAGATGGGCTAAATCGGGCAAGAGGGAAAAAAGTTCCCCTAAGAAGAACTAAACCAACCCAGGAAAAACAACATAATTTTTTAAGTTTTTTGGTTATTTTGTTAAGCAAATGATATATTTTTATGTCAAATACGGTCCAACGCCTTAAACTTGGAGCCATTAAATAAAATAAAAATATTTTTTGACCCCGCCCACTTTAGTGGGCGTTATTATAGGCAAAAATAGCATAAAAATTTAACAAACTGTTTTACTTAAGCCTACATTCCTTAAAAATAACATTTTTGAGCTTTAATGACGAAGCTGCGACGAAACCTGGTACTACTCTGCCCTACCCCCTCCTTCCCCTTTGCCCCCTAAATGACCCTACCAAAAAAAATTTTTTTTAAATTTTGTATATAATCATCCCAAGCATTTATCTTTAAAGTTTTATAACTGCCGATTTGTGCCCTACCCCCTCCTCTTCCTTTGCCCCCCAAATGACCCTAGATACCAAAAAATTTTTTTTTTAAATTTTGTATATAATCATCGCAAGCATTTATCTTTAGAGTTTTATGACTGCCTGTTGCTGCCCTACCCCCCCCTCCCCTCCTTCTTCCTTTGCCCCCAAAATGACCCTACCAAAAAAAAAAATTTTTTTAAATTTTGTATATAATTATCCCAAGCATTTATCTTTAGAGTTTTATGACTGCCGATTTCTGCCCTACCCCCCCCCCCCCCCCCCAAGCATTTATTTTTAGAGTTTTATGACAAAGGTGAAATGCCTCCCCCACAGCCCTTGCCAGAGCGACCCCGCCAAAATACAGTTTTTATAGCCTCCAAAGAGAATTGTGATGAAGTCTAAGACGGTCTAGCAATGCCCATACGTTCCGTCTGTGGAAAACATGATATTGTATATTTTTGAACCCCGCCCTCTTTAGTGGGCGTTGACGTACGATATTATATAAAGGAACTCTGTCCCACCAAGTTAAACATTTTAAATTCACTTAGTAAATATTTGGAGGGTATTTAAGATTCGACCCGGTCGAATATAACGTTTTTACTTGTTTTATGTAGATTTCATACATTTTTTTAATTAAATTAGAAAGCTCTTAAAAATTAGCCCTTCCTTATTGCATTGTATTGAATGTTATGATTAATTTAAAAAAATATGTATGTCTGGTTGAAATGTCAAATTTTATGAAATCTGCAATTTACAATTTATTTAAAGATTAGAGAAAAGAAAATTTCCTACATCTAGCTGAAGACATGTGTTAAATACACCTATTAACTTGAATAATAAAAGTTTGGCAAGAAAAGAAAATTGCAATTTCAGCAAAACATTTCGTTTTATAAATTTTTTTTAACAGCAGCATCAGCTGCAATTGCAATTTTTCTAAGTAACATCAGACATAAAAATCTCTTTAAATCTTTTACTCCTTCTGCTTTTCCTTTTTTTTTTTTTTTTTTTTTTTTTTTTTGCTCAGGTGACAAAATATAATTTTATCTTATCCTGTTTTTGCGATACAAGACTGCATCCTCAAAGAAAGAGTTACAAAACAAAAAAAAAAAAAATTATTAAGTGTTTTGTTGAAACAAACACCTGGTGCAAGTTTCGTTTAGTTCAGCAGGTTTGATAATTCGTTCTTCTCTTCATCCTGAAATGTTGGCATTTTTCAAAGGCTACACAGACAGCATTTAACAACTACAACGAGTATCTATCTTGCATTATTTTGTTTGTGGCTGCCGGAAATTTATACATTTAAATATTGTGAGAATGGTAGTTGTTGTTGTTTTTGGAAAAAAGTAGAAATCCACAGTTCTTCACAAACTATTTTGTTGAAATAAATATTAGTTTGTAAATACAATGCTGATATATACTATATACTCGCATATAGAAAAATATCTATGCAGATGTGAATTTATAAAAATGGTTTTTAGGAATAAAAAAAAAATGGTTATAAATTGCTGTTTTATATGCAAGTAAAATATGTATTTCATCATATAGGAAATGGGAAATTTGTAGATTTAAATAAAACACACATTAAGAGTAAAACAAGCAATTTTGTATTACTTAAGGACCTAGACTGGCACACTTTAGTACAAACAAAGTTTGTAAATACTTTATAAATAATTTAAAGCAACTTTTGTTTTCTGGATTACAACAAAAGGTTTGTCTGATGTAGTACAAAAGGTAAACTAAACATTATAATGGGTTGATGCTAATATTCTTAGTGGACGGAATCAAAAGGTTGCATAGAGTACACTGTAAAAAATTACTAAAAAGATATATATTTTTTTTATACCCTCAAAAAAAAGGAGGGTATATTCAGTTTGTCATTCCGTTTGTAACGCAGCGAAATATCCCTCTAAGACCCCATAAAGTATATCATCCCCTTCAGACCTGTCACAAAACTACTAGGAACAGGAATTTTTTGTTTAATTTTGGAATATGTGATCTCTACAGCGTATGAAAACATAATCAAGGATTAGGTTTTATTACTTTTATATCCTTCAAGGATTTTCAGGACACGCAAAATCGATGCACAATCAATGCATGCCAGTCTATTTCACATTGGGCTAACAGAAGCAAAAATATTGAAAAAACCGAAACCTAACCTATCTGCACAATCGATGCATCACGGTCTGAAAGGGATATATATTCTTGATCAGTGATGAAATCTAAGGCGATCTGAGCATGTCCGTCCATCCGTCCGTCCGTCTGTGGAAATCACGCTGCAGTCCAAACGAAAAGAGCCAGACTCTTGAAATGTAGTATAAATATATCTTGAAGTATAGAACAGCTTAAGTTCGTAAATGGGCTGGAACGGGCCAGAGGGAAAAAGGTTCCCCTAAGAAGTACTAAAACAACCTCTAAAAAACAACATAATTTTTAAAGTTTTTTTTTGTAATTTTGTTAAGCAAATTTTATGTCCAGCGCATTAAACTGGGGGCCATAAAATAAAAAAAAAAATTAATTTTTGGACCCCGCCCTCTTTAGTGGGCGTTATTATATGCCAAAATAGTGTAAAAATTTAACAAATTGTTTTACTTAAGCCTTCAATCCTTAAAAATAAAATTTTTAAGCTTTAATGACGAAGCTGAGACGTAACCTGGTACTGCCGTGCCCTACCCTATCCTACCCGTTTGCCCCCTAAATGACCCTAGCAAAAAAAAAAAAAAAATTTTTTAAATAAATTTTTCATTTAATTATCCCAAACATTTATTTTTAGAGTTTTATGGCAAAGGTGAAATGTCTCCCCCACGGCCCTTGCCAGAGAGACCCCAACAAAATACAGTTTTAATACCCTGCAAAAAGAATTGGACCCCATAAAGTATATATATTCTTGATCAGTGATGAAGTTTGAGACGATCTAGCAATGCCCATACTTTCGTCTGTGGAAAACATGATATAGCCTTTTTTGGATCCCGCCCCCTTTAGGGGGCGTTGACGTACGATATTATATGCAAAAATAGTGTAAATATTGAAGAAATTTTATTCCTTAAGCCTATAAGAAGCTGAGATGTTCTCTGATCTTGCAGAGGTAAAACGTCTCCCCCACGGCCCTTCCCGGAATGACTGTCAAAATAGAGATTTAAAATTGGGTACAGAGATGTCTTAAGGGAACTCTGTCCCACCGAGTTAAACATTTCAAATTTACTTAGTAAATATTTGGAGGGTATTTAAGATTCGACCCGGTCGAATACAACGTTTTTACTTGTTTTATTTTATTTTATTTTTTTTTTAGGAGTGGGACCAGCGTTTAGGGGTTGACCACTAACAGGCAATGCATTGCACCGGAACTGAAAAGGAGGGAGTAGTATTGAGGGGCAAATGCCATCAATTTGTTTCAAGACGCTATTAGTTTTGCAATAAGTTTTAAATATCAGTTCTGTTTGGACATTTCTAAAGTAGGTTGAGGTTAACAGGTTCCTGTCTGGGAAATGGAAAGAGTCCAGCCCACTTGGTTGCAATATGATCCCTTTGTGTTACCTGTATAGAAAGAGGAGGATAGTGTGAGTGGAGAAGGAAACAATAGGTCAGCAATTTGTTAGAAGGGGATAGAGAGAAAGAAGTAGTTGGAAAATTTTGGATGCCGGCAGCTGAACCAGCCTCGGCCCTCGATAAAGAGACACAGCATTTTCCGTTCAATTCCCGATATCTCCGATAAGCCACGGAAGTGTGTTCTAACCAGGGACTGTAGGCGTTGCTCCTCCAGAGTAGAACAGAGGCAGAGGAAGTGTGCAATGCTCTCTTCCTCCTCCTCCTCCTCCTCCTTCTCCTTGTCGTTGCAACTGCAGCAGTAGTCGTTGTAGAGAAGGCCCATACGCTTGGCATGGACCCCGAAAGTGCAGTGTCCAGTGCGTGTGGCCACTATTTTGCATAGATGACCTTTTGTAAAATTCAAAAGATCCCTGGTCCTATTAGAGTCTAGGCGGGGATATAAAATCCTCGGTATCAATTCAAAAAGTGTGCAGCGCTAATGCATCTCCAGCAAGATGAGAGTAGTATTCTACTTAACTGGTCGATGTCGGCCTCCTGAAGTGAGGTTCCTCTCTTTGCTGGTTCATCCGCTTTAACGTTGCCTAAAGTGATGCCATGCTCTCGCATAAATGCCCTGAAAGTCCGTCATCTGTTACTACTCGAGTCTAGGCTACTCTTAAGTTTTGCTGCATTTCTTTTAAGAATATTTCTTTATCATGTGCCTTAATTATGCTCTGAGAAAGAGTGCTGCCCCGAACTCATATCACATAAATCACTCGGTTTATTATAATTTTATTTATGATACGAGTATTAACTTTCTGAATTATCTCCATCATCTATTTAGCCAACCAACCAAACAACCAACTAAGTGAAATACAGCTTTCTTTTGCTTTCCTTTTGAAGTGTTTCAAAGAGATTTACTTACTTTGGCTGTTTTTTTCCACTTTTTATTATTTTTCTGAGCCACAAAAGTCATAAATCATTTTTCTTTATTGGTGGTCTAACTCTAGATTTGAACGTTTTATGATGATTGCGTATGAATATATAATGAAAGTTGTAATAATCGACAAAAGATAGAAATAAAAAAGATAAAAAGGAAAAGAGGAAAAACAAGAAAATTAGGGAACATTAAAGGGAAACATTGTTTCTTCTTATATCCTCCAAAAAAGAATTAGAGGGTATATTCAGTTTGTCATTCCGTTTGTCACGCAGCGAAATATCTATCTGAGACCCCATTAAGTATATATATTCTTGATCAGTGATAAAATCTAAGACGTCAAGCCATGTCTCTCCGTCCGTGTGGGGAAATCAGGATTCAGTCCAAACGAAAAGAGCTTGACTCTTAAAATTTGGTATAAATGTATCTTGAAGGATAGCACAAATCAAGTTCGTAAATGGGCTGCAACGGGCCAGAGGGAAAAAAGTTCCCCTAAGAAGAACTAAACCAACCTCTAGAAAACATCATAATTTCTAAAGTTTTTTTTTGTAATTTTGTTAAGCAAATAATATATTTTTAAGTCAAAGAAGGTTCAACGCGTTTAACTTAAATTAATTTTGAACCCCCCCCCCCCCCCCCCTTTAGTGGGCGTTATTATATGCAAAAATAGTGCAGAAACTTAATAAAGTGTTTTACTTAAGCCTACATTCCTTAAAAATAAAATTTTTAAGCTTTAATGACGAAGCTGAGACGTAACTTTCTGGTACTCCTCTGCCGTACCCCTTCCTCCCTCTTTGCCACCTAAGTGACCCTATAAAAAAAAATTTTTTTTAAATTTTGTATATAATTATCCCAAACATTTATTTTTAGAGTTTTATGGCAAAGGTGAAATGTCTCCCCCACAGCCCTTGCCAGTGCGACCCCCACAAAATACAGTTTAGATACCCTCCAAAAAGAATTCGACCCCATAAAGTATATATATTCTTGTTCAGTGATGAAGTCTAAGACGGTCTATCAACGAACATACGTTCGTTTGTGGATAACATGATATAGTCTATTTTTGGACCCCGCCCCCTTTAGGGGGCGTTGACGTACAATATTATATGCAAAAATTGTGTAAATATTGAACAATTTGTATTCCTTAAGCCTATAAGAAGCTGAGATGTTCTCTGGATCTTGCAGCGGTGGAACGTCTCCTCCACGGCCCTTCCCGGAATGACTCTATCAAAATAGGGCTTTTAAATTGGGTACAGAGATGCCTTAAAGGAACTCTGTTGCACCAAGTTAAACATTTTAAATTTACTTACTAAATATTTGGAGGGTATCGATCCGGTCGGATATTAGGTTTTTTTTTTTTTTTTTTTTTTTTTTTTTGGAGAGCATTTAGTTTTTTCGTGCCGATAAGTTTTTTTATTATAAAGAATTAAAATATGCCAGATTTTATGTGAAAGATATGGCATCCACAATTTTCCTGCTCATAAACATTGTAAATTGACTTAGTAAATATTTGGAAGGTATTTAAGATTCGACCCGGTCGAATATGAGGTTTTTTTTTCTTGAGATCCCTATTGAGGAACATCACGGAATTGGAGGTTAGGAATATTTCAGTGGAAACGTTCTGAAAAGAGTGTAGAATACAACTTTCTGAAGCAATCGCGTTATTTGTGCTGAACAAGAAATTTATACTCTTTCAGTTTTCCAAGATCAAAGCAATGAATTTATTTATTAGGGAATTGGCAAGTGCAGTTACAAGAAATTGCCTAAAATCCTTAATCGTCGCTAAAAAATCCCATTTCTTCAAACACTTTAGTGGAACGTGCAATAATTTCATCTTTGAAACGCCACAAATTGAAATCCTCTACAGTATCATTTAAGGTCTCTTTAATGTCTGGTTCGCGATAATGATTCAACTGGGCGACCGTCGGCGCAAAAGAATAACTAATGCAAACACTATTTATATAATGGATGGGAAAATGATTGTGAGTGGCTATAACATGATTGGTATTGTGCAAACATTTGGTAGCCCAATCAGGTTGTATATGCTGCCTAACACGTTTCACATGCTGCAGCATATAGAAGTACTGCGGTATGTTGCTGCTATAACGAGGTTCAGCGTTGTAACGTGGAAAATAGACACAAGGAAAACAAAAACTGGCAAATTTCGTGCAATCTGTTGTTGTAATGCTTTCGCCAAACTCCATTAGATCGTGCCAGTTGGTTATCTTGCCAACAGGCATGAGCACTTCGTCCGTATCCATAACAGCCACATATTTGTAACGATACATATTGCGATACAAACAATCGTTGTATGGTATCACCTCGTGTAAAATGTAGGACCATGAGTTCTTTGCCATTTCCAAATGACGATAGTCTTGCAGATTGCTAACGGCCTTTGACAAACTCATGGGCCGATATTCGAGGTAGCCAGTTGCTTGATAATATTTCAGAACTTTTGTTGTATTTGGATGCACCTGCAACTGATACATGGTAATCTTTTTGGCCCCCAAAGTACGCAATGTTTCAATATATTCCACCAGACGATGGGACATGTCTGTGCCGGGAAAATCTAAACCTTTAATGCATACAGCAAAATCCTGCTTGATCTCAGTCGGGAATAGCGGTTGATATATCACTCTGACATTATTTGTGGCCTTATCACAGGGCCCCGCTACCAGCGACACTGTCTTTGGTATCCAATCTTTCTGTTCTTGCCGTACCGGACATGTTATGAAATGCGCATAGTGATAAGCCGAGTCATGACCCCATTCGTAGTGCCATATTTTGTGCATTTCTTTCATTTCCGTAATAAATGGTTCCGTTTGCTCCTCATACCACAGCTGGCAATATGTTAATGGATATTCGTCGTAACTCTGGCCTAAGTAATTTATCATGGTTAGTACTCGTACTACAGGCTCCGCGTGGACCACTGACGGCCGATTATCGTAATAGGCACCAAATATATAATACGAGAAATTGCGATTGTTGAACTCTTGCCAATAGTCATTGTGTATTTTGATATCGATTAGTGAGGGATACCAGGCACAGGTTTGATTGAGGTTGCGATTTATTTGCTGTGGATTGTTGAGGTCTTCAATTGGCAAATAGGGTATGTCCCGCATGATCCTCTCTACAAATGCTTCTTCGCTAGGAGCTGTAATTAAATAATAAGAAAGTAAATCAAAGATACGTTCTATACATTTAAATAGAAATGAGGTAACTCATAAATACCAGACCCATGAATAACGCCAACTTAAAAATGTAACTCTTAACATTTTTTATTTTAATCACTTATATTTTTACAGCAAAATCCTTATTAATATAATAAAAAATGAAAGTAACTCAGTCTGTCTGTCTGTTACCTTTTCACGCTATTTTGAGATCCGAGGAATAACAGGGTTATTTCTGGAAATGGCCCTATTAAGTGGTGGTCGAAAATTTGTATGGGAAATTATGAAATTGATAATTAAGAACGTTTTAAACTGTGATCTTCATACACGCTGGTATGAGCGCATAAGCCGTCGCTTTTCATAACGATTTGCACTTTTTATAATGCACTTTTTTTTATAATGACTTTCACTTTTTATAATGACTTGCACTTTTCACAATAACTTGCACTTTTCATAATGACTTGCACTTTTTATGATGAATTGCACTTTTCATAATGAGTTGCGCTTTTTATGACGACTTGCACTTATCATAATGACTTGCAGTTTTTATAATGACTTGCACTTTTTATAATGACTTGCACTTTCTATAATGACCTTTTATAATGACTTGCACTTTTTATAATAAATTGCACTTTTCACAATGACTTTTACTTTTGATAATGGCTTGCACATTTCATCATAACTTGCACTTTTTATAATGACCTGCACTTTTCACAATGACCAGCACTTTTTATAATGACTTGCACTTTTTATGATAAATTGCACTTTTCTCAATGACTTTTACTTTTGATAATGACTTGCACTTTTCATAATAACTTGCACTTTTTATAATGACTTGCACTTTTCACAATGACTTGCACTTTTCATAATGACTTGCATTTTTCATGATGACTTGCACTTTTCATAATGCCTTGCAGTTTTTGTAATGACTTGCACTTTTTATAATGACTTACACTTTTCATAATGACTTGCACTTTTTATAATGACTTGCACTTTTTGTGATGACTTGCACTTTTTATAATGACTTGCACTTTTTATGATTACTTGCACTTTTTATAATGACTTGCACTTTTTATAATGACTTGCACTTTCTATAATGACCTTTTATAATAACTTGCACTTTTTATAATGACTTGCACTTTTTATGGTGAGTTGCACTATTTATAATGACTTGCTTTTTTCATGATGACTTGCACTGTTTATAATGACTTGCTTAATTTATGATGATTTGTGCTTTTTATAATGACTTGCACTTTCTTCCTTACTAATATAAAATATATCGGCTTTTTGTTACCTTTTCATGCTTAAACCGCTGAACCAATTTAGATGAAATTTGACCGTACGTAAAGTATAAAACTCTGTGCATCGATTATGATAATCTTATTATTTTCTTACATGTCGATCAACAATATTCCGAATGTTTTTACCCTAAAAGTACTAAATCAGCCAGTTTTATTTGATCCTAAAACTTTCCCACAGGAAATATCACTTTTGCCTGCCATTAGGAAGTAATTATTTAGTTACCTTTTCTTCTATCTATTTTGAGTTCTCGTTCAATTGCACCAAATTTCAAAACTTTATTGTCAATATCATAAATACAAAAGAGAATAAATATTGCGACAAAGGCCAGCATCATTTTAATATGTTTAACACTCGTCCACATTGTAAGAACCAACAAACATTTACTCTATCCGACAAAGAGAACTATAATTGATCTTAAATCTTTGAAAATTTAAATGCAGGAAGTGCTGTCTATAAATATTGAATGTCACAAATAGACTAAAATATTGTTGGCTGAAATTATGTTTTTCAAAGAATCTAATTGATAAAAACAGTGTCAAAAAATTATGAGCTCTACAATAGGTATGTTCGTTTAGTTTCATTACTTGCAATATACTACTTCTTAACTGGGCTTATTTGAAAATGTGTTTTAATTTCACAACGACATGCTAAATATTCCAAGACCCAAAGGAAAGTCAACATCAATTTTAATTATCCAAACTTACACGACAGATCAGAACAGTTCTTTTCGAAAGCCGCTACACTTTCATCATCAATACTCGTGTGTATTTTTTTTGTCACCACTTATTAATTCTCTATCTTTTCATCTCTTTTCATCTGTCCCCTCAATACTATCCCCTTCTTTCTAGTTCCGGTGCAATGCACTGCATATATAGGGGTCATCCCCGAGGTAAAAAAAATTCCTGGTGTAAAAATTTCATAATTTATCCAAAGACAACTGACTACAGCATCAACAAAAATGCGTATGTGATTAAGCTATAATACTTTTTGCAAAAACAGAAATCGGCCTAGTAAAAAAACATCGGTAAAATATAAACAAAATATTATTTACAAAATGTAAATAACTTCGAACAAAAAGGATCATATATAACAAAGTACAACCCTACAATAGATCAAAATACAACCCTACAATAGATCAGCTGAAGAATTGTATTGACCTGCTTGTTCGGCCATATGATGCTCACTGTTCCACATTTTTGTTTGTGTGTTGTAGGAGAGCGAGAGAGAGAGAGAGAGAGAGAGAGATAAGGAGAGTCTTTAAACTGTTACATAAAAACATTTACTTGAAATCATCTATGGATCGTTCATTATAGATCGTTCTTTCGACCCAAATAAGGATTTCATATATTTAAAAAAAATATTTTTTTTTAAAATCCGAAAGCTTTCAAAAAATGATCCACAATTTGGATTGTAGCGAAAAGTTGATGGCTGTTTTTTTTCGTGATTTTACGGTGCAAATAAAAGGATAATGGATAATAAATCCTGATTTACCTTCTGCTAAAATACCGAGACTGCAATCAGGAGACTTACCATCGTTTTTTGAGTCATGACTTATGGGAATCGTCGGACATAAAAATAAATGGTGGAGGTCGTATCGAATGAAAATAAGAGCGGTTTCGAAGTATCAACGATTCCTTAATTTTATTTAACCTCCTCCCAACATGCCTTTAAGTGCTTTGCTTAGAGACCTCCACTCTTAACTTCACGTTTTTTGGTCTGCACAGTGGGTAGCCACACTAAATTTTCATGTTTCATCTGCACGCCTTTCGTTTTTGGGACTATTGAAGCAGTATGTGTTCCATAATTTCTATCACGAAATTTTCCAGTTTTGTTGAAAGAAAAATTCGAAGCTGGTGGCCCTAAAATCATTTGCAGCCCCTTGTGCGTGTTAAATATGTTTACAAATAACAGAAATCAGCTGGATAAACGAACGCAGCTACTGCCAGCAGTAGCTGAACAAGCATACAATCAAGAACTGTCTACCCAATACACTAACTGAGCACCGGCGTACTCGTACATAAGAACAACAACACTTTACATTCCCTACACTTTTTACCTCAAAACACTTATCAATTAGAATTTCGACAAAAAAAAAATCCATGAATAAAACAAGCAAATCAACTTTAAAAATTAAAAAAAAAAGATAATATCTGCTTGTACTTTTTTTGATATCTTCATTTCGTAAAAATCACACAACGAAAAATCCAACTAATGGCTTGCGACAGTTTTGAGATGCCAGTTAAACTAGGATTAGTTAAACTGGCAAGAGAATTTATATACAATTTTTTGCGGAACAGCTTATTTTTGCTTAAAATGTTGGTATTTAATAAAATAAATTTGAAACACATTTCGCCGGTAAAATCAGAGTTTAACACTAGGTTAAACTAATTTTAAACTTAAACCACATCCCAACTATGCGACCTAATTTTTCGATTGTGTGTTTATTTGAGAGCACAAAATAATTTTTTTTTCGAAAGGTTTCTAAAGGTTTGTCATTTTCTATAAAATGTTCATAATATAAATATGCGTCCCCCATAAAGTATTTACGTTCCGAGTCCTTGGCAACATGAAAAAGCCGTGCCCGTCTGTCGGTATATCATTATCGGTACATGAATCGGTTTTCCAAAGCCCTCCCGAGAAGCTAGTGGCATTGTGCATTGAATTGTTGGATTGCTATTGCTAAATCAATAAAAATCCAAAATAGTCGTCCAGAGCTGGCAAACCTTAAATTATATTTAGTGTATAAAATTAAAGAGCTAGAACTAGGTTTTAATTTTTCTTGTCAATTAAATAGATTTTATACTAAATAAATTAAATTGCTGTTAAATGCTAAACAAAACCAAAAAGATGATACCAGAGATGGGCAATTGAAAATTTTTTCGTACACAAAAAAAAAACAACTAAAACATATTTTTTAATTCCTATTTTTTTAAATTAAATATATTTGTGGTTTTTGAAAGAAATTAAATTAGAAAGTAAATATTAGAAATCAGAAAAGTCAAAAAGGCAGAGCTGGATAATTTTTTTTTTTTTTTTTTTAATATTAAAGTAATTTAAAAAATTGAAATTTTTCCTTTGGTTATCAAACGTGTTTTATAATTTAGAGGGAAATAAATTTGTATTGAAAATCAGCAAGATCCCAGAGATGGTTGCCGGGTTGAAATGTAGGGTATTTAAAATTCGGTACAACCGTATGTAACACTTTTACTTGTTTGGATTGAAATTTGTACTTGTTTATATCTGACTTTAGAATATATGAACTTTATTTTTATTATTACTATTTTTTTTTTTTTTTTTGCATATAATGTGACACTCATTTAAAGCAGGTTTTACCAAAGAGTCAAAATATTACGGGCCATTATGTTAATACTAATAAATTAACATTTTGTTAATAAACTTTTAACGATTCACAAAGACTTTGATTTATTTTTATTTGAAATTTTTATTTAATTTTTTTTTTGCTGTGTTCACTTAATTAAGTTTTGCCACTATTATACTAACGATGCTTAAGTTTAATATTCTTAAAATGAATTAATAGTATTTCTTTGACTCAATTCACTTGACATCGCCGCTCGTATTTAAAGTTCCAGCGGAATAACGTGGTTGTGGTTTTGAGTTCCAAATGTTTTTTTTTTGTTTATTTGTTCCTTATGGAAAATATTAAATGCCAGAAAATAGAAATATATTTATTTAAGAGCTTTTCAAAGTGTTAGAATTCGCTACCATCCGACGACAACTGGTTTTCTTAGTGGCTTTAATAACAAAAATTCCATATCCTACATAAATATTTTCACAGCATTTGCAAGTTTAATCGTTCACCCTAAATAGTCCAAATTTAAAGTTATGAATGCTATAGTGTGCTGTAAATATATTTATTCCTAGATATTTAAAATATGTGTGATAATAAAAAAGTTTCTCTTACATATAACGCCAAAGCTTCCGTTGTGGCAGTCACATGAAGGATTATGAATCTGAAGTCGTGTAGTCAAGTAACGTATATTATAAAGAGTGATTTTTTAAAAGCTTTCGGAAATATATGAAATCTTTATGTGAATTGATAGAACGATGTATATAATTCTCAATGTTTAAAAATGCTCAGCCATCGAATCTTAAAATAGTTTATCCAAGATATCGCCCAGTATCTCTTCAATATTGGCTTCCAGTGTGTTAAACCTTGCAGGCTTGTCCCTATAGATATTAGGCTCAACATAGCGTCTCAAAAAAATAGTCTCAAAATGTTAAATTGCACGAACTAGGCAGCCAATTTATCGACTCGAAACTGATCAACGAAGTTTGCCTCTCAATTGGGCCACTATTTCACCTGCTGTGTAACATGTGGCACCGTCTTATTGAAACCACAACCGACCCCAGTTCAGCAAGAGCTGAGAGATCATTTTGGGTAAAAAAATTTCGTCATTTGCCATTCATAGTAACTTTCCTGCCTTCGAGGTCTTTGAAAAATTATGCCCTCGGCCCACAATCCACAGCAACTGGTAGATTCTTCGAAAGGCATTGGCAACTCTTGCAAATGCTTCTAGCTGCTCTTCACACCCAAATACAGAAATTTCGCTTGTTTACATAACCATTTAACCAGAAATGAGCACGATCGAGCATGATTGAGCATGCATTTTGATAATAAAATTCAATAATCTACTAGTGTTATTCATTTGTACAACGATTCTTGATTAATTTATAGACCAAACTGAACATGTTACACGAAAACAGCTGAGCTGTCAAAAACAGTGTTGCTAACTGAGAAAGTTGCTAAAAAATTTCTCTTTATTTGCTACTATTTAAAAAAAAACAAGTAAAAACGTTGTATTCGACTGAGTCGAATTTTAAATACCCTGCAAATATTTAGTAAGTAAATTTAAAATGTTTAATTTGGTGGCACAGAGTTCCTTTAAGACATCTCTGTACCCAATTTCAAATCGCTATTTTGACAGAGTCATTCCGGGAAGGGCTGTGGGGCAGACATTTCATCTCTGCAAGATCAGAGAACATCTCAGCTTCTTATAGGCTTAAGGGATGCAAATTGTTCAATATTTACACTATTTTTGCATATAATATCGTACGTCCACGCCCACTAAAGGGGGCGGGGTACAAAAATAGACTATATCATGTTTTCCATACACGGATGTATGGACGTTGCTAGATCGTCTCAGACTTCATCAGTGATCAAGAATATATATGATACTTTATGGGGTCCAATTCTCTTTGGAGGGCATTGAAACTGTATTTTGTCTGGGTCTCCTTGGCAAGGGCCGTGGGGGAGACATTTTACCTTTGCCATAGAACTCTAAAAATAAATGTTTGGGATAATTAAAAGTAAAATTTATTTAAATTTTTATTTTTTGATAGGTCGTTTAGGGGCAAAGGGGGAGGTAGGGCAGAGGAGTGCCAGCTTACGTCTCAGCTTCGTCATTAAAAGTTAAAAATGTTATTTTTAAGGATTGTAGGCTTAAATAAAACAATTTGTTGAATTTTTACACTTTTTTTTGGCATATAATACCGCCCACTAAAGGGGCGGGGTTCAAAAATTATTTTTTTTTTATTTTATGGCTCCAATTTTAACGCGTTCGACCTTCTTTGACATAAAAATATATTATTAACAAAATTACAAAAAAAAAACCTTAAAAATCATGTTGTTTTGGGAGGTTTTTTTGGTTTTTTTTAAACAGGCTGCCAGTTTTGATTAACAAATCCAGCACACTTGGGTCCTAGTAGATCCCTTTGTGTTACCCGAAAACATCACAAACACCCAAAGTCGTTGGTGGGACTCGAACCCACGACTTCTGTACTAATAGGCTAGCATCGCTGCCAATCAGCCACAGCGGCACCTTTTTGGAGGTTGGTTTAGTTCTTCTTAGGGGAACTTTTTCCCCTCCGCCCCGATTTAGCCCATTTAAGAACTGGACCTGTGATATCTTTTAAAATATATCTATATAAAATTTCGTGGGTCTGCCTCTTCTCGTTTGTACTAAATCGTGATTGCCACAGACGTACGGAAGGACGGACGCACGGACATGACTAGATCGTCTTAGTTTTCATCACTGATCTGGAATATATATATTCCAAGGGGTCTTAGAGGAATATTTCGCTGTGTTACACACGGAATAACAAAGTGATTATACCCTCCAACTATTTCTGGGAGGGTATAAAAACGATTCACAGTGTTAGTGGCGTGGCAGCCGTGGCTTTTGAGGCAACTCAATTTTCTTGTATTTGTGTTGAACTTTGACAGACCAGAAACCACAAATTAGACCACAAAATGTTTATAATTTGCGGTCGTTACACGCAATCTACTTTATAAACTTTTGTTAAATATAAAACATTTGAAATTGCTTAAACAAACTATTCATTGGGGAATCGTTCACTAGTTTTCTGCAAGCAGACACATGAACAGAGCACTCACGTATTCTTGAATATATAAATATCATATGTTGCCGCAAGAGTGTAGAAATGTATGTGCGTGTGCAGTTAAATTTTCAAACTTTTAATTATTTTATTATTTGGCGGTGTTCGAAAACTTAAATTAGTTTTTGGGAGGGGGGGGGGGGTAGAGAATTTATTCAACATTCAAAAGTTCAATAAATTTTCATATTAAAAAAATTCTCTTATTTTCTTTATCATTAAATAGTTCGATTAGGCAATTGATATTGATAAATAAACAGCCACACATACAGCGACGCAGCTGTTAGGAGCTGCCTTAATCTTTACAATAGAAATTTTCAACAACAATTTAATTTAAACATTTCTTTGCTTAGTTTAATTTTCTTCAAAGTTGATTAATAAGCGAACAAGATTTATGCCGGTGTAACCGTTTTATCACAAGCATTTTATGATTATGTGTTAATAATCATAAAACCTATAAATTCCTTATCCGATTGTTTTACATCTTTAATACACTTACAGCTCAGTAAAACACGAATAACTGCAATAAGATTAACTTAAGTGTTTCTCTTCACTATGGAATGCTGTCTGTCTGTGGGGTGGGTGTGTTGAACTTGAAAAATAACCTAGTTGTTTGGTGGCAGGGCTGGTAAATTGGTTTTATTAATTTCACACCAAATAAATTTCTTGAATTATAAAAAAAAAAATGTTTAGGATGATTAGAGTCCTGAATATTTCGTCTTTTTCAACTTTTCTTATAAGTTGACTTATACAAGATGATAATTTATTTGTTAAAACCTGAAAATATTTTATTCGAACTTAAAAAACACAATTTTATTTTGTAAAATTTAATATTGTATTCTTTTCTAAAAAAATGCAATATTCTCTTGCACTTTTCAAATGAACACTTTTGCACTTTTTGTAGAAAAGAAAAAATTGTTGCTCCTTTTTCTTTAAAAGAAAACATTTTTGCATTTTTTTTAGAAAATAAAACACTTGCATTTTCTTTAGAAAAGAAAACACTTTAGCAGCTTTCTTTCTAAAAAAACACAAAACACTGGCACTATATTTAGAAAAGAACACTTGCACTTTTTTATTTGAAAAAAAAACACTTTTTTTTCTTATTTAGAAAATAAAAGACTAGCACCTTTTTTAGAAAAGAAAAAAAATTTCTTTAAAAGAAAAAATTTTCTTTAAAAGAAAAAATTTTTCCATATTTTTTTTTAGAAAATAAAACATTTTTGCATTTTTTAGAAAATAACACTTATGCCCTTTTTTTTAGAAAAAAATTGTTTTCTCATTTTTCTATAAAAGTAAACGGTTTTGCCATTTTTATAAAAACACTTTTCCACTTTTTTCCTAGAACAGCAAAGATGTTTGCCTTTTTATAGGAAAAAAAACACTTTTGCATTTTCTGTAGAAAAGAAAACACGTTAGCACCTTTTTTTAGAAAAAAATTATTTTTGCTAATTTTTTTATAAAAAAAAAAACAGTTTTGCCTTTTTTTTATAAAAAAACACTTTTGCCTCTTATTTAGAAAATAAAAGACTTTATCACCTCTCTTTAGAAAAGAAAAAAATTTTCCTCTCTTTTCTTTAAAAGAAAAAATTGTTCCATATTTTTTTTTTTGAAAATAAAACACTTTTGCACTTTTTTTTAGAAAAGAAAACACTTTAGCACCTTTTTTTAGAAAAAATGTTTTTTCTCATTTTTCTATAAAAGTAAACAGTTTTAGAATTTTCATAAAATAAAACACTTTTCCATTTTTTTCCTTGAAAAGGAAAGATGTTTGCCTTTTTATAGGAAAGAAAACACTTTTGCATTTTCTGTAGAAAAAAAAACACTCTAGCACCTTTTTTTTAGAAAAAAAATTGTTTTTCCTAATTTTTTTATAAAAAAAAACAGTTTTGCCTTTTTTAAAAAAGAAAACACTTTTACACTTTTTTCCTAGAAAAGAAAAGATTTTTGCCTTTTTATAGGAAAGAAAACACTTTTGCATTTTCTTTAGAAAAGAAAACACTTTAGCAGCTTTTTTTTCTAGAAAAGAAAACACTGGCGCTATATTTAGAAAAAAACACTTTACCACTTTTTTTTTAAGAAAAAACTTTTGCTATTTTATTTAGAAAATAAAATATATTTGCAAGTTAAAAAATTAAACACCTTTGCACTTATTTTTGGAAACAAAAACACTTTTGAACCTTTTTTAGAAAATAAAACCCTTTTGTGTTATTTTTAGAAATAAAAACACTTTTGCACTTTTTTTTTCAAAATAAAAGACTGTAGCATCTTTTTTCTTAGAAAATAAAAGACCTTAGCACCTTTTTTTTTAGAAAAAGGAAAAATTTTTGTTTGTTTTTTTTTTTCTTTAAAAGAAAACATTTTTCCACTTATTTTTAGAAAATAAAACACTTGCACTTTTTTTTAAAAAGAACTCTTTTCACTTTTTTATAAAAGAAAACAGTTTCCCACTCTTTTTTCTAGAAAAGAAAACATTTTTGCCTTTTTTGCAGGAAATAAAACACTTGCACTAATTTGAGAAAAGAACACATTTGCACTTTTTTAGAAAAGAAAGCACTTTTGAACTTTTTTTCTAGAAAATAAAAACAATTGCGCTGTTTTTAGAAAATAACACTTCTGCACATTTTTATAGAAAAAAACACCTTTGCACTTTTTTAGGAAATAAAACACCTTTTTCCAGGCGCAAAGTCTTTTGTTAGAAAATAAAACACTTTTGCACTTTTTTTAAAAAAGAACTCTTTTCACTTTTTTATAAAAGAAAACAGTTTCCCACTTTTTTTCTAGAAAAGAAAACATTTTTGCCTTTTTTGCAGGAAATAAAACACTTGCACTAATTTAAGAAAATAGCATTTTTGCACTTTTTTAGAAAAGAAAACACTTTTGAACTTTATTTCCAGAAAATAAAAACAATTGCACTGTTTTAGAAAATAACACTTCTGCACTTTTTTTTTAGAAAAAAACACGTTTGCACTTTTTTGGGAAATAAAACACCTTTTTCCAGGCCCAAAGCCTTTTTTTAGAAAATAAAACACTTTTGCACTTTTGTTTCTAGAAGAGAAAGCGATTTTGGACATTTTTTAGAAAATAAAACACTTGTACTATACCTAGAAAATAATACTTTTGCATTTTTTCTAGAAAAGAACACACCTTTGCCCTTTTTTAAAGAATATTAAACACGTTTGCACATTTTTTAGAAAAGAATACATTTGTGCCATCTTATTTTAGAACAGAAAACACTTTTGCACTTTTTAGAAAAGAACACAAGCCCCGTTTTTTTTGTTCTAATGTCACATTGATACCGGTATATATTTTGTTTAGGTCTATTCATCAACCTCTTGTGCCACTTTAACAACAAAATTTTTACTTATCATATTTTTAATCCAATTGAATTTATAGGACTTCGTGTGATATGGACGAAAAAATGTATACACATATTCCTTATTTTTTGAGATTTTATTAAATATACAGGAGGTCCATGCCTGATTAGAGGGTGTCAGATATTATTTTGTGTTGGTTTGTAACTGTTTACAGGTTGTACACCACAATGACAGAGTAATTGGAAAATGTAGCAGTACAATAAGAGCAAAAATAGATGGCATCCTTTTATATTGTAGAAGTTATCATGATGAAAAGAATGTGCTATATATTTGAACGCCACTGTTGCGTCAACACACAATATATATTGTAATGAGCGTCCTTTAAGTGCTTTGGGAAGTAGGGAATAAATATAAGAAAACGGAAGTTTCACTAAACGGTATATGTACAACCGTACACACTCGTGCAATCACTACCGTTATTATCGCCACTACACACTCAATTGCACAGATGTATGCTTGTATGTATTTGTATTTACATTTATACATCCTGTTGTTCATGTAAATGAGTTAGCGAACAGGAAACTGCCTTATCTATAAAATAAAATTTCACGTTCGTTTTTTCTCGCTTTATTTCATTAAACGTAACATAAATTATTGCAAAAGTTTGTAGTTGTTGCTGCTGTTAATGTGCTTGTTGTTATGTGCCAATCGTTATTGTTGTTGTTCTTGTTGCTCTTATTGTACATAATTAAATATTTAACAAAACTGATTGTTAATGTAGTATGTGAAAGGCAACATATGCAGTTACAAACTAAACTTTAAATAATTTATATATAAAAAAGCACACAAAAAAAAAATAGAAAACTAAAGTATAGTGCAGAAATAAATAAATAACGAGCAAATGGGAACAGCAAAAAGTTGTATAAAAATTATTTTACATGTAAACGAGTGTGTAAATTTTGCTAATTACTGCAGCTAATATTTATTTATTATTTAGCACTATAAAGTATGGCAAATTTTTTCTAAGCAATCTTAAAATATAAATGCTATTTAGTTGAAATAAAATTTGTTTTACAAACAGGTATTTAAACGTTTTTATACTAAATGAATATTTTTAAAATGACCAGTGTTGCCTTTTAGCGTTTCATTTGTGGGTCGCATTCATATAAAGTGTTAAACAAACGTTTAAAAAATATCTAATAGATCTGATCTTAGCTTTAACATTTCACTTTTAAAAATTTCAATATCGCACTTATTTTACAAAATTTAGAAATTTTTATTGGAAGTTAATAACCGTTTTTATACCCTACAGAAAAGAATTGTGGGGTATATTCTGTTTGTCATTCCGTTTGTAACGCAGCGAAATATCCCTCTAAGACCCTGTAAAGTATATATTCTTAATCACTGATGAAATCTAAGACGGTCTAGCCCCGTACCCCGCCCGTCCTTCCGTCTGTGGAAGTCACGATTCAGTCCAAACGAAAAGAGCCGGACCCTTGAAATGTGGTATAGGTAAATTTTGAAGGATAGCACATGTCAAGTTCGGAAATGGGGCTGAATCTGGCCAGAGGGAAAAAAGTTCCCCTAAGAAGAACTAAACCATCCTCTAAGAAACAACATAATTTTTAAAGATTTTTTTTTTGTAATTTTTGATATATTTTTATACCAAAGAAGGTCCAACGGCTTTAACTTGGAGCCATAAAATCAAAAAAATTAATTTTTGGATCCCGCCCCCTTTAGTGGGCGTTTTTATATGCAAAAATAGTGTAAAAATGTAACAAATTGTTTTCCTTAAGCCTGCATTCCTTAAAAATAACATTTCTAGGCTTTAATAAAGAAGCTGAGACGTAACCTGGTACTCCTCTGCCCTACCCCCTCCTCCCCCTTTGCCCTCTAAATGACCCTATAAAAATTTTTTTTTAATTTTGTTCTTAATTATCCCAAACATTTATTTTTATAGTTTTATGGCAAAGGTGAAATGTCTCCCCCACGGCCCTTGCCAGAGAGACTCCGACAAAATACAGTTTTAATACCCTCCAACAAAATTGGACCCCATAAAGTATAAATATTCTTGAATAGTGATGCAGTCTAAGACGATCTGGCAGTGCCCATACGTTCGTCTGTGGAAAACATGACATAGTCTATTTTTGGACCCCGCCCCCTTTAGTGGGCGTTGACGTACGATATTATAGTCAAAAATAGTGTAAATATTGAACAATTTGTATTCCTTAAGCCTATAAGAAGCTGATATGTTCTCTGATCTTGCAGAGGTGAAACGTCTCCCCCCGGGGCTCTTCCCGGAATGACTCTCTCAAAATAGGGACTTAAAATTGGGTACAGAGATGTCTTAAAGGAACTCTGTCCCACCAAGTTAAACATTTTAAATATACTTACTAAATATTTGGAGGGTATTTAAGATTCGACCCGGTCGAATATAAGGTTTTTTTTTTTTTTTTTTTTGTTAAGGGCGGTTGTTACAAGCATTTTGCCTTAACGCTATAATCATTACTCGCCAATAATTAACAGCCACACAAATATTTATTTTAATACCAGTTGACTTTAAATTAAAAGTGGCTGATAAAAAAATGACAGTTTTTCCGTGCCGATAATAATATATGAAGAATTAAAAGATGCCAGATTTTATGTGAAAAATATGGCATCCACACTTTTTTTTTTTTTTTTTTTTTTTTGTTATTTTAGATTTTTTATCTATTGGTTATAATTTAGTAACAATTTGATTTCAATTTAAAAGAAAATAAATATAAAATAGATGATGAAAAACCTCAGTCATTGATTATTTCTACAAATTTTGCCTCAGTACAAGTAGGCAGTATTATTGGACTCTTGTAATGATGGCTAAAAGAGTACTTTAGCTAAAGTCAACTCTAACTATCATGAAGCTATAGTAATGGCTGTAATAATGATTGTTTATACAGAGTAAAAATTAAATAAAAACTTTTCTAATAAATGATTTTTTCACAAAAAGCTTTAAAATACCTAAAAGCCTCGACTTTTGGGTTTTTTTTGCGATCTTACTGTTACAGGACTTAACCATGCCATAAGGATCATAACACTAATAAATTGTTAGCATACGAATTGTAATTTAGGCAAGAAATTATTGTGATAATTTTCCAAAACACATTTAAAACTGTTTGAAAAATTCTTGAAAACAAAAATTTCACACAACCATACAAAATTTTCCATTTATTTATTTGTTTCTTAAAGACAAATAAATTTACTTCAAAATTGTTCAACCACAAACAGCGATGCCAAACTATTATAAAATGTTGACACTTTTCAAGATCTGCTTATGACACACCATTCTTTCAGCTGCTGTGCTAGACTGACTGACTGCCTGCCATTGATAGCGTACAGCCTTTTGATTACAGTGTAACGTTTTAATAACAAGGTAGTCAGTCTGTCGTGTTGTTTTCATATACGAGTATCTAGTTGTTTGTTACCTTTAATTTTCAACCGCAATATGTAAATGTTAGTTGGTAAAATAGTTGGTGGTAAAATTTAAAACCACATGTTTCTAAACTAAAATGTTTGCAATAACCAAAGACAATGTCAGAAGAAATTCAAGTAGAAAACCTCATGATATAAACGACAATGACAATGTCGGCTAAATGTCTGTCGTCTGCATTGGCAAATTGAAATGAACCAGAACAACAACAGTTTTGTTGCAGCGGTGTGGTGGGGGGGACATAAGCAGCAGCCAAGTGTAAGCATATTGTCCTTTCTTTAGCAAAATTAAAAAAAAAAAAATAGAAAAAACCTGACAACTCGCATTTAACAATGAGAAAGAGGAGCGGGATTATTTAGTAGAGTTTTCGAAATGCTTTTAAAATTGAATATCGTAAAATTTTGTTGGCAAATGGAAATAAAACTAAACTAAATAGTAAATTAAAAGCAATGCCAGTAGGAAATTAATGGCATGTTTAAATGAAATTATAATCTACACTTTTAAGTCAAGTCGTAATAACATGATATTGCAATAGACGATAGAAGTGATCAGGGCGGCAATGGCGTCAGTGATAACTCTCCGTCAAGTATAATAAATTGCTCTTGTAATGACTGAAATGGTCAAGGAGAAACTACGAAGAAGCCCGGGCTCGACTCTCCTACTCAGTCATGAATGTGCTATCGAATTTTTGTGATCTGCTTTAGTCAGGCTATTTCAATGACGGTTCATCACGGTGGCAAAACAACTTCTCAATCCTTTACAACTTCTTTAGTGAAGTGTGCTGACATGACGTCAGGATAGTTTGGGTTCCAGGGCAAGAAGGCATTCAGGGCAATGAGATGGCGGACGAATGCGCAAGAGTGGGTTCGGCCTTGGATGAGACAGCTTCACGTAGGGATATTGACATGCCCTCAGTTGAACTGCTGAACAAAATTCAGGAGTGGGCAGAGAGGGAGGTGACAGGCAGGTGCTCAAGTATTACCCCCTGTGGGATCTCTTAAACTCTATGGCCCCCACTTGGCAGAGTTAGGAGTAGACAGCTTTTGACTTTTGGGAAAAGGTCGTTGGCTCTCCTGGCACTGTGCAATTGGGTACATGTCGGAGCGTTTGGGCATGAGGGTCGCTGCAGGAGCTGTTTCGATGAGGAGGAAGAACAGTCAGTACAGCATTTCCTTTATGACTGTCCGGCCGGCCTGCACGAGCGTAAGCTTAGACATCTAGGCTCCCGTTTCCTGCGAGATCTGGACTGACTCAGGGATGCACCACTGGCTAACCTGGCGGGCTTTGTGAGAAGTTCTGGGATCAGTACTTCGTTTTGAAAGCATTGTAGGGTAGGGTGTAGTCCTCTGGGCATCACAATGGGACTTTACGACCTCCGAGTATTTTTCTCCCTTACGGCGGGCAGCCCTTCTAACCTAACCTACACCTTCTTCATCAGTTCTCTGAAGACAATAACCTCCTTTCTTCTTCCAGTGCAATGCTCTGCTAATATAGAGGTCATGCACTGAGTGCTGGTTCCTACTAAAGAAAAAGCTTCGTGGAGAAGAGTTTTGCATTCTTAGGAGTTCAAACACTGCCAGCAGTGCGCCTTGTACGTGACACTAAGGTGTCTACCAGTTAGCCACGGAGGCACTGATGAGCCCCTTTGAAGACAATAGCCTTCTTCCTACTTCCGTTGCATTGCTCTGCTTATATTGGGGTCATGCCCTGAATGCTGGTCCCTACTAAACAAAAAGCTCTGTGAAGAACAGCTTTCCACTTTTAGGAGTTCAAACACTGCCATCAGTGAGCCTTGCAAGTCACACCAGTATGTCTTCCAGTTAACCACGGGGGCACTGATGATCCCCTATGAACACAATAGCCTTCTTCCTACTTCCGGTTCAATGCTCTGCTTATATTGAGCTCATGCGCTGAGTGCTGGTCCCTACCAAACAAAAAGCTCTGTGGAGAACAGCTTTCCACTCTTAGGAGTTCAAGCACTGTCAGCAGTAATCCCTGCACGTGACACTAGTATATCTTCCAGTTAGCCACGGCGACACTGATGAGCCCCTCTAAACACAATAGCCTTCTTCCTACATCCGGTTCAATGCTCTGCTTATATTGGGGTCATGCGCTGAATGCTGGTTCCTACTAAAAAAAAAGCTCTGTGGGGACCAGCTTTCCACTTTTAGGAGTTCAAACACTGCCAGTAGTGAGCCTGGCACGTGACACTAGTATATCTCCAACTTTACCACGGGGACACTGATGAGCCCCTCTAAACACAATAGCCTTCTTCCTACATCCGGTTCAATGCTCTGCTTATATTGGGGTCATGCGCTGAGTGCTGGTCCCTACTAAAGAAACTGTTCTTTACAAGAGAAGAAAATATTTTTTTTGTTTACCTATTTTTTCCAAACTATTCCTGTTGGGTTTGTTTATTTGCTACCAAATCTATTCGTCATTACAAAGACATTTTAGTTAAGTTGCTGATATAGTGTTATTTACCAAACACTGTCTCGTGTTACATTTACTAATTTACACAAGATACCGCAATCGTTTTTGGAAAAAGCATTTAGTTTCCTTTTTGGCTAGAGACAATGTTAAAGGAGGTCTGTCTCTTGATACATTGTTGTTGTTACTTGGATGTTGTCTACCTGTTTAATTCACTAAAAACTATTTAAATAAGGCTTAAAACTGGGTGGGTGGTTCCGTGCGCCAGTTACTACATGCTATTGCAAAAAAAAAACATATCAAAATAAGGCTTTTTAAAATGACAGAGTGGTTTAGGTTTGCGACATGATAACAATGGCTTCCACATTAGTGGGTTTGCTTAAAGCTGTTGTGGAGAAATGGGGAAAGAACAAAGAGGAATTACTAATAAAATGAGAGTGTAGCAGTTGTAAGAAAAGAATATCGCATGACCAGCTAACAATACAAATAATAAAGTTGACGAATTTAATAGAAAAAGAGGCTGGATAAAATCAGGATGTTTAGCGAACAAAAGCAGATACCGAAACAGGCTGACAACAACTAAAACAACCATCCCCTAGTGCTGATCAGAAGAATTCGACACAATATTCATGACTAAGCGCGAAGTTGCACTCTGCACCCTCCGGCTTCATAGTCTCGTGTTAACTACTTCAGCCGAACCGAACCTCGGGATGCATTGGACGCTCTTGGATCTCATGTGGATTTGTTATCGTCCCAAATTCGACAATTTCGTTGGTCGTCATTCATCTGAAAATGATGCCTTATTGCTAAAGATGATTTTTCGATGAAAATTTGGCTCAGTTGCCAACTGCTCCAGAGCCTATTTAGCGAACACGCATCGTTGTCTATGGTGGTTTGCCTTCAGTTTCTGACCCAATTAAATTTTGTACGGCTGCAAGCCCAAGTCGGGCCGCGAAATTCGCCAAGTCGTGGTTTGCGAAAGTTGGAGTTCTTGTGAGCAAAATGTAATCGACTGCCTGGAATTATCTTGCGCACTCTTCCGTACAGTAGCGATGTTTTGGACAGATTTTTCATTTCGGGACAATCGTTTACTGATCTAGTTCACTCAAATTTATCCACCCCTTTACGAGAATATTCCTCTCGGTAGCATATGACGACTGTAAAATGAGGGAAGTGTGCGGTACGTTGCCTGGACAGAACACCCATTTCTGTAGAGCAGTTTTCTTATTTGGACGTGCTCTTGAATGCTATTTCCGTCCACGGTGATTTGACTGAAGAAGACTGAATAAAGGGGAACTAAATTTGCAATTGTAGCTTCAACAAGACGGCCAAAGCTCGGTGGCTTTTGTTGGATGACTCCTTAATTTAAGCATTTATATGTTTGTTTTGGGTATTTGTGTGGTTTTAAACCGTATATTCATATGGAAATGCTTTATTAGAGTTCTTTATTAAAGTTGCAACTTTAATCAAACCTGGTCAACCGATGGCTTATGTACAACAATATTACCATGCAGTGTAAAAGTTTGGCTCAAACCAGTGGCACGCGAAATTATTTATATGAATAAAACTATTCAATTTCACATAAGCAAATTCTCCTATCGCTCTTTGCTTTTGATATAGACTCAAGAATATCTTTAAACATGTTTTATTTGCATAGAATAATTATGTAGTTGCTTTGGAAGTGAATTAGTTTTTCCAAAAATTCTTACAAGTAAAATTTGCTTAAAGTATGCAAGAAATTCTATGAAATTTCTGCTCAGGTTGTGGGGGCGAGAGAGAGAGAGAGAGAGATTCCGATACGCACAATATGTAATAGTATATGTATGCCGATCTCTGGTTATAATATATAATTTTACACACAAACAGTAAAATAGTCTTGCTACATAGAATTCATTTCACACTTTCATTATATCTATAAATTCATGTTCATTGCATACTTTCAGGCGGTTAGCAAATAGAAGTGTAAATTAAAATAATTTTAGTTTACTTGCACTTGTATATTTACAAACAATAATGAAGTTGCACCACTTAGAAGCCAGTAAACATTTGTTTCTCTCTTATGTCTAATAACAGAAGTAACCTGAATCTTGAGAGAGAGAGAGAGCGAGAGAGAGAGAGAATTATTGTAACCCCTCTTAGGGCTGTACATTCTTGTAACAAATATCTAATCATTTTCTAAGCTACCAGCGATTTTTAATTTCATATTTTTATTATATATAGAAAAAATTTTAAATTATTGTTTCTAGCCCAATATTAGGAGAAAATGTTCGCTGGGTGTGTGCAGTATGTATGAGCTGCAACACACTTATAAATATTAGATTTATATACAAACTTTCCATTAAATTTTAACCAGTTTGGGTTTATGTTTGAAAATATTGTTGAAATTTTGCATTTAAAATTGAATTTATTATAACATGAATATTAATTTCTTAAATAATTGCAAGAGTTTAACTTCAAGTTTTTGGTTTTATTGGAAAATCCTTAAAGTAGGCAATAAATTAAAGTATTTTATCAACAATATAAATATGCATTGAATTTGCTAAGACGAAAGAGATTAATAATTGAAATAATAAAATAAATCATATACACATTGTCATGAAAATTAACTGCAAAGATATTTAATATTCTTTACACGTCGTCTTGGCGAGCAAGAAATTTGTTAAGATTAGTTTCAAGATCTTTGGAAGAAATAAATAAAAGATGTCGATGTAGTGGGATTTTATTTTAATGTAAAACCTCCCTTTAAAAAAAATAACAATTTTGATAACATTTTTTCAGCCGTCAGTTTTTTGTGACAATTATAAATAAAATTATAAATTAGAAAACATTTTAACATATAAAAAGGAATATTTTGCGGTAATCATGTCCAGCATAGCAAACTTACGTTGTACAATTAAATCCCAACTACTGAGACCTCATTTAACTTTAAATCTCATCAAGCAAAGCTTTTCTTGCGCAGGAGGCTACAAAGAGACTCTGAAAAACCTCTGCATCAACAAGGAAACGAAAGTTATTTGTCAAGGCTTTACCGGTAAACAGGCCACATTTCATTGCCAAGAAGGCTTAGCCTATGGCACAAAAATAGTGGGAGGTGTTTCACCCAAAAAGGCTGGGACCCAACATTTAGGTTTACCCGTTTTCAAAACAGTTGCCGAGGCAAAAGCGACTACACAACCTCATGCCAGTGTCATCTATGTGCCACCTCCCACAGCCTCGGCGGCCATATGGGAGGCCATAGAAGCGGAAATACCACTCATAGTATGCATAACGGAAGGTATACCTCAATTGGAAATGGTCAAAATACAACATGCTTTGCTAACACAAAACAAATCACGTTTGGTAGGGCCCAATGGCCCCGGTATAATTGCCCCCGATCAATGTAAAATTGGTATAATGCCTGGCCATATACACAAACGTGGCATGATTGGTATTGTATCACGTTCCGGTACCTTAACCTATGAGGCTGTAAATCAAACTAGCCAATATGGTCTGGGACAAAGTTTGTGCGTGGGCTTGGGCGGTGATCCCTTTAATGGCACTAATTTTATAGATTGTTTGGAAATATTTCTCAACGATAACAATTGCAAAGGCATTGTAATGATCGGTGAAATCGGTGGCGATGCGGAAGAAAAGGCTGCCGATTATCTAAATGAAAATAATTGTAGTGATCCACCAAAGCCGGTAGCATCATTTATAGCCGGTCTAACTGCACCGCCAGGCAGGCGTATGGGTCATGCAGGTGCCATAATATCGGGCGGAAAGGGAGGAGCTAAGGAAAAAATAGCTGCTTTGGAAGATGCCAATGTGGTAGTAACTTATAATCCCACCACCATAGGAAAGGTTTTGTATGACGAAATGGTGAACATGGAAATAATTACACCTCAACAGCAGAAGACAGGACTTAAGAAGACATAAAAGATACTGGAAAAACGTTTACTAAAATAATTAATTTAATAAAAAACCTTTAGTTTAAAATAAAGGAAATTCTTGTAACAAAAATTCTCAAAATACATTAAAAGGGTGTTTTTATAAGAGCTTGCTGATTTGAAATTTAAATAAAACATATGCCAAATTATGAAATGGCCAAAAAAAATTTTTTTATTTGGTAGATAATTTCTTGTCATTTAACATTTAAATATAATTTCGGGCATATGGCCCCCACGACTATTTTGCACAAAGGTCATTCTGGAGGTCCAACTTTCGACCACCTTTTCAAGCATTTGAGGGCGTATTTTAGCAATGACACGTTGAATACTGGTTTCCAAAGCGTCAATCGTTCGTTGCTGGTTTATCCACGTAAACCAATGATTTCAGGTATCCCCACAAAAAATAATCGAGTGGCGTCCAATTCACCGGTCCATTTCTCGAAATAATGTTGTCGTTGAAATGTTCTTTCAATAAGTCCATTGTTTCGCCCGCAGTATGACAAGTGGCACCATCCTGTTGAAACCACATTTCGTTTACATCCATATCTTGAAGTTTTGGCACCAAAAATTCATTGATCATGATTCTGTATCGATTTCCATTCACGGTAACGCGTCGTCCTTCCTCATTTTTAAAGAAATAAGGGCCGATGATTCCACCAGCCCATAGACCTCACCAAACAGTACATTTATCGCGGGATGCATTGGTAATTCTTGAACGGCGTGTGGATTATCTTTGCTCCAAATACGGCAATTTTGCTTGTTGACATATCCATTCAACCAAAAATGCGCCTCATCACTGAAGAGAATTTTGCGGAAAAAAGGGGATAAACATTTTTAATTGAACACTGTTTTTGAAAATAAATTTCCACGATTTGGAAGCGTTGTTCTGGAGTTAACCTGTTCATGATGATTTGCCAAACAATACTGAGTAGAGACGTCACTTTAAACTGTCAAAACAGCTGTCAGACAACAGAGTGATTCGTATAAAAAAAACTTCATAGAAAAACACCCTTTATTATATATTTTTAACACATCTCGGGGTCTTCGGTGGGAATTGAATGTAACGAAACCACAGTATTGTGAAGGAAGCATTTCCTGGCCAAGATCGCCCGATATGTCCATACCAAACTTCTTTCTTTTAGGCTACTGGAAGTCGCTGTCTTTTATGAAGAATCGTAGTTCTTAAGAAGTGTATATCACAGTAAAGCACTAAGAACAGCCATGTAATACCCGAAGAGCAACTGTGAGGTATGAGGTTTTTATAACCTCCCAAAAAAGAATTGGAGGGTGTATTCACTTTGTCATTCAGACAAACGGACGGACATGGCTAAATCGTCTTAGCGTTACATACGGAGAATATACCCTCCAATTCTTTTTTGGAGGTTATAAAAACCTCATACCTCACAGCTGCTCTTCGGCCATTAAAAAAAGAGGTTTTTTGGCGAAGCGTTGCGTTTCGTTATCGTATAGGTTCATTGATTCCTCCTCAGCCAAGTACTTAAATTTATACAAACCACTACCTTGCATATATATTTTAGTTTTCATTTTTATTTGAGTTGACAAATTTCAAAATGTTTGCAATAACCTCAAGAATTATTTTGGTAAATATGATATTGTCTTCATTAAATTTTATAATAGAAATGTCTGAAAAATAGCAAACCCTGTTGCCATGATATCATTTATGTTTGTGCTACTCTTGTTGAAAACTAGGTACTAAAATCTTACGTGTATAGTTTTGATTTTTTTTCTTTTCATAAAACCCCTGAGGGGTACACAGCACAAAAATGTCATTTTCAGATTATTTCTGTGAAAATAAAAATAAAAAAATACTTATTTATGTATTTATGTGATGAAAACCGCAAACACATAAACATAAATATGAGCACATGCATATAAATATTATATACTTTGATACAGAGCATGCAAATGTATTACCCAGCAGTTCTGAAGCTATCACTGTAGTACCATCCTATTGTCAAAATTCTTCGTAAATGATAAACCATGTTTTTTTTAGTTACTAGAGTTGGCCACCTTACCGTTCCCAATGCGTTTCTTCGCCTTCTTCTGTTCGAGTAACTTCAAAATAGACTTTGAAGCATCGGCAGCCCTATACCAGAGTTGTATTCCATTTTCGGACGGATGCAAATGGTACATACTTCAGACGTACATCGGTGAAGGATATACACAATTCGTCACAGCTTGCTATATATTATATTCCCTCTTATTCTGTAACTGATTGTCAACGTCACGTCAAGACAATATCAAAAATACAACACGTCTGTACTCCTTTTCATCAGCAATTAAAAATTTCTGACAACATCTTGGAGGGACTTGCAGAAGTAAAGCGTGTCTTTTTTTTTAGAGTGTCACAACACCAGAGCAACGCGTGCAAATTGTTGAAATTTTTTATGAAAATAAGTGTTCCATTCGTCAAACTCATCGTACACTTCTTCCATTTGATGGCGTGACATAAACGTCCTTCAGAGCGGCTAATTCGAAGAAGAATAGGTCGTTTTCGGACCACATTTACTGATAATGTGCGTCACGTGAGACGCCGAACAGTGCGCAGCACGGAAGAAGCTGTAGCCGCTGTACAGGAAAGCATTGAAGATGATCCTAATCAATCAATTCGTTGGCGTTCTCAGCAACTGGTGTTGACTCCTTCCTTCCTTGTGACAGTCTAAACAAACACACTTTAGGACACTGTAACTTAGGGTTTCATGCAAAAAGGATAAGTCTGGCATATAATGATTCTTGTGGGCACTGCAAAGATGAAGAGGAGGACAAAATAGTGTTTAATCTTGTGTGTCAGTACGCTGGTCTGACTAACGACAGGGTAGCGGCGCTAGGCTCGTAACTCCCTGCCAGCAGTAAATAATCTGACATGCACAGAACTTTTTAGGATATCATGGTATACGTGGCTGCCTGTAACCCACAAGCATTCAAGTAGGATCTCTGATATCCCGTTTTGAAATTTCGAATATCATACTTCCTCAAACAGCCCATAGTCCTCTGCTCCATCACAAAGGAACTGAATCAAGGGAACCAAGTGGAGTGTCTAACACAGGAAAAAACCAGGGATGGACAATTGAATCTTTTTTTTTTTTGGCATATAAAAGTAATCAACGAAAAAATTTATTTCTTTTTATACCCTCCGAAAAATAATTGGGGGGTATACCCACTTTGTCATTCCGTGTGTAACGCAGCGAAATATTCCTCTAAGACCCCATAAAGTATATATATTCTTGATCAGTGATGCAATCCAAGAAGATCTGAGCATGTCCGTCCATCCGTCTGTGGAAATCACAATTCAGTCCAAACGAAAAGAGCTAGACTCTTCAAATTTGCTACAAATATATCTTAAAGGATAGCACAGGTCAAGTTCGTAAATGGGCTAAATCGGACTAGAGGGGAAAAAGTTCCCCTAAGAAGAACTAAACCAACCTCTAAAAAACAACGAAAGTTTTTTTTTGTAACTTTGTTAAGCAAATGATATATCCAACGCGTTAAACTTGGAGCTATAAAATAAAAAAAAATTAATTTTTGGACCCCGCCTCCTTTAGTGGGCGCTATTATATGCAAAAATATTGTAACAATTTACCAAATTGTTTTACTTAAGCCTTCAACCCTTAAAAATAAAATTTTTAAGCTTTAATGACGAAGCTGAGACATAACCTGGTACCCCCGTGCCCTACCCCCCCCCCCTCCTAACCCGTTTGCCCCCTAAATGACCCTATAAAAAATAATATATAAATAAATTTTACATTTAATTATTCCGAACATTTATTTTTAGTATTTTATGGCAAAGGTGAAATGTCTTCCCCACGGCCCTTGCCAGTGCGGCCCCCACAAAATACAGTTTTAATACCTTCTAAAAAGAATTTTACCCCATATGGTATATATATTTATGATCAGTGATGAAGTCTAAGACGATCTAGCAATGCCCTTACGTTCGTCTGTGGAAAACATGATTTAGTCTATTTTGGACCCCGGCCCCTTTAGTGGGCCTTGACGTACGATATTATATGCAAAAATAGTGTAAATATTGAAAAATTTTTATTCCTTAAGCCTATAAGAAGCTGAGATGTTCCCTGATCTTGCAGAGGTGAAACGTCTCCCCCACGGCCCTTCCCGGAATGACTCTGCCAAAATAGCGATTTAAAATTGGGTACAGAGATGTCTTAAAGGAACTTTGTCCCACCGAGTTAAACATTTAAAATTTACTTAGTAAATATTTGGAGAGTATTTAAGATTCGACCCGGTCGAATATAACGTTTTTACTTGTTTTTTTGTAATATTTTTAAGCAATTGATATATTTTTGTGTCAAAGAAGTTCCAAAGCGTTGAACTTGGATCCAGAAAATTCTATTTTTTTGACCGCGCCTCCTTTAGTGGGCGTTGACGTAAGATATTATATGGAAAAATAGTGTAAATATTTAGCAAATTTTATTACTTAAGCCTAGAATCCTTAAAAATTAATTTATCAATCTTTTATGGCGAAGCTGAGATGTTCTCTGATCTTGGACTGCCCTACCTCTCTATTCACATTTGTCCCCGAAATTACTCTTTTTAAAAAAAATGTCTACATGGAATTACCTTAAAAATTTACTTTTTAAGTTTTTACGCCCAAGGCGAGATGTCTCCCCCGCGGCCCTTCCCAGAGTGATCCTGTAAACAGAGTTTTAAAATTGGGCACAGAAATGTCTTCAAGGAACTCTGGGTGAGGGGTACACAAGACTCGTTCGTGTATTGGTTTTTTTCCTCAAATATAAAGGGTTCATAATTAAATTAGAGTTCTGAAGAATTCTGGGGTTTTGCTGTTCACTGAATTAATTTCATTTGTTGATTATCCTGATCCTGAGCATTTCAACAAGCATGTTGCAAGTTTTCTATAAATAATTGTTTAAATTTTTTTAATTTGTGCGCATACACAAACGCACATGCACATGGAAAATTATATTTAAATATTTTCCATAGGAATATTATGGCCTGTGGCGTTATAAAGATACACAGAAGTACCTGATGTTTGTGCTCTTTGCAAATTACTTTAATCAAATTCTTTTGTACACATTCAAATACAACACATTGAAATTTGAAAGGCCACAAGACAAACATTTTATGATTTTACGGATTGTTTAATTAGCTGTGAGCCATGGAATTATATGGATGTGAAAATGAACAGGGTTGCAATCAGATGAAGATGAGCATACGATGAGAAACGTTTGAGGTTCAATATTTCCATGAAATCATGTTTAAACATGAAAATATATGGATCGTTCTATGGACTCAAATAAGGATTTCATACATTTCTGCAATTAATCAAATCCGCAAGCTCTTAAAAAATAACCCATAATTTTTTTCATCCCTAATTGACAATTGTTGGATAAGCTGTTATTTGAAAGTGTTTTTTTTTTTTTTTTTTTTTTTGATAAAGACAATAATTCACAATAAGCAAAACGCCATTTTCTGTTATATTTTTAAATTGAGATAAAAACAAAAGTCTGCTTTTTAACACACTTGAGTTCTCCTGGCTTATTAAAATTAACAAGAAGTCCCGCCTGTTTTGTAATATATTTTGCAAAATATTATTAAATTTACCTTGTCTAGTTTTGAATTGACATTTTTGAAATTAATTTTAAAGAAAATAATATCGTTCTCCACTACGAGTACAATTCATTCAGTAAAGTTTGTTCTTTTTCGGTATGCACTCTCTTGAAGCGTAAATATTAAGTATTTGAGGGAAACGGATGGAAGGAAATTTAGCAAAAATAAAATAGGAAGTTAAATGAAACCTGTGTAAACATTTGCCTTTTATTGAAATGCAATAGAGTTGCAGAGTATTTTATTTTATTTTTATTTTATGGCTTAATGTAAAATTTCATTTAAATAAAATTGTAAGAAACATATAAACCAAATGGCTTGGAATTTGCATAGAGTTTTTGTTTAAGCATTTCAATCTAAAAAATGTTGCCAATGATGAGCCAACATGAAAATGGAGAAACTGTTTTATGCTTAAATTTTAATAAGGTTTTAATTCAGAAATAAAGGGTGTTTCATTAAGCGCTTGCTATATTTAAATTTCAATAAAACAAAGTGTTTTCTATATATTTTCTAATTCGGACCAGTACTCTGGGGATGACCCCTACTTTATGTAGTGCAATGCGCCGGGACTAGAAAGTAGGGGCCTAGTATTGATGGCTCTAGTATTGAGGGTACAGATAAAGATAAAGGAGAAGATGGCGAATTTTTTTTTTTTTTTGTTTTTTTCAACCTTTTACTTCGCTGGCTAATTTTTTGCTATAGAATCGTCGAAGGAGGGTGCTGTTTCTCTGCTCTCATGCATCCGGAAATGATACCCCATTGATAAAGATGATTTTTCGATGAAAATTTGACTACGTTGTCAACTGATCCAGAGCCCATTCAGTGAACGTCTTTGAATCTCATGTGGATTGGTGAAGCACCAAATTTTATAATTTTCCTTGTTCACTTACTCATTCATCCGGAAATGATGACCCATTCCTAAAGATGATTTTTCAATGAAAATTTTACTTCCTTGTCAACTGCTCCAGAGTCGATTTAGCGATCGCATTTAGTGGATTCCTTTGAATCTCCTGTGGATTAGTATAGATGCAAATTCGACAATTTTCTTGGTTCACTTTCATTCATCCGGAAATGATGCCCTATTTCTAAAGATGATTTTTCAATGAAAATGTTGCCCCCTTGTCAACTGCTCCGGAACCCATTTAACGAACGCATTTATCGGACGCCTTTGAATCTCATGTGGATTAGTGAAGCATCAAATTTGATCATTTTCCTTGTTCACTTACTCATTCATCCGGAACTGATGACCCTAAAAATGATTTTTCAATGAAAATTTGGCTCCCTTGTCAACTGCTTCAGAGTCCATTTAGCGATCGCATTTAGTGGATGCATTGGATGCCTTTGGAGCTCATGTGGATTAGTAAAGCTCCAAATTCGACAATTTTCTTGGTTCACTTTCATTCATCCGGAAATGATGCCCTATTTCTAAAGATGATTTTTCAATGAAAATTTGTCTCCCTTGTCAACTGCTCCGGAACCCATTTAACGAACGCATTTATCGGACGCCTTTGAATCTCATGTGGATTGGTGAAGCACCAAATTTTATAATTTTCCTTGTTCACTTACTCATTCATCTGGAAATGATGCCCCATTGCTAAAGATGATTTTTCAATGAAAATTTGTCTCCCTTGTCAACTGCTCCAGAGTCCATTTAGCGATCGCATTTAGTGGATGCATTGGATGCCTTTGGAGCTCATGTGGATTAGTAGAGCCCCAAGATCGATCATTTTCCTTGTTCACTTACTCATTCATCGGGAAATGATACCCCATTGCTTAAGATGGTTTTTCGGATAATATTTGGCTCCGTTGCCAACTGCTCCATAGTCCATTTAGCGATCGCATTTGGTGGATGCATTGGACGCCTTTGGAGCTTATGTGGATTAGTATAGTCCAAATTCGACAATTTTCTTGGTTCACTTACTCATTCATCGGGAAATGATGACCCATTGCTAAAGATGATTTTTCAATGAAAATTTGACTCTCTTTTCAACTGCTCCAGAGTCCATTTAGCGATCGCACGTTATTGTCTATGACAGTTTACCTTCAGTTCAGGGGCTCAGTTGAATTTTCTAGGGGTGCAGTCCCGTCATAAAATTTGCCAAGTCGTGGTGTGCAAAGCACGGAGTTTCTGTGAGAGACACGAAATGGACTTTCGCAGACAGTGGCAATTTTTGTTTCATTATTTTTTTTCATTACGTCGACACACGGGTGTTGTTGGTTGAGCGTTTACTGAACTAGTGGACTTAAATTTATTCGCCATATTGCAAATAGACCTCTAGGTGGGACGATAATGGTGACCATAAAACAGATAAAGACGGGCATACGTTGCCCGAACAGAACATTTATTTTATTAATTGCACCTGCTGCTGTAATTTGCCAAAAAAGACTAAATAAATAGTGCGACAGATGTCCTTCATCGACTGTTAAAGTTCGCAAGTCACTGCTGGAAGACCCTATACAATATTTTTATAAAATTAATTTCTTACTCCTGTCTTAAGAAGCAAGAAATATGATGTAAAAAATATTAAAAATTATTATGACTAGACCTTAAAACTCGAGAGTGCTAATTTTCGTTAGTCACCACTTCCCCATCATGTACAGCCCAGTGTGTTTTCTCTACACCCCCACTGTTGGACGTCATTGGCTTAATTGTCTTAAATATCTTATCTTTAAACCCACTAAATTGTATTGCTAATTCGCTGGCAAAATCTTTACCATTTATCTCTTTAGCTGTGAAATAAATAAAATATTTTCCGCATGTTTTTTTTATTATCTAAATTTTACGGATTTAACTTGAGGTGATTGACACCTATTGTAGGCTTTTTGATAAGATTTTATTTATGCCTTTTCTATTTATCGCTGGCAATACTTTTTCCTGCTTTCTTTAGCAGCAAACTCTGGTATCAATACAATCATTGAATTGTAAATTCAACACTAGTATGTACATTGACTTTAACTTTGGATACCGGAAATGGCTGTCACACATACCTGAAATACATTTCAAGTTGTAAGGCAGGCTGTCGGTACATTTAGGTTTGATTTTGTTAGATTTTTGTATACATTTACCCAGCAAGTCTGAGGATTATTGAAGCATTTTCTGTATAGACTGCAGACTTTAATTAAGAAATCAAATTTGGGTGCTTATCAATACTACAGGGATTTGTTCGAGGCTCTTTTTTTTTTTTTTTTTTTTTTTTTTTTTGTTTACTGTAGTGAGAGGCATAAACAAATTCCTTGAATTCTATGCACATTTTCTTGGTCTTCTTGTACAAAATTCTTGCCTGGGCTTATCTTGTCTGAGAGTTTAATATAAACTTTAAGATTTTATTTTTGTATTTTGCTGTTGCTTTTTCCAACAATGAATACGATAGTATTTGTAAATTGAAGCAAATGTTAATTTGGAATGAAGTATGACTACAGTTGCCCTTACAAACATTCATTTTCAGTTTCCTTTTTATAACGAAAATCCTTGTATTGAAATATTGGAATCGTGTTAAGAATACAGAAAATTTTTTTTTTGTTACATGATCGACATATTGGCTACAATATCAAATAGAAAATCTGTTATAATTCTTTTGTTCAATACAATACAAGATGCATATTATCCACTGTATTTTGTTATTGAATTTTAAAGTGCACAAAGACTTTTGTTGCCTTTTGGAATTATCCTTAAATAATTTTTATTTCATTTTTAATTTTTATTTTTTTTTTTTTGGAAATTACTTAATCCTGAATTCTTCCTCCAAAAAAGAATTGGAGGGTATATTCACTTTTTCATTGCGTATGTAACGCTGGGAAATATTCCTCTTGATCAGTGATGAAATCTAAAACGATCTAGTCATGTCGATGCATCCGTCTGTGGAAATTAGCAATCATGCCAAACGAAAAGAGCCAGACCCTTGAAATTTGCTATAAATAAATTCTAACGGATAGCACAAGTCAAGCTCGTAAATGGGCTCAATCGGGCTAGAGGGAAAAGAAGTTCCCCTAAGATGAACTAAACCAACCTGTTGAAAATAACATTATTTTTTTTTTAAATTTTGTTAAGCAAATGATATATTTTTATGTCAGAAAATCAGAAAAAATTAATTTTTGGACCCCGCCTCCTTTAGTGGGCGTTGACGGAAGATATGACATATGGAAAAATAGTGTAAATATTTAATAAATTCTATAATTTAAGCCTACATTCCTTAAAAATTTAATTTTAAAGTTTTTTTTATGACGAAGCTGTCCTACCCCCCCCCCCCCAACATTTTTGCCCCCTAAATGACCCTATCAAAAAAACCATTTTTTTACACTAAACAACCCCTAAAAATTATTTTTTAGTGTTTTATGGCGAAGGGGAGATGTCTCCCCCCTGGCCCCTTCCGGAGTGACCTCGACAAAATATAGTTTTTACTAAATATTTGCAGGGTATTTAATATTCGACCTGGTCGAATATATAACATTCTTACTTTTTTGTTACTCGGACCAGCATTCAGGAGAGGACCCGTCCTGACTGCAGTGCATTGCGCCGCAACTAGAAAGTAGGGGTTAGTATTGAGAGGACAGATGAAGAAAAGTGATAAGATAGATAATTTTTTGTAGCTATTTGAACCCTTTATTTCGCCGGCTAATTTTTTGCTACAGGGTCAACGAAGGGGGCTCTTTAGTACATGATAGTGTCAGTCGCTGCCAATAATTGCTCAGTGAGCAGTGCTATGCCTTCATCCCTGAAACAGGCTGGAAACAACTAGCACAAGCATGCCCTAATGCTGATCAGACGAATTCGATGCAATATTCATGACTGAGCGCGGTGTTGAACTCAGGACCCTCCGCTTCGTAGTCTCGTGCTAACTACTTCAGCAACCTCATTATGCAGGGCTCATCCTCTGAGTGATACTAGAAGATGAGCACCACCAAAAAAAAAAAAAAAAAAAAAAAAAAAAACTAACAACAAGTGAGAGGGAGGATAAAGGGAGTAGTATTATGAACATTCGATTTAAATTATTTCCCTGCTCTATGCAACAGGAAAGACCTCTGCAAGGAGCTTATTCCTCGTGCTGTTCGGCCAAAGAACATATAGTCCCTGTAATGCGTAGTGCGGTTCACTGTTAAATCTAGGACAAGTGGATGTGATCTCCATAAAGAGCGCGTTGAGCAGAGAAAAGTGCACATGTGCCCGCAGAACTCAAATGAGTTACTAGAGTTGGCCACCTTACCGTTCCCAAGGAGTTTCTTCGCCTTCTTCTGTTCGAATAACTTTAAAATAGACTTTGAAGCATCGGCAGCCCTATACCAGAGTTGTATTCCATTTTCGGACGAATATACACACAATTCGTCACAGCTTGCTATATGTATTATATTCCCTCTTATTCTGTAACTGATTGTCAACGTCACGTCAAGACAATATCAAAAATTCAACACGTCTGTACTGCTTTTCTTCAGCAATTAACAATTTCTGACAACATCTTTTTATATCCAAAATTTTAAAAGGCAATAACAGTCTGTCAGAAGTAGTCAATTGTCGACCACGAGGAGTAGGTGGTAATTGTTGATATTGTCTTGACGTGACGTTGACAATTAGTTACAGAATAAGAGGGACTGCTTTGACGGCTAATTTGCCAAAATACTGTCAAAGGCAGGGATGTCTTGCAGTACATGAATATGTAATTTGTTAACCGAACAGCTATACCTTCGACGTTTAAATCTTGTCCCTGGGTTTCCTAAAGCATTTCTACTTACCAATAGTCCTGCTTCCAAAAATGTATCTTTCTCAGCTTAGTTTTTATTATTTAAAATCCGTCTTAAAACCCAAATCCTCATCACAATAATCAGATAGACCTTTTAAATGGCAAACTAATTTATATACGAGTATATTTTATCCTTTTATCATATGAGAATATTTTTATGGAAATATGTTTGCATTTATTCTAATTCTATAATTTCCTAACAATTAAACAACAAAACATTATCCTGACAAAGTTTGTATTAAAATCTTATCCTGTATTTCTAAATAGAGTATCAACATTATAAAATAATCATCTCTGTGTACGCTATCATTATACTAGTTTGTTGTTATTACTTGGAAAAGGAATTTCTTCGTTTTTGTTTTTGTCTTTGTCCTGTGCTTATAATGTGTCTCCTTTATTATTAAATGTTTAATGTATCCTTGTTGCACTTAATTATGTAAAATGCTGTGCAAATTCAATTACACTACCACAACAGATACTAAAAACATAATAAGAAAGACGGGAGAGGGGACAAACAGAGCAGGAGGAGATGGAAGACCCGTTCTATCTGATTAAAAGTAAAGTAGTACTTTGTACCCTGTAGTTCTGGTGAGGTAAAGAAGAAATGCAATCTGGTGGGTATTTTCGTTATAAAGGGATTTTTTAGCCAAATTGAAATCTATCAGAGGGAATGAAGTTACTTACGGTTACGGAGAATAGGGGAACAATTGCGAAATGGATCAGGTTATACATCGAATAGCTTTAGCAGATAATGGCTTCAAAATGGTATCAGTTTATAAAAAAAAAAAAAAAAATCTGCCAATTTCACATCTGCCGGGCAGTGAGAGCTGCTACAGCAGAAATTACACACACAGTCATAGAAAAGTAGTTCATTTCAACTTAGTGGCTCAAGTAATAAGGATAAAACTGATTATACCATTCCCTTCCCTTCCCTTAGAATGATGCTCCCAAAACACTAGCACAGTGGGAAGGAAAGCAAAATGGCTCTTAAAATATACTTTTCTTTATGACTATGAATATAAGCGAATATATTTTAAATGGTGACCAGCATTTGTTTCAATATTGCCGTGTAAGTAACTTCAAAGATAAAAGTCTGGAACCATTAAAGCGGGCGTAACAGAAAATTGCAATTTTATTCGCACCGCAGAGCCCATAGCTGGACGAACCGTGTAATCCATAATACTGGTTTGCTTTATAAGTGTCGTTTTCCGATCGACCAATATTTCTTTAGCCCAACAATGGGCTTCTAGATGTGCTCACAGTTTCACTTGATACAAAACAGGATGCTGCAAGATTAATCATGCTGTTGCAAGATTTTAACATTTTTTTGCAATTGACCTGATATGTCAATCGTATTGATATTTTTGTTACGAAATAGCGCGGAATATTAGCGCTAATTTTTTTTTAAATAATCAGTCCATGTTAATTTTGGCCCGTGAATTTTGTCATCGATTTCCTAATTGTGTTCTGTCAACTTTGCAATTATTCCTCGGTTTAGCGTCTTGACTCGACCAGATCTGAAAGGATTTTCTTATAGGCTTAAGAAATAAAATTTTTTTAATATTTACACTATTTTTGCATATAATATCGTACGTCAACGCCCACTAAAGGGGGCGGGGTCCAAAAATAGACTACATCATGTTTTCCACAGACGAACGTATGGGGCATTGCTAGATCGTCGTAGACTTCATCACCGATCAAGAATATATATACTTTATGGGGTCCAATTCTTTTTGGAGGGTATTAAAACTGTATTTTGTCGGAGCCTCACTGGCAAGGGCCGTGGGGGAGATCTTTCACCTTTGCCATAAAACTCAAAAATAAATGTTTCAGATAATTAAATATAAAATTTAGTTTTAATTTTTTTTTTTTTTTTTATAGGTTCGTTTAGGGGTTAAAGGGGGAGGAGGGGGTAGGGCAGAGTAGTACCAGGTTACGTCTCAGCTTCGGCATTAAAGCTTAAACATTTTATTTTTATGTGATGTAGGCTTAAGTAAAACAATTTGTTAAATTTTTACACTATTTTGGCATATAATAACGCCCACTAAAGGGGGCGGGGTCCAGAAATAAATTTTTTGGATTTTACGGCTTCAAATTTAACGCGTTGGAACTTCTTTGACATAAAAAAAACGTTAAAAATTACGTAGTTTTTTACAGGTTGGTTTAGTTCTTCTTAGGGGAACTTTTTTCCCTCTGGCCCGTTGCAGCCCATTTATGAACTTGACCTGTTAAGCTATCGTTTAAAATATATTTCTGGCAAATTTCAAGAGTCTGGCTCTTGTCGTTTGGACTAAATCGTGATTTCCACAGACGGACGGACGGATATGCCTAGATCGACTTAGGTTTCATCACTGATCAAGAATATATATACTTTATGGGGTCTTAGAGAGATATTTCACTGCGTTACACACGGAATGACAAAGTGAATATGCCCTCCAATTCTTTTTTGGAGGCTATAAAAACTTTTATAGAAATATCTATCTTCCCATCTATTTTTTTCTGTGCTTTCATCCTCTGAGCGCTGGTCCGCATTAAAAAAAAGTCTACTTTTTGTAGCAACCACGCCCACTGTGCTGTGTGTGGCACTAAAACTATATAATAAAGTTAGCAAAAAAAAAACGCGCTGCAGTTATTTCACAAGAACGAAGAATTTTAACGTCTCATGCATTTTTAAAATTGTTTTCAAGTTGACATTTAATAAGTTTTAAACGCTTATTATGTTTACATTTGCTTGCACTTGTTTCAAATTGTTTTTATTACTCTCCCTAGTGTTGTTTTCTGGTCTACATTCTGCTCTCTTATATTTTGAGATTTTATTTTATTTCATATGATTTTTTCATTATGCACTCCAGCTTTTCAAAGTCCAGTTGGCAGGAAAAAGTAAAGAAAAAATAAAAAATCTGCCCTAAAGTGTAAACACTGTTTAAAGGGTATTTGTAAAGCGAAACGTGGCATATAAGGTGAGATGAATTTTAATGTGTAGAGACAGGAAATAGCAACAAAGGAAACAGTCTATGAACAAATTTTGTTTCTTGGTTAATGATTGGAGTGGCATAAAAATACTGTCACACAACCTCCTGTGACCACTGGTGCCTATGACAGTCGAGTGGTACTATTTTTATTTCGAAACATGTGTAATTCTTAAATTTTCTGCTTTCACTTCCTCCAAGTGCAACTTATAATTGCAAATGAATAGCTCAGTGTAAAAGCGAAGAAATTGCGATAAATAGTGCAATAAAGTACAACACAATGAAGCTAAACAAACATATTAATGTCAGTGGGGTTTTAGTTTTTTTTAGGAATTTTACTAAAAGAAAAAGTAAATTTAAACAGCAGCAGAGTGACAGAATTTTTTTCAATTAACCTAATTAAATATTTGCAAGAAGAAAAATGAATAAAAATTACAAAATCAACTCGCTTTAGACAATTAAAACATATTTTCAAGCAAAAATTAAAAATTCGACTTCTTCAATAAAAAACAATAAAATATACTTTAAAAGATTTGTTATCTTTTAAAAATTTTATAGATTTTTTAAATAAATCTTTATAAAATTTTTAAAAAATTTTATAGCATTTTCTAGATTTTTTTTTTTAATTTTATAGAAATATTTTACAACTTTTACACATTTTTTAGATAAGTTTTTATAAAATTTTTAAAAAATTTCATAACATTTTCTAGAATTTATTTTTAATTTTATTAAAATATATTAAATATTTTATAAGAGAAATCCTTTAAAAATTTTTTTAAATAAATTTTTATAAACTTTTTAAAAAATGTTATAAAATCTTCAAATATTTTAAACATTTTATAAGACAAATCTTTCAAACATTTTATAAATTGTTTAAATAAGTTTTTATAAAATTTTTAAATAATTTTATAACATTTTCTAGAACTTTTTTTTTAATTTTATAGAAATATTTTAAATATTTTATAAGGCAAATCCTTTAAAAATTTTACAAGTTTTTTATAAAATTTTTAAAAAATTTTATAACATTTTCTAGAAGGTTTTTTTTTAATTTTATAAAAATATCTTAAGTATTTTATAAGACAAATATTTTAACAATTTTAAAAAATTTTTTAAATGTTTTTATAAAATTTTTAAAAAAATTTATAACATTTTCTTTTTATTTTTATAGAAATATTTTAATTATTTTATAAGACAAATCTTTAAAAAATTTTATATTATATTTTTATTTTTTTAATAAATTTTTATAAAATTTTTAAAAAACTTTATAAAATTTTCTAGAATTCTTTTTTATTTTATAGAAATATTTTAAATATTTTATAAAACAAATCTTATAAAAATTTTATAAATTTTTTAAATAAGTTTTTTATGAAATTTTTAAAAAAATTTATAACATATTCTAGAATTTTTTTTTTAATTTTATAGAAATATTTTAAATATTTTATAAGACGTTAATAAAAATTTTATAGAAATGTTGTAAAAATTTATTGAGATTTTTTTATAATTACAGAAATTCTAAAAAAAAATTAAGAAGTTTATATCAAATTTTTATCAAAAAATTAAAAAATATGTATATGAAGTTTAAAAAAAAATCCATAACTTTTTAAAAATTTTTAGAAATTTTTTAAAAATTTCTATAAAACATTTTTATAAAACTTGGAAAAAGTTTCTATAAAAATTTTAAAAAAAGTTCTGTTAAATATTTATATGTGTAAAAATAAATTTAAATTTATATTAGCGAAGACGCAAACCGAAAGAAATTTTTATAAAATTTTGCAACAGATTCTATAAAATTGATTACATATTTCCATGAAATTTTTACAAAATGCTTATAAAATTAAAAAATATGTATATGAAAAAAAATCCATGTTTTTAAAAATGTTTAGAAATTTTTTAAAAATTTCTAAAAAATATATTTATAAAACTTCGAAAAAGTTTCTATAAAAATTTACAAAAAAAAAAAAGAATATTTACATGTGTGAAGATAAAAGAAATTTTAAAAAGTATATATAGAAATTTTTTCATAGTTACAGGAATCTTAAAAATATATACATATACATACATATATAGAAATTTTAATCAAATTTTGCAACAGATTCTATAAAATTGATTAAATATTTCCATGAAATTTTTACAAAATTCCTATAAAATTAAACAGAAAATATGTATATGAAATTTAAAAAAATATTCATAAGTTTTTAAAAGTGTTTAGAAACTTTTTAAAAATTTCGATAAAATATTTTTATAAAACTTGGAAAAAGTTGCTATAAAAATTTACAAAAAAAAAAAAGAATATTTACATGTGTGAAGATAAATTTAAATTTATATTAGCGAAGACGCAAACCGAAAGAAATTTAAAAAAATATATATCGAAATTTTTATAAAATTTTGCAACAGATTCTATAAAATTGATTAAATATTTCCATGAAATTTTTACAAAATGCTTATAAAATTAAAAAATATGTATATGAAAAAAAATCCATGTTTTTAAAAATGTTTAGAAATTTTTTAAAAATTTCTAAAAAATATATTTATAAAACTTCGAAAAAGTTTCTATAAAAATTTACAAAAAAAAAAAAGAATATTTACATGTGTGAAGATAAAAGAAATTTTAAAAAGTATATATAGAAATTTTTTCATAGTTACAGGAATCTTAAAAATATATACATATACATACATATATAGAAATTTTAATCAAATTTTGCAACAGATTCTATAAAATTGATTAAATATTTCCATGAAATTTTTACAAAATTCCTATAAAATTAAACAGAAAATATGTATATGAAATTTAAAAAAATATTCATAAGTTTTTAAAAGTGTTTAGAAACTTTTTAAAAATTTCGATAAAATATTTTTATAAAACTTGGAAAAAGTTGCTATAAAAATTTACAAAAAAAAAAAAGAATATTTACATGTGTGAAGATAAATTTAAATTTATATTAGCGAAGACGCAAACCGAAAGAAATTTAAAAAAATATATATCGAAATTTTTATAAAATTTTGCTACAGATTCTATAAAATTGATTAAATATTTCCATGAAATTTTTACAAAATGCCTATAAATTAAAAAAAAAATATGTATATGAAATTTAAAAAAAAATTTTTAAAAATGTTCAGAAATTTTTTAAAAGTTTCTTTAAAATATGTTTAAAAAACCTGGAAAAAAATTCCATAAAAATTGTAGAAAACTTCTGTTAAATATTTATATGTGTGAAGATAAATTTAAATTCATATTAGCGAAGACGCAAACCGAAAGTTGTACCAAACAAGTTAACAGATCTCTGTTAACCACTTAACATTTGGAGTAAAATTTGAAATTATGATAACTAATCCTCTCAAGCCAATTTTTTGAAACATATTTTTTTTCAAATTGATATTATTCGAATTTCAAAATAATTTTAGATATAAGACTTTTTAAGCAATATAAATGGCTCCCTGGATTATCATTTCTATATATTGTGGCATATGACCATTCAAAGCCAATAAATTTTGACAAAACCTAAAGCCATACTGTTTTCGGAGGGCCCAACGTTGCCCAAATAATGCTCAGATTTTTATTTTGTCCAAAATATAATTCAGTAAAAAGGGTAGTTGCTAAGAAAACATTTATCAAAATGTTTTGAAGTTTTTCTGTTTTAAAATGGTATATTTTAAGACGGGGATAAAACATGATATTTTTTTAAATGTAATAGAAACAAAAGGAAGCAAAAGAAAAATGTTGCAGGATATACGATGGATGACCCACTCTATGCAATCTAACGCAATATTGAACTTCTTTACTTGCATGAATTAGAAATTTGTAATCTTAAACGTTTCTAATAGAAATTTCGTTTAGCTTTCAGCACTTTCATTTGGCCAAACTCAGGTATTTAATTGAGTAGAAAAGGGCCACCCTCTGCCTTAAATGAGGAAAATCTCTCCTTCATGCAAATGCAAATGTACTTCTTATTAGCTGCTGGGCACTTGAGAAACTCTTCAGAAATTAACACAGCAATTTTATCGACATTTTTGTCACAATCAAAGCCGCATGATGATACGCAGCACAAAGCCCTTCCAAGCACATTTGGCCAGAGACAGACATGTCACTATTAGGCCATTGAATTGAAGCAAACACTATTTGGATTGTGGCACTTGGCTGCAGTGGTTACGAACGACCTGAACTAAAGCAGCCACAGAACGAAAGATTTCTGTGCCGGCCATTAAATGTGTAACGTTGCCAATATCATTGGCACACTTCAACAATTTGTTAGCAGCCGTGTCAATATTCTCATACGATTGTTTTTTGGAAATTCTTGCATAAAAGAGTTTTGGCATCTTTTAATGTGAAATTGGATTTGGTAAATTGTTCATGCAAATTAACGCGCATTAATGTTTTCAAATCATTATTAATGGCCGCCGGATGGTGGTAGGAAGAATTTTTTCCAGCACAATAATAATTGTATCATGGCTAATAACAATATTCAGAATTGTTTAATTTTTCTTTATAAAAAGAGTCGTAGCGTTTGATAAGCTTTCATAGCATTTAAGGAAAATAATAATGAAATAGCAAATACTTTCTTTAAAATTATTATTTTTATATAAAAAAAAAACACTGCAAATAGGGCGATTTTGCTTGTTCACATATCCATTCAACCAGAAATGAGCATGATCGATCATGAATTTTGTTAATAAAATTCAAGCATTATTCGTTTGTAAGTTAATTCATGGTTAAATTATAGACCAAACTGAACATGTTTAACAGTAACATGATACACAAAAACAACTGGACTGTCAGAAAGTAAGTTGCTAAAAAAAATCACCCATTATATATTCGATAACTTGTGACATTGTGAGCCAATCAGTTCCAGGTTATAATGACTGGAATCACTTTTACAGTTTGGGAGTCATTGCAACTGGTTCCGAACTATACTAAATAATTTGTATGGGATGTATGTAATAAACTTAATAAAGGGAAATGACACTGGCAAATATTTCCCAACATATAACTAGTAGCGCCTTGAAGTCTATTCACTCTGTCAGGTTGTGAAATTTACTATATTCCTCTTTACAAAATGGTTAATACTATGGGCAAACACCCTGTTATTTAAAAATTAGATTTGGGTCCAACTAGCTCATTCGCTCAGTTTTGACAAGAACCTCTGAATTAAACCTATATAATTTAAATGGGTTTGATCAGAGGTTCTTGTCAAAACTGAGTGAATGAGCTAATTGGACCCAAGTCTATTAAAAATATATTGTTTTTGGATTTGCTTTTTTGCATCACAATCATTTAGAAGCGAGCAACTGTTCTCACGAGAACACACTACGGTATTTTGTGACATAATATGACATTTCGTGGCATCGCAATCAAATACAATAGTTTGTATTATTTTTAACGTTTGCCATTTTCGTATATGTAAGTCGTTATCTGGCATTGACTTCCGAACAGGATGTTTCTAAATGAGGAGACAAATGTGAGGTCACAAATTGCCATCATGTGGTTTCAGGTAGAATTTTTTTGATGGGAATCCAGCCCACTACAACTGCACTGCATATCACGAAAGTAACCTTTTCACATGTTCCATTGTGTATATAATAAATAATATATTTTGGATGTTAAACACGTTTGCCTGTGCTTTATTTTAATTGGTTTCATGGAACTGGTGAATAAACACCCTTTATAAATAAAAATTCCCAGTCGCCTTTGTTTTTGGGACAGTCCTCAATCCGCACGCATTCTCCATTATCATCACGGGCAAAACCTTTATTACAATAGCATCCATTTGGACATCTTTTATAGACAATAAGACACGGTTCATTTAAAGTGGCACATTCTGTTTGGCAATTTGCGCCACAATCTGTATAGAACTCATTCTTGGGACAACTACGGCTGGCAGCTAGAAAAAATTTTGTTTATTACATTTTATAAAATTTTCTTAAAAGTGACGTATTCTGTTCTAAGATTTAATTTAACAAAAAAAAAAAATAAATCACCTTCTCCCATGTTAATCACAGTGATGGCTACTGCCATAATAAGTAGCAATAAGCTGCAGTTAATAGAACGTGTTTTAAACATTTTTTTTTTTAATTAGTTATTAATTTTTATTCGTTTTTAATGAAACAAATAACACGCCCGATGATAAGAAATAGTCAATTATAGTTGTAGAATACTGACTGAGTAAAGTTTCGTGTATGGCACTCTATTTAAGTGATTTATTTTAGTAAAATTTGGTTAGTTCAAGCAAATTCTTTTTGGTTTAATTAAATAGCTTTTTTCTTAGTAACACCCTATTCACACTGGCCTGTATGTAGATATTTAATAGCAACATGTAACATCTAGTAGCATATAAATTAATATCTTTAACTTAATAGTCACCACATTAACTGTGATTACTATATGAATTCATTGACATAATGGGAAAAATAAAATGCCCATCAAAACCAATAAATATTTTTGATACCATTTTTTATGTATATGTACAAATTTTTGTGGGAAATAGTAAACGTGAACTGTGGTTTAGTGTTAAAACCGCTGGTAATGTACTTTAAGACTCTGTATTGCCGTGTAGCGGCTTTCGAAAACAGTTATTCTGCTCTGCTGTTTAAGTTGATTATTTAAAATGTTGTTGACTTTCCCTTGTACCTTGAACAATTTTAATTAAATGCCATAAATAATTCGATACAATTTGAAGTTGCCAGTTTAAAAAGAGACAACAATTTTTATTTTAGTGTTGATTTAAAGTCAATATTTGTCATGGTGTTAATTTTAACACATAAAGCTTTAAAATATTTATGTACTTTTCTACTTTCGCATAAAACTATTTAAACAATACAAGTGAACTTAATATTTTATTTACAAAAATAAATATATTTTGAATAACCCTGGAGATAAATTTTCAACTAATAACATTTTGGGGCAGTCATATTTCTAGTTATAAGTACACTGTAGCAAAAGTTATAGATGCGTACTAGTTAAAAACAAGTATCTAATTGTGCTATTGCCGGCTGTGCCGAATCTTATATACCCTTCACCGACGTACGTCTAGAGAATTTACATACATACATTCATTCCATCCCATTGTTAAATTATAGACCAAACTGAACATGTTTCACGAAAACAGCTGAGCTGTCAAAAAGTAAGTCGCTAAAAAAAACACCCACTATTTATGCGACAGAAGGATAACTAGTGACATCGTGGGTCTAGCAGTTCCAGGTTATTATTATTGTATGGTTTTTACAGTTTGTGAGCAATAGGAACTGGTTGGGAACTATGCTAAATAATTTGTATAGGATATATTTAATAAATTTCACAAAGGGAAATGGCATTAGCGAATATTTCCCAACGTTTAACTAGTAGCGCCTTGAACTCTTTCAGGTTGTGGAATTTACTTTTAAAAAATGTCCATACGATGGGCAACCAGACTATTATTTAAAAATATATTATCTTTGGATTTGCTTTTTGCATCACAATCATTCGTAAGCGAGCAACTGTTATCACGAGAATACACTACGGTATTTTGTGACATAAATATGACATTTCGTGGCATCGCAATCAAATACAATAGTTTGTATTATTTTTAACGTTTTGCCATTTTCGTATAATTCGTTGTTTGGCATTGACTTTCGAACTAGATGTTTCTAAATCCCGTCATGTGTTTTCGGCTCAATATGATATTTACTGTGAGGACCAGGTAGAATTTTTGGATAGGAATCCAACCCACTACTATTTCACTATATACCACAAATGTAACCAACCTAACTCTTTACATTTTCCATTGTTTATTAAATAAATAATTCATCCTGGATTTTAAACACGTTTGCCTGGGCTTTATTTCAATATTTTCCTTCCAGCTGGTGAAGAAACACCCTTTATAAAATAAAATTCCTAGTAGCCTCCCTTTTTAGGACAGTCCTCAATCCGCACGCATTCTCCATTATCATCACGGGCAAAACCTTTATTACAATAACAACCATCTGGACATCTTATATGGCGAATAAGACACGGTTCTTTTAAAGTGGCACATACAGTTTGGCAACTTGGGCCACAATCTGTATAGAACTCATTCTTGGGACAACTACGGCTGGCAGCTAGAAAACAAACAAAAATTTTTCTTTATTTACATTTCATAACATTTTCTTAAAAGTGACGTATTCTGTTTTAAGATTTAATTTAACAAAAAAAAATCACCTCCCATGTGAATCACAGTGATGGCTACTGCCATGATGAGTAGCAATAAGCTGCAGTTAATAGAACGTGTTTTAAACATTTTTTTTTTTAAATTAGTTATTAATTTTAACTCGTTTCTAATGAAACAAATAACACGCTCAATGATAAGAAATAGTCAATTATAGTTGTAGAATACTGATTGAGTAAAGTTTCGTGTATGGCACTCTATTTAAGTGATTTATTTTAGTAAAATTTTGTTAGTTCAAGCAAATTCTTTTTGGTTTAATTAAATAGCTTTTTTGTTAGTAATACCCTATACACACTGGCCTGTATGTTAATATTTAATAGCAACATGTAACATCTAGTAGCATATAAATAAATGTTTTTATCTTAGTGGTCACTTCATTAATTGTGAATACTATATGAATTCATTGACATAATGGGAAAAATAAAATACCCATCAAAACCCATAATTATTTTTGATACCATTTTTTATGTATATGTAAAAATTTTTGTAGGAAATAGTAAACGTGAACTGTGGTTTAGTGTTAAAACCGCTGCTAACGTACTTTAATGCCCTGTGTTGCCGTGTAGCGGCTTTCGAAAACAGCTATTCTGCTCTGCTGTTTAAGTTGATTATTTAAAATGTTGTTGACTTTCCCTTGTACCTTGAACAATTTTAATTAAATGCCATAAATAATTCGATACAATTTGAAGTTGCCACTTAATAAAGATAAAACAATTTTTATTTTAGTGTTGATTTAAAGTCAATATTTGTCATGGTGTTAATTTTAACACATAAAGCTTTAAAATTTTATATGTACTTTTCTACATTTGCATAAAACTATTTAAACAATACAAGTGAACTTAAGTTTTTATTATTTACAAAAATAAATATATTTTGAATAACCCTGGAGATAAATTTTCAACTAATAACATTTTGGGGCAGTCATATTTCTAGTTATAAGTACACTGTAGCAAAAGTTATAGATGCGTACTAGTTAAAAACTGGTATGTAATTGTGCTATTGCCGGCTTTGCCGAATTTTATATACCCTTCAACGACGTACGTCTAGAGTATTTACATACATACATTCATTCCATCCCATTGTTAAATTATAGACCAAACTGAACATGTTTCACGAAAACAGCTGAGCTGCCAAAAAGTAAGTTGCTAAAAAACAACCACTATTTATGCGACAGTACGATAATTAGTGACATCGTGGGTCTAGCAGTTCCAGGTTATTATTATTGTATGGTTTTTACAGTTTGTGAGCCATAGCAACTGGTTGCGAACTATGCTAAATAATTTGTACAGGATGTATTTAATAAATTTCACAAAGGGAAATGACATTAGCGAATATTTCCCAACGTTTAACTAGTAACGCCTTGAACTCTTTCAGGTTGTGGAATTTACTTTTAAAAAAATGCCCATACGATGTGCAACCAGAACGTTATATAAAAATATATTATCTTTGCATTTTCTTTTGCATCACAATCATTCATAAGCGAGCAACTGTTTTCACGAGAACACGGTATTTTGTGACATATGTAAATATGACATTTCGTGGCATCGCAAACAAATGCGCTAACATTCGCTATTTTCGTATAATTTGTTGTCTGGCATTGATTTCCAAACTGCGTATATGTAAATAACGACACAAATATGAGGTAACAAATTGTCGTCATGTGTTTTTGGCTTAATATGATATTTACTGTAAGGACCAGGTAGAGTTTTTGGATAGGAATCCAACCCACTACTACTGCACTACATACCATAAGAGTAGCCAACCTACCGCTTTACATATTCCATTGTGTATTAAATAAATAATTCATTCTGAATTCTAAACACGTTTGCCCGTACTTTATTTCAATTTCTTTCTACCAACTGAAGAAAAAAATATCCTTTATGGAAAAAGAAATTCTAGTACCCTCCCTTTTTAGGACAGTCCTGAATCCGTATACATCTTCCATTATCATCACGGGCAAAACCTTCATTACAGTAGCAGCCATCTGGACATCTTATATGGCGAATAAGACACGGTTCCTTTAAAGTGGCACATTCTGTTTGGCAATCTGCGCCACAATCTGTATAGAACTCATTCTTGGGACAACTACGGCTGGCAGCTAGAAAACAAACAAAAATATTTGTTTATTTACATTTCATAACATTTTCTTAAATGTGACGTATTCTGTTTTAAGATTTAATTTAACAACAACAAAAAAAAATAAATCACCTTCTCCCATGTGAATCACAGTGGTGGCTACTGCAATGATAAGTAGCAATAAGCTGCAGTTAATAGAACGTGTTGTAAACATTTTTTAATATTAATTATTAATTTTAATTCGTTTCTAATGAAACAAATAACACGCTCAATGATAAGGAACAGCCAATTATAGTTGCAAAATACAGACTGAGTAAAGCTTCGTGTGTGGTTCGCTATTTATGTGAATTTTTTAGAGAAATTTTGCTAGTTCAAGCACATTCTTTTCGTTTAATTAAATAGATTTTTCTTAGTAACACCCTATACACACTGGCGTGTATGTAAACATTTAGTGGCAACATGTAACATCTAGTAGCATATGAATTAATATTGTTATCTTTATAGTTACTACATTAATTGTGAATTCAATATGAATTCATTGACATTATGGAAAAAATAAAATGTCCATCAAAACTTTTTTGATACCTTATCTTTATGTATAATAATATTTGTAGGAAATAGTAAACGAGAACTGTGTTAACACCAAACCGCTGGTAACGTACCTTAAGACCCGGTGTTGCTGTGTAGCGGCTAGCGAAAACAGCTATTCTGCTCTGCTGTGTAAATTAGTTATTTAAAATGTTATTGACTTTCCCTTGTACCCTAAAGTATTTAACAACGAACAATTTTAATGAAATGCAATAAATAATTCGATACAATTCGATGTTGTCACTTAAAAAAAACTATTTTTATTTTAGTGTTGATTTAAAGTCAATATTTGTTGAGGTGTTAATTATTAAATTTTTATGGGCTTTTGTATATTTGAATATTTTATTTACAAAAAAAAAAAAAATAAGTAAATAAGTAATAATAACCCTGGAGTTAAATTTTGTAACTAAATACGCTTTAGGGCGTAGTGCTATAGTCAGATTTACCGATTGTATAGGGCCTAGCGAATTGAAACATTTGGGGAAATAAAATTGTCACCTAATTGATTTTTGTTGAAACCAATTCTCGTTAATGTGTAACTGTTTAAAATTTTTAAAACAAAAATCGTGTCGGCATGGCTATATAGCTTTTGCTTTTAACCTTAATGGCAGCTCCTTCCTCATTTGAAAAGGAATAAAGTAAATCTGACTATAGCACTACGCCCTAAAACGTATTTAGTTACAAAATTAAACTCCAGGGTTATTATTAGTATAAGTTAAAAATAATACACACTATCGTATTTGATTGGGATACCACGAAATGTCATATTTATGTCACAAAATACCGTAGTGTGTTCTCGTGAAAACAGTTGCTCGCGTATAAATGATTGTGTTGCAAAAGAAAATCCAAAGAAAACATATTTTTAGATAACGTTCTGGTTGCCCATCGTATGGACATTTTTTAATAGTAAATTCCACAACCTGAAAGAGTTCAAGGCGCTACTAGTTAAACGTTGGGAAATATTCGCTAATGACATTTCCCTTTGTGAATTTTATTAAATACATCCTATACAAATTATTTAGCATAGTTCGCAACCAGTTCCTATTGTTCACAAAGGACCGATGATGCGGCCAGCAAGTAACAATTTTAATGGATGTAAGTGTGAACGGCTTGAGAATTGTCTTCACTTTAAATATGACATATTGATTTGAGTGTAGCCATTTAACCACAATTGGAGCTTTATAACTACATACAATTTATTTATAAAATGGATTTGTTTTTCTTTAAGAAAATTTTCACAATTCGGAAGCGTTATTCTTTCTTTAAACGGCTTAACAGAAATACCCACTACATCAAATTAATAGCTAATTCGTTATATCGAAGTTTCACTGTATTTTTCAAGATATGTGTGTGTGTTTTTTTTTTTATCTTGGACCAGCACTCAGGGGATGATCGCTGCATATGCAGTGCAATGCGCCGGAACTAGAAAAGAGGGGACAGATAAAGAAAGATGAGAAGATAGAGAATTTTTGTGTAGCTATTTCAACCTTTTTACTTCGCCGCCTACATTTTTGCTACAGAGTTGACGAAGGAGTACATGATAGTGTCAGTCGCTGCCAATTATGTTCAGTGACCAGTGACTATGCCTTCATCATTGAAACAGGCTGGCAACAACTAACATAACCACGCACCAATGCTGATCAGAAGAATTCAGCACAATATTTTCATGACTCGGCGTGGGGTTGAACTCTAATCACCCTCCGCTTCATAGTCTCGTGTTCTACTACTTCAGATAACAGTTTTGAAAATTATGCGTAATACATCCTAAAAAAAATGTAGGGACGAGTGTCCTCAAGTCACCAATTTGATCTATTATTTTGGAGGCATTGTCAACAAGTCGTCTCCTCTTTTTATGCTTTTAGTGAGAAAAATGATTTCAAATTAGTTAGTATGCATTTATTTTTTTTAATACCACCAAAAATGCCTTTTAATTTTTTTTAATACTAAAAATGCCTTTTAGTCTTTTTTTTAATACTAAAAATGCCTTTTAGTCTTATTTTTAATATCAAAAATGCCTTTTAGTCTGTTTTTTAATACTAAAAATTCCTTTTAGTCTTTTAATTGTATGTTTTATACTAAAAATGCATTTTAGTCTTTAAATATATTTTATAAAACTTCAAAAGTTAAGAAACTGCATTTTCACTATCGACATCTATTTGTGAAAAGTATCAAAAATGTAATCTACTATTACCAAAATGTACTAGTTAATCACTAGTCTCCATGTCTATAATAAGTATCCATTGGCCATTGGTGGCTGTCGGTACTAATTTAGTACAGTTTCACTATTGGCATTTCCAGCAGGGATATTTTCTTAATGGTCACACTGTGGCTAATTATGTATAACAGTATTTCCATATGTAAGCTGCCTAAAGATAGGCAATAGTTTGCATAGCGTTAAAAAACGGTGTTTTCGTACAATTTCTGTTGTGGGAATTTTTTACTAATAGGTTATATTATCGAATTTAAACAACTACTATTTAATTCGCAACCAAAAGCATGAAAACCTAAATTTTTAACTGATCAAAATTGTAAATTTAGCAAATATTTAAATGCCACTAACCACTAGGATATTTAATGATTTTTAGTCCAAATTTCTTAAGCACTGCATTATCGTCTTTTCAAATTGCCGTATTATAAAGCTTCGTAACAAGAAGAGAGTTTCTTACAACAATTCCAGCAAAATCTCAGCTTTAACTCTTTTTAGCTGAAACTACAGCGAACAGTTTTCAACGGAAAGCGAGCGAGTAACAACATTTAAGCGGATAAAAGTGGATATTAGCTTGGCAGTAAATAAAATGCAGTGAAAAATCAACTAAAGGAAGAATAAGAAAAAAGTTATATGCTTATTAGAGAAAAATTTTCATTAAGGGAATATGATCAAGAAAATTTGAAAAGAAAAAAAATAAGTTTTTCCAAAAAATAAAATATGAAAGTAAAGAAAGAAATACCAGTTTTGCCAGAAAAAAATTGTGTGTAAAAAAATCAGTAAGAATAAAATCCACAAGATTAAAGAAATTTTAAGGAAAATTGTAATATCATTTAAATGAAAATCTGTGGCCGGAGAAAGAAATATTAATGGAAAAATTTTTGTATGTGTTAATATGACAAATACATCAGTGATCAATTTATAAAATGGAAATTTAAAAGAAATTTTCACTTTTGTGTGTGTGTGCGTGTGTGTTTGTGGAAAAGATAATGGTATGAAAATTACTTTGTTTAATTAATTTTATATAGTTTGTTGTATTATCTCTAAGGCTTTTTATACAAATAAAAAAAAATCCATACATATTCAATATTTAATTAAAAGAAAATTTTTGCACTGTGCATGCAACTAAATTGTGCAAAAGTGTGAGTGAGTTGGTACGTGCAAGAGCTGGTACATTTGTGTGTTTGTGTAGGTAAACCTCATTTTGATGGTTTTTTATTTAATTTTTTTCTTCGTCATATTGTTGCTGTATTTCGTGTTGTTGTTTTTGTTGTTTTCATTACATTCCTCAACATTAGCAGCAGCATAAAAGTTGTTTGACTTGTTTGCATGTTGTTTTTTTTTTGCTGGTGGCTATATTATTGGTGCTGTTGTTGTTGTTGTTCTTGTTCAATATTTTTGAGTGTTGGAAAAGAGAATTTAAGGCAAGAGAGATTGTTTGCCTAACCGGCTAGTGTTGTCAATAGACCTGCTTATAACTTTATTTCAACTTGGATCTGAAAAGGTATTCGGTATCAGGAGGAGCTATTGCTGCATTTGAATGGGCTTTTAGGAGTACAGATCTTTTAAAATAAATATAAACTCTGAATTAAGCGTACCAGTATTAATATGATATTAAAATGGCTACACTGTTGGCATATCTACAGAGATAAAAATGGATAAGGAAACCTAATGAACCTTGCAAAATTCCCGCAAAATCGTCAAAACGGCAACACTGTTGCAGTACTCATAGACATAAAGTGGGTATCGGTACCAAATATCCGAAAACCGTTAAAATGGCAATACTGTTGGCCTATTTACGGAGTTAGAAGTGGGGCAAATAGATTTAATAAGCCCCGCAGAATTATAAAAATCGTCAAAATGGCAACACTGTTGGAGTGCTCATGGAGATAAAGTGGCTATCGGTAGCAAGTATCCGAAAAAAGCTAAAGCGGCAATATTGTTGGCGTATTGACAGAGATAGAAAAGGGGGCAAAGAGAGTGGCAACACTGCCGACCTTTTGACGGAAATAGCAAAAAAATTAACAATGGAAATAGAAATAGATATCGGGAAAAATATTGAAAAATCGGCAAAATGGCAACACTTTTGGCGATTCCACAGAGACGGAAACGGGTATTAGGGGAAGAAAATTGAAAAACCGCCAAAATGTGAACTCTTTTGGCATATTCGTGGAGGTAGAAATCGATAACGAAGTAAAAAAATCTAAAAATCGTCAAAATGGCAACTCTCTGAACGTTTCCTTACAAAATGTCTGGAAATTGTCAAAATGGCAGCACTGCTGATGTATCCACGAAAATGGGTATCGGGAAAAATATTCAAAAATCGTCAAAATGGCAACACTCTTGGCGCATCTACAGAAACAGTTATCCGAAAAAAAAAATCTTCAAAATGTTAACTCTTTTGACATATTCACAGAGATAGAAATCGGTAACGGGGTCAAATATCGGGAAAATTGTCAAAATGGCAACTCTCTAGGCGTTTCCATAGAGATTTCAAATAAGTCTTGCAAAAATTCTGAAAATCGTCAAAATGGCAGCACTACTAACATATCCACGGAAATAGAAATGGGTATCGGGAAAAATATCCAAAAATCGTTAAAATGGCAGCACTTTTGGCGCATCCACAAAAACGGTTATTGGGAAAAAATTAAAAAAACATCTTCAAAATAGTAACTCTTTTGATGTATAGAAATCGGTAACGAGGTCAAATATCCGAAAGTCGTCAAGATGTTAATTCTCTGGGCGTTGCCACAGAGAGATCAAATAAGTCTTACACAATTTCTGAAAATCGCCTTCGTCGGCCCTGTAGCAAAAATTAGCCGGCGAAGTAAAAGGTTGAAATAGCTACAAAAAAAAAAAGAAAAAACGAACTGTCTATCTTCTCATCTTTCCTAATCTGTCTCCTCAATACTATCCCCTCGTTTTCAGTTCCGGCGCAATGCATTGCATATATAGGGGTCATCCCCTGAGTGCTAGTCCTACTCCTAAAAAAAAAAAAAAAAAAATATACCACGCAAAATTCATCAAAATCGTCAAAACGGCAACATTTTTTTTTTTTTTGCGTATTCATAAAGACAGAAATGGATAACGTGACCAGACTTTTTTAAAAGTGCGTGTTCATAAAATGTTAAAGAATAACAGGATCATCCTGGTAAAATATCAGAAAATCGTCAAAATGGCAACACCGTTCCCGTATTCATGGAAATATAAGCGGAATGGCTTGAGTGTATATTACACGGATTTGGCGGTTAACGATTAAACGAATAACGCCATTTGTAAAGGATCATCCTCAAGTATTTCATCAAAGTGCTTTTGCCAGGAACGCCAATTCTCAGCAGAGCGCCTGCTTCGGTGCCGTTCAAATTTGACATACCACTATACTCTTCTAGGCCAAAAACAATCTGATTAGGGGCTTAAAAACCTTCGGTCTGGTGACGCTGTAATTTATACAGGGGAAAAATTTTTGATGGCTAATATTGATCATTTAACAACCAAATAACCCGTCAAAATAGTTAACAGCAAGCATGAATGGGGAGGGAAAAAGTGGGGAGTTTCTCCCCCACTCGTACTCTAATAAAATTATTTGAATAAACTGCAATTGACAAAATTACACTGTTTTATTTTAAATAAAATTTTATGGCCAAGCTGCCACATGTGCTTTCTGGCCTCCACTTTATATCAGCGGACTGCTAATAAACTATTCCTTGTACCCTTGCCTTTATAAGGCCTACATTAAGGCTCGGTAATATCATGTAACAAGTAACCGGTACAAAATAGTATTTCAGTGGCATCATCCCCGTCTTAGCAACTTAAAGTTGTCAACACTGTTAAGTGACATGCTACACTCAAGTATTATGTTTTTACTTTATTCCTGTTTATAGTTGTATTCCTCTAACACCCCGACACTTGCAAACACACAGACACACACTCATGACGTTACTCACTCACGTATATGCACGAGTATACACAAGTCTTCAGTTCTTATAGTCATTGTGTGCCATGCTGTTAATCAAGAAAAATTTAAAAAAATATATATTTCTTGTTCTGTTTTTTTTTGTCTTTTAACTTTTTAATGTTTTTTTCTGTTGTTTTTTTTTTTTTTTGGTTTTTGTTTTTAATTTACCAAACATGTGCATTCACCTGTAATTATAAATGTTAGTTTTTGGCTATATATATTTTCTGGTGGCCGTTTTTATTCTTGTTATTTAGCCGAGAGTAAATTTTAAAAATAAATTTTAATTCAGTTTTAATTTTTTTTCTTTTATATTTTTTTTTATCGAAAAAATGAGCCAACAACAGCAGCAGCACTTGGCTAATGTTATACATGTTTTTTCAATTAAATGTTATTTGTTTGCTGTGTTTTTTTTTGTTTTTTTGCTTTTTTGTTGTTTTTATTGTTGCGTTTGTAATTTTTGATTGTTTTGCTGTGTTTAAGAAAACAAGTTTGTTGCTTAAGTCTTTTGTTTCTTACAGTTTTGTTAATAAATTGTATCGGGCTTTTCTTCATATCAAATAAATATGTCTTGTGTAGAAATAAACATTTAAAATGAACTTAAAAAAAAGAAAAAGAAAAATTGCGTGTATTTAAAAAAGCAAAGCAACGCAATTATTTTTAAACATAAAAAAAAAATTTTGTTAATGCTTTTTTAATAACATTTCCAAGGCAGTAAGACAATAATAATTTATTTATCTTAATGTGGAATATATTTTTACATTGTTTTTGTATTATTTTTCAAAATGATGTTAATATTGGGCGCTCTAACACTTGCTGGATTAAATGTATTTAAATTGTTTTTAAGAATATCTTTCTTAAGGCAATTTTTTTCTAAATGGTTATCAGCTATTTAATTAACGAACTCTTTCAATAATAAAAATATATTTCAATAAGTTCAATGCCTTGAAATATTTATAAAAATATAAACCTAGAAAATATATTTTAATTAAACAACTATAAACTATTGATTTGTATAGCAAATAAAATATAAAAATATTGGAATTTTGTTAAACAAAACAGTAGTAAACTGTTTCGATATTCCGCCCACAACTTAATAAACTAATTTTTTAAATAACGTATTAAAAGACGAAACACAAAAGAAAAAAAATGTAAAACAGAAAAAATCATATAAAGGCCAAGGCAAATTACAAAGAAGAAACAAACAAAAAATAAAAAATTATATCGTGTTCGTGAAGATTTGAATAAATCTTCAAACAAAATAAGCGGGCACTTGAGAAAGATTTAACTGGAAATAAATTAAAATTTCATATTGAAGCAATTAACACAATTAAGAAACCGAATAAAGCATATGGCTATAACCCAACAAACTTTAGTACTCCATGCCGCTCCGGAGCCGTAAAATATTGTTAAAAGCAAGAGATAAATTAACTTCTGTTGAATAGAGTGCTGATGAATATATTTTGGATAAAGTGGATGCTACGAATTTGCTAATAGCTTAACTTCTTTCTTGTAGGCACGATCTTATTATTGGGAAGAATCAATAATTACAAAATAATTGTATTTTATTCTAGTTGTACAAATAAAATAGGACTGGACTGTATGTACGATCCTAGAAGTAATTTAACAATGACTGAAAGAGGACTTCGACGAGGACAATACCGAATATATAAATTCATATATATTAATAAAAACAAAAAGAGATACACCGGGGTTTTCTGAATAATTGGTAAAGCTGCTTTAATAGCTTTAAAATATCTTTGGTCATCACTGTTGCAACTTAGTATCCTGCCCTAAATAGTGGGCTAGAACATACAATAACTAACTACTCGCCAAGTGTGTTATGGGGTTTAATGTTTCTTTATACCCTCCAAAAAAGTATATTTCCTTTGTCATGCCGGGTGTAACGTAGCAAAATATTCCTCTAAGAGCCCATAAACTATATATATTCTTGATCAGTAATGAAATCTAAAACGATGTATCCATGTCCGTCCGTTTGTCTGTGGAAATCCCTATACAGCCCAAAGTAAACAAGTAAAAACGTTATATTCGACCGGGTCGAATCTTAAATACCCTCCAAATGTTTAGTAAGTGAATTTAAAATGTTTAACTTGGTGGGACAGAGTTCCCTTATATAATATCGTACGTCAACGCCCACTAAAGGGGGCGGGGTTCAAAAATATACAATATCATGTTTTCCACAGACGAACGTATGGGCATTGCAAGACCGTCTTAGACTTCATCACAATTCTCTTTGGAGGGTATAAAAACTGTATTTTGGCGGGGTCGCTCTGGCAAGGGCTGTGGGGGAAATATTTCACCTTTGTCATAAAACTCTAAAAATAAATGCTTGGGATAATTGTAGATATGCAAAATTAATTTTATTTTTTTTTTGGTAGGATCATTTAGTGGTGAAGGGGGAGGAGGGGTAGGGCAGAGTAGTACCAGGTTTCGTCGCAGCTTCGTCATTAAAGCTTAAAAATGTTATTTTTAAGGAATGTAGGCTTAATTAAAACTATTTGTTAAATTTGTATGCTATTTTTGCCTATAATAACGCCCACTAAAGTGGGCGGGGTCAAAAAATATTTTTATTTTATTTAATGGCTCCAAGTTTAAGGCGTTGGATCGTATTTGACATAAAAATATATCATTTGCTTAACAAAATAACCAAAAAACTTTAAAAATTATGTTGTTTTTCCTGGGTTGGTTTGGTTCTTCTTAGGGGAACTTTTTTCCCTCTTGCCCGATTTAGCCCATCTTCGAACTTAACCTGCTTCAAAATATATTTATGCCAAATTTCAGGAGTCTAGCTCTTTTCGTTTGGACTGAATCGTGATTTCCACAGACGGACGGACGGACGGACGGACACGCTCAGTTCGTCTTAGATTTCATCACTGATCAAGAATATATATACTTTATGGGGTCTGAGATGGATATTTCGATGCGTTACAAAAGGAATGACAAAGTGAATATACCCTCCAAATTCTTTTTTGGAGGGTATAAAAAAAGCTAGACCCTTGAAATTTGGTATAGATACATTTTGAAGCATAGCACAGCTCTAGTTCGTAAATGGGCCGTATCGGGCCAAAGGGAAAAAAGTTCCCCTAAGAAGAACTAAACCAACCTCTAAAAAAACAAACATAATTTTTACAGTTTTTTTTATTTTTGTTAAGGAAATGATATATTATAAAAAAATTAGAAAAATCAATTTTTTTGGCCACGCCTCCTTTAGTGGGCATTGGCGTTAGATATTATATACGCTTTAAAAATTAAATTTTTAAGCTTTTATGATGAAGTTGGGATGTTCTATGATCTTCCCCCAGCCTACCCCTCCCCATTCCATATCAAAAAAAAAAAAAAAAAAATTCCTACACTTACATCCCAAAAATGTACTTGTTAAGTTTTTACGACAAAGGCGAGATGTCTCCCTCCACGGCCCATGCCGCAGTGACCCTGTCAAAATAGAGTTTTAAAATTGGGCAAAGAAATGTTTTAAAGGAATTTTGATCTAGCAGGTTAAACATTTTTAATATATTTACTAACCCCCTTATTCATAAAAATTATGAGAGTCTAATAACAGCGTAATAAACCAAAATTTCATATGAAATTTGCTCTATTACACTCTTATAAGCCTCTCATAATATTTATGAATAAGGGGATAAATATTTAGGGAATAGTCGAACCGTTCGAATATAACGTTCTTACTTGTTATACCTAGAACCTTATTCGGAGCGTGGCCCCTATTTCTACTAGAACTATAGAAAGAAGTGGAAAAAGGAGAAATTATTTTTGCAATACATTTTTATGTAGGCCATGAAGGCTTCCATTGTATTGATATTAAAATAAGTTAATAAATAAATACACAGAGAAATTTTATTTTTCCTAAATTTATGTTTATTTCATTTTATTGAAAATGAAAAAATTTTGAATAAAAATCCCTGAATCTAAATCAACAATAAAATAAAGAACGCTTGGATTTTCAAAAAAAAAATTGCTACACAAAATTGTCCATCTTCTCATCCTTCCTCCCCTTTCCACATCCGTCGTAATGCAGTGCATATATAGGGCTCGTCCCCCGGGTGTCCTACTAAAGAAATTTTTATTTAAAAACATTTTAAAAAAATATATTAGAATTTTTTGGAATGAAAGGAAGTAAATTAGCAATCTCTTCACAATCAAAATAAATGGATTAACTGGGGATAAATTGCCGTATTCGATATCGATCAAAATTTCAATACATTTTAATTGGAGATTTCGATCGATATCGAATGCCCCCGAAATCAAAATAATTCGAAAAAAAAATTTTTCTCATATCCTATTTCAAATATTATGGGATTGAGTTATTTGGGGAATAAACTTGCATTCCACATGCCCAAGAAGTCGTTATAGTGAATATTTTGGTATTATAAACTCTATTGTGAATTAATTGACATTAATAGTTCCTACTGTGAATTATTTATTATCTGTTTAAGATTTATAAATATTTTGTACTAGAAGAAAAATGCAGATGTTGTGCAAAAAAAAAAGAACAGGAATTAAATTATTGCGTAAAAATAAAATAATACAGATTTTATAAAATACATTTTAAAGAATCAAAGGAAATAAATCAGCAATCTATTCACAATCAAAAAATAAATGGATTAACTGGGGGAAGCAAATTTGGATCGATATCGAATGCCATAATTTGCCTCCTGAAATCAAAATAATTCGAAAAAAAATTTTTTCCCGTATCCTATTACAAATATTATGGGATTGAGTTATTTGGGGAATAAACTTGCATTCCACATGCCCAAGAAGCCGTTATAGTGAATATTTTGTTATCATAAACTCTATTGTGAATTAATTGACATTAATAGCTCCTACTGTGAATTATTTATTACTTTTTTAAAATTTATAAATATTTTGTGCCAAAAGAAATATGCAGATATTGTACAAAAAAAAAAGGAATTAAATTATTGTGTAAAAATAAAATAACACAGATTTTAAAAAATAAAACACATTTTAAAGAGATGAATAGCGTTTCGAGGGAGTGTTTACAGAAGTTCTCCATCACTATTTGAAAGAATTTGGTGTTCTCAGGCAATGGATTTGTTTCTTTTTTAACAATTGCTTTCTTCAAATAAATTGAAAAAGGAATTCAATAGAATTTTTCTTTCTCATGATCGCTAATTATGAATTTTAGCTCGTGAAGTATTGCGCAGGAGTAAATATTGGTGATGCCATACTTTCTACAATTTGTTGCCACAAATTCGCTTATGGGAAATATTCACAGTAGAAAATCCGGTACTTTAGGAATTTTTTTTTTTTGTTGTATGGGAATGGTTCTTCGCTATAGGGGTGATTAATTAATATCAATTATTGCGAAGTTTTATTTTGTTATTGTGAATGGGTGAGCGCCAGCGTGCGATGTTTTTTTGATATAAATTTTTGTTTTGTTTTTTTTTTCCTAAAATGGAAGAGCTTGACAGCACACGAAACAGTGGACCAATTGAGAGGCGAATCCGATAAACAGTTCAATTGGCCGCCTAGATCATCCAACTTAATCCCTTTAGCTTATTTTTTTTTTGTGGGATTAAGTTTAGACTCATGACCATAGGGGCACAAACCCGCAGCCATTGATATACTGGAAGCCAGTACTGAAGAATTTATTAGTGAGATACCGGCCGGCCAATAATTTCATAAAATTTATAAAACTTTTTAACAATTTATTATTATTTATTATATTAAGAATTTGAACTTCGAGTGACCTCAAGACAACTCTCTTTAACTCATTCCAAATTTTATTTAATAAAGAACTTGTGATGAAACATATAAATAAAAAAGCTATTAATTCTCTGTTTAAGTGGGGAATTTTTATTTAAAGTTGTAAAAAAGCTTTTAATTTTTAGATATTAAAATTTCATTAAACTTGGAAATTTCCATATCTTTAAACGGACCATGGCCCCCAATTAATCTAGTGCATTAAATATGTTTATAATCATATACTGAAATCTTTTTTTCTTTTTTTTCTAATAAAACACGCACACAAGCACCTTAACTAATTAACATAAAAGCAACATATGTTGCTTTTCTTTTAAAATGTTTTGAAAACAACAACAAAAATGCAGCCAACTGACAACCATCCCAAAGAAACCCTAGTAAATTAAGCATCTTTGTTGTCTTTTTTTTTGTCCCTCAAACCTTTCAATATTTCTTAAATGAGAACGTTTGTCTGTCAATCAGTAATTGCATATTGATTGGTTTTGTTTCGGTTTTCCAATCAAGTTCATTTGCATAATTCTTTTAAAATACAGATTTTATACAGTTTGTACATGGTGACAAATGAATTTTGTAATATTGATCGTATTGTTAATGACGGTAATGATGATTCATGCCGTGAGTCGTTATTACGACTTGGAGAATAAATTAATGGTTTGTCGTTACGTTAGCAGCCAACATTTGCTAGAAAAATAATGTTAATGGCCGTTACATAAACAGTAATAGAGGAAATTTTTGAGCTGTTTATTTTTTTTCTAATAAAAATTCTTTATTAGAAAAACTTTATACGAGGGCAGGCAAAGAAGTTTTTGTACCTTTGATAAATAAACTTATGTTTCTTTGAATAATAAATTTAGAGGGTATCCCAAAAACATATGCATTGAAAATTTAAGTCCGCAGGAGTTAAAGTTTCATTTGTCATATCCAAATATTTTGTAGAGAACTGCTTAGGACTTTAAAAATCAAAGGAAATTTTGTTTGTGAAACTTTTTAATGAACTTATAAGACAAAATTTTTAATTTCCCAGCTATTGGCTAAGGTATTTAACACATTGAGCACCAAAGCCCAAGGTCATGGGATCGTATTCAATCAAGTCATGAGTATGGCATCAAATTCTTCTTAAACATCTCTATATTTTATTCGCATTATAGCGTATGTGCACATATACTTTTTTGTGGTACATTTTAAGTGTTTTATTGTACACTAATATTTCCCAAATATGTATTATTTGAAAGGTATTTTTATGTAGATATGCACAGCATATATATGTATATATATATATATATATATATATATATATATATATATATATATATATATATATCCTTACTTCATTGGTATTGCAGTGAATACGCAAATATTTTTTTGTGGTACATTTTAAATATTTTAGGGTACACAAATATTTCCAAAACATGTATTTTTTTAAAGGTATTTTTATGTAGATATGCACAATATATATCTCTAGTTCGTTGGCATTATAGCGAATGTGCACACATATATTTTTGTGGTACATTTTAAGTATTTTAGATTACACAAATATATCCCAAACATATATTATTTGAAAGGTATTTTTAAGCAGATATGCACAATATAAATTTCTTTACTTCGTTGGTTTTATAGCGAATATGCACATATTATTTATTTATTTGTTTTTTTTTTTGTGGTACACTTTAAACATTTTATTGTACACAAATATTTCCAAAATATATATTATTTGAAAGGTTTTCATGTGTAGATATGCACAATATAAAAACTTTTAACTTTCCGATAAAAAAAACTTAAAAAAAAAATTTAAAAAAAAACAGAAAAATCTAGTTTTCCCCACATCTAAAAAAAAAATTTTTCACATGTATTTTATTTTAAAAAAATTTTAAGCCGTTTCATTTCCATTGTTTACACAAACTAATCAGCTCTTGTAAAACCACGTCTATCGCCACTAACCGAATCAAAATCAGTTGATGCATTCGTGAGATATCGTGAACGAAAAAAGTGATTTAAAAAAAACTGCGAAATTATATACCTGATCTGATCTCGATTTTTTTTTACAAAACGGAAAAACTAAATCAATCACCGCCTAGTCACGTGAAAATCGGTTAATGCTAGAGTTAATGTCGACGTCGTCGACGGCGTCATATGTCAAAAAAAAAGTTGAATCGTATGAAATTGTATGAGAGCAGTTAATCTCAACGCGTTGCAACGCCGTAAAAAATCAATCTATTTCAACTTTTTCGGCGTTGAAACGGCGTCGACATTAACTCTAGCATAATGCATTAAAAATATATAGCAATTTGTATTTTATGAAACTCTTATTCGAGTTTTGTGGTACATTTTAAAATACTTTATCGTGCATAAATATTTTCAAGAGATATAGAATTTGGAAGGTATTTTTGTGCACTTATGCACTATGTAAATATTTTTTTTTTTTAATTTTTAGCATAAAAGTTTTTTGCTTTGTACTTACAAACACGTGTGCATAACCTTTGCAATAGTAATTGTAGAATTTTTTAAGGTCTGGTATTTAGAACGAAATCTTTTAATTATTCGTTTAAAATGTGTTATTGTGCATTGAATAAATGCCAGTTTTTTAATTTTCTTAAATTTCTGTAGCCTTGTGTAACAAAACATTTCTTTGTCTTGTTATATTGAGTGCGAAAATAATCAATAATTGCACAATTTTAACCGTAAAATTAAAGAATTGCTCCATGAATTTCGGGTACAGAGGCGTGAAAAGAAAAAAGAATTGATTTTAATGAAAATATTATATAAAAAAGTGTTTTCCAGAACTTTAAATATTTTCGTGGCGATGTAAATGCCCGTATAAAATATTTTAATTTATGTAAATCTTAAGCACGAAAAAAAAATTTAAACGAACTGCTTAATAGTTCATAAAAAATTTCCAGAAATAACAAACTGATATTAAAAACTAATTCCCTCTCTCTCTCTTCCTCTCTCGCTCTCTATGTCTATCTCTCCAGCTGTCATTTAAAACATTTAAATTCTTGTAAAATATCTAAACTTAACTTGTGGATATTTATTTTAAAGAAGCGGGTTTTTATTCTTTATATTTTCCATTTACGTTACAGAAAATTAATTCAGTAGACAATGGCTTTTATGGGAAACAAGATTAAATAAAACAGTATGTAAAAGATTTAGTCTGATTTGTTTTTATTTTAGTTTTCATTAAAAACTAAAAAATCGAATGGAAAAAAAATACTATACACTTTTATGGTTAATTAAAGTATTAAAAATAAGCATTTTATTGAATATGCAAATTGATTTGGCGCACAGAAAAATATCCACATAAGAAGAGATGAAAATGGCAAAGAGAGAAAAAACAACCTAGAAATTGTCATGGGAATAAAAAAATATTTTAGAATGGACTAAACTTAAGATTTGATTATTATTTAATGAACCACCAACTGTTTTTGAATTTTTTAGCAATAAATATAAGCGTGTGTATATGAGTTTATAGTTTAGAAATTAATTATTAACTTTTTTTTATTATACATTTTTTATCCAATTATTTCATTATACTAAAGCGGGGATTTTTGCCTTGTCTTTCCATTACCACATTTTAGGTTGATTTCAGCTGTGGCTTGTATAACGAACATATATTTTTAAAACCTTTTTAAACTTTAGTTTTTGTTGTATATATAAATAAATTTGTTTTGGGGCTGAACACACCCCGGTTAACTTTAGTAATACTAAAAATTAGTTAAATCGCTTCTATAAATTTTCCTAAAGTAAGGATGCATGGAAAATTTGATAAATTTTTATCAAAAGCACAGAATCCCTTGTGACGCACGCTACTCAACGCATGTGACATTGTTTGTAATTCTTTAGTAAAATCATCTATTGATTCCTTTGCATGATTAAGGATCATCCTTTTATCAACAAATCTATTTGTGACGCACGCTACGCAAGGCATTTTAAAATTTCTATAGCTCTTTACTAAAACCACCTATTGATTTTATACATTTACCCAAAAAAGAGTTTGTGACGCACGCTACCAATTCTTAAATCAAACCATCCATATCCCATAAGTTTGTCAACAAATCAGTTTGTGACGAACGCTACGTAACGCATTTCATATATATTTCAGTTCTTTAGTAAAATGAGCTATCAATGTCTCGTATGTCTAAGAACCATACGTTTGTCAATAAAGCAGTTTGTGACGCACACGTAACGTAACGCATTTTACACTATAGCCAGTTCTTTAGTAAAACCACCTATTGATTTCATACGTTTATGCAAAAAAGATTTTGTGACGCACGCTACGTGCCTCATGTTATATTTTCTCCAATTCTTTAATCAAACCATCCATATATGTACCTTCGTATTGCTAAGGACCATAAGTTTAGCAACAGATCAGTTTGTGACGCACGCTACGTGACACATGTCATATATTCTGTTATTCTTTAATAAAATCAATAATTGGTCGCTTGCTACGACTAACGACCATAAGGTTAGCAACAAGCCCGTTTGTGACGCACGCTACTTAATGCACATTATATTTTGTCTTGTTCTTTAATCAAACCACATATTGATTTCTTAGGATAACTACGGACCATACATATAGCGATAAATTAATTTGTGACGCACGCTACATAACGCACGTTATAATTTCTTCAATTCTCTAATCAAATCAGCTATTGTTACCCTAATTTTTTAATGAAACCAGCATTTAATTCCTTCGTATTTCTAACGACCATAAAATTGGCAACAAATCATTTTGTAATGCACGCTACGTAACGCACGTTATATATTAAATTTTTTTTTTAAAATCAATTATTAGTCCCTTCGTATGACTAAGAATCATACGCTTAGCAACAAAGAAATTTGTAACACTCGCTACGTAACGCACGTTACATATTTTTCCCGATCCTTAATTAAATTTTAACGCACGTTATAATTTCTGCAATTCTTTAATCAAATCAGCTATTGTTACTTTCATACGACTAAGAACCATACGTTTATCAACAAAGCCATTTGTGACGCACGCTCCATAATGTTCGTTATATGCTCTTTAATTCTTTAATGAAACCAGCATTTAATTCCTTCGTATGTCTAACGACCATAAAATTGGCAACAAATCATTTTGTGATGCACGCTACGTAACGCACGTTATATATATGTAAAATTTTTTTTTTATTAAATCAATTATTAGTCCCTTCGTATGACTAAGAATCATACGTTAATCAACATAGAAATTTGTGGCACATGCTACGTAACGCACGTTATATATTTTTCTCCTATCTTTAATTAAATCAGATAATTAAGCATTTAATTAAAGATCGTAAGGATTTGATGTTTTAGAAGATCGGCAGCAGCAAAATGAAACTAAAAGCTGAGTAGCAAAATTTTTCACTTAGTATTTTCATGCATTACAATGCCAGAAAATTTTCTACATTTACTCGCAGTTTTATTTATAAAGAAAACAATAAAAAAAACCTTTTTAAAGAAATTAAACTGAAAAATAATTTAGCTGCAAACAAACGAACAACTACAATTGTACATGAGAAGTGAAGTGAATAAGCAAAAAAAAATTCTATTAATTTTTTTTAATACATATATGTGTTTGTTGTTGTGTTCTCAAAACATTGTCTAAATATTTTCGTCATTATCTTTATCATGATTTAATCGTTGACTATTCGGTTGCATTTAAAAACAACTATGAAGGTGTCATTGTTGCGGCGCCAAACCGTAAATGATGTCTTCAAATTACTACAAGAATGTGTTGACTGTTTTTTTTTTTCATTTTGTAGATTTTAAAATTTCTTCTCAAAGGGCTAGTCAGCTTTAAAGGCACAAAGCATGACGAAGTACCTAGAGAATTTACGGTAAAAATGAAATGTAACGTTTGAAAAGCACAAGATTCTCATGAAGAACAGCTCAAACAAAAAATATTTTTAAGCTGTAATTAATAAAATGTTAAAAATTAAGTTGGAAAAAATTTTTTTTATAAATAAAAACTGTTATCATATTCAATTGAGCCACCTAATAAGTGGTGACAAACTAAAAAAAAAATTCACACGAGTACTGATAATGAAAGTGCAGCGGCTTTCGAAAACAACTGTTCTGCTCTGCAGTGTTGGATAATTAAAAAACTGTTATTGGCTTTCCTTTGTGCCTTGACATATTTGTTATGTCTTTCTGAATCCAAAAAAAGTTTTCGAACAATTACCTTATCAATGTTATTGAAATTTAATATAGCGATAAAAAAGTCCCATGAAAAATACTTACAAAAACATTAAAAAAGAAAAGCAAGTAAATATTTGATAATTAAAATATTTATTTGATGCAACAGAGGACATGAATTAAAATAAATTATTTTTACAAAGCAAGAAAAAGATTAAACGGCAATACAATTCAGTTATTAACATCAAATTTAGCTAAACAACAATTATGTGATTAAAAATAACAAAAAAGGGTTTTACATGAGCCTGCCAGACTGTTTTAGAACACTTGATATCATGTAAAAGAGAGAAGAGTGGCAAGACAGTTTATTAGTATGCCAAGAACATTCTGGTAAAACAGTTCATTGATACGTGATAGTACAGTGTTTGCTTTGAAAATACCGTAATGTGAATAAATTGTATAGTTTTTGCAATTAAAAGATGTTTTCTTTAAATGTAAAAGCAAAACAGTTTTAATTCTAGAATAAAAATATATCAACGACATCCCTCTCTCTCTCACACTCTTTGCAACTTGCTTCCTGTCAATTCATGATTACAATCCAAACATTTCTTTTATATTTTTCCCACTTCATATCATTTAAATGTCACATCATCATGTCTTGATTTGATGTAAATTAACAACAACATCTATGGGCATTGTTTCTAATGTAATTATTATTATTATTTACTTTTTTAATTCAATTTACTTATCACATTATTCAAATCACCCATGAGCACACAGATGAAACAAACTGCATGTGAATATGAAGCACAGAATTGCAAACTCGTCTGTGCAAGAAATAAAATTTAAAAAATATATATGAATATATATTTTCTATAACTGTAGAAAAATACCCCAAAGTTAATCATGTAAAATTTTTTTCTGCAAACAACATGTTGCTGCATATTTTTCTTCTTTATTTATTTATTTGATTTTTGTTTTGTTTTGATGTATTCAATTGTGTGTGAGAGAGAGAGATAGAGAGAGGGGAGCCAGACATTAAAGGAAATAGCAACAATGTTGCCCGCAAGCTGGATGATTAGAGTATAAACCATCTTAAACCATGTTTAAAGCATGTTAATATATTTGCTACAACAAAATACACACACTACACTGAGAGAAATTATTTTATTTAAACTAGTAAGTTGAAAATTATTTAATAGGCTCCAAGTTCAAATCCACAATCTGCAAATTATTTTTTATAACGTTCTGCTATTTTAATGATTATAAAAAATATTAAAAATATTCCATTCTTAATAAATATTAGAATTTAACCCAATTCATAAAAAATATTTGGCAGATAGCAGATTCGAATTGACAGCCTGTTAAATAATTTTCAACTTTGAAATATTATATGTACATCAATGTAAATTTTATTTGTCGAACCTCTTAATTATATTATTGTTGAGATAAGAATTCCTTTATTGGACTCAAGTTCAATTTTATTAAGAGTGGAACGTTTTTATTAAGAGTGGAATATTAGGATATTTTAAATCATCAAACTAGCAGAGGTGTAGCGCCCTCGAAATTAGTACTGATTTTTGTTCAGTTTTTTACTTAATTTTTCCGTAAACTTAATTTTCATTTTTTTTATGGCCAATAAATCAGTGGATATTTAAACGTTGTTTATATTTAAATTCTATTTAAACACAAAATTTCGTTTTTCACTGCAAAATTAAATAAGTTTTATGTTGTTTTCTTTTCTAAAAAAAAATGTTACATTTTTTGCACTTTTCAATGGAAAATGGTAACATTATGGCATTTGAAAATAGTGAATTTATTGGAAATTAATCTACCATCTCTTATAAAGATGTGTTTTATTCTAAAATTGCTCATAATTGTGGTTTTTTAGAATAAAAAGTGGCAAAATGTTACATATTTTACAGAAAAGAAATCGGCATTAAATATCCCACATTGTACATTTAAATTCAATTTAAGTTTTTAGCTCTACCATGTTTTTCATAGTTTGTTTACATTCCACAACCTGAAAATTGGGTAAAGCAGCTCTTCATTGACACAAAACGTCGATAAGAACGTAGATTTATTGTATCATTGTCAGTATTTTTCTTACCATTTAATTGTGCTGCCATACTTTTGTCACAATTAAATACTAAATGTAATTTTAAACTAAAAAACTGAAAGCGTATTTAAATACAATTTAAATTTTTATGAAAATTAACTCAAACTACATTTAAATATTCACTGATTTATTGGGTCTAAAATTATATTTCGTATTTAATTGTAACAAAAGTATGGCAGCACTATTAAATGGTAAGAAAATTACAAATTTTTGAATAATTCACCATAGGGATTTCACTGTTAGCTTATGGTCAATTTAACTGTAATTTTTCTTCGAGTGTATTTTTTTTTTTGTTTGCTAAATATGTATTCATGTATATTTAAGACAACAACTTGCCACATTAAAATATTTTTCTTGACACATTTGCGTACCCATATACGACTCGCATGTTCAAGAAAATTTAGTTTCCATGTCATTCTTTGGTTTTAAAATTTAAATTCAGCTACAAATGAAAGCAAACAACTCGGGCAAATGGTTTTTAAGAACAGCCAAAAGAACCAGAAAGCAAATATTCTATTATAGAAAAAAATGGATTAAATTATTAGTCCGTCTTTAGTTCAAATCCACGAATGTAGCAATTAGTTTTTATTTTTAAAATTTGAATTTTTTATTTAGAATATATTTTTAATGATCATATTAGAACAAAAGGATGAGTATTGGTCTTATAATTTATTTTTGCAATTTTGAAGGTGATGCCACACAGAAAAAAATTTGGTTCGATAATTGTTAAGGGTTGTTATCAAGGCTTTTTTTTAATATCGGTAACAATGCAAGCTTAATGCATTATTAAATTATGAACAAGTGATACAAAATTTTAATGCCTTAATTAATCAAGCACGATGTGGAATAAACTCGTGAAGAAATTTTACAAAACTACTATAAAATTATAAATTAAAATGGCTGCGTTATTAAAATAATAACAATCGGCAATAAAATAAAGAGGTTACGGTATCAAAATAAATGAAAATATTTTTTATATTAAAATATAAAAAATTACATCGTTGTGTTCTCAAATGAAAAACGATATGGCAACAATAAAACAACACTGTGCTATCAAACATGAGAATGATTGGTAATAGTGTTCAAAGATGTACAGTTTTAACAGATTTTAGACGTTCTTTAAAGGTTTTTTTTTTCAATAAAATAAATTTTAATGCAAATTGTGCAGATTTAGCAGAATTTATATAATATTAACAGGCTGTCCCACTGTAACGTTTTCTCGGCTAATTACATGGAAAACAAAAACGAAACTCAAGTAAGCGTTGTCCGTCTGTCGGTAGATGAAAACGGTTTGCCGAAGCCCCCAGAAAATTTAGAGACTTTTGTCTTGAATTAAAAGTAGTCCGAAATAGATTGCTATGAAAAATCAGCAAAATGCAAAATTCGGTTCCAGGGCTGGAAGTTTAAAATGTATTTATTTGTTTGCACATTAAAATAACTAAATAAAACTAATTTTTGATTTTTTATCTATTAAATTTATGTTGCACTTCAGGAAGAATTAAATTGGCATTAAAAAAAAGCAAACAAAACTAAAAAAACAATGCCAGGGTTGGAAAATTCAAACCCTTTTTGGTACATAAAAGTGACCAACTTAAATAAATTTGTTCCTTTTAAAATATAAATTTAACATATTTGATGTTTTTGAATGCAATTCACTGGTATTAGAAATCAGGCCAGCCAAAAAGACAGCTCCAGAGCTGGAAATTAATTTTTTTTTGCACATTAAAGTAATTAAATAAAAATCATTTTTATTCTTTGTGTATTAAATTTGTTTTATACTTCAGGAAGAATTAAATTGGAATGAAAAATGAAACGAAATCAAAAATACAATGACAGGGTTGGAAAATTCAAACTCTTTTTGGTACATAAAAGTGACCAACTTAAATAAATTTTTTATATTTCTTTATCTATTAAACATATTTGATATTTTTAAAAGAAATTCACTCATATTAGAAATCAGAAAACCCAAAAAGACATGTCCAGAGCTGGAAATTTTATATTATTTATTTTTTTATATTAAAGTAATTAAATAAAAAAAAGTTTATTTTGTTTGTTAATGCAAAATAATACACTTACGAAAAATTAAATTGTTATGAAAAATCAAACCAAAATCAAAAAGACAATGCCAGGGTTGGAAAATTCAAACTCTTTTTGGTACATAAAAGTGAGCAATTAAAATAAATTTGTTCTGTTTTAATATATAAATTAAACATATATAATGTTTTTGAATGCAATTCACTGGTATTAGAAATCATAAAAGCCAAAAAGGCAGCTCCAGAGCTGGAAATTTAATTTTTTTACATACATATAATTATAATAAAATAATTTAATAAAATTAATTTTTATTTTTTGTTCATTAAATAACATACATTTAAGGATAATTAAATTGTTATTAGAAATCTAATTAAATCAGAAAAACATTTCCAGGGTTGGACAATTAAAACCTTTTTTTAGCATATAAAAATAAGCAACAAAAATAAATTTTTTTATTTTTCTTTATCTATTAAAAATATTGGATGTTTTTAAAAGAAATTCACGGGTATTAGAAATCAAATCAGGCAAAAAGGCAGCGCCAGGGCTGGAATTTTTCTATATATTTTTTTTTAATATTCAAGTAGCTAAATAAAACTAATTTTTTTCTTTGCTATTTAAACATATTTCATATCATAAAAACGAAAGAAATTAGTATTGAAAATGATAAAGATGTTTGCTTTGCTTAAATCACATTTGAATATTAAAAAAAACTGTTAAAGCTTTTCATAAATATGTGACTATTTTGTTGATATTATTCATATATTTACATCCTGTTTTAATTTTTTTTCCATAGAATATTTTATGAGTGTCAAAAATGCTGTTCTAGATCATATATATTCTTGCTTTTGCTGATAAAGCATCTGATACGTTTATCTAGGTGTACTATTTTTATATATTATCTCTTAAGATATATTTTGTTGACACTTGAATATAAATGCAAGAGCGAGAAAAGTACACGTCTATAGGAATCTCATGAGTTTAAATAAATAAACATGGTAATAAATCTAATAAATCAAATTATAAATGTTTTACTTCATAATACTTTGTGTGTTAAAAACAAAAGTGTCGTATAAAGTTAAGATAACAGTAGTTTCGTACAATATGGGTTACTTCATAAATTAAAAAAAAAAATAATTAATTAATTAATGGAGAATAAACTAGTAAAACTGCTGTATTCGACCGTATTGAATTTTATATACCCTTTACCATCATAAGTTTGCAGTATAGTATATTCATTCCAACCCTGTAAATTTGTTCTTGAACTTTCTGATTCTCCATACTAATTTATTTCTTTCGTTCAATATAAAATACGTTTAATTTCCAAAGACACAAAAATTAATTTTATTTAATTATTTTAATATTCAAATAAAAGTTTAAATTTCCCAGCCCTGGAGCTTTTTTGGATTTTCTAATTTCTTATACTTTTCAATTTCTTTCAAAAACATCGGATATATTTAATATATAAAGAAAAACCAAAAATTTTTTTCAGTTGGCCGGTTTTATGTACCAAAAAAAATTCAATTTCCCAACCCGGGAATGGCATTTTTGATTTTGTTTGATTTTTAATACCAATTTAATTCTTCCTGAAGTATAAAACATTTTCAATTACCAAAGAAGCAAAATTAGTTTTATTTAGTTATTTTAATATCCAAAGAAAAGTTTAAATTTTCCAGCCCTGGAGCTTTTTTGGCTTTTCTGATTTCTTATACTCTTCAATTTCTTTCAAAAATATCGAATATGTTTAATATATAAAGAAAAAGCAAAAAAAATTTTTCTGTTGCCCGGTTTTATGTACCCAAAAAAAATTCAATTGTCCAACCCTGGAATCGCATTTTCGATTTTGTTTGATTTTTAATACCCAATTTAATTTTTCCTGAAGTATAAAATATGTTTAATTACCAAAGAAGCAAAAATAGTTTTATTTAGTTATTTTCATATCCAAAGAAAAGTTTAAATTTTCCAGCCCTGGAGCTTTTTGGCTTTTCGGATTTCTTATGCTCTTCAATTTCTTTCAAAAACATCAAATATGTTCAATACTAAAAATTTTTTGCAGTTTTATGTGCCAAAAAAAAATTCAGTTGTCCAACCCTGGAAGCGCATTTTTATTTTGTTTGATTTTTAATACCAATTTAACTCTTCCTGAAGTATAAAACATTTTCAATTACCAAAAAAAAAATCAATTAAATTAAATTAGCATTATTTAGTTATTTTAAAATCCAAAGAAAAGTGTAAATTGTCCAGCCCTGGGGCTGCCTTTTTGACTTCTCTGAATTCTAATACTCATGAATTTCTTTTAAAAACATTAAATATGTTTGATATATAAAGAAAAAAGTAAAATTTGTTTCAATTGCCCGGTTTTATGTACCCAAAAAAAATTTTCAATTGTCCATCCCTGGAATCGCGTTTTTGATTTTGTTTGATTATTAATACCAAATTTAATTCTTCCTGAAGTATAAAATGTGTTTAATTACCAAAGAAGCAAAACTAGTTTTATTTAGTTATTTTAATATCCAAAGAAAAGTTTAAATTTTCCAGCCCTGGATCTTTTTTGCCTTTTCTGATTTCTTATACTCTTCAATTTCTTTCAAAAATATCGAATATGTTTAATATATAAAGAAAAAGCAAAAAAAATTTTTCTGTTGCCCGGTTTTATGTACCCAAAAAAATTCAATTATCCAACCCTGGAATCGCATTTTCGATTTTGTTTGATTTTTAATACCCAATTTAATTCTTCCTGATGTATAAAATGTGTTTAATTACCAAAGAAGCAAAACTAGTTTTATTTAGTTATTTTCATATCCAAAGAAAAGTTTAAATTTTCCAGCCCTGGAGCTTTTTGGCGTTTCGGATTTCTTATGCTCTTCAATTTCTTTCAAAAACATCAAATATGTTCAATACCAAACATTTTTTGCAGTTTTATGTGCCAAAAAAATTTCAGTTGTCCAACCCTGGAAGCGCGTTTTTTTATTTTGTTTGATTTTTAATACCAATTTAACTCTTCCTGAAGTATAAAATATTTTCAATTACCAAAAAAAAAATTCAATTAAATTAAATTAGCATTATTTAGTTATTTTAATATCCAAAGAAAATTTTGAATTTTCCAGCCCTGGAGCTGGCTTTTTGACTTCTCTGAATTCTAATACTCATAAATTTCTTGCAAAAACCTCAAATATGTTTAATATATAAAGAAAAACCAAAAACTAGTTTCAGTTGGCCGGTTTTATGTACCAAAAAAAAATTCAATTTCCCAAACCTGGAATCACATTTTTGATTTTGTTTGATTTTTAATACCAATTTAATTCTTCCTGAAGTATAAAACATTTTCAATTACCAGAAAAATATTAAATTAAATTAAATTAAATTAAATTAGCATTTTATAGTTATTTTAATATCCAAAGAAAAGTTAAAATTTTCCAGCCCTGGAGCTGCCTTTTTGACTTCTCTGAATTTTAATACTAATGAATTTCTTTTAAAAACATGAAATGGGTTTAATATATAAAGAAAAAAGCAAAAAATTTGTTTCAATTGCCCGGTTTTATGTGCCAAAAAAAATTTCAAGTGTCCAACCCTGGAATCGCATTTTTATTCTGTTTAAATTTTAATACTAATTTAATTATTGGTGAATAAAAAAATAGTTAAGGTTTCTTTTATTAACCAAAAATATATTTAAAATCTCCAGCTCTGGAACCGTATTTTCGCTTTATTCAAACTGGGGTTGCCTATGGGACCCAGCGGCTCACAGAATGACAAAGTTTTGCTTTATAAAAATACTAAATATATTTTATTGCTACAACTTGAGAGATTTCCTTCAATATACAAATCGGCTTAAGTAGATCAGTTTTTATGGAAATTCAAATTTCAACACAGAAATTTCTCTCTAAAAAAACTGCTTTATCTACAAATAAAAACTGCTCTATCCAGAGCTGCATTTTTTCTTTTATTATCTAATATTATTTTAGAACTAGAGAGGCCAAATAATATAAAATAAATCTTTTCGAATGGAAACCCCCATATATAAAATACTTGCGTCAGCAAAGAAAAAAATCCCCCTTGGTATCTGAATTAAATGGCTCAAAACTGTTTTAAAATTTAGTATAAATAAATCTAATATTTTAGCTTTTGGTACTTGTACTTGAACTGTTAAAAAACAAATCACACGTTTAGAAAAATGTTGCTAAATATTTTTAAAATTAGTATTTTTCTAAGTATTACTTATCTAGTTTCGGCGGAACGTCAATTCCAAGCAGTCGCTACGCTGTTGAATGGTAAGAAAATAATTGTAATATTTTCCAGAGCAGATATTTGAAACTGTATATCATCCATAGGATACTCGGAAGAAGTGAATACTTTACCTTTTGTAAAAGTCGGCAATAAATTGTACTATTTTGGAGGAGAGAAGGTAAGATATTTCATATTTAGAAATTTTTTTTTATTGAAAATTATATAGTAACCCTGATGCTTTTTATATAGTTATCGTGGTTTGGAGCACATTTGAAATGTGGTTCCTTGGGCGGCACGCTAGCCTCAATTGAAAATGCTAACGAAATGGCCGCCTTATCCAATTTCTTAGTTTCCCTATACCAGCAAGCTACAGATCGCTGGTGGTGGTTGTCCGGTTCTGATCTGCATCAGGAGAATAACTTCTTTTGGTATGGAAATTCTAAGCCATTTAACTACACTAACTGGTCTGCCGTCCAACCAGACAATAATGGAGGTAACGAAAATTGTGTTCATTTATGGAATCAACAAGGCCAATATCAAATGAACGATTGGGGCTGTCACCAGAAGGCCTATTATATATGTGAAGCCAAAAATCCTAAAACTATTGCTCTGACTGTGTTTTAATGCGATGAACTGAAGAAGAGGCTGAATGAAACTATTTGTGCTGAAAATCCGAAACGTTTAATAAAACTTTTGTAATAGTATGCAGTTGAAATTTAGAGCTTTTGTCAAATTTTATTTCATTACACCAATAAACTCACATGGTTTTGATTTTTTATTCGTTTGTTTTTTTAATAATAAAAAACTAAATAAATGAGTCAATCGAGTTGCATCGAAAATTGATCAGATAAATAGTTTTGAAAGTTTTTAAAAAAAAACACTATTTTTTCGAAAAAAAATTTTTTTTTGTTCACAATATCTCACGAATATTTCAAAAAATTTTTACTCGGTTAGTGGCGCTGAAGCGTTGATTAGTCCAACTTATGCACAAACGATGACCCGGTAACCTCAGCAATTTCTCTAATAGGGATTTCTTAACAATTTTCTTTACTTTCTCAATATTTTCTTCGCTTTTTGATGTGCTGGGAGCATTCAACACGAGCATATCGTCATTCATATCTTCTCGACCTTATTTGAAAAGCTTTTATCACCTGTAGAAAATTTTCTGTATTTTTAATATTTCAAGTGCTTTTAATATTTTTTTTGTAACAAAATTTGATGCAAGTTCCTTGATCTAATTTTGTTATGCAGCATAAAATCGCCGCACACTTTTATTATTCCGAAAAACAAACTAAAAATACTAAATAGCTGAAACTGAGAAAATACATACATACATACAAAAATACGAGTGTGTTTAAGATAAGTGTAGCCGAGAACTTTGAAAATTACCCTATTTTTGTACAGACCTCGTGTAGTATACATACCTCATATAGTGAACACACCTCGTATGGTAAACACACGTCGTATAATAAATAGAGCTCGTATAGTGGACAGACCTCGTATAATAAACAGAGCTCGTACAATAAATATAGCTCGTATAGTGAACAGACCTCGTATAATGAACAGACCACGTTTAACGAACAGGCCTCGTATAATGAGCAATCCTTGGGTAATGAAGAGACTTCACATAGTCAACAGACCTCGTATAGTAAACAGACCTCAAATAGTAAACAGACATCGTGTAGTGTACAGACCTCGTATAATGGACAGAACTCGTATAATAAATAGAGCTCGTATAGTGAACAGACCTCGTATAGTGGGCAGACCTCGTATATTGAACAGACTTCGAATAGTGAACAGACCTCGTATAGTAAACAGGCCTTGTACAGGGAACAGAACTCGTACAGGGAACAGAACTCGCATAGCGAACAGACCACATATAGTTAACAGACCTCGTATAGCGAACAGACCACATATAGTTAACAGACCTAGTATAATGGACAGACCTCGTAAAATAAACAGACCTCGTATAGTGGACAGACCTCGTATAATGAACATACCTCGTATATTGAACAGTTCTCTTATATTGAACAGACTTCGAATAGTAAACAGACCTCGTACAGTAAACAGACCGCGTTTAACGAACAGCCCTCGTACAATGAACAAACCTTAGATAATGAAGAAACCTCATATAGTCAACAGACCTCGTATAGTTAACAGACCTCGTACAGTAAACAGACCTCGTATAGTACACAGACCTCGAATATTAAACAGACCTGGTGTGGTGAACAGACCACGTATAATGGGCAGAACTCGTATAATAAATAGAGCTCGTATAGTGAACAGACCTCGTATAGTAAACACACCCTGTATATTGAACAGTCCTCGTGTAGTAAACAGACCTCGTACAGGGAATGGACCTCGTATGCTGAACGGACCTCTTATAATAAATAGAGCTCGTATAGTGAACAGACCTCGTATAATATATAGAGCTCATATAGTGAACAGACCTCGTATAGTAAGCACACCCTGTATATTGAACAGTCCTCGTATAGTAAACAGGCCTCGTACAAGGAACAGCACGTGTATAGTGAACAGACTACATATAGTGAACAGACCTCGTATATTGGACAGACCTCGTATAATGAACAGACCCCGTATAGTGAACAGGCCTCGTACAGAGAACATACCTCATATAGTGTACAAACCTCGTATAGCGAACAGTCCTCGTATAGTGAACAGACCTCGTATAATGAACAGACCTCGTATGGGTCTGTCAGTACCATGTATTGAGCTCAGTTTTTTAAAAACAACATTTTTTTTATATATATTTTTTATTATATTTTATATAATTTTTTACGAAAATCGTTATTCTCTCATGATATAATTTTCTCCGGCCCAAAGAAATTCACTCCATTTCAAAGTTATTGTTTAAGGGCGTAACGACGACAATATGTTCATATTTTTATGTTTTTTTTTCGTTTCAAATATGCGCTGGAAATTGCAAAATTAAAAAAACAATTTCAAACTGGTAAAAAAAATTCATTATAAGAACACAAATACACGTGCATTCTCGTTTATAGTAAATTTAGTTTCGTTTTGCTTTTTCCTTAAACTTAAATTGAGTCATAAAAATTTATTATGTAAAACGAATCATATTATAAAATATTTATTTCCTTCTGCCACAAAATCATCGAAGTGACCGCAAAATTTGATTTATCGTGGACGACTGACTACGAGCATTAAAATGCGCTGGTATCGAATTCGGCTTGAGATTTGGGCTGTATATTATTTTTTATTTTTTTGTTCTTTTAAAACCAATAAAGATGAAGAATTTTGTAAAAGTTTTTTTTTTCTTAAGGACTTTTGAATTTTTTTACAAAAAAAATTATGTTAAGATTAGGGTTTGTTTATTGTTCCAGTATTTTTTGGGTGCATAGATTAACCGTTTAAGTTTTAGAAATTAAAAAGTGTTACATATAGAGAAATTGGCTTAATTTTAATAATTATTTTCAAACAATTTGCTTTGTTTGTTGCATTCCATCATATCAGCAGTAGACTTCAGCCTGATTCCAAGAACTCACAAAATTGGTTGCATGGACTTTCAAAAACCAATTGAGAAATTTTAAGAAAATCATAATGGTATTGCAGATTTTTAAAAAGGAAATCAAATGAACCTTAATAATAGATTAACTGAGACAATAATTCAAATAAAATAAAGGATCGTGAATTTTTTACGTCCTCACAACCAACAAATTTTTCGTCAACTTATCCTTTTTATTTTTATGTACCAAAAAAGCAATTTCAATTGCCCAACTCTGGAATCGCATATTTGATTTTGTTTGATTTTTAATACTAACTTCGCATTTTTTAATTTGATTATTATGGCGAACATATTTGGTCCAGACTCAAGTTCAAATCTACAAATTACTTTTTTTTAAGATTTGATATTAAATATATAACCCATATTTTTCACGAAATAGAACATGGAAATTTAATTAAAAAAAAACTTGAATTTAAAAAAAAAATTCTTTAAAAAAAATTATTTGCAGATTTGAACTTGAGTCTGTTTAAAAAATTTTTATCTTAATAATAAAATATTTTACTTAGACGCAAACTTTAGTTTTAATAAATAAAAACGATGTCTTGAATTTAAAAAAAAAAATTAAAAATTCTTTTGCAGATTTGAACTTGGGTCTGTTTAAAAATTTTTTATTTTAATAATAAAATATTTTACTTAGACACGAACTTTAGTTTTAATAACTAAAAACGTGTCTTGAATTAAAAAAAAAAATTCTTAAAAAAAAATTATTTGCAGATTTGAACTTGGATCTGTTTAAAAAATTGTTATCTTAATAATAAAATATTTTGCTAAGACACAAAATTTAGTTTTAATAACTAAAAACGATGTCTTGAATGTAAAAAAAAAATTTTTTAATTATATGCAGATTTGAACTTGGGTCTGTTTAAAAAATTTTTAGCTTAATAATAAAATATTTTACTTGGACACAAACTTTAGTTTTAATAACTAAAAACGATGTCTTGAATTTAAAAAAAAAACTTTAAAAAAATTATTTGTAGATTTAAACTAGGGTCTGTTTAAAAATTTTTTATCTTAATAATAAAATATTTTGATAAGACACAAAATTTAGTTTTAATAACTAAAAACGATGTCTTGAATTTAAAAAAAAAATTTAAAAAAATTGTTTGCAGATTTGAACTTGGGTCTGTTTAAAAAAATTTTTATCTTAATAATAAAATATTTTACTTAGACACAAACTTTAGTTTTAATAACTAAAAACGATGTCTTGAATTTAAAAAAAAAATTTTAAAAAATTGTTTGCAGATTTCAACTTGGGTCTGTTTAAAAAAAAAAATTATTTTAATAATAGAATATTTTACTTAGACACAAAATTTAGTTTTAATAACTAAAAACGGTGTCTTGAATTTAAAAAAAAAAATTTAAATTATTTGCAGATTTGAACTTGGGTCTGTTTAAAAAATTTTTATCTTAATAATAAAATATTTTACTTAGACACAAACTTTAGTTTTAATAACTAAAAACGATGTCTCAGTTTTTTCTCTGTTTATCAAGTTCTTTGCCCTTCTTTGTGAAATTTTTAATTAATTATTTTTTCTACCACAAAATCTGATAGAAAAACCCTTTTTTCCAGTTGTTTTGAGAAAATGAAATTGCCCAGCCATTAATTGGCTGTATGTGGCATAATTTTAAAGTGCCAAGTGGAGGAAAAAATTTATATGTTTATGTTTCTTATATAAAATTAAAAATTCAATTATTTCTTATCGCTAAAAACTACTTAAGCAAGCTGGCATAAAAACCATGCAGGTGTAAACATAAAAGTTATTATTTTTAATTCTTTTTTTATTATTTTAATATTTTTTTTTTTTGCTATACGAATAAAAAAATATGTGTACGAGTGTATGGCAAAGATTTAAGTACACGTATTAATATACTTGAAGTAAAAATATTTTTAGACATGCATTCTTTACATGCTTCTTTTGAACTCCGCTGAGGAGCATGAAAATATGTGCAAAAGTTGAAGGAAAGAAAAATGATGAACTCGGAGAGTTTTTATAAAATGATTGTTGTTTTTTGTTGTGTGTGTGTGTTTTTTTTCCTTTTGTGAAACACAAAGAAGTCTTTTGTTATTAGGCGCCACTTGATTTTTGTGCTTGGTTAATATGGCCACTTATTTGAAGAAATACAAATAGTTATAAATACACTTAGGCCCCAGACAAAGGCAAACTTCATTTTACAGGTCAATTTTATTTTCAGATCTCTTCTTACTAAGAGCTCTTTATAGCGATTGTAGTTTAGATTGTATAACAATTCTAGTTAAAACAATTTTTTTTCTTATATTTTATTACTTAAGGAAACGGTGTTTTCATTTCCTTTTCACTGTGTGGCAGTCGTCAGCTTCAATTTTAGTTTCGTTAATAATAAAGAAAAAGTAAAGCTGTTTTTTTTTGCAGAATTTTTTATAATTATCTCTTTGTTTTATTTGTTTTTTTTTTCTATATCCTTTTAAAATCACAAACCAAAAGGAAATATGAGTTACTCATAGAAATTAGCCGGCATTTAAATTAAACCTAAAAGCTAAAGAAAATATGCTGAAATGTGTTTCTAAGAATTTCAGTTTTATAAAAGTGATATCAAATTAAAAACTTTTTGGTATAAAAATATTTTCTTATTATTATTTTCATAAATTTTTTTTTTTTATTTTATTAATAATAATTTTTCCCCCAAATATTTTATTGCTTAACAAAAGTGCCTACTCTAAAAATAAACTATTTATAACTTTAGCTAAAGCCATAAATATATATTTTTATTGACAACTTTATTTCTTAAAAGTTTGATTACTTGTCAATTTAACACACAATAAATATTTAAAAAAAAAAATCGAAAAAATACTATTTAAAAGTTGTTTTGTCTTATTTAAGTAAAATTTACCACAAAAAGTTTATGTTTACCTGCAGACAAAAAAAAATCCCAAATACCAAATTTACACACTTAATGAAGTGTGACTATGTTTTATGTTATAAATTAAACGTTGGGAAGTAAGAAAAAATTAATAAAATTTTATAACTTTAAAGTAATTAATTGCAAGTTTGTGTCTTAAGTCTTTTGTTTTTTTCCTCCTTTAACTCCATAAAAACTTTGACAAGTTGCTGTTGAATTTGAGATTTTATCTTTATTGTACATAACATAAGGCGAAAATAAAAATGCTTAGATTTACTTAGCTGGTAAATGACGTCAAGCCCCGCTCGGTTCCCCCTTTTGCAGGAAAGATTGTCCTACAAAAGAGGGGAATCACATATCAGTTTGGAAGTTCCCATGAGGCCTCCTAGTACATCTCTGAATAGTTTAATAGTTTTATTTTGAGCTGAGAGAGTTAAAGGACATACCAAAAACTTTATGTCAGATGAATGGGGAAAACGAGATGTATTATATCTGAGGGTTACTGAACGGGACAAAATAGAAGTTGATGAATAAATAATTGGAATTTGGAGCAAAAAAGAAAAATACACCCCAGTTTCTTATGCAGACCTGTGGTTTTGAATCTGATAGAGACTAATTTAAAAGGGACAGAATATAAATTAATGAATAAATAGGTGTTTTTCGAGAACAATTAAAATTCATAATATGTAATTTTGGAACATACCTCGTTGTTTATATCTGGGAAGGACTACTTTTAACGGGCACAAATTAGAAATTGATAATAAATATTTATTGAGAAAAATTTAAATTTTTATACAACTTTTGGAACAGACCTCGTATATTACATTTGAAGGAAGGGGTCTATTTTGAAAGGGGTACAAAATATAAATTGTTGAATAAATAAATATATTGCGGGAAATATTAAAATTCACAGAAACAAATTTGAACAGACCTCGTATATTATGTATATCTGAAGAAGTGGTCGTCTTTGAAAACGGCACACAATAGAAATTAATGAATAAATATATACATATATTGCTAGAAATAAAATTCACCAAATTTTTTGGAACAGACCTCGCATATTTTATTTTGGAAAGAAGTCCAATTTGAAAGAGGCATCAAATAGAAATTGATAAATATATTTCGGTATATTATATTGAAGTTCACCAAATTTTTCTATACAGCCCTCGTATGTTATATATGAAAAGGAGTCTACTTTAAAAGAGGCACAAAAGAGAAATTGCTGAATACATAAATATATATCGGGAAATATTTAAATTCACCAAAAATTTTTGGTAACATACCTCGTATATTATATTTGGAAAGGGGACCACTTTGAAAGAGGCACAAAATATAAATTGATGAATAAATAAATATATTTCGGGATGTTATATTGAAAATCGCCAAAGTTTTTTGAACAGACCTCGTATATTATATTTAAAAAGGAGTTTACTTTAAAAGGGGCACAAAATAGAAATTGTTGAATAAATAAATATATTGCATTAAATATTAAAATTCACAAAAACAATTTGAACAGACCTCGTATATTATATCTGAAGGGATGGCCTATTTTTAAAGCGGCACAAAATATAAATTGATGCATAAATAAATACATTGCGGGAAATATTAAAATTCATAATATATATTTGGAACAGACCTCGTATATTATATTTGAAAAGAGGTCCACTTTGAAAGAGGCACAAAATAGAAATTGATGAATAAATAAATATATTTCGGGATATTATGTTGAAGTTCACCAAATTTTTTTGAACAGACCTCGTATATTATATATAAAAAGGAGTCTACTTTAAGAAAGGCACAAAATAGAAATTGATGAATACATAAATATAGTTCGGGAAATATTCAAATTCACCAAAAATATATGTGGGAACAGACCTCGTATATTATATTTGGAAAGGGGACCACTTTGAAAAAGGCACAAAATATAAATTGATGCATAAATACATTGCGGGAAATATTAAAATTCATCATATTTTTGGAACAGACCTCGTATATTATATTTGAGAAGAGGTCCACTTTGAAAGAGGCACAAAATAAAAATTGATGAATAAATAAACATATTTCCGGATATTATATTGAAGTTTACCAAATTTTTTTAAACAGACCTCGTATATTATATTTAAAAAGGAGTCTACTTTAAAATGGGCACTAAATAGAAATTGATGAATACATAAATATATTGCGGGATGTATTAAAATTCACCAAATTTTTTGGAACGCACCTCGTATAACACATCTGAAGGGGTGGTCTACTTTGTAAGAGGCCCAAATTGAAATTGATGAATAAATAAATATATTACGGGAATTTTCAAAATTCACAACATCTTTGGAACAGACCTCGTATATTATATTTCAAGGGATGATGTACTTTGAAAGTGGCACAAAATAGAAATTGCTGAATAAATAAATATACTTGGGAGACTATAACAATTCACCAATTTTTTTAACAGACCTCGTACATTTTACCTGTTAACCGACCAAGTATGCGGAATAGTTCTATTTTCTACAAAAAAAAAAAAAAAAAAAAAAACAGAAACTAGGGAATTTAAGAAAAATATTTTTTTCTGTACAATATTTGGCGCTCAAAATAGTCCAGGATGAGTTTGAAGAAAAATAGCTTCTTCAACTTCAGCAAATTTTTTTTCTTTAGAATTTTATTAAATTCAAGCTTGAACTTGAGTCTCAATATAAAATTTTAGGCTTATTAATAAATTTACTTAAATAGTACTTACAAAATTATTTTAAATATTCCACTCTTAATTAAACGAATTTAATTTAATACAAAATCGTAAAAAAAATAATTTGTCGACTTGCAGATTTGAACTTGAGTCTGAATAAAAATTCGGAACTCTTTAAAAATTATATATTTTAAATATCTCTGGACTTATTTTTTTTACTTTTTCCAGTTTATATAATTTTTATGGCCATTCTTCAATCATAAATTAAGGTCCTTTTATTTTCCTTAAATCTATTGACTTGTAATAATACATTTTAAATAATGTCTTATATAAATTTATTTTATTTTTTTCTTGATGTCAAATTATGCCACTTAAAAACGCAACAAAAAAATATAAATTATCATAAAAAAAAAGAGTTTTAATATTTTCTGCCAAAAAGGCCTTTTATTTATAACCCACATAAGCGAGGCGTGTTGCGAAAACAAAGACAAAAATAAATGTGAGAGTCATTTATTTAATAGCGGAAGTTATGGAAATTGTTGCAGAATTGTGTACGCAGTACCAAAAGCTTTGGCAACAATGTTGCAAAATCAAACACCGCCAGCCATAATTGTGGTGTGTTGGCTAAAACAGATTGCCAAAAAAAAAATTATAATAATAATAAATATGTTAAGATTATTAATCAAAAGTTTTAATAAGTGACACAAAAGAAATAAAAGTTGACTGCATTTAAGAAAACGAGCAGTAAAATAAACTCATAAGTGTCTTAAAAAGTGTTTTGTGTTTTTTTTTTTTGTAAAAAGGGAAAAGTTTCGCTGGCATTAAAAATAATACTTTATGTTCAGAAAAGCCTGTAAAGGGCATTCATTCGTGTTCATAGTAATTCGGTGAAATATTTCTTTTTAAGTGAAAATTCCAAAAATAAGCGATGCCATAAATTCGCAAGTTAAACTGTTTGTTTGTCAAATTTCGTTAAGAACTTCAGCTCATTTGTGAAATTTTTATACAAAAATTATAATTTTAAAATATTTTTTTTTCTAAATTAGGCCTTAAGCCCTTAAATTAATTGTATATCTCTTAAGTGTAAATATTTTGCTCATGATTACTTTCCCTTCTTCTTCTATTTGCAGCAAAAGTTTCAAGTGCAAGAAATGCCTGGAATATAAAAGGCATTTTAAAAGAAAACCTCAATATTTGCCGTCATTCAGCATCTTTTGTATGTTCCAAAAGCGATGACAAATTATGAAAACTTATTGAATTTGCCAATGAATTTTAATGGCAACGAATTGAATGGAGATTTAATGAATTCCAATTTGCCAATACAACATGACACTGTAAAAATGTCCCAAAGAGATTTTTCAGAGGTAAGACAGAAATATATAAAATTTATTAAATATTTAAGAATCTTATACACCCTTCTGGAGTATAAATATATAATCATCCCAACCCTGGTACCATTCATTTGATTTTCAGTAGTAATTTATTTCTTTATAAAATATGTTTCATTACCACAAAAAAAAATTTATGTAGTTAATTTTATTTTCTAAAAAAAAAGTTTAAATTTTCCAGCTCTGAGTTGTATATTTTTATTGTTTCTGATTTCTAATCGCAACGAATTTCTTTTAAAACCACCAAATATATTTAAGATATAAAGAAAAAGCAAAAAAAAAGATTTTAATTGGTTTCAATTGTCCAACCCTGGTGAGGTGTTTTTGATTTTATTTGATTTTTAATGCCAATTTATTTCTTGCTGAAATGTTAAATAAGTTTAATGAACAAAAAAAATTTGTTTTATATATTTACTTTAATATTCCCAAAAAAACATTGAATTTTCCAACTCTGGAGCTGTCTTTATGGCTTTTCTGATTTCAAAAACATCCAATATGTTTAATATATAAAGAAAAAGACAAAAATTTATTTCAGTAGGTCACTTTTGTGCATGAAAATATTTTCAATTATCCAACCCTGGAATTCTATTTTTTAATTTTGTTTGATTTTTAATATCAGTTTTAATCTTTCTGAAGTATCAAATAGGTGTAATTAAAAAAAAAAATTAAAATCAGTTTTAACTATTTACTGTTGTAAACCAAAAATAAGTTTAAATTTTCCATCTCTGGAATCGCATTTTGGATTTTTTGATTTCTAGTATCAATAAATTTCTTTCAAAAACATTTAATATGTTTATGATATGAAGAAAAACACAAAATGTATTTCAGTAGGTCACTTTTATGCAAGAAAAAAAATTTCAATTATCCAACCCTGGAATCCTATTTTTTTAATTTTGTTTGATTTTTAATAGCAATTTCAATCTTGATGATGTACAAAATAGGTTTAATTAACAAAAAAAATAGAAATTAGATTTATCCAGTTACTTTTATACATAAAAAAATCTTAAATTTTCCATCTCTGGAATCGCATTTGGAATTTTTTGATTTCCAGTATCAATAAATTTCTTTCAAAAACATGTAATATGTTTAATATATAAAAAAAAAACACAAAAATTATTTCACTAAGTCACTTTTATGCATGAAAAAAAGATTCAATTATCCAACCCTGGAATCCTATTTTTTAATTTTATTTGATTTTCAATACCAATTTCAATCTTCCTGATGTATAAAATAGGTTTAATTAACAAAAAATAGAAATTAGTTTTAACCATTTATTGTTGTATACCAAAAATAACTTTAAACTTTCCATCTCTGGAATTGCATTTTTAAATTTTTGATTTTTAGTGTCAGTTTATTTCTTTTAAAATCATCTAATATGTTTAATATATAAAGAAAAATACAAAAATTATAATTATTTCACTAGGTCACTTTTATGCATGAAAAAAAATTCAATTATCCAACCCTGGAATCCTATTTTTTTAATTTTGTTTGATTTTTAATACCAATTTCAATCTTATTGATGTATAAAATATGTTTAATTAACAAAAATAGACATTAGTCTTAGCCGGTTACATTTATACGCAACAAAAAATTTAAATTTTCCAGCTCTGGAACAGAATTTTACAATTTTTACTTCTAATGTCAATATATGTCTTTCAAAAACATCAAATATGTTTAATATAAAAAAAAAGAAATCATTTGTTTCAATTAGCCATTTATATTTCAATAAAAAGGTTTCAATTGTCCATCCCTGGAATAATTTTTTTGATTTTATTTGATTTCTAATACCAATTTCATACTTTCTAAATGTTTCATTAACAAAAAAACAAAAATTAGTTTTATTTGGTTACTTTAATATCAAAAATAAATAAATAAATTTTCCAGCTGTGGAGCTGTTTTTGTATTATTTGTTATGCCAATGATTTTTTTTTTTAAAACATTAAATATTTTTAATATAAAAGAAAATAAAAAATTTGTTTCAGTGGGTTACTTTTATGTACCAAAAAAAAAAAAAAATTCAATTGCCCAACCCTGGAATCGTCTTTATGATATTGTTTGATTTTTATTAGCAATTTAATTCTTTCTGAAGTATTAAATGGGATTAATTATCAAAAAAACAAAAACTAGTTTTAGCTCGTTACTTTTATATAATAAAAATAAACTTAAGTTTGCCAGCTCTGCAACCGTATTTTGGGTTTGTCTTATTTTCAATAGTTATAGGACTATTTCCAATACATCAATGCAGTCTTCTATATAAAATATTTTATTCTTTTGTTCTTGTTTGAATTGAAATTATTTCATTTAAAATTGTTTGCTTCTTAGGTTCTTTCAACATATTTTGAAGTCCTTGTGTTCAGTTTTGTTTAATCTCTGATTTGTGTTTCATTTTTATCTTTATCTAATTTATAAAACAAATTAAAATTCGTAAGCAAGACCACAGCCAACGATGACACTATATCAACATGAGTGGGGGACAACCAGCAACAGTCAGTCTGACGATCACACAGTTTAAGCCATTTTTTTTGTTTTTTGTTCTTTTTTTGCGTGGCTGCTTGCTCTACCCTTCAAAAGTGAAATATATCTACATAAAATGTACAATGTCTAATTTGTTGCGAAGGAAGAGGCAGTGAGCACACAGATAAAAGGGTTCGTTTGAAGTCCTGGCAAAAAAAAAACAAAAACCAAAAAATATATTTCTTATTGTTTAAATGTTGGCTGGATTTCTGCCACAGCTGACCTTCATAATATTTAAAGTCTTTAATTTTCATTTATTTTTTTTACAACAAATTTATTTTATCTTTTCGCATTTTGCTTTTAATTTCTTTTGATTTTAATCGATTTTTTTTTTGCCAACAGTCCGGCGTCTTTTCCTATATTTCGGTTATTGGCTGTAGGTTGCTTTTTGGCCTTAAAGAGTTTGATGTTTATACGGCTTGACTGGAACTTGTTTTTTTTTCTTCTTAATTTAGTTTTATTTGCCAATAACGCGTTTTTTTGGTATTCAAGTTCTTTTTTTTTTTTTGTTTTTGTCTTTTTTTACATATTATTTTTTGTGATTTTTGTAAGAATTAGAGCAGAAATATGTATTTTCAACTTCATTGAACTTAAAACGAGATACGATGCAGTGTGTGTGTGTGCGTTGTTTTTTTCTTTTAATATTTTTCTACTTCTTTTGAAGGCCATCATCGTCATAAATTTTATTGGTAGGCGTTAATCAATACGAATAGATCGATGGTAATTTAAAATTGTTTTAATTTAACTTGATGTACGGCAAAAGGCAATAGTTTGTTATTAAATTAAAAAAAAAAAATATTTCAAGCCTCGAGATGCTAATTGTCATAAAAAATAGTTACGAAGATCATTTCAGATCCAGCCACAGTTTTTTTTTTTTTTTTTTTTTTTTTGTTGCCCTGTGTTCAAAATCAAACAGCTTTATATATCCTTCCATGTTTTAAGCAATACATTTCAGGAAAAAAACCATAAGCATTTATTATCTTTCTATCACACAATTAAAAAATTATGCAAATATTTATGTGAAAAAAAATTTTTTTGTTGCTTTTAAAGTAAATTTACAAAAAAAAATTTTATACTTTTTCGAATAAATATTTATAAATAACATATCTACATCAAAATACCTTTCAAATCATATATTTTTCATCAATATTGGTGAAGGATTATATAGTGAAAAGTGTACTACAAAAAACTGTATGAAATATAAGTTTGAGAATATCTACAAAAAAAAGTAGTTGCCAACTCATACATGCTTCGTTTGGATAGAAGATAAAATATTTTCGAAAGCAGCAGGCTTTAGTGTGTTGAGAAATTAAAATATATACCCAGCAAATTATTTAAAAAATAAATTTAGAATAAAAAACTCCGGGGGCCAAATTATGGCACTCGATAGGGAGCAAAATTTCAATATAAATTAAATAAAAAATTTCCATCGTGAACTAATGCCATAATCTGCCCCCAGCTGGATCCTTAATATATCCTTATATCCATTTTATCTTTTCATACCAGAGCTGGAAAACTTTCTACATTAAACTGCTCTTGAATATCACATATCTATTTACATTCCTTTTTTTGCAAATTTTAAGCCTTTAGTACTCTGATAACAGTCTGTTTTCTTATTTAATTAAGGCTTATTTTCATGTTGAAAAGTTTTTATTCAAACACAAAAAAAAAATTAAATTACAAAAAAGCCACTGATTGCAACATACAATTTAACCCTTTGCATACAAACGTCATCGAAATAAAGCTGCAAAAGCAAAAATTTTACTTTTTCTTAAGCAGCGACTGAATGTTTGTTAATTCGGTAAAACTGATTTGACAAACGTGACATACGATTTTTTTTTAAGCTGTTTATCAAAAAAAGAAATATATGTATGTGCAAGTATATCCAACTGAAAAAAACATTCGTGGGCATTTGGTTTGTTTTTTTTTTAACTGGTGGCAAAGTTTTTGTTTTCGCCAAGTTTTACTCACTTTGATCACTGCAAAAAAAATGTATTCCATAACAGTTTAAAGGAAACATTTTAAACAAGACAGTGAAAAGCTACAATGTTGCCACAAGCAATATTTATTAGACTATTTATTCCTATTAAAATGTGAAACAGAAATTGAAAAATATGAAAAAAGAGCAAAATCACTTAATAATAATATGGGCGTGGCACAGCCCACAAGAATGAAGTGACAAAATAATGTAAACTTTATAAAACTTGTTTAAGTAGAAATTGTTAGAAAAATATTTATTCATATATCATGGGCGTGGCGCTGCCCACTTTTCTTATTTTATAAATAATATTTAAAATAAAACAACAAAGTTTAATATGCAAACTTCTTTAAAACCCCTTTGAACAGCAAAAACTTAAACATATTATTAATTTTTATGGGCGTGGCACTGCCCACTTTTCTCATTACAAGAATTGTGTGTCAATAGAATTCTTAATAAAAATCACGTAATTAGAGGAAGTTTGGAAAAACTTAGAATATGTACAATATATGGATATTTATTATGGGCGTGGCACAGCCCACTTTTCTTAATATTATATTAAATTGTATTGTAAATAGAATAACAGGTAACAAACTAATATAAGAATTTTTTCGGCAGCAAAGGCATATACATATATTATTAATGTTTATGGGCGTGGCACTGCCCACTTTTCTTATTATTAGATTGTATTCTCAATATAATGCCACTTAACATACAAACTTCTAAAAAATCTTTGTTCGGCAGCAAAGGCATAAATATATTATTAATTTGTATGGGCGTGGCATTGCCCACTTTTCTTATTACAAGAATTGTGTGTCAAAATAATTCAACTTGCGTTCTAAACTTAACAAAAAAACACGTAATTAGAGCAAATTGAAAAAAAATAATTATGTATATGTATATTTATTATGGGCGTGGTGCTGCCCACTTTTTTTAATATTAAATTATATTGTCAATAGAATGAAAGGTAACATACAAACTTCTGTAAGATTATTTTTTCGGCAGCAAAGTCACAAATATATTATTAATTTGTATGGGCATGGCACTGCCCACTTTTCTTATTATTAAATTGTATTGTCAATAGAATGACATTTAACATAGAAACTTCTATAATCATTTTTTCGGCAAAAAAAGCATAAATACATATATTATTAATGCTTATGGGCGTGGCACCGCCTATTTTTTGTAGTACTAAAATATATTGTCAAAAGAACGATCGCTAACATATAAACTTTTATATTAATCCCACTAGTAGCAAAGACATATACCAAATTAATATTAATTTTTATGGGCGTGGCACAGCCCCATTTTTATTTAAAAAATGTAGTGTTAAAATACATTAATTACATTCTAAGTTTAACAAAAATCACGGAATTAAAAGTAGCTGAAATTATATACATATGTATATACATACATATATACATATGTATGTATATTTTTTAAGGGCGTGGCCCTGCCCACTTTTTTTATTATGAAACTGTATTGCCAAAAGAACACTAGCTAACATGCAAACTCTTCTATAACAATCCTTTTAGCAGCAAAGTCATAAACATATTATTCATTTTTATGGGCGTGGCACCGCCCATTTTTTCTTAGTACAAATTTTGGGTGTCAAAATAATTCAACTTGCAAACTTAACAAAAATCAGAAAATTAGAGCACTTTGAAAAATTTTGCATATTATGGGCGTGGCACTGCCCACTTTTTTCTTATTATAACATTGTATTGTTAATAGTATGACAGGTGACCTACAAACTTCTGTAAGCTTTTTTCGGTAGCAATGGAATAAATATATTATTAATTTGTATAGGCGTGGCACTGCCCACTTTATTTCCTATTAATTGTATTCCTAAAAGAATGATAGTTAACATGCAAACTTTTATAAAAATCCTTTTGGTAACAAAGGCCCAACAATTTCAATAGTTTTTAGGGGCGTGGCACTGCCCACTTTTCTAGCTACAAAAATACTGTGTCTGATGTATTTACAGGTAGTGCTAATTTTTGTAAAAATCAGTTAACTAGCCATAGCTTTAAAAAAATATTTATCTAATATGGGCGCGGCACTGCCCACTTTTGTTGTCAATAGTTTGTGTAGGCAAAGCTAAAATACTTTTTAAGATTTTATAAAATAATTTGCTACAGCAGAATAGAAAAGTTTTTGCCGTAAATATGCTGCTGGAAACAGTGTAAAATCGTTGTTTGAGACAATTTCTTCAGCCATCTATTTATTTGAAATCCCAGCTTTTCTTTGAGTTTTTTTTTTTTGGCAATTTTTTACCCAATATGTTTTATTATGTTTCTTTTGTTTGTCACTACTGAAAGACGTGCCAGACGTGAGTTGATCGTAAAGATTTCGCCTGGCTTTTTTAAACATTTATTTCTTTTCTTCTTTTTGTTTGACGGTTTCCAAACTGCCTTTAAGACAGCGGATTCGTTTTTGAAAATTTGCCACATTTGCTCCTTATTTTTTTTTTGTTTTCGTTCTTCTCATGCGCACTTAAAAACTTTAGAATGCATTTCGAAATTTTAATTCTTAAGAATTTGGCACATTCTTATTTATATATTTAAACGTTTTTTGTGTTGTCCATTCAGCCACAATTTAAATGCTTTCAATTGTTTAGCCCATCGTTAGATGGAAACCCGAAAACGTATAGAGAAATGCAATAAACGTTTTCGTTCATTGTTTTTGGCAAAAATATTTAAGGATTAAAAGTTTGGCAAAATATTTTTGCACATATTTTCTTTGATTTTCAATTGCAGTTTGAAAAGCACTTTTACTCGTCAATTGTTGTTGTCGTTTTTTGTTTTCTTTCGATTGTGGTGATGATCGTTTTAAGGTGAATAAATGAAATAGTACAAAATTATCCATAATTTTTTAAAAGTCTCTAAAATTCTTTAGATGGCGTTTCCATAAATCACTGAAGGTATTGCATTGCCAAAACCGGTCTGCTTGCAACTCAAAATTTAGTGAAGAAAATTGTTGTGGGTTATCCTCGAATCACTTTTAGAGAAATTGCTGATGCTCATGCCATGCAAGTTTCTGGGAAATTTTACTCATGAAGCGTAAGGCAGCGCAGTTCGGTCCAAAATTGCTGAATTTTTACCAGAAAAACTTATATTTTTTGGCCAAAAGCCTCGAGCTCCGTAATTACTAGATTTGGCGGCTTCAAAATGTTTCTTATTCACCAGATTTAAGGGCCCTATGAAATAACTGTGTTTTGATATCATTGGGACGATATAGCCAGAATCACTAAGAGTCCTTGAGGACATACCAAAAAACGATCATCAGAATTGCTTCAAGGATTCGAAAAAATTCTGGCACAAGAAATTTTAATATTCTCCAAATTTTTGAACAGACCTCATATAGGAAAACCAGGAACTGATGAATAAATAAATATATATTTCGTGAAATAGTAACATTCACCAAATTTTTTTAACAAATCTCGTATAGAAAAATAGAACTTAATGAATAAATAAATATACATATGTATTTCGGAAAATACTAACATTCACCAAATGTTTTGAACAGATCTCGTATAGAAAAAAACAGGAACTAACGAATAAATAAATATATGTCATTCGGAAAATAGTAATGTTCACCAATTTTTTGGAACAGACCTCGTATATTATAACTGATGGAAGCCTACTTTGAAGGGTCACAAAAGAGAAATTTAATAAATAAATAAATATTTATATATCAGGACGGTTGACAATTACCAAGCATTTTTAAGCAGACCTCGTATAGAAAAATAGGACTTGAAGAATAAATAAATAAATTTCGGAAAATATTAACATTCAGCAAATTTTTTGAACAGACTTCGTATAGAAAAAATAGGACTTGAAGAATAGATAAATAAATTTCGGAAAATATTAACATTAACCAAATTTTTTGGAACAGGCCTCGTATATTATAACTGATGGAAGGCGATTTTGCAAGTAGACGAAATAGAAATTGATGAAAAAATAAATATATTTCAGGAAAAAAATAAATTTAACCGAAATTTTTGAGCAGACCTCGTATAGATAAAAAAATAGCAATTGATAAATAAATAAATATATATATTTCGGAAAATATTAACATTCACCAAATGTTTTGAACAGACCTAGTATAGAAAAAATAGGACTTGATGAATAAATAAATATATTTCGGGAAATAATAACCTTCACAAAATTTTTTTTTAATAGACCTCGTATATTATAACTGATGGAGGGCTACTTTACAAGTAGCTAAATAGAAATTAATCAATAAATAAATATATTTCGGGACAAAATGAAATTCACCAAAATTTTAGAACACACCTCGTATAGATAAATGGATGAATAACTAAATATATTTGCGAAAATATTAACATTCAACAAATTTTTGGAACAAACCTCGTATATTGTTGTTGATAGAGGGCTACTTTGGAAATAAACGAAAGAGAACAGACCTCGTATAGATAAAAAAGTAGGAATTGATGAATAAATAAATATATTTCGGGAAATAATAACATTCACCAAATTGTTTGGAACAGACCTCGTAGATTATATCTGATGGGGGACTGCATTGCAAGTGGACGAAATACAAATGAATGAATAAATAAATACATTTCGGGAAAAAATAAAATTCTGCCAAATTTTTGAACAAACCTCGTATAGTTAAATGGATGAATATAATTAAATACATATATTTAGGAAAATATTAACATTCACCAAATTTGTCGAACAAACCTCGTATATTGTTTTTGATGGAGGGCTTGTTTTGCAAGTAGACGAAATAGAACAGACCTCGTATAGATAAAAAATAGGAATTTATAAATAAATAAATAAATTTCGGAAAATATTCACATTCAACAAACTTTTTTGAATAGACCTCGTATATTCTATCTGATACAGGGCGATTTTACAAGTTGGCAAAATAGGAATCGATGAATAAATAAATATATATTTCGGGGAAAAAATAAAATTCACCAAAATTTTTGAACAGACCTCGTATAGATTGAAAAATTGGGAATTGATGAATAAATAAATATATTTTGGAAAATATTAACATTCACCAAATTTTTTGGAACAGACCTCGTATAAATAAAAAATATGAATTGATTAATAAATAAATATATTTCCGAGAATATTAACATTCACCAAATTTTTTGGAACAGACCTCGCACATATAAGTTGGCATATTGCTGATAACAGAAGAAGGGAATATCTCAGCCGCCTTGGGACCATTCATATGATCGCTTTGCCTGTTAAGAAAACGATATGGCAGATCCTTTAGAAATAAATAAAGCTGTTTAAATATTTTGTTTCTCCTTTCATTTCTCCCTCCCCTTCCAGTATTCCCCAAATACAATAATTGCAAAAAGCGTGGGTTGTTCTTTTCTCAACTTGAGTATTTAAAAAACATTTTCATTTCTTAAATGGTGTTTATTTAAACCACCGTTTAAATACTCCAGCAAATAAACACACTTGAAACTGATTAAGTATTTAAGATTATTTCTTTAAAAGTCGCAACAAGTTAACAAAACAGAAAAAATAAAAATAAAATAAAAAATAAATAAAATCCCAAATACATTTGCATTTTGCTTAAAAGATTCCGATCATTTAGTTTTGTTTAATTATCGAAGAAACTAAACAACGTTGTTATGGTAATAAAAATGTAACCAAATACGGCAGAAACAAAAAAAAAAAAGAGGCAGCGAAAAAATTTCGTGGAAAATGTCATGGCAACTTCAGGGAAAAATTGCAATGATGATATGGCTAATTAGGAGGGGAGGAGATGAAGCTGGTGTCATTATTTACAATACGCTAAAACGGTGGACTTGGAAATAAGAAGAGTCACCTCTTCTGCAAGTGGAAACTTTGGCTTTCTGTGGGTGCAAATGTGATCGTGAAAATCGGGGGAGGCACATTTTATTACTTTGGATGTCCTTAGAAACTTCTCTAATAGTGATGCGATGACTTTTTTCAAATATTTTTTGCACTTTTTCAAGATTTTGTTTTGTACCGTTTATAAACATATTTCTGACTCTAAGTGCAAACTTCGTGTGCCACTGCGAATATATCAAGTGCTTTTTTTAAGCACTTAATTCCATATTTTATACGAAATTTTATGCACATTTTTTTTATCTCACCTTTACCATAAAATACTAAAAAGGCAATTTTTGGTGTTATTAATGGTGATTTCTTTTCTGAAAAAAATGTAACATTTTATCACTGTTTTCCTAAAAAACTACGATTGGGCGCATTTTTAAAATAAAAATAATTTTTCGTAAGAAATAGTACATTCATTTGTAATAAATACGCTATTTCAAAATGCCATAATATTGCAATTTTTTTTACTGAAAAGTGCAAAATATGTAGCATTCTTTTTTAGAAAAGAAATCAAGATAAGTGTAAAAAAAATTTCTTCGGTAGGGTCATTTAGGGGCCAAAGGTGGGAGGAGGAAGATCTCAGCTTCGTCATAAAAACTTTAAAATTTAATTTTTAACGAATATATGTTTAAGAAATACAAAAATGTTTACGCTATATTTGCACGGACTATGTTACCACTAAAGGGGGCGGGGTCCAAAAATGAATTTTTCTGATTTTCTGGCTGCAACTGCAACACTTGGGACCTTCTTTGACATAAAAATTTATAATTTCCTTTTAACAATATCTATTACAAAAAAAAAACTTTAAAAATTATGTTGTTGTTCCGAGGGGAACTTTTTTCCCTCTGATCCGATTCAGCCCATTTATGAGCATGACCTGTGCTAGCCTTCAAATTGTATTTATGACAAATTTCTTGCTCTTTCTTTTGAACTAAATCGTGATTTCCGCAGACGGGCGGGCGGACGGACGGACGGACGGACGTCTTAGATTTCATAACTGATCAAGAACATATCGTTAGCTGAAATGCAAAAGGGTGTAACTAACTAAAATTGCAAAACCGACTTTTTAATTGATTACACAGGGCAACAGCAAAAATATGCTCGAATAACCACTATATGCATTTGATGTATCATGGGTACCTTAGTACAAAAATGGTAAAATTTTTAAATTCTATGGATAGATTTTTTTTTTAATTTTTTTGTAAAATTGCATTTTTTTAGACGCTTTTTCACATTATTAGTGATAACTCAAAAACGGCTAATCGGATATTATTCAAATATAATCAGAAAAATTAAGATTTACATAGCCTTTAATCCGTCTATATCTTTTGCTTTAATCGGATCAACAGTTTCGGAGTTATAATAAAAAATGTAAGAAAAAAATATATATTTTACGTAAAAATGGCAAAAATTTTTGTTTTAAAAAAATCATGAAAAATAGAAAACGGCAAAAAATGTTCAGATTCATTATTTTATTACAAAGCCACAAATAATAGCAACAAAACGACATATCGACCATAAAAATCGACTGATTATTTTCGAATTTATTCACAATTAAGTAAATTAAGCATCTTCTTTTGCCATACATTTCTTATTCATCCAAAACACTTCAGCAGTACTTGGATATTGTATAGTAGTTTTAAAAGCATCTATAAAGCATAAGAAATGTATGGCAAAAGAAGTTGCTTAATTTACTTAATTGTGAATAAATTCGAAAATAATCAGTCGATTTTTATGGTCGATATGTCGTTTTGTTGCTATTATTTGTGGCTTTGTAATAGAATAATGAATCTGAACATTTTTTGCCGTTTTCTATTTTTCATAATATTTTTAAAACAAAAATTTTTGCCATTTTTACGTAAAAAGTATATTTTTTTCTTACATTTTTTATTATAACTCCGAAACTGTTGATCCGATTAAAGCAAAAGATATAGACGGATTAAAGGTTATGTAAATCTTAATTTTTCTGATTATATTTGAATAATATCCGACTTGCCGTTTTTGAGTTATCACTAATAATGTGAAAAAGCGTCTAAAAAAAATGCAATTTTACAAAAAAATTAAAAAAAAAATCTATACATAGAATTTAAAAATTTTACCATTTTTGTACAAAGGTAGTCATGATACATCAAAATTGTATAGTGGTTTTAAAAGCATATGAAATTTTTTTTATTTTGTTGCGTTGTGTTATTATCAATGTCATGAAACTACATGCCTTGACAAAATTTTACATTTTTGCGATAAAAAATGGCACTTTTATTAAGAAAAAACAAAAGGGCGTAAAATGTTAATGGTTTTCATGTAGTACGAATTTTAACGAACATTTTATATTGCTATATTAAATTGAATTAAGATTCTATAGGCTAATTGTTCGAAATTTTTTAATTTAAATCTCAGAAAGACATGATAAATATTCCAAGGGTTGCGTCTTTCGAAAACAGCTGTTCTGCTCTGCTGTGTAAGATGGATAACAAAAACTGATGTTGACTTGCCTTTGTGCCTTGGAATATTTATCATGTCTTTCTGAGATTTAAATTAAAAAATTTCGAACAATTAGCCTATAGAATCTTAATTCAATTTAATATAGTTAATGGTTTTCATTTTAGAAAATTTTTTGCTTCTCCTGTAAAATTTATTTTTTATTTTATTTAAGCCCTTTTGCATTTTAGCTAACGATATATACTTTATGGGCTCTTAGAGGAATATTTCGCTGTGTTACACACGGAATGACAGTGAATATTTCCTGCAATTCTTTTTTGGAGGTTATAATAACTTAACTTCAACAAGACTCGACATGCTTTTATTTATGGTTCCGTTCTTTACTTTTTTTTGCAATTTAGGTACTAAGTCTCGGCTTTAGATTTTAAATATCCCTAAAATATATGAAAACTGATCTTGAAAAAAATTTTTTCATATTTTTACAATTTAAAAATGAGGCAAACATCATGAAAATGAAATAAAAAACTAAAATCATATTTTATGGATAAAATTCCTTCCTTTCTATTTTTATTATTTTTTTATCTTTATTTTTGTGTTGTTTTTTTTTGCAAAATATTAACTCGCATTCATAAAAGGCGATAAAAATATAAAAGCATAATAGTCTGGCAAAGAGTAAGAGAAGAGTAGAGGCTCATAAATGTGTTGGCCAAGTGGTGGTGGCACCATGATCATACAATGATCATGGTGCAGCTGATAATGGGATTTCCTTCCAACTGTGTGTATTAGATTTTCCATTTACTATTTTCTGCTTTAGATTTTTCCCATTTTTGTGTATTTCTATTTCAATATGTCTGCTTTTTTTTTGTTGTAATTATTATTATTTTCTTTTTTTTATTACAACCAATAATGGCAGATGTTATCTCACCTAGCGGTGGCCAACTACTACTATCGCTAGTTTTTATGTGTTATGCCTTCTGTGAATTAAAATGCCAAGACTAAGAAAATGTTGTAAAATATATTTACGAATATTGCAGTCTTAGCTAAAAAAAAAAAAAAAATATTCACAGACATCATTTCCCAACCAGTCGAGCACAACAAAAAAAAAAAAAAAGAATATGTGGGGCGTTAACAAGCCTTGAACAGTAGAAGAAGAAAAAATTATTATATAAACAAGAGATAAAATTTATAAATTTTCAAATTATTAAAGACACACTCACTGCCATATAAAGAAAACTGACAAAGAATAAAAATCAAGCACTTATTTATGCACCAAGAAATTCTTTTCCATTATAAAGTATTTCAAATATTTCCATCGAAATGAATGATTTCTAATTAAAGTGTTTTTTTATATTCTAAACGTTTAAAAAATCATTTGTTCTGGAAAACTATACAAGACCCCCCATAGACACTTTCAACAACTTTGCGGCTCTGCCGTAGATCATATCGCTTAAACAAATCTTTTCCCAAAGCTCTAGGCCCTTGGACGACAAGCAGGCTATACGACTTCTGCTGTTGCCTGAAGTAATAGAACACGAGACTATGAAGCAGAGGCTCCTGAGTTCGAGCCCGCGCTGAGCCTTCACCGATACCATGGAAACCTCTGAATTTGATTACGTTAAGACTCTAGTTTCTTCAATGTATTTCCTTAAGTGTCTCCAAATAGAATCCCTAAGAAATTCCATCTCCTGTATAATCTCCCGATTAAATGTTTGTCTTCTGACTTGGCTAAAAGATGGACAGTAGCACAAATAGTGCTCCAGTGTTTTGTGCTCTTCCTGACAGGCCCTGCATGTTATATTGTCAACAATACCCATGCGTGCCAGGTGATTCCTTAACTATGTATATCCTGTTATTAAATAAACCAACCTCCGTAGTGCTGGCCTACTCAATGTTAAGATCTCCTTTACCCTACTATCATCTGGGTCCCCCCCTTAGAATCCTAGTCACCCTACCTACGGTAGAGTGCTGCCTATCTCTTGTATGCAATTCTATAGCCCATCGTTTTAGTTCGTTTTTAAAAACCTGAAATGGCTTCCGACTGTCTAGTGTGATGTTTGCCATTAATGCTCCCATCTTTGCTAGCCTATCTGCCTCAACATTTCCAGGTATTCCCTGATGTCCTGGAATCCATATTACTATTTCCCTTGCTTAAAAATATAGTTTAAGGTCCTAATTTTTTAATAACACAAAAAAAATTAACGTACAATTTGTAAAAGATATACAAGCAAAAACAGTAAAAATATTTGAAATTTTTAGTACATACAAATTTCACCAACGCAAAGTGATTTACAAAATTAGGGTTTACTTTTTTTTTCTAAGATAAAATAAAATATTTTCAAGTCCATATATATTTCATAAATTTTTGTTGTATTGATAACATTCGATTCTCTCATTATCGCTCTCAAAAAAAAAAAAAATATAGAAACTAGTTAAATTTGACCAACAACACAAAAGTAGTACAGACAACAACCTGCCTTGTTGCCACATAAACGCTAGCATTCTATTTCTGACAATTTGTAGTGTCCCTCTAGTGTTATACGGTATTCAGGCATACATTTTTAATTGGGACAATATTCTCTTTATTGACACAATTATCTTTCTGTTCACATATATAAAATTTAGTCAATTCAATTAACGTATGACAACTAAATATGAAAATTTCTTATAATCAAGAGGAGCTCTATTTTTTTCAATACGTCTCGACATATTTTGTTTATGTTTTTGTTTACTTTTGCCACAATTTAGGTGCTAAGTCTTGGCTAACTTCTCAGTGAGTTGTGTTTTGCTTGCTAAACACTCTTTTTAGCAGTGCTGTATTTGTAATATAACTCGATTTTATAACAACTAAGTGTTAATTGAGTATTGAGTTAATTAAACTTTCTAGACGGTTAATTGAGCTCAATAATGATATTAATTGAGAAAAGCTCAATTAAGTTCTCAGAACCTCAATTCATGGGATATTGCATTATAATACAGATTTAATAACTAGTCACAATTGTCATGTTTTACTATATACTATAACCACTTTGACGATTTTAGATGTTTTAACGACTAGGAGATTTTTGTTTAAAATTTGACGAGTTTTAAATAATTAAGATTGAATTAAAAAACGTCAATTGATTTGTATGCGTTTGTTTTCTTGTTTTTTTTTTTTTACTATAAATATTATAAAAAAAAATTCTATGGAGTTTGGAAATAGCATTCGAATTTAGGCGATTAAAATGAACAAACTTATAAAATTTGTTCACTGATCCTTAATACTTAGAGATGTTATCCTCTGAGCTAAATAACAAAAATCATTTGGTAATTTAAAAATTTCTCAGGCACAATTGCCACATTTTTTTATTTATAGTCATATTGACGATTTTGGGTGCCTTGACAACTAGACGATTTTTGCTTCAAATTTGAGGATTTTTAAATAATTACGGCTCACTTTCAAATGTGATGTTTATGTTATATTTTATTGATGTTTGTAAATTTCCTATAATTATTTTGACGTTTTTAACGGTTTTCTGTTCATCTGGCAACTATTCAGCCAAGTTTTAACTTGTGTTCTCAAATATTAAAATTATTTCGGCGTTTGTGAGTGTTCATTCGCAGTGAATGCCGTATTTTTGACCTTTCGGAGTAGATTAAAAAACATGTTTAGCTTTTTGTCTTAAATTGATTGCAAAATGTTGTATTTGAATATGAAACACATCAAACAGGATAAGACACAATGCCCGGGCATTTAAAGGTATGAGTATTTATGTATGTATTTTCAAAAGTGTGTTGAGCCCATGGCCATTATGGCGCTTTTTTTTCTGTCCTAATATTCAGGTATTATTAGTGAATTTGCCATTTGCATACTCTCTTTGGAGTATTTTTTCGATTTGTGTAGTTTTCTGTTTCAGCAATTGAGATTAATTTTAAATTCTATTGCAATTTTTTCTGTTCTTTTTTTTAACAATTTCATTGGTTTTATTTTTGATTTTGTTTGACTCTTTTTCCCCAAAAAGTACATTAACATCTGGCAAATATTTCAGGAAATAAGCGTAATCAATTAGTAGTGGTTTAATTTTTTATAATTCCAGGGAAATATTTTTAAAAAGGGCATGCCTGTATTTCAATACACAATCAGTGTTGTCTTTTAGCGTTTTATTTGTCGGTCATACGTACAAAATATTAAAGAAATGTTTGTCAAAAAATATATTGGTTGTGCTTATTTCGTCAAATATTTGATAGATGTGAATGTAGCTGGAGTAACAAAAATAATATTTGACTCCGCTTAAAATATATGACTTTTTCAGTTGCCTTCTTAAGCATTAAAGATAAAACGAAAACAATTTTTAGCCTTACACATATTTGTAAGTATAAATATTTGTCTGATTGGCCGATACTGTTGCGTATCTCAATGCAAACATATAAATAGTTTTTTATCTCATGCATACAATTGCTTCGCATACACTTATTTAGTTTCCTCTGCCACCTGTGCTTTTCGATTCCAACTTAAGTTGTACACCTTTTTCTTCCTTTTTTTCTTGCATTTCATATTGATTGTATTTTATACGCGTTAAAACTGGCTTTAACCGCAAAAACATACTCTAGCGTGCTTTTTTTTTTGTTTTCATTATTTCTTTGTGGTTTTTATGCTCGTATTTTATTCTGGTTAAGATTTGTCTGAATGTGGTTGCAATTGTTTTGATAGTAGGAAAGTGTGTGTGTGTGTGTGTGTGTAGCAGCTTCCATAAGATACGCATCAGTTTGGAATTGAGTTTTAGCCTGGACAGGGTAAAATAATATGAAAACTACTCTCAGGGCAGCCAAAAGGCTAAAATACTTTTCATAATATGAAAGTCTTAGTGGCACAGGTATGGCATACTTAAGGCACTTTGTTTTTATTAATATTATATTCTTTCATATATTGACAAGTTTTGTTCATGTTTGAACAAAACTGATCATGATTGATGCAAAGAATTTCTATGAAATATATGGCAAATAATTTATTATTTTAGTTATTTTAAAATGTGGCTTAATTTAAACTTAGTTTAATGCAGCCTGAAACTCTGATTTTTCCGGCGAAATGTGATTTTTTTCTATTTTCCATTAAAGATCAAAATTTTTAGCAAAACTAATCTAATCCAGTCAAAATTTTGTATACCAATTTGATTAACTAAACCTAATTTAACTGAGATCTGAAAAACCCACTGTAAGTGGCAAATGATAAATAAACAACAGCTGATAGACTTGCCAGACCGTTGGATTTGAAACCACGAACTGGATAAGATAAGATTCATTATTCACTTTCACAAATTAATATTCCCACGGCCTGCAAGCAGTCACTACCCACTTAATTTTTCTCTCTCAAACCCTTTAAACTGAGTTTGCTGCTGTCTGAAACTCTGATTTTTCGGCGAAACGCGTTTTTTATTATTTTATTAAAAACCAACATTTTAAGCAAAACTAAGCTAATCCGTCAAAATTTGTTACTACAAACTTGGCAATAGCGCCACAAATCTGTTTTCAGATTAATTAAAACTAATTTAAGTGAGATCTGAAGAACCCCAGTCTAAGTGGCAAATGATGAATAAACAACAGCTGATAGACTTGCCAGACCATTGGGTTTGAAACCATGAACTGAATAAGAATTCATTATTCATTTTCAGGTATTGAAATTCCCACGGCTTCCAAGAAGTCACTACCCACTTAATTTTTTCCCTCTTAAAGTCTTTAAATTTAGTTTAATGCAGTCTGAAACTGATTTTATCTATTATTCCATTAAAGACCAAGATTTTCTGCAAAACTAAGCTAATCAGTCAAAATTTTGCATACAAATTTGTTAATGGTGGCACAAATCTTTTTCAGATTAATTAAAACTAATTTAACTGAGATCTCAAATACCCAGCCTAAGTAGCAAATGATAAATAAACAACAGCTGACAGAGCTGCCAGACCGTTGGGTTTGAAACCACGAACTGGACAAAAAAGCTCTTTAAATTTCAGCAATTTTTTTGATTTGAAAGGTTTTTCTGTCTTAAAATACTAAAAATAGATATTTTACTATAATTTCATATTGTGTCAGCGCTGGCATTGTCTTGTTCATGATTGTCTAAATGCTGCTCAATCAATTCTGGCGTTAAAAAATCGTTTACAATTCCCCTAGAGCGCTACACAGTAATAGTAACCATTAGTCCTTAAAATAATACGACTCAAATATTAGTCTTGGGTGAAAACTGTAATACGCACAGTGGCTTCTTGCCAATTACTTGCACATTGGGTCGACTATGATGATCATAATAATGCTCGGAAAGTGGGCACGTCTGAACCAAAATATTTCCAAGTAACTTTCAACTATTTTTACACATTCTTCGGTTATTAAACGATTCTTAGTCGTAAATGAAAAAAGAAACATTTACTACATAAATAATACTTCAGCTGACAGATGTTTAACAGCTGATGGAGTTGCCAGATCCTTGGTTTTGAAACCGCTAAATGAACAACTCGTTATATGTAAAACTTAATTAATTTATGATTACTTAGTATTAATATTACAATATTACTCTGGTTACTTCATTCAACACTTACACATTAGTTTCGATATCAACAATATTTTCAAATACAAAATTAAAATATTTATTTAAATTTATAAATTTTGTTATGCCTGTGGGTATGCCCATTCCGGCTTAAAAATATTTCTTTAATACTCTTATTGTAGCTACAAATTGAATCAGTAACAAAAAACAAAACTACATTCAGTGCAGGCAACCACACAATATAAAAAAATTTAATCATACTCTCCGCTATAAAAGAAAACAATATGGCAACTTTGAACAACAGTGGAATTGATAGGAATAATCAGGTGTTTCATAGAAAACCAGTTTGTGTGAAAGTAAAAATGTAAATACAATTACTTTGTTTTTTTTAACTGAAAAACTGGAAAACTGGTCCTCTTTTTAATGCTTCTAGAAAATAAAAATTATTTTGAAAATATTTAAATTAAAGAAATATTTGATATAATTGTATTGTGACACTCTTAGACTTTAAGTTTAACCAAAGATCAGTTTTGGTACTTCTTGGAAACTGCACCATAACTTTTTAGCAACTTTTATTCTTTCATAGTTTTATGTTTTTATATCACTGTGCCACACTAGTATACAAAGAACCCCAAATGATCGTATAGCAGCAAAAACAATAACAAAAAATATTATGTGCTTGTATTAGAGTTTGTGTGCGCTAAAGCTGTGCATCTGGAATGCGATCAGTGACGATCGGTATGTGTTGATTGGAATTTTTCTGAACGTTTTAGTTTTTTTGTATAATTTTCATTTTGTTCTTTCATTATTTGTTAGTGTGTTTGCTTGTGTCGTTGTGTAGTTTTTGCAATTTTTCTGTTGATTGAATTATTTTTATTATTACCTACCCGAAGTGCACCAGCAAAGGAACTGCGTCAAGTTTAAATTAAGTATAAGTTTTTCGATTTTCCTTTTGTGAATGTTTTTGGTTTATAAGTCTTATTAATATTATTTTTATGACTGAACACCAGCAACAATACGAACAGAGAAGTTAATGATACTAACAGTTTGTATATATTTTTTTTTTGGTCTTGTAAATGTCTGCATATGAAATTGAACGCAAAAATGTATTACACTTGGGAAAAAATTATCATGGAAACTTTTAATATGTTTGAGGGAGGGTGCTGTTGTGCTGTTGAGTGAAATAGTTAACTCGTAGACTATGAAGCCGAAGATCCCAGGTTCGATTCCGCACTCATTCTTGAATATGGTATCTAATTTTTCTGATCTGCATAAAGCCAAAGATCGTGAATTCAATTCTGCCTTCTTCAAACAAGACTGTTTCAATAATGAACGCATAACAGTGATCGCTGATCATTACTGACATCTACTGACATTATGATGTACAAAAAGAGTGCCTTTTAGCACCCTTCTTCTTCGGGTACCATAGTAAAAAATTCAGCCAGCGAAGTAAAGAATAAAATAGCTCCAACAAATTCTCTATCTTGCCTTCTCTCTTCATCTATCCTCCCAACACGATCACCCTTCCTTTCATACTTTCATAGTTCCGGCACAATGAAATACTTGAGTTGAGTTCATAACCTGGCTGGCCCGCTTCAAATTAAAAAAAAGTCATTGATGATGCACTAAACACATTCACGGCAGCAGGCTACCGACTACAAACTATCAGAAATAGAATACATGTGTTTATATGGGAATTGTTATGTTCACGGCTACACGACAGGTTGTTGTCCGTGCTATTTTTGTGGTTGTAGTCATATTAAACTAATTTCTATTTTCATAGGCTACAATAAACAGGTTAGTGCTGCCAATAGAATAAAAACTCTTAAATGAATAAGCCTAAGGTAATACATAGCTCTTTCAAAAGTAAAATCGGCCATGCAATTTTTTTTCCACGATCTCTGTTACCTCTGGACTGATGAGGCTCAAATGCAAAATTGTGTATAAGTTAAAACTTGTAGAATATAGAATGCATACAAACGGTGTGTAAAAGTTCTATATAATGGCTTTCTATTGGTATATGAATTTATTAATATCTTTCTATTGTTAGATATATTTTTAAAATTTATTCACATACTGGAACTATTATTATATATTGAAATTTTGTATCTGACTTTTTAAGTAAAAATTCCATTATTTTGAGTATTCAATTTTTTATATATATGATAGCCGTTATCGATAAAAGACGTTAGTTAGGTCACAAATGAATTAACTCATAAGCTCATTTTCATAGTGCCATAACAAAAAAAAAAGGACATCAAAATGTATTTATTACAAATGCAAAAACAATAATGAGCTATAAACAAAGAAATTGTTTTTATTATTAATTTTGTTTCGGTCTAGAAATAGATTTAGAATAAGCGCTTTTTCATATATAAAAGTGGCAGCACTAAACTGAGATGTTGACAATGTAGCTGCCGTCTCAAAAATAATTAAGTAGCTGACTACAAGGCGACGACTGTAGCCAACGGCTTTTGTAGTCGTGTGTCCGTGTAGCCCATTGTCTCCAATGCATTTTATAGCCGCGCCGTACGGCTCGAATGCGATCAGTAGCTGATCTTGTGATTATATTCTAGGGGTACCAGTTGCTAGTGGCGAGCTTAGACTTCCTGTCTAATGCGCTGCCCTTTTCTATTTACAAAATTCGATTCATTTCGATTTAATATTAGCATATACGAGGTCTATTTAAAAATTTAGGGAAATTTTAATTCTGCTCAAAAAACTTTTTTATTTTATTCAATTTATCAATTTCTATATTTTCGCCTTGGGCTACCTCAGATCAAATATACGTGTGCCTCGAAGTAGTTCTAATCTCTCCTTTTAAGTATGTCCTTAAGTTCTTTTAGCGATTCAGTTTTTATGCGTTTAATCGCTGCGAAATGTCTTCTTTTCATGGGAGAACCCTCCCTGCAAAACTACTTTTTATACCCTCTAAAAATGAATTGCAGGGCATATTCACTTTGTCATTCCGTGTGTAGCGCAGCGAAATATTATTCTAAGACCCCATAAATTATATATATTCATGATCAGTGATGAAATCTAAGACGATCTGAGCATGTACGTCCGTCCGTCTGTGGAAATCACAATTCAGTAAAAAAAAGGCCAGACCCTTGAAATTTGTTATAAATATATTTTGATGGACAGCACAGGTCAAGTTCATAAATGGGCCAAATCGGGGCAGTGGAAAAAAAGTTCACCTAAGAAGAACTAAATCAACCTCTAAAAAACTATATAATTTTTACAGTTTGTAATTTTGTTAAGCAAATGATATATTTTTATGTCAAGGAAGATCCAAAGCAAATCAGAAAAGTTCATTTTTTAACCCCGCCCTCTTTAGTGGGCGTTGAAGTTACATATTACATGGAAAAATAGTGGAAATATTTAACAAATTGTATTCCTTAAGCCTAAATTCCTTAAAAATTTAATTTTAAAGCTTTTATGGCGAAACTGAGATAACCTCTGATCTGCCCCACCCTCAACCCAACTTTACCCCCTATATGACCCTATCAAAAAAAAATTTTTTTTACCTTTAATAACCGCAAAAATTAACTTTTTAGTGTTTTATGGCCAAGGGGAAATATCTCCCCCACGACGCCTTCCATTGTGACCCCCACAAAATAGAGTTTTTATTTACTAAATATTTGGAAGGTATTTAAGTTTCGAAACGTTTTTACTTTATTTTATTTCTTCCTGCCATTTTTCTTATTTCTCTCGGTGTATTGAAGTACAAGTATTACCTGCTCATATGAACAAGTACATTAATTCACATTCGCATTCGTATTCGTACAACATTGTATTCTCCGGCAAATGTTGTTTTGTCGCAACATTGTAATGCCCACTAGATTTGGGATAATGACTGGTAATTTATTCAGACGAAGAAAAAGAAGAAGAAGAAAAAAAAACGAAACATTTATAGCAAACAAACAACGAAACGAAATACTTGTTCTTTTGGCTTAGAATTTATTTATCATGGTGAATTTACCAAAAAAAAAAAATAAATAAATAAATAAAATAAAAAATAAAATATAAATAGTCAAATTAAAATTATAAATTTATAGGTTTGATTATCACTGCAATTGGAAATGTGCTCATAATATGTGCATGTGTGTGCGTTGTGTGTAGATGTAAAAAGATTTTAAAAAGAAAAATTAACATTAAAATAAGGCAGACACAGGAAGGAAACCTAGATGATCGTGTATAGATTGTAAGTAGATAGAAAAAGCCTACAGGAATATTAAATAAAGTTTTGAAATTAATTTTAGTTGGATTTTTTTTATTTTAATACTAAAACGGTGTGAAAGATATTTTTGCGAACTACAAAGAACAGGGATTAATATCGAATAGTATTTGAACTGTACAAAAAAGGCTTGTCAATTTATTAAGAAGGAATAGGGAAATTAATTTCTAAAAAAGACACAATAGTTAATTAGCTCCGATATACACCAGCAGAACATAACAACCTGCCAATTTCCGAAGGTGTCACAATTGCTCTATTCGATTTCTTGCTCATCTCATAACATGAGAGAAGAGAATATGAGCATAAATTGCACTTAATGCTCTACTTCGTGTTGACGAAGAGGTGAACTTAGAGAGAATATAAAAAAATTACTTTGGATCACTTCAAGTTCTAGCTGAAAAGAAAATTTCACACAAAATATTTTTAAACAGAAATATTTTATAAATAACTTATTATTATTTTAAAAAATTGTGCTAGAAATTTTAAACAAATAAAATCTTATGAGTGATTGTTAGTAACTTTCTTTTTGGCAACACTGTTTTTGGCAGCTCAGCTGTTTTCGTTTAACATTTTACTGTTAAACATGTTCAGTTTGGTCTCCTACTGTTTGGAGTGGATTATAGGCAGGTGGCATCATTTTTCAAAGACGACGAAGGCAGGAACGTTACTGTCAATTATTAAATATTTTTTTATTTTTTTTTTTTTTTATTTATATTTCCTTTTTTAAATTTTTTAATTTTTTTATTTACTTTTACTTTTTTTTTAATTTTTTTATTATTTTTTTTTTTTTGTAATATTTTTTTATATATTTTTTAAGCTTTATTTTTAATATATTATTTTAATATATTTAAAATTTTATTTTTAATGATTAAAATGTTTTCATAATTTTTTTTTATTAATTTTTTAATATAGTTTTTAATTAACTTTTTTTATTTATTTATTTTTTAATATATATTTAATATATTTTTAATATTTTTTTTAAATTTGATTTTTAATTTTTTTTAATGATTAAAATTTTTTCATAATATTTTTCTTATATTTTAAATTAACTTTTTTTGTTTAATATTCTTTTTATATACATATATTTTTTTTAATTCTTTTTAAATTTATTTCATTTATTTTTAAAATATTTTTTTCTTAATTTTTTTTATATATTCATAATTTTTTTATTACTTTTTAAATATATATTTATTAATAGAAATTTTTTATTTGTTGTTTTCTTTTTAACTTTTTTTATTTATTTTTAAATATTTTTTATCTTTAAACTCAAATAAAGATATCACTTATTTCGCCAAATCAAGTTCAAAAACCTTTAAAACAGAAAAATCAATAGAACTTGGAAACCAAAATTACTGGTTAAACTAAGAAAACCCACTAACAGAACATAAAGGCCTTAAGCTACTGAAATAATTAATATACATGAAGATAGCTGGCAAAGGTCATGTGCAAGCGTAACTAAAAAAAAAGAAAAACAAACGTAACAACTCCAGCAAAAGTCATTAAAATATTTTTAATATGTAATAGAAACATTAGATGCTGCAAGCATTAACTTTTATCTGCTTAAGCAAAAGCTGAATTTCTAAGAAACTAAAGATTGTCACAAAAACAACAAACAAAACAATAAAAAACATCAAGTCAACAAGGAAAAGTAGCAACAGTTGGACAGCCCTCCCTGACTATAAATATTTTACAGCAAACAAAAGACTTAGACAACAAGCACACACATGCACACACACTGAATATAATTCTTTGTTGTTGTTGTTGTTCTTATAAATTCCTTGGGGAAAATATGCTTAAAATCTTTGCTAATCAAATAAAGTCTGTTTGTTGTTGCTTGTTTTCTCTTTTCTTTCAACATTTACTTGTGGCAACCAACAACAACAACAACGCAAACAGTGGCTAATTATATTATGGGACATACAACCAGCATCTAACCAACAATTACCTGCTGAAGCTGAAATTAAAAATCAACAGCCAAACAACTGGAGGAGAGTTCAAATGTAAACACTTTAACTGAAATTCCTAGAATGTTTAATGGAGAATTTTATAAGTCATTTTAGTTATGCTGACAACAAAAACTATTTATGGTAGAAATACCGAATTTGAAGTTTGAGAAAAGTCCCACAAAATACAAGCGCATTCACACACACGCACAAAAAATAACAAAATGTATGACAAAAACATTAATAAATTAAAAAAAAAATGCGAAAGAAATTTATTTAAATATAAAAGCGGCGTTATGCATTTAGTGACTTTAAAATCGCCAATTCGGCAAGGCTGTGAGTTGATTATTAACGCATCTGGCAACCGTCTTAAGCCTTGTAGTGAATTATTCATTAAGTGATTTTATAACAATCAGTCTGGCAAGGCTGTGGGCTGGATACTGACGCATCTGGCAGCCGTCTTAAGCCTTGTAGCGGATTATTCATAAATTGGTTTTATAACCATCGGTCTGGCAAGGCTGTGAGCTGATTATTGACGCATCTGGCAGCCGTCTTAACCCTTGTGGCCCTTAATTAATTTCATAACCATCGGTTTGGCAAGGCTGTCAGCTGTTAAATATCTGTCAGCTGATGTGTTAAGAGTATTAATTTATTAAAAGATTTGCCATTTAAGAACGTGTAAAAATAATTAAAATTTACTTACAAAAATTTTCGTTCAGACGTGGTCCCTTTCCGAACATTACAGGATGATAATGGTCACCGTAATCGACCTAATGTGCAAATAATTGGCGAGATTATAAAGAAGTCACTGTGTTTAGTATCGTCTGCAAGCAGCAATAGTATTTGGATCGTATTATTTTGAGGATGTTGTCGGCAATACCGTTACTATTATTGTCGACTGCTCTAGGGCCATAGTAAACGACTTTTTATCGTCGACATTGATTGAGCGGCATTTGAAGAAACATGGAGTGTCAACAGGACGATGCAAACGTACACATTATCCCCCTTATTCCGTAACTATTTGTCAACGTCAAGACAATATCAAAAATAGGGCAGTTGCTTTCTGGTTGTTTGCACCAATCGATTACTGCTGACAGCCTCTGACTATTCCCTAAGGCCTATAAAATAACAAGAGGCTGGTAAAAGAAATTAAATACGAAGGAAAAAAAATATGCGGATGTCTTGTCTTGACTTGACTTTGACGCAAAATGTTACAGAATAAGGGCGTATAAAATTGTGGTAAAATATTTGCTTGTACTATTTTAAGAGACAAAAGTATTGCAGTGTCCTTGTTCTGTTTAAATCCAATTAACTTCTGGCGTTTAAAGAGTTTGAACGAAAAATATTAGATGGGTAGTGACCTCTTCCAAGCCGTGGGAATATTAATTTGTGAAAGTGAATAATGAATTCTTAGCCAGTTCGTGGTTTTAAACCCAACGGTCTGGCAAGTCTATCAGCTGTTGTTTATTTATCATTTGCCACTTAACCTGGGTTTTTGAGATCTCAGTTAAATTAGGTTTAGTTAATCTGAAAACAGGTCTTTGCCGCCATTAATAAATTGGTATACAAAATTTTGACGGACTATCTTAATTTTGCTTAAAATGTTGGCCTTTAATGGAATAATAAAGAATCACATTTCGCTGAAAAGTCTGAGTTTCAGACTGTATTAAACTAAGTTTAAACTTGAGCCACATCTGAAAAATACGGTTTAGTGTCATTTAGTTAATAAAAAGTTTTAAATTAATAAATATGAATGCTTTAACAAGCAAAGATTTTATGAAAATGTTTAAATCTTACAAATATGGTGCTTCAAAGGTGGCCATCTGTTTTTTTTTTTTTTCGTTTATTATGGGGTGGTTATGTCTGGCATAATGTACCTAATGTGCAAGGAATTGACTAGATTAAAAAGGAATTTTCAAAAGGAATTTGCAAGAGTTATACATGTGGTCAGGTCTGGACATCATTGCCATATGCGCTCTGCCGAAACTATTGCTTCTGTTAGTGAAAAGTGTAGCAGACAATTTCCACTTCCACTTCCACAAATTTTTTGTTTTTTTTTTTATTTAATTTTTTATTTTTATATATTTTTTTTGTCTACAATTCAAAGTGAACCGAACACAAGCGATTTTTGTCTTCATTATTTGAAACAAAAAAAAAATTAATATAATCTTTACAAAATATGGCATCCTTACAAAATAATAAAAACATGTGTTGCCACACGAGCTGCCACCTTGAGTTAATACAGTGTTCGACTAATTGAGGTGTGCAGGCCGGAAACGGTATGGGTTCGCTAAAATTATGAGAATTTCAAAAAAATGCTCTAAATCACATATTGACTGAAAATGTAGAGAGAAGAACCCTGTTTTTAGGATGGTCGCCTCGTCATGAAGTTGATTCAGCAATAAAGACGCCGTTTTGCATCGTTCGACACTATTTCATATCTGACATACAAGGGAACAGTCAAAGAATCGGCGAATCATGTCGCAACAAGTCGAGGCAGTTCCAACAGCTGCTGGGTCAGTCAATAGTGTTCAGTTTTAGGGATAATTGTAGCCCTATTGTGAATGATTAGCTGCAGCTCTGAAATATTTTGCCAGCGCTAACGTGCTGGCACTGCTATTTTTTTTCTTTGTTTTTTTTTTTTGTTTTTGTAAGTTAAAGCAAACCATTTTTGAAATTTTGAAACCTTGCAAGTACATTTTGAAAGTTATTTCAAATACTCTTGCCTGCTCTATGTTTTCAAGTACATGGCACATTTGTATGTACAATGTATACTGTATGTATGTATGTATGTATGTGTGTATATAGAGTACCTCAACTAGCAATTGCAACTAGCAGCAAAAAGAGCAACACAAACAACAACAACTACAGCATTAACTAGAGACAACAAGAAGTGCAATTGGCATCATCTGAAAAAGGTACCAGCGAGTACTCGTACAAGCAGCCACAATAAAAAGAACTACAAGCAACAATCCTGTCTGAGAAGACATTTACAGACAGCGATTTATGTGACATGACAGCGGTACATAATGAAAGGATTCCTTATATGTTGTGTTGTGTTTGTTTGCTCGTTTGTTTGTTTGTTTGTTTGCTTGGCTTGTTCTGTACTGTTGTCGTTGGTGCCCAGAATTGTTCTCTATAGTTTTGTATTTGTACTTCTTGTTGTTGTTGGCTTGTCATTATTATTGTTGTTGTTGTTGCTTTGATTATTCTGTGTTTTTCGCTTCCTTTTTGTTTTGTTTTTTAGCCTTCGCTTAAACAATCGGCCTTTATGATTTATAAAAGCAAAGTTTTTCTGCTTAATTTCATTTCAATCTAAATCCTTCCTTGATAATTCAGTCAGTTGGGCAATAGGGGCCTGCATTTCAGCTTGTTTTTTTTTTTAATTTTAATAATTCCTCAGAAAATAAAAGTTAATATCTTGTATATAATTAGAAATAACTTTTATTTTCCAAGGAATAAGTAAAAATTAGTAAATAATTTATCCTTTTTGTGGAATAAATAAAAATTAAAAAATAATTTTTATTTTTTGAGGAATAAATAAAAATCAAGAAATAACTTTTATTTTGTGATGAATAAATAAAAATCAAGAAATAACTTTTATTTTATGAGGAATAAATAAAAATCAAAAAATAACTTTTATTTTTTGAGGATAAATAAAAATCACAAAATAACTTTTATTTCTTGAGGAATAAATAAAAATCAAGAAATAACTCTTATTTTTTGAGGAATAAATAAAAATCAAGAAATAACTTTCATTTTATGGGGAAGAAATAAAAATCAGGAAATAACTTTTATTTTCTAATTCAGAAATAACTTTTATTTTCTGAGGAAGTAATAAAAATTAAAAAATAACTTTTACTTTTTGAGGAATAAATAAAAGTCAAGAAATAACTTTTATTTTGTGATGAATAACTAAAAATCAAGAAATAACTTTTATTTTGTGAGGAATAAACAAAAATCAAAAAATAACTTTTATTTTTTGAGGAATAAATAAAAGTCAAGAAATAACTTTTATTTTATGGGGAATAAATAAACATCAAGAAGTAACTTTTATTTTGTGAGGAATAAATAAAAATCAAGAAATAACTTTTATTTTATGGGGAATAAATAAAAATCAGGAAATAACTTTTATTTTCTAATTCAGAAATAACTTTTATTTTATGAGGAATAAATAAAAATCAAGAAATAACTTTTACTTTTTGAGGAATAAATAAAAGTCAAGAAATAATTTTTATTTTTTGATGAATAAATAAAAATCAAAAAATAACTTTAATTTTTTGAGGAATAAAAAAAAATCAGGAAGTAACTTTTATTTTCTAATTCAGAAATAACTTTTATTTTTTGAGGAATAAATAAAAATCACAAAATAACTTTTATTTCTTGAGGAATAAATAAAAATCAAGAAATAACTCTTATTTTTTGAGGAATAAATAAAAATCAAGAAATAACTTTTATTTTATGCGGAATAAATAAACATCAAGAAGTAACTTTTATTTTGTGAGAAATAACTAAAAATCAAAAAATAACTTATTTTTTGAGGATAAATAAAAATCAAAAAATAACTTTTATTTTCTGAGGAATAAATAAAAATCACAAAACAACTTTTATTTTTTGAGGAATAAATAAAAATCCAAAAAAAAAACTTTTTTTATGGGGGATAAATAAAAATCAAGAAATAAATTTTATTTTGTGAGGAATAAACAAAAATCAAAAAATAACTTTTATTTTTTGATGAATAAATAAAAATCAAGAAATAACTTTTTTTTTTGAGGAATAAATAAAAATCAAGAAATAACTTTTATTTTATGGGGAATAAATAAAAATCAGGAAATAACTTTTATTTTCTAATTCAGAAATAACTTTTTTAAGGAATAAATAAAAATGACGAAATAACTTTTACTTTTTGAGGAATAAATAAAAGTCAAAAAAAAACTTTTATTTTGTGAGGAATAAATAAAAATCAAGAAATAACTTTTATTTTGTGAGGAACAAATAAAACTCGAAAAAAAAAATTTTTTTTATGGGGGATAAATAAAAATCAAAAAATAACTTTTATTTTGTGAGGAATAAATAAAAATCAAGAAATAACTTTCCATAATTCAAAGCATAAGTTCGGGGAGATTTTTATGTATGTATGTATGTATGTATATGTACGTGTGCATGTACGTACACATGTTTAGTACCTTTTTGACTTTGTTACTTCATTTTATATTCTAAGTTAATTGGTTATAAACACTTTGTGGCTCGAAGAAGAAGAAAAAAAAATCGTCTTATGGAATTTTGCATTGTATTATTTTCCTCAAGCTCTTCCATTTCTATCATTTAGCGTTTTAAATGATTTTCTTCTTCCTGAAATTGAATATTTTTCGCTTGTATTCGTATAAATTGAATTGCAAATAACACAACATTGACAATAACATTAACAAAATAGCAAAGAAACAAAGAAAAAAAATCCAAAAAATCTCAAGGAAACATAAACAACAAACGTACCATCAAGAAACAACAACAGCAGCAACATTCTTTTTAAGAAAATACAACTAATGGCAGAAATATGTTTTTGGAAAAAATTAGCATGTTGTATGGAAAATAGTTGTTGCATCTTTTTGTTTAAATGGCTCAAGTAAGAATAGAAGCGTTAGAAAAGAAAGAAAATCTAATTGATGATGGACAGTGTAGCCAAAGTGTATTGGAAGAACTCTTGACTTGTAAATAAGCTATTAGATTTCTTATACAAATAACTCAAGTCCGTCGTACTTGTTGTTGGCGTTTCTATCCCGCGGTATTTAAGGCAAAAGTAGTAAAACTCATGGCGTTGTGAAAGAGCTGCCACGTTCGTTGCACTGCACAAAATATCCCAGTAAAAATAAAAGAGCTTCAAAGGAAGTCAATAGGATCCTGAACTTGGGATCCACATGTAGAACAAATCTGAAACTTGTCTGCTGGGTTTTTATATAGGGTCATTGTAATTGCACTCAAGAACATTAACGTCCTTTCATTGAATCCAAAGTCAGCGTTCGTTATTCGTATTAATAAAATTTGATTCTTGCGTCATTATAAATGAGTGCCAAAAATCTAATATTTCAGTATTTTTATGGAGGAAAAGTCGCTTACTGTGATACAAATAATTATCAATAATTTATTCTTAGCAATTTTATATAAATCTTTCTCTTCATAAATTTGTTTTGAATTAATTATATTTTTTATAAATAAAACTATTTTTTATAAATAAAAAATTTTTTTATAAATAAAAATATTTTTATAAATAAAAATATTTTTTTATAAATAAAAATATTTTTTTATAAATAAAAATATTTATTATAAATAATAATATTTTTTTATAAATAAAAATATTTTTTTATAAATAAAAATATTTTTTATAAATAAAAATATATTTCTATAGTCAAAAATATTTTTTATAATTAAACGTATTTTTTATAAATAAAAGTATTATTTTATAAATAAAAATATTAATTTATAAATAAAAATATTATTTTGTAAATAAAAATAATTTTAATAAATAAAAATATTTTTATAAATAAAAATATTTTTATAAATAAGAGTATTTTTTATAAATAAAAATATTTTTTATAAATAATAATATTTTTTATAGATAAAAATATTTTTATAATTTAAAGAATTTTTTATAAATAAAAATATATTTTTATAGATAAAAATATTTTTTCTAAATAAATATATTTTTTATAAATAAAAATATTTTTTACAAATAAAAATATTTTTTATAAATAAAAATATTTTTTACAAATAAAAATATTTTTTATAAATAAGAATATTTTTCTAGTCAAAATTTTTTTTATAAATAAAAACATTTTTTATACATAAAAATATTATTTTATAAATAAAAATATCTCTTATATATAAAAATATTATTTTATAAAAAAATATAAAAATAATAATATATTGTTTAATAATACAATATTTTTTAAGCTTAAAAAAAAAATTAAAATGTTTTATATATTTTATAAATAAAAATATTTTTATATGTAAGAGTATTTTTATAAATATAAATATTTTTATAAATAAAAATATTTTTATAAATAAAATATTTTTTTACAAATAAAAATATTTTTTATAAATAAAAATATACATATTTCTATAGTCAAAAATATTTTTTATAATTAAACGTATTTTTTATAAATAAAAATATTATTTTATAAATAAAAATGTTAATTTGTAAATAAAAATATTATATTATAAATAAAAATATTTTTAATAAATAAAAATATTTTTATAAATAAATAAATAAAAGTATTTATTATAAATAAAAATAAATTATGTATGAATTTTTAATAAAAATATTTTTATAAATTCTGAGGAATAAACAAAAACCGGAAACTAACTTCAATTTTGTGAGGAATTAATAAAAATCAAAATAATTTTGTAAGGAATTAATAAAAAACAACAAATAAGTTTTATTGTGTGAGAAATAAATAAAAATGAAAAAATTAACACTATTTTCTGAACAATAATTAAAATAACTTTTACGAGTACTTTGTGAGAAATAGCTAAAGCCCAAGAAAGAATATTTTATTTTCTGCCGATTAAATAAAATAATGGGTAATATTGAGTTTTTATTAAAATTTAAACAAATGAAAATTTATGCATTTAAAGATAATCCATATAACAAGGATTACTTTGGTGTATTGCTTCAAAACGTAGCAATTCTCTTTTAATTTCATTTTACGAAAGAAGAAGTCGTGAAATATGCAGTTAACATATATTTCAGTTGTTGGACCATTCCAGCCATTTATTTATTTTTTATACTCTTATTTCTATTTTTGTTTCTTTTTATTATTATTATGTCAGTCTAGTTTAATTACGCTTAAATTACGTATTTTGTTATGATGCAGAATTTACCGTTCTTTTCACATTTCATCTGGCAACTATGATAAACAACGGTGAATACATATTGTGTTGTTATTCAAACGAAGAGTTTTAACAACAATAACAAACAGTTCAAAGTCAAAACAAAAACAAATCTATACACCAATATGCAAGTTTGTTGTCTAAGTCTATTGTTTGTTTACAAATACATTCTTTCTTTAAACTGTGGTGTTGTTGGCTGGTGTGGTGAGATTGATTATGTAAAAATGTTTGTCATATTTTAATAAAGCTGATAGGGAACTAATTTCTTTTAAATCATAAATACATTAAAAAGAAGATTTTGTGCAAAAAAAAATCTTTATATATATATATATATATATATATATATATATATATATATATACAAATGAAAATATTATGTACGTGTGCACGTACGTACATATACATATATTCCTATACTTTTATTTTTATCCTCATGCATCCACTGTTGCTCGCCCAGTCTGTGTTGGCTGTACAACAAAATATTTTCAAAATTTAAATATTCTTCAATTCTTCATTTATAAGCAAAAAAAAAAAATAATACTTAAAAGTAATAAACATGACATGACATTGACAAGATCTCTTTTTTTTATTTTTTATTTGTGGTAAAAAGTTTAATGTTTTTTAACATTGTGCTTGAAACTATCTATTCTTTTTTTTGTGTAAATAAAACAAAAACAAATTATTCTTTGTAATAAATAATATCATGAAAAAAATGCCAGCATATACATACATACATACATACATACATACATACATACATACATACATACATACATATATACATAAATATAGACATACATACATAGGTACTTACATATGTACCTAGTAATATAATTTTATTCATTAAAAGAAAAAACAAACACTTCACTAAGTAGTCATTATCAACTTTATAAATTATTGAAAAAATATCTAAAGAAAAAAGAAACAAATACAACATGTAATATACACCTTTTTATTATTACAACAACATGTATGTAATATGTTTTGTGGCGTTTGTTGTTGTTGTGGTCTTTATACCCTTTTACGCTTTAATGTTGTAATAAAATGCTGTAAAAACTTTGTGGAAATATAATGTTTTTTTCCCAGCACAATGGGTCAAGTGAAATTAAAAAATATTTTACAAATTGTAAGGAACTCAAAAAATATGGAAAATTTAAAAATATGTATATAAACAGCGACTGTAAAAAACAGTAGAAATAAATATAAACTATAGGATCGACCACAAAATTTGGGGCTATAATTCAATTTGCTATTGCTGAACATTTGATATTGATGAAAATAGACAAGATCAGTGTGTTGGATCGCAATTGAAAATTATGTAAATTAGAACTCGTTAGAAGAGGAAAATGGCTACAGAACGAATTCTTCATCCATCCAGACAATTAATTAGAAACTCATTTAAACTTTTTTTTAATTCTAATAATACGCATACCATGGAATAAAATTCCGTACTTGGATATCGACGGCTATCAAATGGCAAACAATTTCAGCAACCTTTCGTTGATAAATATCCCTTGTAAATTTCCCTCCTACGAGTATATGCACGAATTTTTTGAGAGATAACTTGTAACATCCTTCCAAAACAGCATGAAACATGTCATATATAATAAGTAGTTCCTTTTTTTTAATTTTTGTTTTCTTTTCCATTTTTTGTAGTACACTTTTAAGTACTTTATCGTCCACCGATATTAATGAAATAAATATGGCTTAAAATATAATTTTTTGTAGATATGCACTATATTATATTTATGAAAATTTTATATAATATTATGTTTTTTATTATTGTTCCTATTTTTTTTTTTTTTTTTATTATTTGACTTATTATATACATATTTTTTTTTTTTTTGTGGTACACTTTCAAATATCTCATAGGTCACAACTGTTAACAAAACATATATGTATAAAAAACGATGTTAATGCAAATATGTTAAATTTTATATATAAATATGTCAAACGTATTTTTGGTGGTACACTTTTAAGTATTTTATCGTTCAGCAATATTAACGCAACATATATGGCTTGAAAGGTATTTTTGTGTAGATATACACTATTTTATATATATTTATATAAATATGTATTTTGAATTTTTTATTTTTTATATAATTTTTTTAATATTTTTCTATTGTTTATTAATTTTATTTTTATAATATTTTTTTGTAGTACACTTTTAAGTATGCTATCATCCATTAATATTAATAAACCGTACATAATTAAAAAATAATTTTTGACTAGACATGCCCAATCATGTCTCTTATGTATACATATGCCAATCATATTTCCGTGGTACGCTTTCAAAGGTTTCACCGCTGCCAATATTAATGAATCATATATGGCTTAAAAGGTATAGATATGCACTACTTTATATGTAGGTATACATATATATACTTAAATACATAATTTTTATTTTTATTTAATTTTTTTTTTTTTTTTTTGTGGTACACTTTTAAATATCTTATCGTCCACCCATATTTATAAAATATATGTGGTTTAAAAGCTGTTTTTGTGTAGCTGTGCACAATTTGAAAAATTCTTTAAAATTGCAAGTGAAGAAAATTAAAAAAATAGACTTAAATTTGCAACAAAAATCTTTCTATTTCGTGTTTACTTTGTAGTTGCAAACACATGTCTAGAAACGTTTAAAAATCCTTAGTATAATCAGCCTTATTGTGTTTGGCGTTTTTCGTCTTAAAATTTGACAATTTGTAATAGCTTAAAGAGAAAAAAATACATTTTTCTCCAATCTATTGCAAGGTGTTGAATTTGATGGCGTAAAACGCCAAACACGATAAGGGTGAATATTTTATGGCGAGTATAAACAGAAAGAGTGTTTTTTTTACTGTTCTCTTAAAAATTGTTGTTTAAGGAAGAGTGAATATAAAGAGCCAATTGTTGTTTTTCATGAATTTCAGTAGCCCTGATTTGAAGTAAAGATCGTTTTTACAAGATTTATCTTAAATGTAACAGTTGAGTAGTCGAATTTTGATCACCAAACGTTTGTTAATTATGACAAAACGAAATATTAAACATAATTGTTAGTAAACTGTGAGGACTATATGGTAGTCGACTTCTAGCGTATTACAGTTTTAGCATCCTGAAGAGCGTGTTTTGATTTTTTTCTGACTGCTGTAAAATAACTTGAGTTTAAAATGTATGATTTATTTTGTTTTCATATGCACTTTGACCCACAGTGACCTTTTTTTTAATTTAACCACAATCTTAAAAATAGATTTTTATATACGAGTATTCGAAACTTCAACTTAAGTTTTGTTTTTTTTTGTTCTTCTCAATTGTGAACATCATCAGCATGACGTTGTTGCATTTAGACTTGCCTGCATTTGAGTCCTTCCGTTTGTCTGTCCATTGGTGCAACTATCTCTTCATCTGTCCGTCCATCTGTCTTACTGTCTATCTTACTATTTTGCTTAAATCTGTCTGTCTGTCTATCCGTCTTATTATTTCGTTTTTTTCTTTTATTTTTTTTTTTTTGCATTTTGCTGCTGCTCCTCATATTTGTTTCTTTCTAGTGAGCTTGAGTGCAGCTTGTAACCATACGCTTGTTTAAACGCATTTATACTATTTACACATGAGTGCATTTTCATAGAAACTGACATCACGAGGACGTTTTTCTTAACAAGTGTTTCTGGCTTCATTCACAATATTATTTTCATTTATTTATTATTTCTGTTGTATATCATTTCATTTGCGGCCAGTAATTCTCTGTGTTTTTTTTTTTTAACTATTATTATAAGCTATTTTATATGATTATTAATTTCATGTTGTTTGGAGGTGTTTTTGTTTTTGTTTTATTTTCCCATTATAACTGGAAAATATTTTTGGTTCATGGTTTCATGTTTAAGATACTTATCAAAGCGTTTGCTATTCAGGCTTGTCGGTTTCAATCAATGTCTTTGCAACATGTTATATCATATATAGATGCATATACATGTGTATATATATGTTCATTTATGTGCAAACATATATTCACTTCTTAAGCAAATGAAAGAAAGTTAATTAAGTTAACAAAAATAATTTATTTACTAATCAAATTTATTTTTGCTCTAACATTTTTTTAATAAACGAATTTTCAACTATTTTGTAATAGCTAAATCTACATTTGACTTAAAAGCATAAAAATATGCATTTAAATTGAATTCTCAAAATTAAAGCTTTTCAAACTGGTTCATATGCATTAATATAAATTACTTTTATTTAGCAAGAAATATAAATTAAAAACGTCATTCTTCAGGCTTTTACTGGTTTATGTGTGGTCTTTCAATTCACTATGGCATTTTGTGTCACAATAGTGTGTTCTGGTGGCAACGTTTGCAAGTTTCAAATTTCTAAATTCCAAAACAAATTCCATGTCATAAAATGCCATAGTATATTTTCTTTGACATTTATATTCTTAAAACAGACTTTACACTTAAACTGCATTTTTACCAGCCTATAGTAAATTAAAAGTTGGTTTTTTTAACATTGAAACTCTTCTTTAACTACTTTCCTATTGGCAACACTGTTTTTGGCAGCTCAGCTGTTTTCATATAACATGCTACTGTTAAACATGTTCAATGATTAAAAATTACTTTTCTAATTTTTTTTATTATATTTTTTTAATTTCTTTTTTGTAAAATTTTATTTTTATTTTTTTAATTAATTTTTCTTTAAATTTTTTTATATATTTTTTAAATGTTTTTGATAAATTTGTTTTTAATTTTTTAATTATTTTTTTTATACATTTTTAAATTTTTTTTTAGTTTTTTTTTAATTTTTTTTAATTAATTTTTTTTAATTAATTTTTTTCAAAAAAAAATATTTTTTAATTAATTTTTTTTTATTTTTATATATTAATTTATTTTTTTAACTTTCTTTTTTATATGCTAAAATCTTTTTTTTTAATTGTTTTATTTATTATTTAATATTTTTATTTTTGCCCAAAGTGCTTGACTTGGTTGACATGTGGTTTCAACCATACGGCACGCGAAACAATGGCCCAATTGAGAAGCGAGTTCGATGAACAGTTTATTTCACGTTTAGGGCCGGTCAATTGCCTGCCTAGATAGTGCGATGTAATGCTTTTAGACTATATTTTGGGGTGACTGTAATAAGATTCACGTCTATAGGGATAATCTCGCAACAGTTGACGCACTGGAAGCCAATATTAAAGAATTTAATCGTGTGATAGCAACCGATATGCCAAAATTTAACCTAGCGTGTGAGCCATTTGAGGCGTGGCCGCGATCAACATTTACATGACATCATCTTGAAATACTGAATTATAAAAATCGTTAGATCAACTCAAATATAGATTGTATATATTTCCCTAAATTAAAATGTTTTTTAATGAAATTCGAAAGCTCCTAAAAATCCTATAATTATGATTACAGTCCAAAAGTCTAAAATATTTCACAGATCTAATATAATCTATCTAACTGTCTAAAATGTCAAAGGAAAACACGTATGGCAAACCCTACCCAGTAGTTGCTAACATAAACTCTGGCAAAACGCAGTGCTGCCAACTTTTTTTTTTGTTTCTATTTTTTTTTATTCTTACTCGTATTATAAAAACACATTCCTCTGCATAAAGAAATTATGGCAATTTTGAACAAAGTAATTTGCAATCTGTCGACTTTTCTTTATATAAAAAAAATAATATTTTAAACGAATGAGAATATAAGATTTTTCTTCTGAAATCCACCCAGCCAGTCAACAATAATGCCAGTCGAGGTTATGCTTATACAGCAACAACAATAATAATAAGACCTAAAACAACAACAACAACCACAACAACAGCAATGTGATAAACAAAATGAAGGTATAAAATTGTAGAAATTATTTTGTATGCATTAAGAAAAATAGTACACGGTAATATACTCGTCCATATGTAATAATGTATGTACATGTGTACGCATGTGTGCGAATGTTTGAAGAAATGGAAAATTTACCTACACCATTTTGAATGGTAAATAAGAAATGAAGGTCCTAATTTTGCAAATTTACAGGAAGGCAAAATTAAATTTATAAGAAAGAAATAATTTTTTTGTTCACGCCTTGTTTTTTATGAAAACAAGGATGCGCCTCGAAACCATCTTTTTAATATTTCTAATTTCGACTACCAATTTATTTTTTTCTATTAATATAAAATATATTTGATTTGGAAAAGAAAAGATTACTTTTTTTTATTTATATACTTTAATTTTCCAAACAAAAAAAATTACATTTTCCAGCTCTGGGAGTGTCTTTTTGCCTTTTCCGACTTCTAATGCCAATGAATTTCTTTAAAAAACATGAAATTTATTTGAGATATAAAGAAAACCAAAAACTTTGTTTTAGCTGGTTTCAATTGTCCAACCCTGGAAACGTTTTTTTTTTATTGTATCTGATTTTTAATACCAATTTAATTTTTCCTGAAATGTAAAATAGGTTTAATGAATAAATAAAAGAATTAATTTCATGTAGTTACTTTAATATTCCGAAAAAAAGTTTAAAATTTCCAGCTTTGGAGCTGCCTTTTTGACACCAATGAATTTCTTTAAAAAATATTAAATACATATATTTAATACATCAAGAAAATTAATATATTTATTTAAGTTGGTTACTTTTATGTACCAAAAAAAAAAGAATTAATTGCCCAACCCTGGAAACGTTTTTTTGCTTTTTAATACAAATTTAACTTTTCCTGGAATATAAAATGGGCTTAATTAACAAAAGAAAAAATATTTTTATATAACAAAAATTAATTTAAATTTTCCAGCTCTGAAACTGTATTTTAGATTTTGCTGATTTTTAATATCAATCTATTTAGGACTATTTCCAATACATCAATGCAAAAACGAAACCTCTAACTTCCCTGGGGGCTTCCGAAAATCGATTTCAGTTACAGACAGGCGGACTTCTGTTATTCGGCTTGAAATTTCCTTTGGGAAACAGTGCCTGTTTAACAACAACTTCAAATTCAATTTTTTATTTTTTTTCATCTGCAACAATTTCCTCAACCTAAACGTGACTCAACCTTCAACGACTGCGTTGCCAAACAACACCGTGCGTTCATATGCTGCCAGAGCCACCATTCGACAGACATGCCTGCCTGTATCGTTCTAGCTGCTGCAGCAAACAGAAAGCTTAAATTATAATGCTGCCCGGGCTGATAAGCAGCGCAGAGAGTTAAACGTATAAGCATAAATTTACACAGAAATTCCAGGCAACAAAACAACACAAAATCGAAATAAAATAGCAATTTTTACTACATGACTGCATTTAACATAATTACCGGCTTCAACATACAAATCAGCCAAGTTAGTCAGTACAAGACACACACACACACACACAAACACACATTAACCACAGCACACTCACTGTACAGGGCAACCTATAAAGTTAAAGGTCTATAAATTGTTATTTAAGAAAGAAAAAAGAAACAGCAACAAAAAACAAAGCACCACCGTACCACAGCTTTCTTTCGTTCTTTCTTTGCTAAAGTAAGGAAAATTACAATAAGAGATAAATTTGTAAATGCAAACAAATCTTCGTCCATTTGTATTCAATGCCCTTAAGGAATGCGTAAAACAGATGTGCCGCTTTTTTTCCCCCCCTCTCTCTCTCTCTCTCTCTCTCTGCTTCTGTTAGATTTGCTCTAGTTTTGTTGTAATTATAGCGATCGTGCATTTCTTGGACTCTTTCCTTCTATATATTTTATAATACACGTTTACAAGGACAATGTTGCCAAGCTGTTGCAAAATCAATTCGGTAGCTAAAAGCCTAGAGGTGAAATAAATATAAGGTGGCAATACTAACGACGGCCACAAATACAACATAACAACAAGCAAGAGAATTTTTGCTTGTGTAAAGTCATGGTCCACGTAAAAATTATAGCAACAAAACACATTAGTCCTATTCACGATCTTGCATCATTGCATTTGGAAAATAATTGTACTCTACACCAACAAAATACATTGCAAATGCTCTCAAATACTCTCTCAACTTGCAAATGCAATAATGCCAGATCATCTGCACAAGATTGTGAATAGGGCTATTTATTGTATTGCTGAACACATGCACAATTAGTTATTAACGACGCTCACATATACAAACACAAGGAGCACTTATTGTACACAAAAACTTGACAGCAATATATACTCACCAAAAACATTTTCATCTGGCATAGCGCTGCCACCTTATACTTATTTCACCATGCTTCTTTCCTTTTCCATGGTTGAATAATCTCTTCAATTGAAAGCTCACTTTAAACATTTACTGCCTGGTACACGGTATCACTCGATATCGTTCAAAAATAAATCCAATAATTTAGTTTTTGTTTTAAATGCATTTATTCGGGGGAACGATATCGAGTGACATTGTGGGCCATAGTTTTCTACAATATATGTGTTTGTACAGGGTGGCAAAGAATTAATCATACAATTTTGTTCTTGAAAAAATTTTTTTAATAAACAAAAATAATTTATTTGGGTGTTGGAAATTTTTTACGATTCTGGCCGAGTTCCAAAATATCATTGCAGTGATGCAAAATCTAATGTGTTTTGTTTTTGTAAATAATGTATGATGGCATCACTGCAAAGTATTTTTAAGTTTTGGAATTTGCTTAGACGTTTTGTAGCCCAAAAGCAATATCCTAATTTTATTAATATAAGAGATAGCCGGCACTCAAGCGGTGACCTTTATTCATGCGATGCCTTATTCTGAAACTAGGAAAATTGTTTGGCAGAAGGGAGATAAAGGGAGTGGTGCATTCGATTTGAAACTTGCCCTATTGAATATGACAGGAAAGAGCTCCCCTGGGAGTTTATTCCACATATGGACAGTTCGGCCAAAGTATAGCTTCTCTCTGGAATGCGAAATATGATGCGTTATTAAATCGATTCCAGATGGCCGGAATGTGAGTGAATGCGGGAAAGAGATCCGTGATTTCATTGGATTACATTCCATTATAGTAAAACGATAAAACAAACGAAACGCATCCCGCATATCGACGATGCTGTAGTGATGCCACTCTACCGTCTCTCAGCCCTCTCCTATACACGGTCTAGTAACTTCAAAATAGACTCTGAAACAGAGTTGTATTCCATTTTCGCGTACTTGTGGTAAACAGACTCCAGCTAGAAAATTACTTAGTGGCTATCGAAATATCCTTGGCTGAATACGAGGAATCTGACATGGAAGGTTATAATTCAAAACGGGATCTCAGAGATCCTACTTGAATGCTTGTGTGTAGCGGGCAGCCACGTATACCAACCATTCATCCATGACTATCGCTAGATTATAAAATAGGTGGCAACTCATTTTGAAAAGTGGAAACCTCATCCTAGATAAAGTTATAGGAGTCCAGCAAGAAGAATCGATGGCGATTATGAAAAGTCCAGAGGAAAACAGAGCAAAAGCTGGAAAAATACTCGATACTCAGTTATCGTGGTTATCTTCGTCATTACAGTTACTTTACTGTGCCCACCTCTGAGGGCCGAAGAGCTGCGAAAAGGTAATATTGGAGCCTTAAAATTAAAACATTTTTTAAACTTGTAATAAAAAATAAAGAACAGGAATGCAAATATTTCTGGCAACCATTTCGTCTTAGCAATATTTTCCTTTAACCGCTGGCCTTTTTTTCTTAATTCCTTTCATTCGTGTCTCCCCTGCTTCAGGTTAAGCAACCGTGCCCCATGACTACATATTAGGATTTTCTTTTCTTTTTTTTGCTAAATAAACAGAATGAAACTCAAAGACAACAACAACAACAACAGCACAGCCATTCCATTTAACTTCGGAATGTTGTTTATATCACGAGTATTGTTTATTAAAGAAAAATTACATTTTTCCCATTATAATAATTTAAACTTAACATACATTTTAGTAGTTTAAATGTTCTACTCGTAACATACGAGGCAAACAACAACAACAACAAATATTGTGGCAACAACAAGTTTAGTTTAGTGGCATCTAATTTTTATTTAATACTTTTGTGAGAATGAGATGGAGTTTAGCAGAGGTGCACAACTTAAAAGTAAAAGAAGTAAAAACGTTATATTCGACCGGGTCGAATGTTAAATACTCTCCAAATATTTAATAAGTAAATTTAAAATGTTTAACTCGGTGGGACAGAGTTCCTTTAAGACATCTCTGTGCCCAATTTTAAATCTCTATTTTGACAGAATCATTCCGGGAAGGGCCGTGGGGGAGACGTTTTCCTTCTGCAAGATCAGAAAACATATTATCTTCTTATAGGCTGAAGGACTACAAATTGTTCAATATGTACACTATTTTTGCATATAATATCGTACGTCAACGCCCACTAAAGGGGGTGGGGCCAAAAATAGATTATATCATGTTTCCCATAGACGAACGTATGGGCATTGCTAGATCGTCTTAGATTTCATCACTGATCATGAATATATATACTTTATGGGGTCCAATTCTTTTTGGAGGGTATTAAAACTGTATTTTGTCGGGGTCTCTCTGGCAGGGGCCGTGGGGGAGAAATTTCACCTTTGCCATAAAACTCTAAAAATAAATGTTTGGCATAATTAAGTGTAAAATTTATTTAATTTTTTTTTTATAGGGTCATTTAGGTGACAAAGGGAGGGGAGTGGAGGGGGTAGGGCAGAGGAGTACCAGGTTAGGTCTCAGCTTCGTCATTAAAGCGTAAAAATTTTATTTTTAAATTATGTATGAATTTTTATTAGTCGACCTTTCTTATGTAAATTGTTAATTTTTTCAACGGGCTTAAGTTCGAATCTGCATGACTGCAAATGATTTTTTATTATTTTATTAATAAATGAATTTGTTCAAATTCTAGTTATTATTTTATATTAAGATTGGAATATTAAGATAAAATAATATAAAATAATAAATAGAATTTGAACAAATTCATTTATTAATAAAATAAGAAAAAATCATTTGCAGTCATGCAGATTCGAACTTAAGCCCGTTGAAGAAATTAACAATTTTATTTTTAAGAAATGTAGGCTTAAGTAAAACAATTTGTTAAATTTTTACACTATTTTGGCATATAATAACGCCCACTAAAGAGGGCGGAGTCCAAAGATTAATTTTTTTGATTTTATAGCTCCAACTTTAACGCGTTGGACGTTCTTTGACATAAAAATATATAATTTGCTTAACAAAATTAAAAAAAAATTATGTTATATTTTAGAGGTTGGTCTAGTTTTTCTTAGGGAAAAATTTTTCCCTCTGGCCCGTTTCGGCCTATTTACGAACTTTACCTGTGCTATCCTCTAAAATTTTTCTATACCAAATTTCAAAGGTCTGGTTTTCTTCGTTTGGACTAAATTGTGATTTCCACAGACGGACTGGCGGACATGCCTAGATCGTCTTAGATTCCATGGCTGATCAAGAATATATATATATATACTTTATGGGATCTTAGAGGGATATTTCGCTGCGTTACACCCTCTACTTCTTTATTGGAGGGTATAAAAAAGAAGTTTTATTGCTGTTGATGAAATGGAATAAATTTGGGTGGCTGAGTCATGAATTTTTATAAAAATGTTGGAAGGAATTTCTATGCCAGTTCTTATTCCAAAATCCCCTACATCAGGTGAGATAAATAATCGTCTGCTAGCTATTATCCATCTCAGACCCCATAAAGTATATATATTCTTGATCAGTGATGAAATCTAAGACGAACTGAGCATGTCCGTCCGTCTGTGGAAATCACGATTCAGTCCAAACGAAAAGAGCTAGACTCTTGAAATTTGGCATAAATATATTTTGAAGCTTAGAGCAGGTTAAGATCGAAGATGGGCTAAATCGGGCAAGAGGGGGAAAAGTTCCCCTAAGAAGAACTAAACCAACCCAGAAAAAACAACATAATTTTTAAAGTTTTTTGGTTATTTTGTTAAGCAAATGATATATTTTTATGTCAAATATGATCCAACGCCTTAAACTTGGAGCCATTAAATAAAATAAAAATATTTTTTGACCCCGCCCACTTTAGTGGGCGTTATTATAGGCAAAAATAGCATAAAAATTTAACAAATTGTTCTACTTAAGCCTACATTCCTTAAAAATAAAATTTTTAAGCTTTAATGACGAAGCTGAGACGAAACCTGGTACTTCTCTGCCCTACCCTCTCCTTCCCCTTCGCCCCCTAAATGACCCTACAAAAAAAAAAAAATTTTAAATTTTGTATATAATCATCCCAAGCATTTATCTTCAGAGTTTTATGACTGCCTGTTGCTGCCCTACCCCCCCCCCCCTCTTCCTTTGCCCCCTAAATGACCCTACCAAAAAACAAATTTTTTAAATTTTGTATATAATCATCCTAAGCATTTATCTTTAGAGTTTTATGACTGCCTGTTGCTGCCCTACCCCCTCCTCCCCCTTTGCCCCCTAAATGACCCTATTAAAAATAAATAAAAATTTTTTTTAATTTTGTGTATAATCATCCCAAGCATTTATTTTTAAAGTTTTATGTGTACCTGTTTCTGCCCTACCTTCTCTCCCCCTTTGCCCTCTAAATGACCCTATCAAAAAAAAAAATTAATTTTGTATATAATTATCCCAAGCATTTATTTTTAGAGCTTTATGACAAAGGTGAAATGTTTCCCCCACGGCCCTTGCCAGAGCGACCCCACCAAAATACAGTTTTTATACCCTCCAAAGAGAATTGGACCCCATAAAGTAAATATATTCTTGATCAGTGATGAAGTCTAAAACGGTCTAGTAATGCCCAAACGTTCGTCTGTGGAAAACATTATATTGTATATTTTTTGAACCCCGCTCCCTTTAGTGGGCGTTGACGTACCATATTGTATAAAGTAACTCTGTCCCACCAAGTTAAACATTTTTAATTCACTTACTAAATATTTGGAGGGTATTTAAGATTCGACCCGGTCGAATATAACGTTTTTACTTGTTTTAGCTCGGACTAGAATGCAGGGCATGACCCCTACATATGCAGGGCGTTGCGTTGGAACTAGCAAGGAGAGGATAGTATTGAGAGGAAAGATGAGAGGACAGAGTACTTTTTTGCAACTATTTGAATTTTTTGCTTCGCCGGCTAATTTTTTTGCTACAGGGCCGACGTTTAGCGTGATATATGAGATCTCAGTAACCAACGATTGTGGCCATTATGCTGCGCAAATTGAACTTTGGGAATTTTTAGATCGAAGTTTTATTCTTCCTGTATAGCATTAATGGTTTTCCATGGGTTCGGCAAGATATTTAATTATTGGTTTTTTTTTTAAACAACTGGTTATGGTTCTAAAATAATTCCAAAAAAATAAATTCTCGAAAAATAACCCGAAAACAACTTTCAAATACAATTACTTATACCTTGAGTGCCTTCTGTGACCCAAACCTGGCATGTTACTACTATTTTGTTTGCCTTATAACTTTAAAACGCAAGAGGGTTGGGGACGACAGCACAACTGCATGAAGCGAAACAGAGTTGTAAGAAAAAATATGTTTGATTAAGATTGAATGCCTTTAAAGATTAGCTCTTTGAATAATTGTAGTGTTGTGATGCACTTAAAACACTAGATTGATTAGCTAGATATTATTATGGTGAACAAAATGTTTGTTTATAATTTTATTTGTTATCTAATAAATAGAGTTTAACAACAAAAATCTTAAATCATTATAAAATTAATAAAAAAAAATACAGGCAACTTGGAGATGGGAATATTATTTAATGTAAAATTTCCCAACTATCCAATGCTTGGGAAATTTATATTTCCTTTATTATTGGTATTTTATTAATTGTTAATTTTCTTCCCAAATGTTAAATTTCCCAACTTTTCAAGGCTTGGGAAATTTATATTTCCTTTGTTATTGGCATTTTATTAATTGTTCATTTTCTTTCCTCTCCTTGCAGAATGAGCCTGAGTGTAATCCAGAACTGACGGCGGCCAATCGTGCTTTGTTCCTGGAAAAGGTGCGTCAATCTAATGCCGCCTGCCAGAGCGGTGACTTTGGCACTGCGGTGCTACTTTACACCGATGCCCTGCAACTCGATCCCAGCAATTATATACTCTACAGTAATCGTTCGGCGGCACGTTTGAAACATGGCCAATTTGCTTTAGCACTGCAAGATGCCACTAAAGCCCGCGAGCTATGCCCCCAGTGGCCGAAAGCTTATTTTAGACAAGGCGTAGCTCTGCAATGTTTGGGACGTTATGGTGAAGCCTTGGCCTCGTTTGCTGCTGGCTTGGGACAAGATCCCCAAAACAAACAATTATTGGGTGGCCTGTTGGAGGCTTCCGTCAAGAGCCCCCTAAAGCATGCCCTTGAGCCCACTTTACAACAACTGCGTGCCATGAATTTAGATCAATCGCCATTTGTGGTAATATCTGTGGTGGGACAAGAGCTACTGCAGGCTGGCCAGTATCACTCAGCTGTTACGGTATTAGAGGCTGCTTTGCGTATTGGTTCCTGTTCGCTGAAACTTAGAGGCTCGGTATTTTCGGCCTTAAGTTCAGCTCACTGGGCTCTTAATCAGCTGGACAAGGCCATTGGTTATATGCAACAGGATTTGGCGGTGGCAAAAAGTTTAGGTGATACGGCTGGTGAGTGTAGAGCTCATGGCAATTTGGGTTCGGCCTACTTTAGTCAGGGTTCATTTAAGGAGGCCTTAACCGCCCATCGCTATCAACTGGTATTGGCCATGAAATGTAAGGATACCCAGGCCGCTGCAACAGCTCTCACTTCATTGGGTCATGTCTATACGGCCATTGGAGATTATCCCAACGCCTTGGCCAGCCATAAACAGTGTGTGCAGCTGGTGAAACAAATTGGTGATCGTTTGCAAGAGGCGCGTGAAATAGGCAATGTGGGTGCGGTGTATTTGGCTATGGGAGAATTTGATTCGGCCGTTGATTGTCATACACAACATTTAAGACTGGCACGCAAGCTGGGCAATCAAGTCGAGGAGGCCAGAGCGTATTCCAATCTAGGCTCCAGTTATCACTATCGCCGTAATTTTACCCAAGCCATGACATTTCATGAGCAGGTACTGAGAATTTCCCAGCAGCTAGGCGATCGCAATATAGAGGCCCGTGCATATGCGGGTTTGGGTCATGCGGCCCGTTGTGCCGGCGATTTTGTGCAGGCCAAGAAATGGCACGAAAAACAATTGGAAATGGCTTTGGCGGCACGCGATAAGATAGGAGAGGGCAGGGCCTGCTCTAACTTGGGCATAGTATATCAGCTTTTGGGCGAACATGATGCTGCCTTGAAGTTACACCAAGCCCATTTGACTATAGCCAGGCAGCTGCATGATCGTGCAGGCATGGGCAGGGCTTATGGTAATATAGGAAATGCCTATTCGTCGGCTGGATTATACGAGGCGGCTATTAAGTATCACAAGCAAGAGTTGACAATTAGCAAAGAGGTTAATGATCGCAGTGCTGAAGCCTCCACGCATGGTAATTTAGCGGTGGCATATCAGGCCTTAGGAGCCCACGACATGGCCTTGATCCATTACAGAGCTCATTTGAATATAGCACGGGAGTTAAAGGATACACAAGGTGAGGCCTGTGCCTTATTAAATTTGGGCAATTGTTTAAGTTCCAGACAAGAATTTGCCCAGGCAGTGCCCTACTATGAACAGTATTTAATGTTGTCTCAAGAGCTGGGAGATGTGGCTGCTGAGGGCAAGGCTTGCCATTTTTTGGGCTATGCCCACTATTGCATTGGCAACTACCGGGAAGCTGTGAGATATTACGATCAGGACTTAGCCTTAGCCAAAGATTTGCAAGATAAAATGAATATGGGCAGAGCGTACTGTAATCTAGGCTTGGCCCACTTAGCCTTGGGCAACAACCAGGCGGCCCTGGAGTGTCAAAAGTACTTTTTAGCCGTGGCTCATATGACCAATCATTTGTCGGGCAAGTTTAGAGCCTTGGGCAATATCGGTGATATACTTATCAGAACGGGAGAAATCGATGAGGCGGCCAAAATGTATCAACGTCAACTGACTTTAGCCAGACAGTCTCGTGAGAGATCTATGGAAGCAGCCGCTTGCGGAGCCTTGGGCTTAGCACATCGTTTGATTAAGAAGTATGACAAAGCGTTGGGCTATCACACCCAAGAGTTGACTCTAAGACAAGAGATGTCCGATTTGAAAGGAGAATGTAAAGCGCATGGCCATTTAGGATCTGTACATATGGCCCTGTGTAATTACACACATGCGGTAAAGTGTTATCAAGAGCAATTGGAGCGGGCCCAAGAGCTACAAGACTCTGCCATAGAAGCCCAGGCATATGGTAACCTGGGTATAGCCAAACTTAACATGGGCCATTATGAAGATGCCATAGGATATTTGGAACAACAGTTGGGTACTTTGGAGAGGGTCAATTTGCCCACCACACAACATGATCGAGCCCGAGCCTTGGGTCATTTGGGTGATTGTTATGATGCCTTAGGGGACTATGAAGAGGGAGTTAAATGTCATGAACGTCATTTACAATTGGCCACTTCGTTGCAAAGTTTCCGTGATCAAGAGAGAGCATATCGGGGTCTGGGTCACAGTCATCGTGCCTTGGGAAATCTCCAAGAAGCCTTAGTGTGCTTGGAAAAGCGTCTGGTGGTGGCCCATGAATTGGGCAGTCCGGAAGTGAAAGCAGTGTCCTATGGCGATTTGGGCAATATACATTGTGCCCTGGGCAACCATGAACAGGCGGTCAACTGTTTGGAGCATCAACAGGAGATAGCCAGAGAATTGGGTGATCGAATGCTGGTCTCCGATGCCACCAGTGCTCTGGGTAATGTCTATCAGCGCATGGGAGATAACGATGGCGCCCTGAAATTGCACAAAATGGATTTAGAAATGGGTGACCATTTGGGCAATAGTTTTATGCAAGCTCGCGCCTGCGGCAATTTGGGTGCGGTATACGAAGCTATACGTTCCTATATGGATGCGGTAAAGTTTTTTGAAAAACAATTGGCCTTGACCACAGACAGATTGAGTAAAACTTATGCTTGCGGATCATTGGGTGAGTTAAAAGAAATGTTTATGTTGGGAGCTAAATTTATGCGAAATATTTTCTTTGCTTTAGGTCGAGTATTCCATCAAATGGCGCAGCATTCACAAGCCATTAACTTTTTGAAGCAGGGCTTAAGTATAGCACAATCGATTAATAAATCGGAAGAGGAGTCCAAAATAAGACATCAATTGGGTAAGTTTAAAAAAAATATTTAAATACAACTCATTACACAATATTATGGGAAACGGAAATCGACTAAATTTAGGAGGAGTTTATAAAAATTGGTTTCTTTAGTTAGAAATTTTCCGAAGCATAAATTCCTGAAATTGAAATTTCCCTACTTACTTTCATTTTGTTACTTAAAAAATAATTCCCTTAGGAAAATTTTTAAATGAAATGCAACTATGATTTGGTGTAAGACATAATGGAGTGCATAGAGACATACTTAACACGATTTAAGTGCTACTTCCCGCTCATTGCCTGCGATATGAAATAGTTTAATGCCTGACCAACGATGTCACTAGTTATTACCCGATCGTATAAATAATATTTTAAACAAACAGAAGTAGGAACATTATATTCGAAATTTAAAATGTTTAACTTGGTGGGACAGAGTTCCTTTAAGACATCTCTGTACCCAATTTTAAATCTCTATTTTGACAGAGTTATTCCGGGAAGGGCCGTGGGAGAGACATTTCACCTCTGCAAGATCTCAGCTTTTTATAGGTTTAAGGAACACAAATTGTTTAATATGTACACTATTTTTGCATATAATATTGTATGTCAACGCCCACTAAAGGGGGCGGGGTCCAAAAATAGATTATATCATGTTTTCCGCAGACGAACCTATGGGCATTGCTCGATCGTCTTAGACTTCATCACTGATCATGAATATATATACTTTATGGGGTCCAATTCTTTTTGGAGGATATTAAAACCGTATTTTGTCGGGGTTCTCTCTTGCAAGAACCGTGGGGTAGACATTTCACCTTTGCCATAAAACTCTAAAAAGAAATGGTTGGTATAATTAAGTGTAAAACTTATTTCTTTTTTTTTTTTTTTCTTTTGTAAGGTCATTTAGGTGAGAAAGGGGGAGGAGGCAGTAGGGCTGGGGAGTACCAGGTTACGTCTCAGCTTCCTGATTAAAGCTTAAAAATGTTATTTTCAAGGAATGTAGGCTTAAGTAAAACAATTTGTTAAATTTTTACACTGTTTTGGCATATAATAACGCCCACTAAAGGGGGCGAGGTCCAAAAATTAAATTTTTGGATATTAAAAAATATATCATTTGCTTAACAAAATTACAAAAAAAATAAAACTTTAAAAATTATGTTGTTTTTTAGAGGTTGGTTTAGTTCTTCTTAGGGTAAATTTTTCCCCTCTGGTCCGTATCAGCCCATTTACGAACTTGGCATGTGCTATCCTTTAAAATATATTTATAACAAATGCCAAGGGTGTGGCATTTTTGTTTTGGACTGAATTGTGATTTCCACAGACGGATGGACGGACATGCTCAGATCGTCTTAGATTTCACCAGTGATCAATAATATATACATATACCTTATGGGGTCTTAGAGGGGTATTTCTCTGCGTTACACACGGAATGACAAAGTGAATATACCCTCCAATTCGTTTTTGGAGGGTATACAAAGATTGTGTGGTTATTTTGTTCTTTTACAATTCTATTAGTGATAAAAGTATTCGAAAAATATTAGTGATAAAAAATATTCTGTTGCTGGAAGTGTAATATTTTCTGTGTTAGCAAATAATTTGAGATCAAATACTATAAATTTAATTGTAAAACTATGCACATACGTTGGGAAAATTCGGTGCGTAGTGGAAAACGAAAACTGTAGCTGCTGTAATATTTATTCGGTGACCAAATTTTCAAGAACTTTGCCAATCATGCCGGGAATTTTTATAATTTTACCCAGTTGCAAGAAATTCTAAATTGTGCTGTCGCAAGTGATGCCTACTTTGTTGATGTTTGGGAAATTTTTGTACACAAAATGGGGAAATTCGAATTACATCACACGTTACAAAGCACACATTACCAGTTGAGTTGTGGAATATGTTTAATATGTAATCTTACTCTTCCAGGTCTTGCCTTAAGAGCTTCCGGTGATAATGAAGGTGCTAAACTTCAAATGGAAACAGCTGCCCAGCTGTTGGAATCGGTACGCTTCGAACAGCGAAGTCCGGAGGCCCGCAGTAATCTGTTCGATTTGCAAACCTCTTGCTATCACATCTTGCAACAAATCTTTGTGGGAATGCAACGCAACGAAGATGCTTTGGTGGCAGCTGAACGCTGTAAGGCTCGTTCTATGCCCGATACTAATAGTATTTCCCGTAAAACCATGATGACTTGCAGCGAGAGTATCTACGATATTGTAAATCGCACCAAAACGAATGTTTTGTACTATAGCTTGGCGGGCGATGAGCTATATGCCTGGTTCCTACAACCCCAAAAGGGTATAGTACGTTTTCATGCCATAAAAATCAGTGAAGAGTCATTGAAAATGTCTACCGAAAAATTGGCTGAACATGCCAAGGATACGGAGGATAAGGAGAGTCTTTTGGAACGCTACATAAATATGGTACGTGATAATTTGGGTGTTAATTCGGATTCAGTTTTACATGAAGGAGATGGCAGTGGCTGGCGTTCTAGTACGGAAAATCTGCTAGATGATTTTTCCAATGAAAGATCCGGCTTTTTGCGCATGGTCAACCGTAATCACTTGATGAACTCCTCGAACTATTCCTTAAGTTCTCTATTCAGTTTAGGCTCTGTGGGTGGTTCTGTGGCTAGTCTACAAGGCTCCACTAGATCTATAGGCAGCCTACAAGGCTCTTCGCGGTCACGCAGAGCTCCCATGTTGCCTGCCTGGCAGGGTCCTTCCTGCTTGCACACTTTGTTTAATGTGTTGTTGCAGCCTTTTGATGATTTACTGCCTACTGGCGGAGCCGTGTCCAGGCAAGGACGCAAGGAATTGATATTGGTTTTGGAAAATGAACTTTATTTGGTGCCGTTTGCTATCTTAAGAAGTGACAAAGAGGATGGTGAATATTTGTCTGAAAGGTGTTCCCTGATTACGGTGCCTTCTCTGCAATCTCTAAGAATGAAGAGTAAAATTTTGCGCTCTCGTGAGTTGACGGAAAACCTTAATACCGCCTTGGTGGTAGGAGGACCGCGGATACCCTCTACATTGTCAGAGACCTGGGGCTGGTCAGAGTCGCCCGCTTCTTTGCAAGAAGCTGCCATGGTGGCAGATATGTTGCAAGCCAAAACTTTAGCTGGCTGTAATGCTACGAAAGAGGCAGTGGTGTCTGAGCTGCTTTCGGCGGAATGTGTACACTTTGCTGCAAATCTCAGCTGGAAAATGGGCGCTATAGTGTTAAGTCCTGGCGATGTAGTAGATTCTCAATCTCAGAAACGTTTCTATCAGTCTTCGAATGCTGAAAATGCTGCCGGACAAGACGAGGCACCCGAACTATCGGGTGGCAATATGGAGTTGCCACAACTTTCGGATTTTATTTTATCCTCGCTGGATGTTTTGAATATGAAACTCAATGCCAAATTGGTGGTTTTGAGTTCATATCATTCTATAGAACCTATAACGGGTTCCGGAGTAGCCAATTTGGCGGGTAGTTGGCTTGGTGCCGGTGCTGGAGCGGTGCTAATATCCTTGTGGCCGGTACCAGAGACGGCAGCCAAGATTTTATTAAGGGCTTTCTATTCGGCTTTATTACAGGGCGTAAGAGCGGCCAGGTTTGCTTTTTTTTAATTTTAAAAACCTAGCAACTTATTAAGTGAAATAACTATTCTTCCAGAGCTTTGGCTGAAGCCATGCAGACAGTGCAGCACACCAAACATTTCGCCCATCCTGCCAACTGGGCTGGCTTCTTACTTATTGGCGGCAATGTACGACTGTCCAACAAGGTGGCTTTAATGGGTCATGCTTTGTGTGAACTAATGCGTACGCCTGATAAATGTCGGGATGCTTTGCGCGTTTGTTTACACTTGGTGGAGAAGAGTTTGCAAAGAATACATCGAGGTCAAAAGAATGCCATGTATACGACCCAGAAGAGTATAGAGAATAAGGCGGGGCCAGTGGCCGGTTGGAAGGATTTGCTGATGGCAGTGGGATTTCGTTTTGAGCCAGCTGCCAATGGTATACCTTCTAGTGTATTCTTTCCCCAAGCCGATCCGGAAGATCGTCTTTCGCAATGTTCAGCCAGCTTGCAAGCATTGCTGGCCCTAACGCCCTTGACTTTGCAAGCTTTAGCTAAACTTGTAAATAGCTCGGATGTGGCCGATGATATTATAGCCGTTATACGCAATGTTCTTGCACAATATCCTCCCAAAGGTAGCCCAGAAATCGAAGCCTCCATAGAGATACCATTGTCGGTGAGGTTGTGGCGTGTGGCGGGTTGTCATGAACTATTGGCTTCTATGGGTTTCGATCTAACCGAAGTGGGCCAGGATCAGGTGACCTTGAGAACTGGCAAGCAAGCCAACAGAAGGACTTGCCAGTTTGTGTTACAGGCTCTGTTGGCTTTATTTGGTAAGTGTGGTTTAAATCGTATTCAAAAATATATGTTTACACAAAATGTTGTGATTGCAGACACCCAAGAGGCACCAAAAACTTTAGGTTTAGACTCTTCCAGCAGCTGTGAGTCTCTAATAGAAGAAACGTCAGGCGATATCACATTAGCAAACACTTCATTGGCTATAGCTTCGACACCTCACCAGAATTTAAATGTAGACAACACGAAACCGCTTACGTTGGGTTTGAGTTTGCCTCCTCTGCCCATAAACCGATCTCGTTTGATAAGCAATGGCAGTGGAGCCTTTATATCGTATGTAAGACGCCGTGGAGAACCGGATGGTGGTAGAACCGATAACGAAACTACTCCCGCTGTGGGAGCTTCCAGCAATTCGGCTGTGCTATATCCTACTTTGGACTCTAGCATGAATAATACCACCGATAGCGAACTGTCCGATGGTTATATATCCCAGTCACATATAACAAAAACCAATAATTGTCGTTTGGCATCGGCTGCTCTAAGGGGTCCTATAAGAGTTTCTCGTCCTGGTGGAGGCGGAGAAAGTGATGCTGCTTTTACACCCAGTCCACCGGTAACAACTCAAAATCCTGTAGATCCTAATGTATCCTTAGCTTTGGCTCATCAGACGCGTATACGGAATTTGTACTCCGGCAGCGGTTTGGGATATTTGGGAGAGAATGTTATACCGGAGTTGTCGGCAGTACCCAATAATACGAATAATCGCCGGCCTGATAGTAGCAGCTCGGCCAGCTCAACAACAGACTGGGAGGGTTCGGGTCATGCTACCGTCTTACGTAGAGGAGGTCTAATGCCTCCCTTACCGCCACCCAGACAAAATATGCCTTTAGTGGACAGCTTAAGACCTTTAGCGCCCTTGGCACCGGTGTATAATAACTTAGGTCAGCCAATACCGCCCTCGCTAAACGTTTCCAGCAGTGGTACTCTAGACTCCAATAGCAGTGAATCGGACTTCGAAAGAAGTTTAAAAGTCGGACAAATATCTCATTTCCGTTTAAAGCCTAAAATTAAATTGGGCAGTGCCCAAACTTCAGTGGCCGCCAGAGTAAATAAAGAGCATGCATTATTCATGGATCGTTTGAGTGTAAGAACTGAGGTCAATACAATAGCCTCGGCCAGCACAGTGGTGACGGCATCATCTGTTACATCTAATAATACAGCTGGCAGTAGGAAGCCTATTAATTTGCCCGAAGATGAAGACAATGCTTTAGTATTTAATGCCTCCAATTTATACTTTTCACAGGCGGACAATGATTTATTACAAGAGGCTAAGAACGATTTGAGTTCAGCTAATTCCAATGGCATAAATACTACCAGTAGCATAAGCACACAGGGAGCAGTTGCCAAGGAAGTGGTCAAGACTAATCAGAAGAGCATACAAGATTCCATACTGAGGCACATGAATAGAGAAATGACTCCCACTATTTCCGAGGTATATCACGAACGAAATTTAGGCTTGGGACTGGCGCCACCTTTATCGAAATTATTATTAAGCAAAAACTATGATGAAACGGAAAGTTGTAAGGCGACAACGGCCAACACTAGTGCCCTGAAAAGTTTAGTAGATGCTGTTAGTGAAATGGAGCTAAGCGGCGCATCCTCCAACTCTTCGGTTAGTACGGCCAATACCAAAACTCTAAATACCCAAAACTCCAGCTGCAATTCGGCACCCAAGGAAGTCTGTACAATTTGTGGTGAACCTGCTGATATTATATGCCGCTGCAAAGCAGCTACTGTACAAAAGAAGTCCAATCTAAAACCCTGGCTTAGTAATGTACCCTCTAGTATTGTCAAGGCTAGTGATCTAACAACCGCTGATAATTTAGAGCGTCAGCATAAAATTCGCACAAGTGTAACGAGCACGATAGCGAATTTAAAGAGAGCACCCAGTCCTTTTAACGAATTCTTGCGACGCGATGAAGGTGATGGTCGCTCAGTGGCTGACTCGCAGTGTAGTAGTAATTACAAAAATATAACTGTTTTGAAGAATGATGCAACGCTACAACTAAATAATGTGACCAACAGAAAAACATAAAAGATAACCTAGAATGGTTTGTATAAGTAAGGTTATGGCGAACATAAAAAAACTAATTTTGAGGACTGGCAGCACTAGGAAAATGTTTTATTTTTTTATTTTAAATGAATAATTTATTGCTTTAAGTTTCAGTTATTTTAAAATGTACTTCATTTTATTCTGTTTTAATAATTTAGAAATAGAAGAAAAAAATCATATGTATATGTAAACTTTTAAAATGTTAAACAATATTTAAAAAAAATTAATGTGCATAGTACTATAAAATAAATTCGTTAAAAATATTTTCTAAGCCTATTTTATAAAAAATACTCTTATACACATAGATATATACATACATACATACTTACATATATTTTTATAATTCTATTTTAATTAGTAATAAAATTCGGTTTTATTTTTAATATAATTATATGTACTGCGTTTTCTTTAGCTATATTTTATAATATTAAAATATTTATTTTAATTTATTTATCATTAGAAATCAATGCAATATTTATGGTATTAAATATTTTTTTATGTATGTACTTACCTTAGTGTACAGTCGCTTTTATTATGAGTTATCTATTTCCGCGTTTATTTTCCGAGTATCTTTCCTTTCACTCAATCAAAAAAAAAAAACAGAACTGATTATCTTTAAAAGTATTGGTTAATCTTATTTTAATTAGTTTTTATGTATATGTAACTTTTATTTAATAAACAAAACTATATTCAAATAAAAAAAATTATTCCTCGTGTACAATCCATAACTGGAAAATTTTGCTACATTGCCGGTCATTCTAAATCCCTTTTATCCGAATTTTGGTTGAAGCTCATATTTCAAATTGTAATGCACAAAATATTTTATTAAAAATACCGAGTAAAATTTTGTTTTTATTTTACTGTAATGAAATGAGGATCGATGGTTTCATGGAATCCCTAATGGGAAATATCGTTTAAAGAGCTAACTTTTATGAAACGCGTATCTAATGGCTCTTATTACGGTTGTCGTATTCGTAGTCGAAATAAAACGACTGCAATGTTGAACATATGAAAAGCGTTGCTACTTTTCGAGAATGTCATCACGGCTACGACAACCATAATAATGCTGAATATAGATTCGCGTAGCACCAACAAATACCCCAAGCGAATCGATATGGCATCACTGCTTATTATAAAAACATTCAGTGCATGAGTGTGTTACTTGTTGTCGGCCTATTTTAATGACGAAGGCATAGTACTGGTCACCGAACAAGTTACTATCATGTACTAAAAATCAGAGTAACAGCACCCTCCTTCGTTCGCTCTGTAGTAAAAATTAGTCGACGAAGTAAAGATTTAAATGGGTACAAAAAAATTCTATATATTTGTTTTCATCTTTCTTTTCACTAGCATCAATCCCTTTCTAGTTCCTAAGCAAGCCGCTGTATAAGTAGGAGTCATCCCCAGTGTGTTACTCCTACGAAAAAAATGTGCATAGAGCTATTTACATATGTATGTATATGCGTACATGCTATATTAATACTATCATATGTATGTCGACAAGTGCGTGATCATTATATGTATATACTTATGTATGTATGTAAATACATATTATAAATGTAGATGTGTTGTGTGAAGATATAGCTGTGTGTCCAATATCCGAAAATATCGAAATCAAAAGAGTTAGCATATCCACATTGTATATACAATATAAGTTGCAAGCTTCATTGGACCTGGCAACTCTCTTATAATTGGCAAAAATTTTAGTTCGCTCTAGCTCTCATTGCAATCGGTCGTTGCGCATTATCGTTCGTGTTAAAGTTTCATTGATAACAAATTTTGTGTGAGTGTGTGCTTAAGAAAATTAATAAATGTGCTAAATATTATTTACATAAGTATAAAGTTACATACATATGTTCATACTCATGTATATATGGGGATAATAATCCTTCGTAAAATTGTCAATCAAGTAAGTTATATGAATGCATGTACAATGTACACACATTCTTACATACTACATAAATACATGCATTTGAATGTAAAGAGCAAAAGCACAAGTTTTAGTTTCGTGGTTTTTGCTATTACCGCTATTCCACTGTTAGTGTTGTTATAGAAAAATATGCACGTTTGTATGTGCCTGTGGTATTTTATTCTTGTTGGTGCATTTGAATGAGTATGTGTTTTTGTTTTTTTTTCGCATTCTTAATGAAAATAAAGCACAAGCTAAGTAAATGTGATTGTTTATGTTTGTTTGTTTCAATAATCAAAGCCATGCATGTTACATCTTAAGAGTTGCTAGTGTTTAAAATGTGTTTGTTAATACATACATAAATATAAATCGGCTATCGGTACGTGTAATTAAATACAATTCCAACAGAATTTAAGAGGTGAGTAGACCAAAAATTTAATTCGAAATTATTTTAACAGAGAATTTAAATCTGTAATATATTGCTAATTAAAACTTATTTTTTTATAAACAAATATATACCTACACACACATCTTGATAATTTTTAATACATTAGCCAATAATTATAGCTCGAAATAAAGCGTACTTTAAGAATTCCGTATACGCACATAAAAGCCTGAGGTCAAATCACGGCATTCGAAATCGATCGAAATTTCCATTTAAATTGTATCGAATGCGGTAATTTGGTCTCTGCTTTATACATACATATGTATATACACAATATATGTTTTGTGTTCACACATACATAGTTATATTTCCGAAATATATATCTGCATACCTCGTATGTAGACTAATGTAAAGCTTTTGCTTACCTAATTTGACATTTCTTTAAGAATCGTAAGAAGACCCTATTATCTTTAATATTATTGAAAGAACATCTGGGAGAAAAATAGAGCTACATAATTCTCTTTCCATAGAAAATTTAATTTGTAAATGTTTATAGATCTGGGGATATCTGCTTAATGGTTTAATTATTTTTTTTAAATATATTTCTTAATTCACACTCTCGTGTAGTACTTAATTAATATTTTGTATAAATAAAATACAATTTGTTTAAAATGATATTCTCATACTTGAACATTTCGCTATAAAACTACATCATCAATTGATTTATGAAATAAAGTGATTGAAAAATTGAGCTTTTGACACCGAAATACAAGCTTTAGTTTTACCTAAAAATCATTTCACCCATATCAGTTTATAACGAATTAGACAGATGGGTTGCAATTAAACACGTCTCAGCCAATGACATATGTATTATGATATTTCGGAAAGTAGTCGAAGAGTCAAAAATAAGGTCAAGCCTTATCTATATTAAAGCGTAAAGCAAAGCAACAGCAATTGAAAATCATAACGATTAAACAAGTAATTATAATAAAAAAAGCAATAATAATTAATCAACACAAGACATAAATTTTATTAATAAAAGACAAAATATTAAATTAAAACGCATATACTCGAAAAGTTCTTTAAACATGAAATACTTTGCTGTTATTTTTAACAACATAAATTTCGTAAATTACGGGAACAAGAAGAAGAAAAAACAAATATGTACAATGAACTCCAGCGATTTTACCTTCATTGTTATATGCTTACAAATTTATATACTCGTACCATATACTATGTAATACATAAGCAATTATTTTTCAAAGCAAATACAATTCTCTTATAAACAAAATTAGATTGAATTAAGGCAACATATTACCAATGACAACAAAACAATTATGAAAAAAACCAGGGGTACCAACAGTTAGAAAACAAAAATTTTTGCTCATTGCCAGCATAATTTCGCTTTCCCAGTTTTTCTCAGATACTAAAATAATCACGGTTTTTTTTTTTAATCTCTCGATGAATTAATTGAGGCTTTTGGCGTAATCGGCTGTTAATATATATACACTTTAGATTTTTATTTAAATCGTTTGTTATAGTATCTATTATTGGCTTTCAAGAAATTATTAAAAAAAAAATTTTATCGTAATATATTTGAGATATTGTGCCAGTTAATTTATTTAAAAAAACTGTGTAATTTTATTACAATCGGACTACCAGTTTAAAAAATGCACAACTATTTTAATTTATAATTTATTTTTTCAAAATCCCCCACTGTGCATCACTACTAACCAGACACTGATGCCGTATAGCAACCCAGACTTTACTTTTTAGTTTAATTTCATTAATATTTTCCTTCTAATACGACACTTTCTGATAAAACCAATTAAGATTGTCGTTATTGAATGATTTTATGCTTTTTTTGCAAAAGCAATGCCAAGAACAATTGCTCATTTTAAAACGTTTCTGGTTGATATTCGCCATGCCTGCAAAAACAACAACAAACTCGTAAAATGTTCTTCTATGCAATTGGAAATTATTTGTGCAGCAAAAATATCTCAAAACAGTTCTTATCACTGCACAAAGCCTTATAAACATAAACATGCATTTACTAAATATGTCGTTATGAATGTATTCACATACATACACACAATGCAGATGACTTTTATATTAAGTTGAATTACATATTAAATACTGCCACTACAATTTATTGCACGTGCAGCGAAAATCGGTTATGAAGTCAAATGAATTGAAATTGATAAGAAAATGTATTACAAAACACTGTTCTTTCGTAAAATGTTTATTGGAAAATTACCTCTCGATTACATTCAATTGATTATTGCCGTATTTACACCATGAGTTTTTTCATGAAATTTGTTTCTATTAAATTTTTTTTATTTGTTAATGAAGGAGTAAGAAAAAAAATACTAGGCAAACTTCTGACCGTTTTTTTTAACCCACTTCTAGAAGCCAATAAAAAAACTTGCAAGTAATAAATTTCATGAAAAAACTCATGGTGTAAATATGGTATATTATTTAATAAGTAAATAAATTGTTTTTAATGGCCTTGTTTACAAATAAAAAGTGATAGGAAATTATAAATATGTATGTATAAAAACAAAGTGCAAAATTTTTTTTTGCACTTAAATAAAGGGGGAAAGAAAAATGCAGTGGAAAGATTTACCTTTCGAGCAGTTATATAAAGGAATGCAATCTAAAATTACAAATCACAAAGAAAAAAAAATTCTGTATGCAACTAATTTTTTTAAGCTAAATGATTTTAAGCCAGTCAAATAATTTACTATGGATTTCATATCACCCGGTTATTTTTTGCATTAAAAGTCGTGTGAGTTACAGAACGGCAAAATATCTCATCTGCAGGTTTCAAATAACATATAACTTTTTTTTTTAATTATGACATCCACTATTATCATTGACTTTTTAAAAATCTTATATAACGAAGGCTCAATGACATATACGATTAATGTGTGCAAAATGTGGTCCAATATTTTACGAAATCCTTGAAACAAAATTTTATAAAGAGTTCTTTCGTAGTATAAGAGCGAAGTCTCTAGATTTTCTAAAGGATTCGAAAAGCCGAGTACAGCCGAGCCAAGCACATATATAGACAGACATCGCTTCTTGGACTTCCCTATTCACAAGAACGCAGAATGCATGTATTATATATTTTAAGGGATCGCATATTAATATAGGGAAAATTACGCACGGAATGGCAAACCTGTATACCATTTTGGGTGAAGAGTATAAAAGCATGTACTCACTTCTCCAAGCAACTCAATTCGAGTTGGTTAAAAAAATGGCTCTTCGCCCTCTTTTTCTTATTGCCACTGGAACCTATAATGCGAGTGCAAAGTTTGTTTTTGATTCTTTAAATTAATCTAAATAACGTCACAAATAGATTAAAATAATAAAAGTTTATTGAAAATCCAATTCAGTCGAATTACATACTTTCCAAAACTATAGACGTAATTTGTAATTAATGTTTATTCGTTTCAAAAAATATTGTAAATAAATTTGATTTCTGATAAGAGCTAGAATACCATAAACACGTTAAAGCTGAACTAACTTTGTCTTGAATTTTTTTTTTTTAATTAGATGTTTTTCCATTTATAATATTTCCATTCATTTTTCAAAAACTTACGCATTAACTAAAACACACAGAAAAATTTATCAGTTCTAATAGGCAAACATATTTTAGTATTAAGTTAATTACAAAAAAGTTTTTTAAACACAATTATTGAAATTAAAATATTCTTTTTTGTCATAAATTATGTCAGACTTGCTTAAATTTCCAGCATCAAATGCTAAGGAATATCCTACTAAACATTTCGGTTTATAATATAAAAATAAAACTCCTTTGAAGAGGTATTACAGCCTACGATGTTACGTTGTTATGTTCTGCTTGTAGGCTAGAATTAATTAATGTTAAATACTGATCTTCTTGCCAGGAATATTATCTCATGTAGAAATATTTGTGAAGAAAATTTTTCAAACTAATAAAATCTCTATTCCTCGGAAAGTAAGATCTATTTTTTCATTTTTATCTATTCCTCAGAAATAGAAGTTATTGCGAAAAATAAAAATCTGGAAATAATGATTAAATTGTAATTTTTAAAATAAAACTTTTAACCCTAACAGTTTGTTTTGTTTTGTTTCGTAACACAGACAATTTATAAAATTTTGTTCCTATGATTCTTGTGTCGTCCTGCGAGAACTAAAGCTGTTCAGTTTTACCTCCGCACAAACAGATTTGTGTGAACGCATTTGATTTGCAACCCGTTTTTTTTTCTTAGTGTATTTATTATTTTTATTTTTTTTGTTGTGAGCGAACATTTGTTTCTTTTTATTAATTATATGATTTTGTGTTTTAATGATTAGAACCGTTATTCAATAATATATAAATTTTTTTTTTTGCTGCTTGATATACTATATATTATTTAGTATGACGGGAATCAAAAATAAGTACGAATATGGAAGACGATTGTTGCGATCTCTCCAATGAATGAGATGATGCTATAAAAGTGCCGTATTTCCGTCGTGACTATTTCAGAAACAGTTTTAAACTGTAACAATTAACTAGTTGTGCAAAATTTAAAATAAAAATATTTAATTTACATAAAAAAAACAAACAAACGACAAGAACAAATAGTGAGTGAGTGATATTTCAGTTAAAAGAAAAATAAACATAAAATGCGTATAATACAAGAGGTAAATAAAAATGTTCTTCAAGTGTTTTAAAGTTATAAAATAAAAGTAAATTACAAAAAAAAAAATGTATTTCCCTAAAAACGCAGCATCAAATTGATTTCATTGATCCCTCGGAATTATTGCGTCCGGAGCCTACTTTTGCCGACAAAAGTCTATCCAAGTTTCGTGATTACAGTGTGGATACAAATGATCCTTTAAAAGAACGCGTTCGCCAAACTTATCGCTTAATGCACTTAAATCAAACGGTGGACTTTGTTAAAGGACGTCGCCAAAAATGGCTACAATTTAATACCATGAAAGCCAGCGTACGTGAAGCTCTCGAAAAACTTAATGATTTAATTGATGAATCTGATCCAGATATTGATTTGCCCAATATTGTGCATGCCTTTCAAGCTGCCGAAAGGGCACGTGAGGAGTTTCCCGAACACGATTGGTTGCATTTAACGGCTTTAATACATGATTTAGGTAAAATAATGGCTTTCTATGATGAGCCTCAATGGTGTGTTGTGGGTGACACTTTCCCCGTAGGCTGTAATTGGGGTGATAGTATTGTTTATCGCAAACAGAGTTTTGAGGGCAATCCTGATGGTGACGATCACCGTTATAACACTAAATATGGCATATATGAACCACACTGTGGTGTTGATAACCTGTTAATGTCTTGGGGTCACGATGAGTACATGTACCAGGTGCTGAAACATAATAACACAAAATTACCTGATATCGCCTGTAAAATTATACGTTTTCATTCGTTCTATCCCTGGCACAATGGCGGCGATTATCAGCATTTGGCCAAACCTGAAGATGATGAAACTAAAAAATGGGTTTTAATATTCAAGTAAGTATTAGAATATTTTTAAATTATTTGCCAGGAATTTCTTTTGTTGGAAAACAGTTACATATTTGTAGTGGGCTTAGCTAATCTCTAGTGTGTTATTTGCATTAGTTTTTTTTTTGTGTAATTCTCATTCCTTGTTTGGAAATTTTTATACATATAAGCATGCGAGCTTGAGAACATCTTTTCAGATCTCCTGATGACGTTCCATTATTATTAACGACGTACAGACATAAAGATTAACGTAAAGTATAATAAGTAAATATTTTTGAGCCAATTTTAAGCCATTTTTAAGTAAAATTTCGATGACAAATATCGACTACTTTATATTAAACCCTTTTCAATGCACTTTTTATATGTTTAATTTTTCAATTTAAAATATTATGCAACCAGACATAAAATTTTTATATCAAACACATACAAAACAGTTTTCAAAATGATAGCAAACATGTTTCGTCACGCTGCATAAATTTTGATTTGTCAACAGACCGGTTTCGTCAATATGGCATTTCAGTGTTCTATATGGGGTGTTTTTTTTTTTTTTTTTTGCTGCAGGAGAGCTCGAAATTATTATACAGGACAGAAATATTGTTGGCATGAATTTTTTTATTATAATATCTTGAATAATTCCATGACATTTATTTTGTTTATATTATTTCACTGCTAAAAGGCAAAGACCTTTAGAAAAGTGACCTAATTTTATAATAGAAATTGAATTTGTTATTGTACAATATCTTCTTGAGGGCAATAATTAAAATTAATTCAACAATATTTTTAAAATTTTTAACGCAAAAAATAATTTATTTTTTTTTTGTTTTTTTTTTAACTTAAATTTTTAACGGAAAAAATCATTTATATTTTTTTAATTGAATAAAAATTAGTTTAACCAATTTTTTTTTAATTTTAACTGAAAATATTGGTTTGTTTGGGTTTTTTGTTTTTTTATATAAAAATTTAACAATAAAAAGGAAAAATTAATTTTTTCTGAAGCAATTTTCAAAAATATTGTCAAATTATTTTTTGTTGCTTGTTTTTATATAAAATTTTTTTATTATTAAATAAAAACAAAAAATAAAAAAAAAATAATTTTTTCCATTGAAGTTTTTAAAAATATTGTTAAATTATTTTTTCGCTTCTTTTGTTTTTTTATATATAACATCTGTTTATTATTAAATTATTACTTAAAAAAAAACAAAAAATAATTGTTTCCATTGAAATTTAATTTTTTTTTTGCTTCTTTTGTTTTTTATATAAAATATTTTTATATTAATTTTTTATGAAAGAAAAACTAAAAATAATAATATTTTGCTAACATTTCTAAAATTATTGTTAAATTAATTTTAATTATGTATATTCATTGTCCCGAAGAAGATATTTAGCGAATGTCGAACTATTGGAAAATAAAATATTCAATTTCTTTTATAAAAAAGTAGCCTGAAGCTTGTTAATAAAACAGATAATTTTTTTTTAATATAATTTTTTGGCATGTGTACGCCCTGGCCACATTCGTGCTGACTTGGGAAACTTTACGTAACATAAATGTCAACACAGTTTGACATTCTCAGCTGTCAAAACATAGTTATCGGGATCGATAGTTCTAAGAACTAAAAAAACATCTGATATATCACTGAAGATGGCATATTGCCGGATACAGTCTATTTTCAATGGAATGGCGGAAAATCATTGCCAATTCATATGAAAAAATTGATCTGATTTGCAATCAAACCTCGACGGTATTACACATTCCAACAAATAAAATCTGCTTTAATTTTTTATTAGATAAATTAGTTTGAAATTACATTTTATATTAATTTTTCTTTTTTCAGTCGCTATGATTTATACACAAAAAGTGAAAAAGTACCGGATATTGAGGCATTATGGCCATACTACCAGTCCTTAATCGATAAATATTTGCCTGGAGAGCTGGAATTTTAGTTTTTCGAGTTTAGTTTTTTTATATATAAATTATTCAGCCTGTTTATTGAATCCATTACAAAATTGGATTTTAAACCTTTTCAAATTATGAATTCAAAATTAAAAATATCTTTTACAAATTTTTATACATATTTAATGAATGGAGAATGCGAAAACTATAATATGTATTCTGGATGTAAAAAAAATACTGCTGGATTTGTGTAGACAATTCTGTTGGATTTGCAGAGAAAATGGCCATGGATTGTACGAACAGGCTGTTTGTACTATTTTAATATTAAAGGATTTTACAAAAAGTTTAAAATATATTTTAAGTATTCTAAGAATAAAATAACAAAAATAAATATATGTAAATAAAAAACATAGAAGATTATTTTTTAATGCGTTTTATTTAATAGTTTTCTTAAAATAATTATGTAACTGCCTAAAACAATTGAAACAACATTTTACGTATAAGTCAATATTAAAAGTTTATATAGTCTTAATTATTAAAACCTATAAATAAACTTTTATATACGATGTTAAAAAAATTCTACATTTAGCCCCGGAAGTATCAATGATATGGGTAAACGGAAGTACTATTTCTTAACGTAATAAAGTACAAAATGAAACTACACTGGCCTCCTTTAATTGTATCTCTGTCTCTTATCTTTATGTGAACGACTGTAGCTGCTGTAATCGGGAGTACGCGATCTTTTGCGTTCTTCTCTATCTCTTGCACGTTCGCTTACGTCATGCTTGTAATTGTAGTCTTGCTGTATAAAACTATGAGATCTGCTCCTGTGACGATTATGTCTGTCTGTGTGATGTCGCTGGTGACTACGGGAACGTGATCGTGATCGTGTATGTGATTTAGATATTGAACGTTTTTTAGACTTCTTTTTACTTTTAGATGATTTCTTTGTTTTCGACTTTTTCGACTTGTGAGATTTTGATTTTGATTTCGATCTATGAATTCTATGCTCTTCAGCATTCCTTTCTTCCTCTGGCTCTACATCTTCATTGTTCGATGAGAGTATGGATTCCATGGAAGGTGTGCGTTTATCATATTTCCTATAATGTCTACGCTTTTGTGTGCGCGCTATTAAAATTTCTTTAGATCTTGAACGAGATCGACGTTTACTGTACGTTGTCTGTCTTGGTTTGATTTCACTTATTAATTCCACTTCATCGTCATCGGACACATTGACGGTGGCACCTTTATAACTTGCCAGCTCTTTAGCTTTTGCTGTTATATGCGGCGGCGAAGGAGGTGTCGGCGATATAATTTTATTATGCAGTTTTTCTTCCAATTCATCATCGCTATTGGGTCCATACGATGTAATGGGTATAGAATGTACTGATGCATCCGAATCATCGCTGTTATTTCCGTTGTCATCATCGTTGTTTGATGTAGTTTTCGTACACGCTTCAGTTTCAGAAGTGTTGTCGCTTTTTGAAACTCCTAAAAATGGAATTGGGGGAAAGAAATTGTGTTTAAATTTCAGAACTTTAAAATGGAAAACTATAGTTTTGTAAGGGAATTAATTAATACATAAAATTTTTTTTACATAAAATATATTTAAAAATTTTTTTTTTACTCAAATAAATTTAAAATTTTTTTTTAATTTGCTATTATTGAGGCTTTTTGAAATAAAGATTACAAAAAATATTAATATATTGTTAACGGAAAATGTGATAAACTTAAAATTGTATTGTATTATTTTAATTAAATTTCAATTATTAGACTTATCGTGCTCTGTTTATTTTGCTCCAGTGGAATTAAATTAAACTGATCGAACTACAATTGAAATTATCGAAAAGTGGCAACGCTTTGTTTTGCATATGTTTAACGTTGAAGACGTTTTATTTCGACTACGAATACGTCCACCGTAATATGGGCCATTAAGATTAAAAAATGTTTTCAGTACCATAACAGGATTTTAGTAAATTTTAAAAGGAATATATAAAATGTTCAAATTAAATTTGATTATATAATTTATTTTGTACTTAATTAAATTTTTAAAGCTTGATCACCATGATATTTTTTGGGAACCAACCAAGCTCATTATGTCTCTCATGTCTAAATGTCAATGCATTTTTGAAATTTGTGGCATATCAAATTTTAACTCATTTAGCTAATTTGGAAATCATTTACCATATGACTGCCAGATGTTGCATGATATTAATTAAAAGCAATAACAAAAAACTTACCTTTTATTTGATTTAAAAATGCCATGGCTTTACGTTTGCGCTCCAACTGCAATTGTTTCTCTTTTGATATTAAGCCACCCAGTTTTTCACGTGCTATTTGGGCCAATTTATCTTTAACTTTTTCTTCAGCTGTAATACAATAGAAAAGTTTTTATATAAAATATATTTAAATGAAAAAAATCCCACCTTTTTTCAACTCCTTATGCCTTTGCTGCTGCTGCTGTTCAAACAGCGCATTACGTTCCGCTTCGGCTTTTGAAGTGTTAGAAGTGCCAGTGATTACAGCACTCGTTGAATTTGCTAGTTTATTTGGCATTTTCTCGGTTTCATAACGGCTGGTGGGTAAAGGTTTAATGCTGCTTATAGCACTAGTGCTAGTAATGGGCGGTTGTCGTAAAGCTAAAGTGGCCGCCAATTGGGCATTTCTGGCCATTAACTGAGATTCCACTAATTGTATAGCCTTTTGCACATGCTCGGGTACATGACGCTGATTACTAGAACTTGTGGCTTTAGTCTTTGGTTTATCCTCTTCATCGCTGTGCTCTTGCGGCAAAGCGGGTTGTTGCAAGGAAACATTTGCTGCAGTCTCATCTTTTGTTTTAATAGAAAACGATACAGGATCTTTAAAGAATATCAAAATGTTATTTTTACCATTTAATATATTTAACAAGAATAACTTACTGGATGCTGTTGTTGTTTTATCACCATTTAAGCCTAAGCCCTTTTTGCTTAGAAGAGCCTCGGCTACTTCTTTGGCTTTACGTTTCTTTTGTTCCTTGGAAGCAGCATTTGGATCATCTGTTATTTTGTACATATAATAGGGATAATATTCATTGTCTGGCAATAAAAATGTAAAACGTTCCACAGATTTGCTACGCAAAGTTTCCTCAAATTGTCGTCCATTTTTTATAACATACACAGCAGTTTTGTCAATAATATTTTGTAAACTTTCCGGTGGCAATGGAAATTCTAATTTTGGTGGTGTTTTTTCTTTCACATTCTCAACAGCCGTTTCATCTTCTGTATCCGATGCCGAAGAGTAATTTTGTGCCAACGCCAAAGCGCTAGAATTTTTTAATAGTTCTACTTTTGGCTGTAAATCATTTAAAGTGCCTTGACTGGCGATCATATTTGAATTGGAATTATCCTCTTGTTCAGTTATAAAAGTGGCACCATTATATTGTAATAGAACTGGCGTTAAAGACGGTGAGTTGGTTGCACTCTCTTGCTGTGAAGTCGAACTATGCCTTGAACTTTCGTCGTGCAGTTCAGACAAGGGTACACCCTTGATTTTACTTATCAATTGGGTGTAGGCACAATCAGCTGAGGGTTTGTATTTTATAGTGGGCACTGTTACTATCGACTTAACTACCACATTTTCCACACTGATATTTGTACTTCCCCCCTTAGAGTTATCAGCTTCTTTACTGGTTTTTTCTTTACTGGTTTTTTCTTTGCTTTCGGTATGCTGGGGGTATGTGCCATCCTTTATCGCCGCTATTACATGTTTATAATAAGGATTTAGAGTTGAGCTTTGCGATAAGAACTCAAATTGTACGTTATTCGATTGTTTAGCTTTTAACAGAATTTCCATTTGTACACCTTGCGAGGCAATAAAACGAGCAGTTTTCTCTATTATAGCATGTTGTTTCATTGTTTCAGGCTGAAATGATACAAATTGTAAAATAAACAAAAATAGCATAGAGAAACGATACACTGAAGAGTATTTCGCATATTTATAAAATTCTGGAACTTTTCTTAGTCTTGCGCGTACCAGAAATTTGATTAAGAGCTCATTAAATTTTTATTAGTCACAAGTCCCTCCCCCACCTAGGCAATTACTTGCCTTTTACGCTATTTACTGAATTCTCGTATTATGATTTTAATACAATTTATCCCATTTTACTTTCCCGGAAAAAAATCCTCCTATTCTGGTAAACGGGGAAATAAATAAATTAGGGAAAGAGAAACTCTCAAAGAACTGTTTTGTTTTTGTTAACCAATTGATTGTTAATAGTGATTTATTTTGTACTATTAAAATTGTAAATGTTATTTTTATAAAACTAAGATTGTTTTTTTTAATATCTTGTGTTAAAGGATGATAATGTTTTTTAATTAATGGCTGTAGATAATTTAATTCGTCTTTAGCTATTTACCGGAAACCTTGAATTTATTGACATTTTCTTAAAAAATCCAGAAACTTTTTCGCTAAACTAGATTTTTACAAATATGTATTTTATTCACTGCCGATCATACAACTTCTTTCAAATTTGCTTGCGAAAAAACTGGAAGGAAATAATAATTACAATTATATAATAATTACAATTTCTTTCCTATTTAGTATTGCAGAACGTTTATTTTTTTCCTGGAGTGGAAAATACCAGGAATATTGTAATTTAGAATTGAATGAAAGGGAGAAAGTGAAACATTTCTCATGTAATTTGTATTCATAATTGTACTGATGATTTCTTCAGAGAACAAAAATTGCTTTAGTTTTCAAATGGTTGAGATTTGTATGAAAAACAAAATCAAATTTCACTGCGATGACGTGTTTTCCGCTATTGGGGCCTTATTGATTCTGAAACTAATATTGTTTTCTTTTCTAAAAAAGAATGCTAAATTTTTTGCACTTTTCAATAGAAAATGATAACATTAAGGCATTTGAAAATAGTAAATTTATTGGAAATTGATCTACCATCTCTTATGAAAATGTGTTTTATCATTGTGGTTTCTTAGAATTAAAAGTGACAAAATGTTACATATTTTCCAGAAAAGAAATCGCCATAATTGTATAAAAATATTCTCATTGCATAGGCATTACGTTTTAGAAAGTAATAAAAAAATAATTAACGTATAAAACTAATTTAACTCACCAATTCCATTCCCACTGGAACTTGGAAATTATATGGCAATTGAAAAGCTTGTTCTGCCTCCTCACATGTTGGTGAATTCGAAAACTCTTCGCGGCTGGGACCAATTGATTGTGGCTGATCGTAAAAAAATCCAACTTGACTGTAACTATTACTGCCAGTTTCCTGTTGCAGACGTTTTAATTCCTCCTCTATATTCCGTGCACCATTTTAACCAAAGCCAAAATAAACCCAAAAAAAAGTATTAGAAGAAAGATAAAAGACCAAAATAAGTTTTCCAACAATGAACCATAAAGATAAAAGCACAACAATTATGTTGCCAGCAAGAGAAAATCTAAAATTACATATTGTGATAAAAAAAAGCTTGAAATTTTTTAAATATATTGTACACATATGAATATATATATTTTTTCGTATAGAAAGAATTCGTAGCTGCAGTCGAAGGAGCCATTTAATTTTATTAGTTATTATTTTTGTTGCTCGTCCGTTAATTCGCAGTTATTAGACCTGGAAATAAATATTAGTACGTTTGAAAAATTCTTTATGTATTTACCTGTTGAGAAATCCATAAACCCCGAAAATTTTAACTTAAAGCTTCTTAAACAGCTTTTTACTAACAAGCTAAATTACGTAGGCATTCAAAATCCCTTCGATGTAATTATTTTACTTACGTGTAAGCGCTTTCTTTTTATGAATTTTTAAGGTTTCTTTTCTCACTTTATTTAAAAGCTAAATTTTATAATTCTATTACAAAAATAATATTGATATGTATGTATTAAAAAAAGTAGTTGGGGAGCATTAGAGAAATGCTCCTCCTCAGCAAAAATGTCTTTATTTTGCTTAATTTGTTTTATAATTTAAACAAATATTATTTCGCAAAATCTGAACCAACTTACCTTGTTTTGTGATGACATCTTCCTCATTGTTGTATAAAAATAAATAACGTTCTTCTTCGCACAACTGCTCAGCTCTTTGTTCTTCCGCCGTCAAGTAATCTAAGCGATTGCCATAACCTCCCGGTGGTGGCTCATAAGGTGTTAAATCATATAAAGCACCACGCACATCATATCTGAACATTATTTGTTTGTGAGCGAGTTGCGAGGTAAATTTTTCGATGTATTATATTTTTTATTTTTTTTTTTATTTTATTATTTTTTTTTTGGTTTTTATTTTGAGAAAAGGTCGTTCATTTTAACACGTATGGAAAAAAGAAATAATAGTTTATAACACAAAATTAAAATCATAGTCAAAACACGTGTAAAAATAAATTTAAGAATATGAAAGTTTTTAGTCTTTTTTTTTTTTTTTTTTGAAAAAAAATTTTTAAGTAACCTAAACTTTTAAAATTTTAAATTCAATTATACATACCGTTTGAAGTTTATTTAGTTTTGGCTTAAAAAAATTCAGTTCATACGAGTAAATCCAAAACAGTAATTTATAAGTTTTATTCCAAAAAATAACTAAAAATGGTTAATGCTTGCCATTTTGCTGTTTAAACATCTACTTGTTGAAAATAAGCTTCAGCTAGTTTTTATTAATAAAACTAAACTAATCGTAAAAAGCTGTTGTATTTGTCTGCTGAGTGCGAAAGCGAAGAGAGCATATAGCCGAAACCGGTCTGCTTATAAAACTAAATTTGAAGCACTATGGCGCAAAATGTATCGAAATTCAAGTAAATTTAACAAACTGAAAACGAGAACACATAATGACATTTTGTGCTACTGCCAGTAAATCCAATGGCTGTCATTTTCGTATATTATCGTTGTGTAGCGTTTTCCGAAAATAAAAAATTTCTATTTACTATATACGAACATAATTTCGAATCCTCGATAAGTCCTTAATTTGACATGCTTTTTGTTCTTTTTTTTTTTAGTTTGGAAAAATCAGTCACCGTTAGGTAAAACAATCATCCTTATTGTGTTTGGCGGTTCACTCCTTCGACTTCGACAAATTGTAATAGCTTAAAGACAAAATGCTAAAATTGTCTTTAATATATTACAAAATGCCGAATCTGAAGGGGACAAATGCGAAACACGATAAGGGCGAATATAAAAGCTACAATAAACTAATTACATGTGACTGTATGTATGTATATGCTTAAGAATGATGAACGAAATAAGGCATCGTGATGGATACCATAACGTCTATCGCGCTACGTCCGCTAACTGCTCCAAATTATAGTTTATTTATCGTTTTGAAATGTCCGCGTCATGTCCAATTTTCAAAGAATTCCACAGCAGATAACCTCTGTTTAGCTCTGTGCTGGTCCGACAAAGAAGGAAGCAATGGATACTACTTACGAATGTATCATTTTCAATGTGCAGGTGCTCCTTATTTAAGGTTAAGTTTGCTTATTTCAGATTTGTAATTACAAACTCTATAGTATACAATGAAACTCTGCAATTTAGCAGTTTCTAGATTTTTTTATGGCTCGGTTGGCTCGTTTTGAATCTGAATAGTTGACATTTCTGGCCTTTACCATGCTAATGACTTCCGGTACCTTATTTAAATTGCTTATATTCACATATCTACATTCCATAAGTTTATAAAAAATTAAATTATTTATGGCTAGGCAAATTTACTACTGTGGGAGGCATTGATAAATAATAAAGGTATTGTACAGTAAAGAAAAGTTTCCCACTTTTTCCACTTCATTTGATTGAAACTTTAAATCTACGAGGAGCAAATGGGAATGATAAAAAGTTCCAGGTACTATTTTGGGTACAGAGATTTAAATTAATTTGGTTTAATTGTTATCTGTCCCTACCTTTTAAACGCATACAGGAGGATTGCATCCTGAATTTTCTACACCCGGAAATCAACCGCAATAACATCTTTAAATAATTGACCTGACATATTTATTTAGAAGTGTTGCGATATCAGAGCTACACATTTTAAAATACACTATTGGATTTAAAGAAAATCCCATCTGATATGCACAATGTGCATTGCACACTCCAGTAGGTTTATGCCCAAGATTTTTTATTTAGAGTGTTACTTGTTTGTCCAATTGCATGGATCAACATTGATTTTTTAAAAAGTCTAACTACATCTCATTCAATTCATCAATTTACGATTAAAGAATATACTAAAGACGGATTCGAATTCCATGATTTTACCTAAAAAATTAATATACATATGTATGTACAAACTATACTTACATAAAATATATGAAGTTAACTTATACATACATATGTATATATATATAATTCAAAAATGGATTAAAGCTTATATTATAAATAAAATTGTATCGTTTTGTTAGACACTATATAAACATAAATATATAAAAAATTGCATACATAAGTATATAGAAATATATAGGGAAATATATTTAAAAAACAAATATTAACCTGTCAATTTTAAGATTATTATCCCCCATCCAGGGTATTAAATGTTTGCCATGATCAATATCACGGGCTTTAGAGTCATCCCGAAATACTTTACAAGCATAACCAAATACCAATAAATCAACATGACGTACTTCGTTTGCATTGCCTATACTGGCCAGATTGGAAGAGGTAGCTGAAGAGCCATTAGCTTTACGCAAAATACCATTTACAGAGCTAGTGCCGTTGCCAGCACTTCCAGCATTGTTGCTACTTCCCACACTATTGCTAGCCATGGAATAGTCATGTCGTGTAGGATAGGTGTGACGAGTATTAAATGGCATACTTTATAATTTTTAGTACAAAGATGTATTACAAATTATATAAAAGCTGCTTTTCAAGCTTCAATATATTCAGATATCGCAGTTTTTCTTCTTTATTTCACATGAGCACTTAACTTTTTCTTTAATTTTTCACAAGTTAGCTACATAATACGAAATACTTGGTAGCTCGTTTATAGCACGCAGGGTTGTAGTTTGATGGTACAAGTTGTGTTGAGTACGTATACATACGTATTTTCTGTTATAAAACGTGTTATAAAGTCAAAACACTGTTATACAGAGCTGCGGTGCCTATAACAAGGCAAATTTAAATGTGTCTTAACTCCAAGAAGTATTTTGCAAATACGTGTTAAATGTCTCAAAAACAGAACAAAGTGAAGCATAATTTCCAAGGCAAAGAATGCTTTAGTCGTATGAATTTTTTATATCAAGCCTCCATGTTAATGGCAGGGAAAAATAATACTCTATCCTCGTACTATGGCAAACTCTGCAAGAATATTGGTAAAAAGGCTGTTCTAAGGATGTATGTACATAAAATGCCTGTTAAAATTTGTAGTTACTAGTTTCCCTTGTTTCAGAGATCCTAGTGTAAAGCGTGATTTTTGTAAACGTTGTTCTTTGGCACAAAAACCAGGAATTACAAGCGAGTTGAAAGTTGTACATCTCAGTAAGAAAAGAAAAAAGAAATTTGTTCACAATTTAGATGAGAATACACAAATTCAGATGTCATGCAAGTTGTGCGGCTATCAAAGGAATTTTAATGTTAATGAAAAATATAAATTTTGGTTAGAAAACCCTGAATCCGTAGTAGAGGTATGTACCGCCACCAAGACATAATCAATTACTAGCTTGGAACTGCGAATATGTGCTAATAATGAGAAAAAAGGTTTAAAATATATTTCTATGGCGTATAAAAAGTTAATTCAGTCATGGCTGGGTGCTGTAGAGGATTTTTGCATCATATTAAAAACAGCGGGCGGCATTAAAAATGTTGAACAGCTGTTTCTTTTATACTTATTAAACACATCTCATAAAAACAAACAATTCTGTGTTGTGGACATTAGACTTTCATATCTACATTTCGAATAAAAATAAAATCTCGTATACAATATAGACTTCTTTATAGCAATTGGTTTCACTTCGGATTTGGAAAAATCGTAATTAATATATAGTTAAAAATGTCCCTTAGGCAACTAGTTGACGGTGACTGTGGCGGCATAAACCCTCTCATGCAATTGGGTGGACAAATAACTCGAGATGCTGCTCATAAAGACGAAGGTTTTGGTCAAGACCATTTTGAACGATCTATGCATCAAGATGAGCGTATGGTAACTGAGTTTCTCGGTCAAGTAGCAGGTCCTCCCCAATCTTTTCAAATGGAAACGTTGTTGCAGGAAATGCGTGAAATCGAACAGTCACAAATGGCTCCCGTACAACTAAAACATGCACCCAGAGTAATAGATGAAGTATCCGAACAATGGAATAAGGAGTTTGGAAACTCAATGCATGCACCGCCACAAAGAGTACCTGACATGGTTCATGTGCAGCCGCAACAACAGCAAATGACACACGTTCGTGAATTTTTTGAAGATGCTCCGGGTACATCATCTTTTATTCATAAATCTCCTCCGTACTTAGCCATATGCCCTCCACACCCCAGTGCTTTAGTGGGTCAGCAATTAGAGAATGGCTTAACTAATAAATTTTTTGAAGAAGTCAGTTCTTTGGATCAGATCACCGAGTCTCCCCGGCAGGTTCAGTTCGAAGATTGGGTAAATGAATATCAATTCAATAATAAGAACAACGAACAGGATGCTGCCAATTATAACGAGAAATTTTGGCAACGTTTACAAGACGAATGGACAAAACTATCCGATGAATCGGATCATTCGTGGTTATCGGAATTTGACGAAAATTCAGATCCATATAAGGAATACAAGTTTGCAGAAGAAAATCCAATGCAGGAATTAGATAGTGTTTTAGAAAAGGGAAAAGAATACTTAGCTAAAGGCCACATACCCAGTGCCGTGCTATGTTTCGAGGCAGCTGTTAGCAAAGAGCCGGAAAATGCAGAAGCATGGGAACTGTTAGGTATTTCGCAGGCTGAAAATGAAATGGATCCCCAGGGTATAGCAGCTTTAAGAAGATCACTGGATCTAAGACCAGAAAATCTTAATGTTTTAATGGCATTAGCGGTGTGCTACACCAATGAAAGTCTACAGTCGCAAGCTGTAAAAATGTTAACCAATTGGTTGCAAATTCATCCCAAATATAAACATTTAGTTGCTACTGAGCCTGAGACTTCTGCTAATGCAGGCGCTTCAAGAACGTCATCTTTGATAGGTAGCAGTAAATTGCTTGAAGTGCAGAATATGTTTTTGCAAGCAGTCCGTATAGATCCACAAACAATTGACCATGAACTGCAAGAGGCCTTGGGAGTTCTCTACAATCTCTCATCGGAATATGATAAGGCGGTAGATTGCTTTCAGGCGGCTCTGCACGCTAATCCACAAAATGCTAAAGTTTGGAATCGTTTAGGAGCTAGTTTGGCAAATGGATCACGTTCTGTAGAGGCCGTTGAGGCCTATCAGAGGGCATTGGAATTAGAACCAGGTTTTATACGTGTGCGGTATAATGTGGGAGTATGCTGTTTAAATTTGAAGGCATACAAGCAAGCAGCGGAACATTTATTGACAGCTCTTAATATGCAGTCTAATGTGACCACCACTAGTAAACTACCGACTAATGTATTGGTGGGTGGACAAAATCAAATGTCTGACTCCATATGGAATACATTAAAAATGGTGATATCTCTGATGGGTCGTAACGATTTACAAAGCTACGTAAGCAATCGTGATCTAACAACATTGAATGAAGCTTTTAAAGATTAAACCTATAAAAATGTTTTGTTTTTTTGTATGTATTTATGGTGGTGGGCATAATTAAGCAATATGAGTTATTTTGGATTAAGTATGTATGCACTCGTATGTAAGCATCTGTAAATAAAATACATGTTTTTATAAAAAAATACGTAATTTCATACTGATATGAATTGAGAATGGTTATGATAATTAAGTACTTTTGACAAACCAGATTATAGTTTTCAAAAATTTCTAAAATGCAGAAAAATATATAGTTCTTATTTGAAAGTGCCTTTTACGAACTAGAGGCTTAAAATCTAAGTTTATGGGATTTGAGGTATTAATTTTAGAATTTTGGTTTTCCTGAAGAGGTTCACGAACTGACGATGAATAAATTATAGAATGGGTCCTTAAATAAAACAATTAAACATAACAATATAAATTTATTGAAAACAAAATTTAATTTGTTAATATGCAGCAACAAAACTTGCGCTCATATATCGCTCGTCTTTTACACAGTTTTACTTACACAATACGTTTCATGTGCATATCAATTTAAAACAATTGTGTCCTTTGCCCTGCAATTTTGAAAACGAAATTGTAACTACAATAATACACATGGTTTTTCATATCTACATACACATGTATGTAAATTTATATATACTACATACTTAAGTATGTACTTGATACATGTCCGAATTTTATTGCATTTAAAACTAAAAGTTGTTACATAATTACGTTCAAAAATATCTTGATCTTTGAAAGACCATAAAATCAATAAATTTTTTAACAAAAGGAATGACATTGTTATCTGCAATAAAATAACATTTTTATTAACACTAATTTTTGGCTAAAGCCTTTCTAATTAAAAATACGGTGGCTACTCCAATTAACACAGCTCCAACGGCAATACCAATTTCCCTGCAGATATTTTTCTTTTTTAATATAAGTTACTAATGGAATGTTTTGAGGAAATAATTTGAATTTTTAATAAAAAAAATGCATAACAACAATATCTAGTTAACCAAAACCGAAGAAATATACTACAAACAAAAAAATTAACTAATAGTACAGCATTGTTTTTTAGCATTAAGTGAATCGTGATTTATAGTAGCATTAACGGAAATAGGACTGTAAAAATTATATGGCAAGAAGAAAATCAAAAAGGAATTGATGAGTAGAGAAAACTGAATAAATTATATTTATAAACAAACGACACAAAATTAGTGCAGTGATTTATAATGAAGCGGTATTTTTAAATTTTAACTTACAAAATTATTCGAATTTATTGGTCTGTTTCAGAAATTAGATTTGTAGTATGTAATTTTTTTAGTAGAATAGAAATATTTACAGCTAAAAGTATATGAAAATTATTTTAAAACTTTACAAATAGCAAGACATATTCACTAGATACATATGAACATACATAAATAAATTTCTATTACACAATATATACATATATACACGAACACTGAAAAAAAATCATCATTTTAGTACCCCATAAAAAGCAATTAGAGCTTTCCCACCTCTTGGACGATCACAAAAAGCAAACAATTTGTACATAATTTACATAATTATAAAGAGTGTAATGAATTATGCTGTAGTTTTTTGATTTTATTGATTAGGTCTGAAATAAATGTCTATGCGAAATTCCCAGCAGAAAATTGATATCTGTAGATGCATTTATTTGCCATAGCTTGGGTAAACATTTTCGACAATTTTGCTTGTTCAGAAGCCATGTATTTGCCGATCCAAGGAAGATTTCTTTCTTAAAACTGATTTCCAATCTTTCAGTTAACGACATAAGTTTTCGGAACTTTTACAATCGTAAAGTTGTTATTGTTACACCCTTTACGAAACCAAGTTTTTAACGCAAAAAACTACTCTGATATGGTGACAAGCATAAAAAGGTTAATAAAGTAAGACTTAAAATATGTATGCACTTAAATAAACCATTTTAGCATCCAAAATTATACACATATGTAAATTGAAATACATGCGTTAATAATAGGATTTGTAATGCCAAACTATGATCAAATAGCAGTTCATAATAACGAAGCACATTATTTACATGCATATTAACTAACCAATACATCTACTTAATAAAATTACCTGAGTGGAATTTTTGTTTTACAATCCTTGGCAGCTAAATCCCCGATATAAAATTTTTTCATTATGTCTCTGAAAATACACATAAAGAAAACGTTTGATATATTGTTCTAATTTTCTTAGCCTTTAATTTTTTTAATTTAACTAATAATATTGAGCTTGAGGCTTATTTTTATAAAATAACTTTAAAAAACTATTATTTATTAATTTTTCAATACATATTTCGATATCCTCTGGATATCTTCCTCAGGATAAAAATTGATTATAATTAATTAACAATAACAAAATTTTAAAATTATAGAATGTTAAATATTTATGTTGTTTTGTTTTTTAGATAAAATTAAAATTATTGAAAATATTTCTATACATATTAAAAAACAAATTTTTCAAAACTATGGTTAAAGTCTACTGATGATTTGGCAAAGCACCAATGAAATGCATAGATATAGACATTGCTTAACCATCAACAAATAAATTTCATTCAAAATATGTATAGTCATGACAATATGTCAAATAAAAAATTTCATATACATATTAAAAACATTTAAAAATTTTAATTTAATATCATCATCAATTGTTATCCTTAGCAAGATGTCCAGAGGATATCGAAATATTGAAAAATAAAAAAAGAATAGTATTTTAATATTATAAGGCATGAGTGGTTAAAATTCTTTATACCTACTTAATAAGTTTACAATTAATTTTTATTTTATAATAAAACACTACAGTTAATTAATTCGAATATGAAAGTTTTTAGTATACAAGTACATTGAGTTTACTAGCTATTGCGATCATTTTATTAGTAGTATATCTAACAGTGGAATCATGCGGTCAACTAATTGTTAATAACATTATTTGCTTTATTTGTTGGGTGTTAAGTATGTCTCTGTACCTGCATTTCCTTGGCTCTTACACCATATCATCTGTAAACTTTAACCTAATTCCGAAAAATTCAAACACCGAATGTTTATGCTCGTCCGTTCTATATAAATGCATATCGCTACATATTTATTTCGTTGCATGGACACACACTTTAATTTTTGCTAATACACATTTACAATCATATATCGTCTGCATTTAAAGTACTATCATCAAATTTCTGCTTAGGTTAGCAATTTAGCATCCAATTTTAGAACAAGAAAATAAATATGGAATTGTTCTTTCTAATAATTTCTAATAAGAGCTCTAATAATTATTAGACAAAGACTTTTGTATCACAATCTACTCCATAATTTTCTCCTCCAAAAAGCCTTTCATATGTAATGAGAGGAGTTTGGACACTTTCACATGCATGCATACCTGGCTTCTTGGCTATGACCAACATCAATAAAATCTTTAGTGCCATCACGGCCAGCCACTTCATCTAAAGTATCTTCACCTCCAGGATGCTGTAACAGAATCGGCGAATATTTTTAGGAATATATCAAATACATATGTCATGTGCTAACCTCATTACGGAATTTCGTCAAATCATATACTTTGTTTTCTATTATTACCCATAAGTCAGTGGGCTTATTGTGCTGTTTCACAGTTTCTAAAGTAATTTCCACCATTTTACGTTAGCTATTGTATAATGAGTAATAAAAGTAACAAAATTGAACTGCGTTTAATATGAACAATGATGAAATCAGTAATATATTAACGTGATTATCTGATTGAAATCTTGGAAATTCATGATTTTCTCCTACTTCTATTCAGCTGTTTAAATGGCTGCCAGACTCAATGATTTAAAATACACGATTTTTTTTAATAAACTGGGCTTGACAAAACGAATTAATGCAACTACCAGGGGAACATTATATATCACTCACTTTGTTATATATTCATATCATTGGATATCCTGGGACCTATAAAAGATTCCACACCGTATTAAGGTGTCCACGCCTTTGCAATTTTTGCTTACGCTTTATTCGCTTAGCGTAAATCCACACAAGTATGCCCCATTAATTTACGAGGCGTCAGTAGCGTGATGAATTTCGACTCATGGTAATGAAATTGGCAACGAAATTGGTAAACCTAGGGTAAAAACGCAAATGCATGCGTGAAGCAATGTATTATTCTTAGTCGGGACGGAATTGGTAAAATGGGGCAGCTCTTGCAAGAACCGTAAAAGGACCAATATTATACACCACCCGTACCGCTACCATTAATAGATACTTAAATTACTCTTCGTGATTCCTGTGATACATTGCCGTTACGGGTCCATGTACTAAATAAATTGGTTACGCCCATTACGGCACAAATTTTTTTATATATTCAAAATAAACAATCCATTAAATGGAAGAGTTTGCTTAGTTCTCAAACCTTGCTAACGCCGTTTTTTAGTCATTAAAACTACATTTTATTTATTGCATATGTTATTTGAATTTTTATTTTTCCATAACGAGAAAATCAATTAAAGTAAAAAAAAATCAGAAGTCGAATACAAAATAGATTCAATTTAAATGAACAAGATACATTTGAAATACTATTAATTTTGATATATTTTAAAATTTAGATATCGCCTCCGCGAAGACGTAGGACCAAATGGAGAGTAGACTCCTTTTGGATGTTGTAGTCGGACAAAGTGCGACCATCCTCCAACTGTTTGCCAGCGAATATTAAACGTTGTTGATCTGGGGGAATTCCTTCTTTGTCTTGTATTTTAGCCTTGACATTTTCAATCGTATCTGATGGTTCGACCTCCAGCGTAATGGTTTTGCCTGTCAAGGTCTTAACGAAGATTTGCATACCACCACGGAGACGCAATACCAAATGCAGGGTAGACTCTTTCTGAATGTTGTAGTCTGATAGAGTACGGCCATCTTCTAACTGCTTACCAGCAAAAATTAAACGTTGTTGGTCTGGAGGAATGCCTTCTTTGTCTTGAATCTTAGCCTTGACATTTTCAATGGTGTCAGATGGCTCGACTTCTAGAGTGATTGTCTTGCCAGTCAAGGTCTTAACGAAGATTTGCATACCACCTCGTAAACGCAATACCAAATGAAGAGTAGATTCCTTTTGAATGTTGTAGTCGGACAAAGTACGACCATCCTCCAACTGCTTACCAGCAAAAATCAAACGCTGTTGGTCTGGAGGAATTCCTTCCTTATCCTGAATTTTCGCCTTCACATTCTCAATGGTATCGGATGGCTCGACTTCTAAAGTGATGGTTTTACCGGTCAAGGTTTTAACAAAAATTTGCATGCCACCACGTAGACGCAACACCAAATGAAGTGTAGATTCTTTTTGAATATTATAGTCGGATAGAGTGCGGCCGTCTTCCAATTGTTTGCCAGCGAAAATCAAACGCTGCTGGTCTGGGGGAATACCTTCTTTGTCTTGAATTTTAGCCTTAACATTTTCAATAGTATCGGATGGTTCGACTTCTAAAGTGATGGTTTTACCAGTCAAGGTTTTAACGAAAATTTGCATACCACCTCGCAAACGCAATACCAAATGAAGGGTAGATTCCTTTTGGATGTTGTAGTCGGATAGAGTGCGGCCGTCTTCCAATTGTTTGCCAGCGAAAATTAAACGCTGCTGGTCTGGAGGAATTCCTTCTTTGTCTTGAATTTTAGCCTTTACATTTTCAATTGTGTCTGAAGGTTCAACTTCTAAGGTAATAGTTTTACCTGTCAAGGTCTTAACGAAGATTTGCATACCACCACGGAGACGCAATACCAAATGCAGGGTAGACTCTTTCTGGATGTTGTAGTCTGACAATGTACGGCCATCTTCCAACTGCTTACCAGCAAAGATCAAACGTTGCTGGTCTGGGGGAATACCTTCTTTATCTTGAATTTTGGCTTTTACATTTTCAATTGTATCTGAAGGTTCAACTTCCAAGGTGATAGTTTTACCTGTCAAGGTTTTAACGAAGATTTGCATACCACCACGGAGACGCAATACCAAATGCAGGGTAGACTCTTTCTGGATGTTGTAGTCTGACAATGTACGGCCATCTTCCAACTGCTTACCAGCAAAGATCAAACGCTGCTGGTCTGGGGGAATACCTTCCTTGTCTTGTATTTTAGCTTTAACATTTTCAATAGTATCGGAAGGTTCGACCTCTAATGTAATAGTTTTTCCCGTTAAGGTTTTTACAAATATTTGCATGCCACCACGCAAACGCAATACCAAATGCAATGTAGATTCTTTTTGAATATTGTAATCAGACAATGTTCGCCCGTCTTCCAACTGTTTGCCAGCAAAAATCAAACGTTGTTGATCTGGAGGGATTCCTTCCTTATCTTGAATTTTAGCTTTAACATTTTCAATAGTATCGGAAGGCTCAACCTCCAAGGTAATGGTTTTGCCAGTCAATGTCTTGACAAAAATTTGCATACCACCGCGTAGACGCAGAACCAAATGCAATGTCGATTCCTTCTGAATATTGTAATCGGACAAGGTGCGTCCGTCTTCAAGTTGCTTACCAGCAAAAATCAAACGTTGTTGATCTGGAGGAATGCCCTCTTTATCTTGAATTTTAGCTTTAACGTTTTCAATGGTATCGGAAGGTTCGACCTCTAAAGTGATGGTCTTGCCAGTTAAAGTCTTCACGAAGATTTGCATTTTCAAGTTTCTGTAATCAAAAAAGTAAACAAGCAATTTAAATATATTATATAAAGAATTTTTATCCCTAAATAAATAATTGACGATGAATCCTAACAAGAGCGAAACATCTTTCGCGTACTATAGTTCTTCGGTATTGAAAACTAGTATTCATGTAACGAATGTATGCACTACTTGCATAGAAACTGTCTAAAAATTTCATATACATATTTTTTGTTTCTCTGCTGCCAATACAATAAAAAAATAAATGACCCAATTTTTTAATTTATAACAAAATATTGCTAGAAGTGGTGAAATTGATTTTTGATCGTTTACCAACACTGAAGCTAGACGATAATAGATACGATTTGTGAAACAAAGGACACGCTACCACGAAGTCGCCATGTTGGAATTTACATTACAGAAAATGCAAAAAAAAAATCAAATTATGGGATTTCCATATACGTATACACATTTTTTATCGAAACTTATATTTTTGAGTTAGAAAAAAGAAAATAGCCCAGAACAGCAAATTGCAAATATTTATGCGTAAAAATAATTAAAATCGATATAAATTTACTTCTCACCCTTGCAAATAGTTATAAAAATTGAATCAATGCCAAAAAAGTATGTGCGTCACAAATTTTTTTTTTTTAGTTATGTTCCTAAACTTTTTTCACTCACCTTTTAACTATTTAAAAATAATAACTTATGCGTCACACAAATTTTTTTATTTATTCCAAAGTCTACTTGTTTCACAAAAATAATTAAATTACTTTGAGATATCTTTTTACTTGTAAAAGTACGCTGTTCACAATTGCCTGTTATTTCAACTGAATAACAAATGTTCTCTGCAGTTGCTTTTATACCATCGTTTAAAAAAGGGGAAATCTTTAAAAATTATATGTAATTTCTGGAAAGATTTTGTATATAAATTATAGCTATCTCACTCTGATAGAAAATGGTTTTTATGTCTTTATTAGTAAAAATATCAATATTTTCATTATAAAATTAAAACATTATTATAGCCTAGAAAATTTTAATACTGTTTTCATAAGTTTTTTTGCAGAAAACATGAAATCTTAAAGTAAAATCCATTTCCAAGTTCGTATGCAGTAGTAAAATATTAATTTCTTGTCCTCTTCTTGAGAGAGTATTTTTCTGGTTATAGTGCTGGTAAGCTGTTTTAAAAATCTTTAAGTGATGGCAATATGCAATTTTGCAATGTGGTTTTTATATGGATGAGTAGAATATCTACAGAAACATGAAGCTGGCCATACATCACCCTAGTACACAGATAATTATTTTCTAAAGAAATGTGCTTATGCTTTCTGGTAGCTAACCATTAAGAGACTTAGACACGGCCAAAATGCTTGCTGTCAAATTCGTGTACATGCTACCACGCTTGATGACCCATCAAGCATTCATTTTGATGTTGATTTTGTGCTGTTCCTTTGGTTAAATTCCGATTTTTTTTTTGACAACTGTTCACAATGAAAATATAATTATAACGAAAATTGGTTCGTGCTTGACGGCTTGCCAAAATCAAAATGTTTTGATTTTCCATCAAGCATCGTTGGTGTCACACATACTAAAAAAAATTCACTGACACTATAACCATGCTGAACGACCATTTTGACCGTGTCTAAACCCCTTTACTTAAAACATTTACATCATTTTTTAGAATATTTTTAAATAATTTGATTATCAACAAAGTTTGTCGAATTTCATTCATTTCTATATATATTTCAACAAAGGGAATAGATATATATAAAGACGGGAAATGAGTGCCAGAAGGGAACGTCTAATTTCCAAGTTAATAGAAACCACAAGTTGGCATTACGACTTTCAAATTAATGAAACGTTAACGAGCACTTAAACAGAGAAAATTAAGCAGAGAGTGAGAGCAGTAGATGTTCTCTTTTTAACTCGTACAGATGGGGAAATTTTTATATAAACGTGTATATATATATATATATATATATATATATATATATATATATATATGTATATATATATATATATATATATATATATATATATATATATGTATACTTTTTTATATAAAGCAGATGTTTTCATATATAAATGTTCATAATAAATCGTCATAACAAATATGGAGTATGTACATATATTGTTTTGTTCTATTAAAATGATAAAACTATTGTTATTAATAAACATCTATCTACTAATAATAATGAAAATGGAAAATATGTAGGTACACGTGTAGATATATGTGTATGTAAGGAAAATTTCCTAACGATTTTTGTCATTAACTCTTAGTTTGTCTTTTCCTTTGTTTTCTGACGAAATACTTAAGTATCTATGTACATACATACATGTGTGTGTTCAAATGTATATATATGTAGGTATATATATACCTATGTATATACTGATTAATTCTTGGAAAACTCAACTGCAGTTGATATTATTAAATATATATGGAAATATATACGCAGTATATAAGTAAATATACAGCTATGTAAGTACAAATTTATATACAAAGAAGTAAATAATTGATAAATATGTATAAATAAATATGTACATATCTATGTACATATGTGCATATGTAAGTGTTTTGCAAGAACAAAGAAAAAGAAAACTAGGAGTTAATGACATTTAAGTATAGTAAATAGTACATAGTACCTTTGTAGGTATATGTAAATACATACATATACGCATAGTATCTAGATACTTATGTAAATATGTATAGATATAGGTATATACATATATATATATATATCCATATATATGTATATACACATATATATATATATATATATATATATATATGAGTGTGTGTATGTGCATACACATATGTTCTTTCTGGCAAATACATATGTACATATATGTAATTGTAAATTCAAATACCTACATACATACATATGTATGTAAGTATTAAATGATATCGGAAAGTGTTCTTGAAATTTTCTTTTAAATTGTAAAATTTGCAATGTCATCAATTACGTCTTGTTTAAAGTTTTTTCAATTAATAAGTACCTATGTATGTATATATGTATGTGCATATATGCATACACATGTATGTATATGCCAGTTACGTACATCTGAAGGTGCAAACATACATACATATGATGGTATACCTACTTACATACATACATATTTATTTTGTATATGTAAGTATATTAATAAAATGCATATGCATTTAGAAACATACTGCATTTATCCACACGCACGTACATACATATGTAGCAGATATTTAATTTATTGTTATTTACATAGATGACACAATTTAGGGGAAGTAGGTATCACTAACGTAACTCTTTGGCATTTCAGCGGCCTTGGATATTTTTATTTCGAAGGATTAATTGAGATTAGTTCTAAAAGCTTTGAAATATTATGAGAAAAGTCATCGATATGTACCTCTACATATTAAAATCGTTAAAATGGCCAGGAATATTTGGTTTTTCAACTGTAAAAGGTACTGGACACAACAAAAAACACGTCAATCACGGCATGTATGTATGTGATATGTGTACACATGCATGTACTTACATATGTATGTACATACAACATACATATGTACATACATATAGCAATCAATTTGCTATATGTATTTAAGTTTGGATATACTATATAAGTACGTACATATTTATCTAAATATTTACTATGTACATACATAAGTCTATAGGTACGTACGTTATGAAATAAGGAATCGGTAGTGTGTATATACATTCATACATATATATTTCAAACAGAAGTTTATTAACATTTTCAAAATTGTTCTCAAATAACCTTTTGTGTTTTTAAGTGCTGCACAAACACATTATTTAAAAAAAACAAGTTTCACAAATATTGTTTAGCGCAGCTCTTTTACTAGTATGTTAATACATAAATACATACATATGTACATACATACATATGCATTATGATAATAATCATGTATGTTTTTTTAAATGACTAATACCTGCCCATATTTTTATTAGAAAACATTTTCAATTACTAAAAGCTAATCCCCCTTGTTTTGTAACTCTTTGCCAACGTCACGTCAAGACAGTACCAAAAATAAGACAGCTACCTATTCCTTATGGACAACAATTCACTACTTCCGACAGCCTGTGATCACTTTCTAAAGCCTTTAATATAGCAAGGTGCTGCTAAAAATTGCCCATTGCTGAAGAAATTGAGTAGAGAAGTAACCTGTTTTTGATATTGTCTTGACATGACGCTCACAAATAGGTTACAGAATACCTACCTATTGAAAATACAAAGAACTAAATTTTATAAATAATTTTTCTTTGAATCATAATTGTTCCAAAGAAAGAAGTCTTTCGATATCAATAAAGTATGAACTTTCTGCATAAATGAAATTATGACAAAATGTCAAATAGAAATTTTTTTTTACTCTCTGCATACCTAAATTTAGTAAAAAAAATTTCCGAAAAATATTTAATTTATTTTAATTATAATATTTCAAAAACATACTACAATATACATATATAAATTATAACCGCTTAATATTAATAAGACAGCCAGCTAGAAAGTAAAGACACATTCTTATTAAAAAGTAATAAAACAATTCGAAATATTTATTTGAAAAAATCTTTAAAGCACAATATGAATCTTCAACACAATGCGCGCAAAGCCATAATGTTAACTTAATTTTTAAAATTAATTTTAAAACTATCTAAAATTTCCGTCTATATAAATCAACTTCTTAATTAAAATAAAAGAACTTTTTTTCTGTTCCTTGAACAAATATAAGTATAGATGCAATTTTATGATGCATTTTGGATATAGTAAAGATTGTAATTAATCAAGCTTATAAATTCGCCAATCTCTGCCTGATAACCATGACGTACAATTTTATTGCCCAGGTAAATGGTATATTTAATGAATTTATCAAATTCCAATTCATCATTAACCAATTTTTCGTAGCGTGAGTGTGTAAAATGTTCATTGCCAGTTTTTAATTTGAATTCTCGTGATTTTAAATTGCTAAAAGAGAAAATGCATATAAATAAATATACAAATACTATATATGTATATACATATGTATGTAAACACATAAATAAGTATATACATAATTTAAGATAAATTTAGCATTGATTATTTAATTGAATGCAGTGAAAAAATCAAGTGAAAAACATATTTGTATGTATCTGCATATGTACAGCAATTAAATAATAATTTCACTGAATTGCACTCACTTGTAAAAACGTAATGATATTTTAAATATATTCTCTATGGCATTATAAAATTCAGCGCTTCTTTTGTTTAGCATACACAAAAATAGTATACGTTTTATATACGTCGTATGCTTCCTATATATATCTTCGATGGTTTTTGCTGTCAACAGTTCATCTTTGAATGTTTTCCATGAAGCTTGTAGAGCATTTGCCGTTATATGATTTTGTAGCACATGCACAAAATGATAAAATTTATGACGTATCAACTGAATATGTCTATATTGCGGTGATTTCAGTATAGCACTGCCATGTTCTTTAACCGCTTCTTTTAGAATTTGATATGCCCTTTCCAATATCCAACTTATGCGACGTACTCTGATAAGATATTTAAAAATGTTGGCATATTGTTCGAGTGTTTCTGGGTTCAGTACGAGATTCAGTGGCCAAGTAATGCGATAACTAAGACTGAGATTATTGAGAACATCGGGCGAGGTGAGTTCGAATTTTTCGGGTACATCGTTGACGATAAAGGAAAGATTTTCAGCATTTTTATCTTTGCCTATAAAAACAAAGAATATCGGAAATATATGGAGAGTTTTTTGTACTTTTTTTTTGTCATACTGAATTTAAATATTTCGGCTTATTTGACAAACTTAGGGTCATTATTACAACTTAAAGTTAGTTAAAAGTAGAATTTTATCGGACGTATAAAAACTTTGTCATTTGGAAAATTTTACTTTAACCTAAAGTGAGCGATAAATTACAGGTGAGTTTATCCTACCTGGTACATGAATGGTACGTCTGATGAAGTCTTACTTTTAACTAACTTTAAGTTGTAATAATGGTCCTTAGTATTTAATTTGTTTACTTTTAATAGTTCCAATTTTCGATATATAGGTATACATACATACTAAATTATGCCACTCGACTGAAGTAGTTATATTAGCATAATTTGAAAATTTCCATAGCAACTCATTTAAAGCCAAACCAAAACGTCAAGAAAAACGTTGAAAAGATTTTTATTTATTTAAAATTAGTAGCGTAAAAACAAAAAGTTATAACTATTTTATATCGACCTTTTTTTAATTTTTGTATGTTTCTTAAATTATTAAGTCAGTTTTTATACAAAATTATTATTATTATCTAAATATTTCGTCACACTTTGTCTAACTTTTCCAGGGAAATAATTACCCCAATTATAAATATTCCCGGGGAAAAGAGTTCCCGGGGAATTCATTTTCCCGGGAATAAAACTCCCTTATTCTAAACAGACGGGGAGAACAGTATTATGGGAAAGGGAATTTCGAATTTTCGCAGTCAACTGTTTTGCTTTCAGTTGTTTTGTTTTGACTTAAAAAGTGAAAAATATTTTTTTCAGCACAACTCCCTTGCAATTTTTTGAAGGAATTATTTTCTAAATTTATTATCAAATTCTCCCTTTAATTTACATTCATAATACCTACTTTTTTCCAGGGGAAGAGTCTCCCATTTTCGAAGTTTATTTAGAATAAAGGAAAAGGGAGAAGGGAAAAATCTCCCGGGGAGTTGTTATTCATAATTGGGCTGAATATATAAAAATAAAACAATAATTTAAAGAGATTGTATAAAAATAATTTAAGAAATGTAAAAAAAAAAGTTAAAATTTTTTAATTTTTTAGGACGTAAAGGAGGAGGTGTACCCATGGTATTTATATACCTTGGGTGTACCCAAATTGTCACAGTGACCACTTATGGGTGAAGTTTTGAAAAGCAACCTTTGTCAAGGCAAAATTTCCTTCAAATAGTATTAATATGGCTTTCAATTATGATTAATAGTTTTCGAAGTTATAAAAGAAAAATTGTACAAAATATTAAAAATATTGGTTTTAACAAATCCAGAAAGAATTCGAAAAGAAATTTTGTATTTGTATTTGTATGTTGAAATACTTTACAAAGTAAATTTGCAAAGTATTTGGTGCACAGATGCCGACGGAGTGACTTAGACTATATGCCGGCGATGTTATTAACCCGTATTTTCTTCCGTTACTGTGACTGACTGTACACGACCTATGCCTTCACATAGGAAGTAGCAACGTAGTTAACCACGGAATATTCCTCAGAAGAACTGTAAAACTATACAGTTATCTGAGGTGTTGAAATTAACTAGTGCGAGTGAGACGCAGAACTCTCGAAAGAGAGTAAACAATCAGTGGTCTGGCTGCACTTAAAAGATAATTGCCAACGAGGCTTGATGTTAACTGACTCAGAGCTGCTTTGCGACTGTCGAAAAGAAATAGATTCCATTTTTATTTCGAGGACATAAATATAACCTCTAAATTAAAAAGTGCTGTATTAGTTGTGATTTTAATCACAAATTAACGTTTTTAAAATCGTTTAAATCCTAGGGTTTTGATTATGTAATTATTCTCAATTCATTTTTGGTAGGTTATGTATAAACTGAGAGGTTTTGTTATTTTGGAATTAGGTTAAAATCTACTGATGATTTGGTGTAAGAACCAATGAAATGCAGCCATATAGACACACTTGACCACATAACAAACAAAACACACTAATTCACAAATTAACGCAGCGGTTTAAATTATCTGAGAAATATTTAATACTCTTCAAATCACTTACCTGTTATACTCGATCCTAGAGCGGTATCTAAAATCGAATGTAAGATTTGATAGTTTAGTAATTTTTCCGGTGTAGCACCATCCTCTAAATTGGTAATAATGCCATCGCATATTATCGAGCCAAACTCACCATCCATCATAAAATAATAGTTACGCAAACTGCGAAAATGATCGAGAATGTTTAGATCTTGCAAAAACATTCGCATAACCTCATTGTTAACCAATTCCAGATGGGTACTCATGGGTATAATAACAGATTTTTGTAGAAATTCTGTTAATGTAATAACGCTCTTGATATCTAGTTTTTTTGCATTTTCTAAGCCTGCAGACTGTAGTGTAGTGGGATTATTTAGACGTATGTAAGGGCTGGTGGTGTTGCAGGTGAAATTCGTAGAAATTAGTTCACAACATCGTTTATAAGGATTTTGATAATCGGGCTGAGGGAAGATATCTTCCTGTTGCTCATATTCATTGAGAATTAGGGCTTCGGTAGAAGCAGTTTGTTTTTGATTTTTGATTTTCAACTCATTAGGAAAGGGAAATCCTTGTTTAGCCATTATGCCAGCCGTGTTAAGGCCACATTCTGGTGTAGAACCAGTAAAAGTGGTGGCAGCTGTAGAACTTGTCAAGTTTTTGGTTGAATTTTCTGTCAAGCCAATATTAATCTTTAAATCTTTTTGTGTTTCTTTATTACAATCGACATTTCCATTTTCCTTATCGGATTTCTTATCGTTAAAAGTTTCTGTTAAAGGCGTGTCATCTGATGTAATTGACATGGGAGTTGCAGGCGCATCTAATGTTGCACCAGCTGTTGGGGCATCAGTTTTGATGGAAAGCTCACCGGTTAATATATTAAACTCACTATGTAATACTTTTTGACGATTACGGGCGAGTTCACTATCTAAATTTAGATACAAAGTAGATCTTGCCGACATGGGATCTTTATTATATTCACAAAATAAATCGTTTTGCATCATACGTCTGCGATTACGCTGCAAATCGGTTAATTCAGAATCAGGTAAAGTGTTTAAATTTATATCCGGCATGGATTTTGTATGAGAATTTTGTTTTTGAAAGTTGAACTCTTCATTCAGTACCCGCAGTTTATTACGTTTCGCTTCACTCAACAGGTTTTCGTAGTTTACTAAAAGTTTGTCAGAAAAGTTAAAAGTACATAACGAACATAAGCCAGATTAAATAATATATACAACTAGATTTATAAGATGACTTTTATCATGAAATTTATTTTAAAAAACATTATGTCATTATTATCATTTTTACGTCAGCATAAAAAGTTATCTTAAAAAATGTTTATATTTTATATTGAACGTACCTTTAGTTTCATGTTTGGAACATTCCACAGTACAAGAGTTCTTAATATCTACTTCAAATGTTTTAACACATTGATCCATATTAGTGCCTGACATGGCTTTTCGTCGATTTTCCTGTACAATATTAATATTTTCTGCCTCATTTGAATTTAAAAAATCTGACTCACTACGTTTAAGGCAAGATTTGATAACATTAGCATTTTCTTCTGTTTCTTGTAGCTGCACGTTTTTTAAAGTTTCACTTGAATTTTCTGTGCAAAGCTCTATTTTATCTTTATTTTCTTCACTTGCCAAATAAATTGATCGTAATTCCTTTTCATTTTCAGCAAACTTTTCTGCGAAATCATCTGATACACATTCTTCATATTCAGACGATGGATCATCTTCATCACCAAAGCAAGACTCAAAGTCTGTTCCAGCGGTGCTGCCAGGTGTTTGAAGTTGCGCGGTTTGCGTTGATGTGGACGAGGCTGAGGCTGGCGAAATATTTAAGGTTAGTTTCTTTTTATGTTCTTTATTTTTAGATTTTTCATTTTCATTTATCATATCGTTTAATTCTTGATAGTATTCGATACGTTTTCTTAAGTTGATATTGTCTTTAATCATACGTTGTTCCTCCATTTTTTCTGCTTCTCTAAGATACTTTAGTTCCATTTCAACGTTCGCTTTACGCTCTCTTATTTTACGCTCTTTAGCATCTTTAAGCTGCATAGACAATTCTTCTAAGCGTTTTCTTTTTTGTTCGGATGCTATGACAGCCAGCTCGTGTTGTTCATCCGTCCAACGTTCTAGGTTGGCTCTCGATCTATCTACCATGCGTTGAAAAAATTTCCGCTTCTCTTCTGATCTTGTCTCGAAGACTTCACGTATTGTCACAGGCTTAACGCACACTTTCCTGGAGTTTTCAATATACTGCAGGCAAGCTAATTCAAGTTTTTCAATTTCCTCAAAAGAAAGACATACTGATATAGAAGGATAATTTAAATGAAAAATAGGATGCTGAAAATTTATAAAATATTTTTCAGAAATGTTCAATTTTAGTTAAACAAGTTTAAGTTATTTACATTAGGTTTGTATGCTTTTAATAGCATGGTATATTTGCCGCACTGTAATATTTGCTCTTCAAAATTTTGAAAAAATCCTGGCACTGATTCCTTGCGCACAAAATAGGCTTTATCGTAAAAATATTTAGTGTTTTCTCTATAGTGATCAATAAAGCCCAAAAACAGTTCATTGCAAGGATCATCTAGTAGGCCATAATAAATCCATTTTTGCAAATGTCTAAAAGAAATAAACTCAGTTAAGTATTTGAACAAATGTCTAAGGGAAGATACACATATCTGTTTCTAGAATTAAGATAATGTTTAGATACTTACTTAAAATATACGTGGCAACATCTTTTTAAAATGAAAACCAATAAAGCGATGTAGTCTTTTTCGGTCAAGCGCATAATTTCCCGATATAAATAGCCTAAAAATTGGGAACCCATAGGAGGTCTAAAATTGGCATCAACTGTGAAATAAAAGCATATAAAAATACATTTAGTGCCCATTTTTATTGTATTTCATTTTTAGTTAAAGGTAGTTTAAGAAATGGAAAACTTTGCTTACGTATCCCATTTAAAAGTTGAGAATTTATATTGAAATGACACCAAATTACAAATAATTATCCTGCTCTTTTTGAATAATGTCAATAATTTAAAAAGTTTGGTAATAGTCCGCTAAAAATAATATCCTTTCCGCCATATTACGTTTAAACATTGAAAATTAATGAATAACCAATTTAATAACAGGTTTCATATATGAAGTACTGCAAAGCTATACTACTTCCAATAAAACCCTGTGAGTTCTACTTCCAATAAAACACCGTGACAACCGAAAGACATTTCTATATTTACATACCATTAGGATGTACAGCCAAAGTAAAGGATAGATTTGTTATTTGTTTCATCATGTTCTTCATGCGTTTATAAAAGCCCATCAAATGTGTATCATTTTTACCAAAAACGAATTGTCGAAATGTTAATAGATATTCATCAATAGCACTGCACAAAGCCTAAAAGTTTATTATTTCAAATGATAGTATTATTTAGAAAAACTGGCGCTAAAAAATTCATTATTATATTACTTACTTTAAACATAAAGCCATCAAACATAAGTTTGTAGTCTCTTTTCATAATCATGGTTTGCATACGTTTGTAACAGGTGCCACATTCTAGGAAGTCTTCCACAAAATATTTTATAGTTCCCGGCAAAACACCTTCTACTGTAACATTAGGTTTCATAGCAAACACAATAAATTCATCATGATAAAAAGTATCCGATTGTATGCCAACTAATAAAATTATTTAGTATGAGTTCATTTACATAAATATAAATAAATAGCAAATAAATGATTTAAATACCTGTTAATGACTTTAAATCATTTAAAAAATTTTGCAAATTCATAAGGTTTGCGTCGAAATGTTTATTTTTTTCTTGATTTATGTGACTTTGTAAGAGTAAAGATATGCTAGCTTCTCCAGCAAACGGCTTAGAGCAAGTTATGCCAAAACATCCTAATCCCTCCCAATTCCAAGAAAACACCTTTTTTCTCTCTTCAATATAATTCTCTTCGTTTTTTGCTGAAGCTCTTGTCGCTACTAACGATTTTCGTGGACTGCTGTTGGACAATTTTAAAGATTTGCATGGTGGTTTAAATGTTTCAGAAAAAAGCCTCAATGAATTTATATTTATGCTCATAGATGCTCCTAGTAATCGTTTTGTCATACTGGTAAAGGTGCATTCTTCGACGGTTTCTCTTGCAATTGCTTTTGTAGAAAACTTGTTTTCTATAGCCGCTAATTGATTAATTTCACCTTCGAACAAGAATTTTGGCAAATAAGGATTATTTGACGATTTTAAAGATTTCGGGCTTTTAAAATATTTTGGTGATGGATTCATTATATCGTAATCGTTGAACGTAGGATAATGGCGATTGTCTTTGTAGTTGGCATGAAGAGTAAAAGGCCCAGGTATCAGTAGATTAGGAGGGTGCATATCAGGCTGTAAAAGATAACAGTTTATCGTAGCAAATTTGTTATTGTATAGCAAATAATTTTAAAAATATTTCATATAAATTTAATAATTACATTTTTAATTAGTAGTTATAAATAATTGATTTCTATTTATTCTTGACCTTTCTATTTTAATTAAGTAATAATTAAACAATAATTGTCACCAAAATGATGTTATAAATAATTTTTAAGCGAATAAGTATAAGAAAGAAGACATGAATTGTTTTCTTTTATCAATGTTTATTACAACTTTTTAGACCCCCTATGAAATTATATGGAGTATTTTTTAAATAATTTGGAAATTTCCCACTACTTTTAAGATAACGAGTTTACATGTGTTGACAATTTCCCAAGCTGAGAAGGAATATTGTAATATGTATTAAATTACGTCATTTTACTTGCATTTCACAATTGTCTCTTACCACTTTATACTCTTCATGTACATTGCCTTGTAGAGCCAGTAACAATTGCAATATACCTTTACCATCACCGTCACTGAAATATTTCTCATTTTTAATGGCCTCTAACTGCTCTTCAAATGCAATAAATTTTGAACAAACTTCAGAGCTGGCTCGTGAATTTAGTTTTGCAGCAAAAATTTGTATATCCAAAGCTCGTTGTGGCTCAAAATCTACATTTTCTTCTAATCTGTTCTTATTTTGTGGCCTTGGGGACTTTTTCAGTAGTATCTGATAGGATAAAGCCTTAAGCTTAGGTACAGCTGCTTGAATTTTATCTGAACTTAAAGCGTCATTTTGTTGTAAAATGCCAAAACATAATTTGTTAATAAGATAATTAACACTATCCTTATTGGCTTCCAAGTCGTGCATTTTTATTTTTATTTACTTAAGCAAACAAAAAATCGATTAACTAAATTGCAACAAACTATGGGTGTTTTGTTATCCTTTTCGCATTTGGTTTTTGACACACATCCATATGTACGTATATATCCGTCCATATATGCATCGGCTTATGTGCTTTTTTATACATACATGCACATATATGTATTTTATTTTTTAATCTGAAAGCAAGAAGCCCTAATATGAAAAATTTAGACAATTATTTATATGCTTATTATTTATTTTATTTAAATCAGAAATAACTTCTTTTATCACAGTTTGTAAACAAAATAAGCATGCAACAGCTGTTTAATAGCGTACCAGTGTTGGTAAGTTCATTTTTACAACTGAAAATTCCCATAAACAAAATGTAAAAGGAATTTTTTGTAAGCCTATGAACAAAAGCTACACCTAGCTGATATTTTTTTAACTAAAATAAATACATTTGGGATCGAGAAGTTTTTATTCAGCAATCATTGGAGAAATTTTAAACTTTTCATTTATACATACAGAAGTACGTTTGCATCTATTCCATTTCCAAAACCGAATTTATACAGAAATAAATTTTACATCAGGACTCAAATTACCGCATTCGATGTAAATCGACATTTCTATACAATTTCAATGGAAATATCGATCGACTTCGAATGCCATAATTTGCCTCCAGATGACGCAAAAGTACCATTAAAATATAAAAGAAAAAAGCTGTGATCATTATGGATGGCGTTTCCCGTTTTCAGAACTTTTTCAAAAACACTTGTCTGTTTGTTGTTTCAAATTTTTCATTACTTACATTTTAGTTAAAGTTCAAATATTTTTAGCTTTAAAAGCTAAATAAATTTTCCTTTTTAAACATAACCCTATTTAAAAATATGTATATTCATACAATTTTAATTTAATTGTCCCTTTTCACAAGTTAGGTTAGGTTGAACAGGCTGCAATTTTTAATTACCAAATCCAACTCACTTTCATCCATTGTGTTACTCAATAAATTAAAAAAAAAATTAGATTGCTCAAATTATGTGATATTTATTTATATATCATTAGAAAATATGTAATTTCAACTTACTTACAAATGATAAAAGAGCACAAAGGTAGCGAGACCTTGTGCTCAATTGATTAGTTAAGTAATAATTTTTTTTAAAAATTATCTTTATTAAAAACGTTTTTGGGCAAACATCAAGTATTTGTTAATCAATTTATATTAATTTCTTTAAGTATTTCTACATTAAGTTATGCATAAATCCAATGAACTAGTCAATTTCGTTGTATGAACCGTGCTTATCTTTTATTACCCAAAATCTATCCACAATATCTCCGTTTTTATCATCAGAGACTTGTTCGAAATATAAATGGGTGCGATTGTGAGCTGTTAGACGCGTATAACCATAATCCTGCAATATAGTAAAGTGAATTCGTTATATACTATCATTTATATAAATAAATCCTGTAAACTTAAAGATCTGATTGTGTAAATCTCGTCGCATGGGTGAAATTTATATGGAATACAAACGCAATAGAAATGTTTAGGTTGCTTTACCTATCAATAAGTGGAAAATTTGTATGAGAAACAAATTTTTATAAAAAAAAATGCAAAAAAATTATTTTTTCTGTTAAAATTTTTTTTTAAATATTTTAAATTAATTTTAATTATTGTCCCGATAAATAAAAAATTCAATATTTTTTTATAAAAAAGTGACCTAAAGCCTGATAAAAAACAGATAATTGAAAATCTAAAGATCGAAGAATCAGCAATCCATTGAAAACAAATCTTTGAAACTTTTAAGCATTTGTTTTCCACATAAATATTGGTGACGTGATTTACGTAATTAGGTAAAAATTGCCTTAGTCACTTACGTTACTATGAAAAGCATTCCAATCTGGTAGAACTTTAGAAAATGGTTCGCGATTTTCATTGCAACCAGCGGATCCAGTTATAATTTGTATTGGTGCCTTGGCGTTAGTGTACGGTTCTTTCACAGAACCATTGTAAATTTTAAAATCATATATGGGCCAAAGACGTGTATAGAAATGTTCATGAGCAAAGATTTCCACATCAACGCCATATTTATAAAACAAATCTTCTAAGCCAAATACTTTGAGAATAGGCAAGCCCTGGCGTATATATGTTTCCAAATTCTGATTGCAATCATATTCTTTGTCATCACTACAATACATTGGACGATGTCCATACGTAATAATCCATGGATGTTGAGCACGATTTTCTGGTTTATTTGCTTCTTTCAAATCGTTCTCTAACCACTCAAATTGCTTGGTTAATAGCTTGTAACCATAGTTGACAAAATAATAGACTTCCGTGGAAAATGATACAAAATGTACTGGGCCCATATTGAAACTATACCACAAGCTATCGTGATCACCCGGCATGTTAAAACGGCTTTTATAGTTGGAAAAGTTGCTGGAAATTATTTCAGTTATAAATATTATTATGAAAATTATTCGATATATTCTCAGAATTTTAAATACATAAATTAGATACATATCTGTGCATGTAGTTGTAATTGTAGATTAGCTTAATGAATAACAAATATATATTTTTGAAAAATTATTACACTTAAAGGAAAAATATTTAGTCGGAGATCTTCACATTATCAGGATTGTTTTATGTGACAGTCGATTTGACAGTTTTGGGGTTTTTCTGAATTTTTATATTTAAGTACATATCGCACTTGTTGCTTTAAAAAAACCGAAGCCACAATCTTTGCATTTTCGTTTTCAAAAAAAAAAAAAAACATATGTTCTAATTTTTTGGCCTTTAATTTTTTTTTATATAAATACTAACACTTAGCTTGACACCTTTTTTTATTAAATAATAACTTTAAACATTTTTATTTATTTTTCAATTGATAAAATTATTTAACAATAACAAAATTGAAAAATTATAGAATGTTAATAGTTTCGTGCATGAAGTACTTCAATGCCTTAACTACCACCTTATATTGGTACACCATGTGTAGCGCGCTAGAGCCGTAAACAAATTTTGACATTCGTACAGGTAAAAATTGAAAACAAGGTGGTACTTCATATAAATATCCACTGCTCATATCTTAAAAAATACTGTTATTGGCTATCTTTTAAGGAACAAGTGTGATATTTATAAAAGGATGAACATGCAGCCAAAAATATATTTCATGATGGTCTTTAGGGATATATAATTTACATGTTTAAAATAAATAAAAGATATTTATCAAAGTTTCAAAATATTTTAAGGAAAAATATATTTTGGTAACGTTGTGCCCTTAAGGCCTTCATTTATGTATATCTTTGTGATTTCTGGTAAAATCTTATACATATTTGTATCTAATGATATATTGTTTTCTGATGTATGGCTTTCCTCTGCTTTATTTCAATTCGAAACTTCAAAAAAAAAAGCCAATCGATGCATGCAAAAAAATAATCAGCTTAAAGATAATTATCAAGTTAATTTAATGTTAAAACTATAAATTAACAATTTAATGTTAAAACTTAATCACTTACTATTTTTCTTCGTGATTTCCTGGACACGTCATATAAGGCACATAAGCAGCTATTGTCTCAATTTGATTCATGAATGCATCTCCTACTTCAGCATCCTCGGTGTCCATATCATATGCAAAATCGCCAACATGTATTATAGCATCATACATGCCACGCTGAGTATCTTGCTGCAGGCGTGCCAATGACTGGGCATTTTCATTGCCCATATCACCGAATATAGCTAAGCTTGGTGACCAATTATTGCCCTCGGGTGGCGTTTTAAAGACAAACATGGGCGACCAACCAAAATCACTGCCACATGAATACTCATAACGCGTTTTCCACTTAAGATTTCTTAATTTAACTGTATGTATAAATTGAGTTGACTTTTTGGCGCCACCGTCTACAAAACGTTTAGACGTTCCTGATAATTTTTCTAAAGTTTGATGATTATTAAAATTTTCCCCAAATACTACTAATGATTGGTTGGTAGCATCACGTGTAGACCAAGTAACAACAATGTCATTTAAGTTTTCTGGTAAAAAGACAATATAATTAAAAAATTAAATTTATGAAAGAAAGAAAGAACATTCTTACAAACTATTTTATGCATTTCGACTTTTGGGGCTTTGGAAAAAGCGAATAAAATAAATTACATGGTTTTTAGAGTTAGTAGATAATCAGCTAAATATTAATCAAACTCTTTTGAGCACCTACAACAATCAGCCTTATGGCGTTGGGCGTTTTTTGCCTTCAAATTCCACAATATGTAATAGCTAAATTTTAAATAATGGCTTTAAGATTTTCAATTGGTATATTTTATTATTGAATTTATATTTTATATCACAAGAATAATATGTATTTCTAAACTACTTGGAAAGATTTGGTCAAGTTTATTTGAAGTAATAACTTCTATGTTCATCTTTAATAATCCAAAATGTATCAATTATATCCCCATTTTTGTCATCCGAAACTTGTTCGAAATATAAATGTGTAGAATTGTGAGCCTTTAAGCGAGTGTAACCAAAATCCTATAAAATTAAAATAGATACACATTTCAATAAATAAACATTCTTTATTTTTGAATTAAAACCCACCTGACTATGAAAAGCACTCCATTCAGGAATTTCCTTAAAGAAAGGCTCACGACCCTCTTTATTACCAGCCGAACCCGTTATAATATGTACAGGAGCTTTAGGGTTGCGATACGGTTCGCCCAAAGAACCATTATGTACAGTATAATTATATATAGGCCACAAACGTTCGTAACAATGTTCGTGTGCCCATATTTCAACATCGACACCATATTTATAAAATAATTCTTCTAAGCCAAAACCACCCAATAAAGGCAAACCCTGTCTAACGACAGTGTTATGATGAGAACAGTCATCACCGTTATCGTTGCTGCAGTACATGGGGCGATGACCAAAAGTAATAATCCAAGGATGTTTAGCACGTTTTGCCGGCTTGTTAGCTTCTATTAAATCTTCTTCCAGCCATTTAGACTGAAGAACCAAAGGTTTTAAGCCAAGATTTAAATAATAATAAACTTCAGTGGAAAAGCCTATAAAATGTACAGGACCCAAGTTAAAGCTATAGAATAGATTTTCCCAGCTACTGGGCATACTAAATCGTGCCTTATAGTTAGAGAAGTTGCTATACACAAGGAAAGAATAAATAAATAAATTAATTAATTATTAATTTTTTTTGTATGTAACGAGCAAAATATCTTACTAAGCTACTTCATGATTGCCTGGTACTACCATATAGGGAACATAAGCCGCTATTGGAGAAATTTGGCGCATAAACTCGTCACCTACGGTTGCATCGTTTGTATTCATATCGTAAGCAAAATCTCCTACATGTAAAATAACATCATACATTCCCAATTGTGTTTCTTCTTGCAACCTAGGCAAGGACTGGGCATTTTCATTGCCCAGATCCCCAAAAATGGCCAAGCTAGGTGACCAATTCTCTCGAGTAGACAAAGTGTCAAACCAATACATCTCCGACCAGCCCAAATGGCTTCCACAGTGATACATGTAGCGTCTATTCTCGGTAAGATTTTTTAACGTTACCTTTTATTGAAAAAAAAAAAATACATATGTATTTAGTGTTTGGTTTTTAATTCCTTTTCGATTGTAAAAATTTAACTCACCCGATGTATGAACTGGGTACTTTTTGCTTTACCACCATCTACAAATTTGGTGGGTCCCTTTTTATTTTCTTGCACGTTTGTTAAGAACTTTGTGCCGTATTTACATATGGACATTTTAGTGTCATCACGTGTAGACCATGTCACAACAACATCACGTACAGTTTCTTTCCGAAAATTTTAAAGTTTATTTCAAATAAAAGAACAAAAAGAAACAAGTTTCAATAAGACGGCAACGACAATATTTAAGCAATTATAATCTTGTATAAAAAAAATAAGAGCTGGGTAACAGCTTCTCTGTGGTAAAAATTCGCCGAGGAAGTAAAGTTTAAATTAGTTAAAAAAATGTCTCTATATTTTCTCATCTTTCTTCATCTGTGCTCTCTATACTATATCTTCTTTTCTAGTTCCACCGCAATACAATATATACATATGTAGGGCGTCATGCGCTGCGTGCTGGGGCTAATAAAAACTCAGCTACATTTTGTTCTAACAATATATTTGCATTTGCTTGCATCCGATTTTTCTATCACTAATTTTTATTATTTTACAGTTCACGTGATTTTGAGAGTAAATTTTACGACTTACTCACTTATTGCATTTTACTGCAAAAGTAACCACGTAAACTTAATATTATTAAGCCAACAATTTTTATTCGGGTCCGAGTTCAAATCTGCAAATTATTATTGTTATTTTTTTTGTATTTATATTAATTTCTAATAAATTTTTTTATTAAGAGTGGAATATAATCAAACTAGAAGAACGGCTAAGTTCTTTGTTAAAAATTTCCACTAGTGGATACTAGTCAGTAGGGATATAAACTATTTAACCAATTTTTTTTACGAAAACTTCTTATATTCATTTTTAAGTCCTCACTTTTGGTTAGTACGAAATGGCCCATCCTGATGACTATTATTCTATTTCATTTTTGCTTTTTCCAGAGCCATCAGCTGCTGACATCTAACGCTTTTTTACAGATTACATATTAAATACGATTATAAACCTACAGATTAGCCCAGCCGGCCGAATTGAATAGGATATTTATATAAAATACAAAGAGTGGTATGATTTCTATAAAAAAAAATTCAATTCAAGTATGTACATATATTTCCTGGACTGTATGTAAGCAAAATAAAAATACAAAATTTAATTAAATTTGTAGATAAGCAAAAACAAATTTCTGATAAATTTAAAAATTTGTTTTTATACACAAAAATGTTCACTGAACAAACGTCTTTCAAAATATTAAAAAAATTAAAGCATGGTACAATAAATAAATAATTGTACCATGAATTAAAGCAAATAGACTAAAAGAGAGCAGAGAGAGAGAGAGAGAGTAAGAGTATTTGAATTGTTTTTTGTGTAGATATAAATATCACCAAATATTTAAAATAACATTAAAAAAAACAATTTCTACAATCTTTAATCTCTAATCTTTATTTTTCACTTCTTACTACAGATGCTTTTCTAAATTTTTGTATAATTACTTTTTATAAATGATTTCATGTATATATAAATGAAATTTATTTGTTGGTGGTTAAGCAATGTCTATATGCATTTCATTGGTGCTTTACCAAATCGTCAGTAGACTTTAACCACAGTTTTGTGGTTAAAGTCTACTGACGATTTGGTAAAGCACCAATGAAATACATATAGACATTGCTTAACCACCAACAAATAAATTTCATTTATATATAGTAGTATTGTGACAACAATGTGTCAAATAAGAAGATTTCATAATGATTTCAGGTATTGTATTTAGGCCATAAAGTGCTTTAAAATAGTTACAAAAATGTATCGTGTATTTAGGTTTTATTTGGGTTTTCATTAAAGCATACTTTTTTGCCTTTCTTAAAGCTACAAATATTTTTAATAATTAATTAATACGTAAATAAAGCTGGGTTTCAAATAAATTTCCATCACAAGCATATTTAAAGCAAATTTTAGAGTTATATATAAAATAATTGTGCTGTCGTGAGATTCGTTCAATTCGTAAATGCAATCGGAATATTATTTGAATACAAATAAAGTCGGGGAATGATAATAAATTAATTTGTGCTACCAATATAATACTTATAGTTTTTAACAAAAACAAAGGGGAAAAAAACAAAAAGAAAAATCAAGAAATAATCTTAAATGTAGGCTCCATGACGATCCTTAACAATCCAAAATGAGTCAATTATTGCTCCATTTTTGTCGTCAGAGACTTGTTCGAAATATAAATGACTATTATTGTAAGCCTTAAGGCGTGTATAACCGTAATCCTTTGTTGCGGGAAAAGAAAGAAAACACAACTAATTACAAGACACCATAAATAAAGTAATAATAATAATACTAACTTGACTATGAAAAGCACTCCATTCTGGAATATTTGAAATAAATGGTTCCCTTCCTTCTTTACACCCAGCCGAGCCAGTGACAATATGGACTGGTGCTTTGGGATTATGATATGGCTTTTCATACGAACCATTTAATACTTTATAATTGTAAATAGGCCATAGACGTTCATAAGAGTGTTCATGTGCCCATATTTCAACATCAACACCGAATTTATAAAATAACTCCTCTAAACCAAACATGTGAACAAAAGGCCAACCAACTCGCGTTAGCGTTTCTGAATGCGTACAATCGTTATCATTTTCATTGCTACAATACATAGGACGATGTCCATAGACTATAATCCAAGGCCGTATAGCACGATTTTCTGGCTTAGCAGCTTCTTGTAAATCATTTTCAAGCCAACTATATTGAAACACTAAAGTCTTTAAGCCATAATTAAGGAAATAATACATTTCCGTTGAAATGCCTATAAAATGCACAGGACCCAAATTAAAACTATAAAATAGATTTTCTGTGCCACCAGGCATGCTAAAACGTGCTCTATAATTGGAAAAATTACTAAGAAAATTCATAGTTAAAGCAACGAAATAAATATCTAGACAAATACATTTCCATTTACTTACTATTTTTCTTCATGGTTACCCGGTACGACCATATAAGGCAAATAAGCTGCTACACTTTCAATTTGGCGCATAAATTCATCACCTACTCTAGCATTATCGCTATTCATATCATAAGCAAAATCTCCAACATGTATGATGGCATCATACATGCCATTTTGTGTGTCTTGCTGCAAACGTGCTAAAGACTGGGCATTCTCGTTGCCCATATCGCCAAATAATGCAACACTAGGCGACCAGTTATTACCCTCGGACACTGTCCGAAATTCGAATTTAGCAGACCAACCTAAATTACTACCACAATGATAAATATATTTTGTTGCCGGTTTTAAATCTGTTAGATGGACCTGATAGTAGAAGCAATTATGTTTTTTTTTAGTTAAAATCAAAACAAACAAATGCTATAACTCGAATTTCTCATCAAATTACCCTGTGTATAAATTGGGTCTTTCCTTTATCCCCACCATCGATAAATTCCTGCCTAATCCCAGAGGCCATGAAGCTAAATTTATTAGAATCGCCATATTCTACTATCGTTTCGCCGGTATCATTTCGTGTTGACCATGTTATGACAATATCTTGAGGCTTTTCTGCAATTTAACAAACAGTTTTGTGAGTTTATTTTCAATTTGATGTGGTTTTCGAATGGCGAAAATAAGAAAGTAACTAAACACAAACTAAAAATTTATATAAATGACTATTTTTTTTTTAATAAATTGACGAAATGTTTATATATAAGAGTAGTATACACACTAAGGATCTAACTATGCAAGTCACGCCGCGTAAGTGGAGGTTATATGCAAAGCAAATATAAACGTTTTAAAACATTTGAATTACTGTTTTGTTTTCCATATACATTCCACTTTAGTGACATGATTTACACAATTAGAGCCTAAATATCCTTTACAATATCATAAAACAAATTTTTAAACCACGCTAATGAAAACCGATATTGATATTCGTTAATTTCTCTCCTTGCGAGAAACACTGCACTTTTAATCTGCGGCTTTTAGCACACATCTTAACAATCTTATAAACAAATCTTGCAAAAAAAATTTGATATTCGTAACATAATTATAAACAAGTTCAAAATAGACAGAGAAAAAAAGCTTAAAGATTTCCAACAACCCCACTTTTCACACAAACCTACACACACCGCCTATATGCCCAACCAACGTATATGAAAACAAGATTAAAAAAGGTGTTTTCAAGAGTGCGAATGCACACACCTCTCACTGCTCACATTTATCTACTAAACAACGACCTTTTCAATATCTGCCTTCTATGGAACTAATAGCGTAGAACGTAATTATATTTTCAAATTTTCTCCAACTTAAGAAATTATCATGTCAATTTTTTTTAAAATAAATTGTTTAAAATGATGCATTTTTAAACATAAAGATATATATAAATTTCATTTTTATATAATAAATAATGTTTTTTTATTTTTAATACATAATAACATTGTTAATTTTATGTCGAAACATTTTTAACACTAAAATGTACACTTTTATATAAAAAATTATTATAATTAGTTTTTTAAATAATAATAATTCTTTGATTGCTGATTCTTCGACCTTTAGATTTTTAATTATCCGTTTTTTACCAACCTATACGTAAAATGTTCATAAGTGAAATTCAAATTTTTTTTATTATCTGATATTTCAATGTCCTCTGGATATCTTAACTATATATTAATTTTAATTATAATTATTGCCCTGAAGAAAGATAACCAGAGAATATCGAAATAACGGATAATAAAGAATTCCACTTTTTTTTATAAAAAAGTGGCCTAAAGCTTGATAAAAATAAAAAACAAATAATTAATAATAATTCTTTTTGTTTCAAAATAGTTTGAATTGTAAAAATGAGACTGAAAATTTTTAAAATAAACATAAAACAATGTTAGTTCTATTTTAATATTATTTGTACCGTAAAGAAACAATTTCACTCCATACTTCGTTACGATATCGACAGAAATATATCATATTTGGCTATTCTCTAATTTGCTATTGCATCTAAATTCAATAAATTTAATGCCAGTGATGCAGTGCAATTTTTCTGCTTAAAGGATTTTATAGCAAATTCCAAAATCTTAATAATTAAAATAGATCTGATTTTATGTGGCACTATTGAATTTTCGGACATAACTATAGTTTCACTTTTTGTCATGTTACTGTTGCTTTTTAATAACTTTGTTTTCCTAGAAGTTATTTTTCATACTTTATATAAGGAAACAATTTTGTTACACTAATATACTATATAGTTATCAGCTCAAATTATTGAAATGGTATGAATGTATGCAAGCGTGATTAGCAAGATATTTGAATATTTGAACAATAACAATCTGGAACGTACATATGTATGTGTATATAAACAAAGAATTTTTACAATAACAAAGAATATTTTATTTGCTTAGTATAAAATAGTCACAACAAAATACATACATACATATGTATGTATGTATGTACATACATATATTCATTTTAAAGGTTTAAAAGAATTTTATATGGAAACTAGTCCTAAGCTCTTGAACTATATTTTGCTTCTGACTGTGGGTTCCTTCCGTTAGTTGATTTTTTGTTTTATATTTCAATCAAGAACTAGTCGTTGCTACATTTGATTTAACATACAATTAAAAGCCAGTAATAACATTTTAGCCTCTGACATTGCTCAATTACTAATGTACAAAACTATATTGAATAGTAGCATAACTTCAGAACGGGCTTCCCTATTCAGAAGAGAAAACAAACCGAAATTCAACAACAAAATAATCTTATGTCATGCTAATATTATACATTTGCTCAATACTTTTAAAGATATAATAAACATTTTACTTAAAAATATAAAAATTTTAGAAACAATTTTTATTTCTTGCTCTTTAAGAATGCATAGAAAAAATACAATAACGATTTTTAATTTAGTAGCCTTTTTCATTGAAATTAGTACAAAACTTTTGATATTATTTACAATTTAGAAAGAAAACTTAAAAGCAACACATATACTGTAAAATTTTTCAATTTGTGTTTGTGTGTGGTAATGCTGTATAGAGATTTCAATTTTTATCAGTTTTGTTCTGTCACTAAATTGTAAATAAAACCAAAAGTTGTGCACCAATTTCCATGGAAAAAGGCTCAATTCTTTAGGAATATATGTATATAGCTACATGCTATTGAACAAAAAACTTGCCCTTTGTTTTATTTTTATTTTGCTATGAAGCGCAGATTTAGAAATATTGTTTGAACGGCTTAAAGATAATTTTGTTGTCCATTTTTGAATTTTTTTTAATTAACTCAATAGAGCATGGCCTTCTCCACTTACGATAATATATGCCTTGCAAATGGCTTAATCTTTGACATAGGAGTACATCTCGATAACTAGCGCTGATAAAAAAAAGTTTAAATCTGCATAGCATACAGAGTGGGAGACGGCTAGCTAAACGCTTTCTGAAACGCGATGTACTATAGACATGTGTAATTATTTTATTTATTTTAAAATAGATTGTATTTCAATAGTTTATACTTGAATTAAATTTTTTTTCTTTTGGTGTATGCATTTATATGTACATACATATATATCACCCTGACGTTCTTCAGTATGGGATAGCAAACTTTCGACATAGATGCACATAAAATTTATATTCAGTAACTTACCACCAAACGACAAATGCACCTGCTCGGGCTGATAATGGACCATATCCACATTCGTAATATCATTATCTTTTAAAATATTTTTACAATGAGCTGCGTCATAAAGATAAATCAAAACACAAAGTTGTAAAAGGAAACGCATCTTGATCAACCAAGAAACATGTATAATTCTTAAAAACGCAACCAAATGTTATTTATTATAGTTATTAAAAATAAATGATAGGAATATTAAAAATGCAAGTAACTTTATACATAACAAGTATTTATAAATATGCAGTAAATACAGTGTTAACAAAGCAGCGATTTTTTAGTAGTATCGTTTAGATTAAGATCGCACTCCTATATCAGATGTGGGATCACACATAACACACGCTTTGACAAACATATTACTTGATATGAGAACTATGTGCCATATGTTAGCGTAAGAGTTTGGCACGTCTGCACAGCTGATGCCAATGTTTAGTTATTGTTATTCCACAGTTACTAGAATAGTTGTTTGAACAAGAGCTATATGCAGTTATTGAAATAGAATTAAAAAGGGAAAGTATGTGACCTTATAAATTTTATTTTTACCGTGTATGTGCTAACAGCAAGTTAATGTTTGTTAAAGCGCTTAATGGATTAATTAGCCCTTATATGTTAAAAATACTTTTTATGAAATTTTCATTTGTCATATTGTTGTCATAATACTATTTTAAATTAATTTTATGATCTAATGCATAAGATAAGAGGTCTTTAACTTTCCAAAACTGTGGTTAAAGTCTACATATAGACGTTGCTTGACCACCAACAAATAAATTTCATTTGTAAATACTTTTTAAAACATCTGGCACCACCACAATTTTTTATTTACATTTTGTGGCGCACGTGTGGTATTAAAAACCAAAACAGCTCCTTAATATCGATAGTATTAAAAAATTGTTTAGAAATGGGAGGGAAAGGTAAATTAATTAATAAAAAGCGCAAATTTCAAGGACACAAAGAAGATGATCCGGAATTCGATTTAGAAAAAAAGCATTTAAAGACCAGCCATTTAAGAGCAATGGAAAAAAGGCTAATTATAGTGCTAGAAGGAGCTCAATTGGAAACGGTTAAAGTAAGAGTGCAAAGAAAATAAAAATCAAATATCTAAACTAATCTTTTTGTAAATTTACAGGTGGGAAGAACATTTGAATTGCTAAATTGTGATGATCATGCCAATATAATGCGGAAAAATAATCGTGATCCCGGATCTTGCCGCCCCGATATTACTCATCAGTGTCTACTTATGTTATTCGATTCACCTCTTAACAGAGCTGGACTGTTGCAAGTCTATTTACGTACTGAACGAAATGTTCTGATAGAAATCAATCCCCAGACGAGAATTCCCCGTACTTTTAAACGCTTCGCGGGCTTAATGGTACAATTGTTGCACAAGTTTTCTATAAGAGCTAATGACACTTCCACAAAACTTATGAAAGTAATTAAAAATCCAATAACGGATCATTTACCGGTGGGTTGTAAAAAATATGCGATGTCATATTCTGGTAAGTTAATGACAAACATTAAGGATTTAGTACCTAAAAAGGCCAGCGATGAAGATGAGGAACCAGTCGTTTTGGTTGTTGGTGCATTTGCCCATGGCGTATTAAAGTGTGACTATACAGAAGACTTATTTTCAATAAGTAATTATCCTCTGTCGGGAGCTATAGCCTGCTCAAAGTTGTGCAGCGCTTTCGAAGAAGTGTGGGGAATAATTTGATAGTGTATACTTCTAAGATTGATAGTAATAAGCACACAATATGTAGATAACAGTAACTAAATTGAACACAAATAATATTTATCATAAAAGTGTCTCGCTCTGTGAGTTCTATTTTCGGATATATGTTTTCAGTTATTTCTTATGTTTTCAGGAGAAATCTGTTGTCACTAAAACATGACTAATATTTAAAACAAGAACATTCTTCGTAGAATTTGTTTTTGTTTTAATTTCATCCGAACAGTACGTATAATATAGTTAATCATTTGTTGTTTTAATAAATCGACAAAATTTAATGAAACGTTAGAGATGAAGTTATTGTATAATTATTATGTTATATTATAAAACATTGCCATCGTTTAATCATATAGAAAAAAGTATATTTGCTTTACTAATAGTAATTAAAAAATTTGAAAGATGAAAAATTGATGTTGTGCTTTCTCTGACTATGCCTATTGAGTGGCCTTTTTATCTTCGCTTGCCTTCTTTTTCAACTCTGCTTCTCTTTTAGCTGCTGCATCAGCACGTTGTTGCTTAATAAGAGCGAGACGAGCTAAATCTGCTTTAGCTTGAGCGGTTTTTCCTTCTGCATGAAGTTTTTCGTACCGCTGGCGAGCCTTAAGTTTTTGTAATTGTTCACGATCTCGTCGGGATAACTCTGGCTTTGCTTCAGGTTCTAACTCTAATTTAGACACGTCCCGTGCAGCTTTCTTAACAGCTCTGTTGGGATTTTCAATCTCTATAAGACCGGCTACACCTTTCTTAGCACCACGTTCATCTGAATCATCGGATTCCTCACTGCTTGTAGGCATTTTTCCCGCAGGAGCAGCAGTTCTAGCTTTTACCCCTGTTTTGCTACCGCTACCACCTGGTTGTTCATCTTCCGATGATTCCTCGCTACTGCTAGCTTCATCACTCTCCTGTTGCAGTTCCTCCGGTGATGTAAAGTGGCGGCTACGACCCTTATGATTCACATATTTACCACGTGGCATTTTGAATAGATTCTTAATTATTATATATGTATATTTTTACAACACTATTTCAATTTTGCTAAATTTATTGCGTTCGCATTTCTTTGCACCAATTGACAGCGAAATACAATAGAATGGTTGTGTCAATGTGTACTAATTGACAATATGGCATCACTAATGAAACCAAGGCAGATTTACCAGGTAGTCCCACTATTACAAGAATTAGCAACACCAAACAACAAGACGTATATTGTTGGTAGAAAATTACGAGCTAATGTCAAAATCAAGAGAGAAGAAGCATCATTAACAAGGCAGATTAAACAAGAAAACAGCAGTCTGTAAATAAACTTTTGACAGTAGTTCGATACCTACCAAGGAAAATTTAATAGACAGATTATCTCTTGTGCCTTAAACATATACAATCTATCACTAGTCTGTCAAAAGTTGTTTATAATATTGGGTGATATTGTTTACGTATAAGAGGGATATATTTGCTGTATATAATACTTAACTGGTGGGCCACTATGAATATCAATTATTTAATAGTTTTTAAAGTTTCTAGTCTCTTGTTGGAATACTGATGTAGAAACTCACTTCGAAGTTTTACCTAATACCAGGTTAAGATAAATTCATATAAATATATGAATTAGTGTATGTATGTATATAAAAATCAAATTACATATATATCATACGTGGTCAACTATATAACAATATATAATTTTCCAAATAATATTGATATTAATAGCCAAGATCCGTTTATATCTACCATAATCTTACATATGTGTATGCATATACGCTGCTGATATGGCAAGTCTTTTATTACAGTGACATATTTTCGAAGTTTACTGAGGATTTGTATAAGTTCGAAAATGGTGGATACCCCAAACGATTTCGTTAAAAATTTCACATTTTAGTTATTGAAAAAATTGCATTATTTTGTTAAAAATAGACGTTTATTAAACGAAATATTATAGCTATACAAACAAGAGAGTGCTAAAAATTGTAAAACATTAATAAAATGTAAGAAACTACAACTAATAATGCTATGAAGTTGAATGTGATGAAATTGTTGGGCAAATAAAAATGGTGGTTATTCTGTTCCGAACCAGCATGAAAAACGCCTTGAATTCGTATACAGTATTTTAATAATATTTAGGGCTGTTGAAATTCCAGAAAAAATTAAAAAAGTATGAATTTACACAAAAAATTTGTTTTCGCGAAATTTTCCCAGAGACAAATTTTGGTTTTTATAAAATTTCATGTTTTTTCAGTAATGCATAGACAGCCATTTTGTTTCATATTAATACTTATTTTTTAGTACAAACACGTAGGCCTCTGTCTTCCATTTGGTTGGTTGTTATATAGTTACCTCTTTTGCTCTTTCTTTTGTTCTATTCATTTAGTACACTTACTAGAAAAAGATGAATGGTGGGTTACTTATTATATCTTTTTCTACTCGTGAGTAATTTCGAAAAATAAAATGTATATTTGATGAAAACCCGCGTTCTTTCGGTCGGGTGCGCGTTCGTTGTGAAGAAAAATTAGTAATAATAGTGTAAAACTTATTAAAATAAATAAAAATATATAAAAACCAATACTTTAATATAAGCTCTATTGTGTTATATTGAAATTAAATGAATATTTATGAACTAAGTGTATGAAATAAGTGAAAAAAAGTAAGACTCCGCTGGGCAGCAGCAGCACATACAAAGAAACTACGCGAACAAGCAAGGAGAATAAAAACTGATTGTTAAAACAGCACGAACGGACGTTTTCGGAAAATAATAGCAACAAAATGTTTTTTCATTATTGTTGCAGAAAAGAATTGCTAAGAACACGTAAAAATTAAAAAAAAAAAAACGTAATATAAAAAAAAGTTAATTCAATTGTCGTCGTTTTGTAGTCGCCTATATATGCGAATTGAAATGTGTGTATGGCAAACTAATATTCGCATCGTACTTACATGAAATTGTTCCCATAAATACATATGTTATATGAGTGTGTGTACGATCGACTGCGTTGGATACACAAGAAATGTGTGTTCATGTTTATTTTCAAAGTCGGTTTTAATCGATCGCGGTTTTAAAATTGTTGTTGCCCGGGAGTCTCGTTGCATAAATAAAAAATTTTCAATAAAAATAAATTACAAAATTTGTACATAATTTTAGAGTTTTAGTCATAGATATACGGAAGTAAATTGAAAACGTGTGAGTGTTTGTGTATTTAACTTAAACTAAAAAGTAATACATAATTTCAATAAACGCAAAGTAGTATTTTGTTAATATTGCAATAATGCAAAACTAATTAAACATAGTTGTGTTCTTGACAATATGTCGCTGTAATACATCAATTGAATAACAAATAAATTGCAAAGAAATGCAACTTCTCAATAAAAAGTTATCAATTTTATCATGTGTAGAAGAAAACCCATTTAGTGGTTAACCTGACGTACCACCCAAACTATCAGCAAAAGATACTAACAATTTGATAATATATAGAATATAAACATACATTACAATGGTAATTATATACATATATGTACGCTAATAAAAAATCAATAAAACTTATTAAAGAAACTATATTTACTGTTAAACTTACCCTGTGATAAATGTATCTATTTGAGGGAAGAGGAAATAAATTAATATGTTTAAAAATTTGAAAGTTAACAAACTTTTTTTTTTAATGTAAACATTCATTATGTTTATGTTATGGGCGCTCTCAATTGTTTTATCAGTAGAATGCGGAATAAATGAACATACATTGAGAAATATAAATTGATAGGCGCCTAATTATTTTAAGGCTGATTTATTAGAATTGTGTATGATTTACCACAATGCGGCAATGTGCCATCTTCAATTTTACTTTCCAAACACAATTTGAAAAAGTTTTCCGCTTTTTATTCTGAATTAGTTTCAGAACATAGGAATGTACTAAGCCATCTTAAGTTCTGCCTTATTTTGTTGTCATAGCTATTTAGAAATCGATAAAATAGGACAAAGTCTGCGAATGTTAATAAGTTATCCAATACCTACGCTTTCTGCTACCGCAATAAGGAAATGTATATTCTTAACTCTCATAGTGAACCTTATTTCCCATACGGTTAACTAAGAATTGCTTGTTTTTTTGCAGAGAGCTGTCTGCACTCTGTCCCGTCGTTATGTCCATATCTCATTTATTTATCTCATCAAGCCGTTAGGTATTAGTTTTGTAGTGTAAATTCACTTTGTGATATTCCGCTTGCCTTTAATTATTTAAAAAAGAGATGCATTCATGAAATACTATTAAAGAATAAGAAATATATTGACTACTACTACCCAACGTACACACCACGTCGAGGTATTTAAATACATATAGGTATAAATAAGCGAAAATCTTTCGATGGACCAGTTTTAGAAATAGGTACTAAAATGACTGATTATCTGACATCGACCAGAATATATGTCTAAAGAGGACAGACCTACATTCTTATAGAATGTAGTTTTGCAGTTAGTATGTATAAACTTCTTCTCGGAATATCTATATTAACAGTAATAATCGATATTCATGCTTTTCGAAAAACATACCTGAGTCGATATGCATACGATTTGACTTCTTGTAACTCTACTTGTATGTTTCCGAGAAACAAAAAACTCCATCAATCTAATAAAATGTCGGTATTCTGCACTCTCTGAAAATTCAGTTCTGTAGTCTATGAGGAATGAAAATGCTCAGAATTATCACAACAATGCTTTCACATTTTTATTTCACATGTATTGCAAAAGTTCATTTGTTTTCGCCAATTTGATATTTTCTGTAACGAAAAATACGGGTGAAAATAAAAAAATTCATATGTGTTGTCACTAATTGTAACAGCGGTTAGCATTAAGTATTTTCTTTATTGTTCACATTCTTACAAGTTCTACTTTAGGCAAACAAATTCTGAGTTTTCCTTCAGTTAGTAAATTGCAACAAGTGTTTTATATTTCTGAAATCATAGTTTGTTTATAACGTTATTACAATCAACATACTATTTGATTATTCTTCATACTTATTTTTTGGATATAAATAAATAAATAGATACTTTCATTTACAAAAAGAATGAATAACAAACAACAAACACCGCAAGAAAAAAACATGTAAACAAAAATTCTCTTATAAAAAAATTCTGACCCATTAAATACAACACTGTCAAGTATTTAAGCGTCTACATTAAAAAGAGTACGCGTTATACTTTGATTTTTTTTGTTTTGTATATTTATCCTTTTTTAATTCTCATTTTAGTACTAAAAATTTCTACCGCCATTTCACAGAGACTTTTTGCTATATAATGAAATGGATGTAAAAGAGATGAGTTGATTTTTCATATTACCTAGACTGTTGACATGCTCGCTCACATGTATGTCAAAAATATTTTGTTCTTTACAAATTTCTTTTAATGTGTGTACTACATTACGTTCGTGTTAGCCTGTCATTGTGTGCAGTGTAAAAAATATTTATTTAAAAAACTACCAGTGAATTTAATATGTATATATTTAAGTAGATATGTAAAAATGTATTTAAACAGTAGAAATTAATTATATTAGAAAGCATAATGATGTATTTACGTAGAAGCATGAAAAAAGAGATCCGATATAAAGTTAATAATTAGTACGTGAATACATATCCATTTCGTGTTTCTATTGTAAGTATGTATGTGGTGTGTTGCCTTGATTTAGTACACTTTTCTGCAGTCGGCGGTGGTTGATTCTCTTTCTATATAATTTTAGCAGCAGCCGATTCGCACACGGCTCTGTCGGCATTCTCTGATATATACACAAGTACCATGGAGAGCAGAAAATAGAAAAAGCATATATTTGGTAGGGTTGTCAAGTATTATAACATCTGGAATTGTTAGGCATCAATTCTTTATTGTATTGCTGATACGTGGACGTAGAGTGGCTACTCAGGATTATGTATCTTCTTTTAAAAGATGTTTTTTTTTTCACATGAATAATACTGAAACGTTACTTTTTACATTTAGCTTAATATTTGATGTATTTATTTATGGCTGTTTTATGTTTGAAAGTTAAGGTGTAACAATGGTAGCTTTTGTATTAAAATTTATTTATAGGCTTGCGAAATTTGGGATCCTTTAAATAACTAACTTAGGTTTTTTTTTAAGAATTTTCACTATAACTTGACACATTTAAGTACACAAATATAATCATCGTAAGATAAACTGCAATAATTAATTCCTTACAAAACCATTATTTTGGTTTAAAGCTATATTTTATATCATTATTGATACCATTTGAGAGACGAGATATATCTATTGAATGCGTTGAAATCCCTAAAAGGCTCAAAAGAAGAAAATACCTATATATTTATTCTATGGGCTATTCTTGAGCCTGTAATAAACAAATGCAATTTAGTTTACAAGGCATCTTTAAACTATTGTAATTTTATTCGTTTCACTTTATTTATAATCTCGTTGTTACTCTGTGTGAAGATAATAAATATTATTTATTCACCCAAATCTTTCTTTGGGACAAAATACTACTACATTTAATTTTGTAACTGGAATTTGCCTTTGAAAATATTAGTAGATAAAATAAATACAAAAAATGTATTCGCATTGACAGGCAGATTTTATGGTATTATTTAAGGGAATCTGACAACCCTGGGTATTATTATCCAGAGTAAACATAAAACAGTATCGAAATATGTACTTTCTCTGCTGCTGCCATCGTCGTGTATTCAGCGAGTTCAAGTGGTTCGAAAAGGACAAATATATGTATACATATGTATATAACATGTCAATAAAGAAATTGGTTGCATAGCAGTAACCAAGGATGTATATTTGGGTATTAGATAGAAATGTTTCTTCTACAAATTCTACGAATAGTTATTTGTAAGCTACAATTAATTATAAAAATCAAATAAACAAAGGTTTTGACTTTTATAAGAAGTGAAAATATTTATAACTAAATAATCATTTAATACAAACTAATTGAATAGTTATTAAATTAAATAATGTTTTATTTTTGCCGCCGGCTCCATTTTACAACGAGAATATTATTATAATTAGCTACAACTAGGTAGCTATTATATAATTATATAAAATAATTAATATGCTGGTATATATGTATGTAAATAAATACATATACCTGTACCTATACCTTATTCAAAGTTGTGAATATGTTATGCGTGAAAGTTTGTCCATACAGCTTTATCAAAGCCCTTGTACCTACTACCTACCTACATATTTAGTTAAAAAATATTTTTCAATCCAAATTAAGACCACATTTATTTATTATGCTAAAAAAGAGAAAGTTTTTTTAAATACATATAATTTTCTACACCTAGTGTGATTTTTGTTTTTGCAATTCATTATTGTTTACCATATGATTGTTTCGTTAACACTTTCTTTGTTTATATGCATGTATGCACATATGTCGGTATCTACTTATGAATCTGTGTATATATAGGAATGTATATATGGGTATGTTCTATATACGTGTAGGTATATAGGTATGTGGTATAGATTTGTTAATACATATGCATATAGGTATATAAATATTTGTATTCAATGTATACGAGCAACTACTCTAAAAGGATGATAACCCACAAAGAAAAACAGTCAATAATATTTAAAACCCACTACCGAAAGTTATTTGGGATATAGTGCCAAAAGCATGTCTTCAATTTATACATAAATATGGAAGCGTGTACCAAATTATCAGACACATTTATATCTACATACCTATGTATGTAGGTACATACAAATCTCACCCATTTATCTTTGGATGATTGTAGGGGGTGCCTACATTCTCCAAAATTACTGCTTGAAGAATTGTTCCTAAAACCTAAGAAGAACTGTACTAAAAGGTTTTCTTTTATCATATCGACACAATGACTTTTTCTATCATGCTATCAATAGTCTATACATACAAACGATGTGCCGAATGTTTTATAAACACGAATATTTGAAACAATATTCGGGAATAGGAATACGTATAAAGGAATGCTAATTAACCTTCCGATTCCCTGTTTCCTTTTTTGTGCGGTTAGTAAAAAAATAAAAAAAGAATAAAATAAGGAATTGAAAAAAAAGAAGTAAAAAAAGAAGTAAAAAAAGAATTAAAATAAAGAAGTAAAAAAAGAATTAAAAAAGAAAATAAAATAATTAATTTCCTGCAGAAGTCACACGAAGGATTGACGAAATATTGAAATTAAAAATTAAATTAAAATATAGAGACCTTAAACTTAAAAATATCAGAATATAATATTAATTAAAAAGAGGTCAAGAAACCAGAAGAATTTTTGAATTAAAAAAGAGTTTAAAATAAAAATTTTTCGGCAACATTAATTTTACACAATCTTTTACAAATTCGAAACCATTTTCTCAGTAAATTTTTGATTTGTTGTAATAATATGGGAATAAAATAAAAAGGTATTTTCCAATGCCAGCTTCTGACCGGAACTTGTGTCCTATATTATTATACTGAATAAAAAATTACCAAAGTCCTAAGGTCTAAAAGATTTGTGGGTTCGTAACCCGAAAATATGGGTAGCCGCTGATTTATTTCTTTTAACTTTCTATTCTATTTAAATATTTTAGGACAATTTTTTTTTATATAAATCGGAGGATTATGCTAGGTGCAATTAATTTAAGCCCCGGTTTCTAATTAAAAAAAAGAAATGTCTGTGTTGCCTTAAGCTTCGTAAAATTCTAATAGAAAAGCTACTCAAGAAAAAATTGTAACTGCAAAAGCAAAAAGAAGACATTAGGAAGCTTTTTTATGAAGTATTTGAAGCTTTTTTTTCTGAAGTGTCTTAAAAAATGAATTTCATGTCTAGAAATCTTAAATTATTTTAATCACTTTTCCATTAAAACCTGTTAATAATGATAACGATAATAATTAATATACATATATGTTATTGTTTCTGTTTTTCAGTATGTCATCAATAATTGCAAGAATATCCGCTAAACCCTAAAACTATCTTTTTAATATTGACGTCTCCAGAGTAAATGCTTCACAATATATGATTACATAAATTGTAATAATTGTATAAAATAAGATTAAAACCAACCAGAGAAGACTATAAAATATTTCCAATAATTGAAACAACTGGAATATATTTGCCCTAAATATTTTGCAGTTAATGGTTTCTTGCAACTATAAGAACTAAAAAAAACATGTTTACCAATACAAGCTGATTTTAAATATTTTTTGCTGTAAATGTATGGTGAGTATAAATGTTGTGAAAGATTTTGGGCCATACTAATAGTCAAAATAAATTATAGATTAACAGATTAAAAGAAGTCAAAACACAAAATTTGGTAAAAATTCTTTGATAAATTTTTTTCGGCAGCAGAAAATTGCTGAACAAACAACACACTTCTTTTAAGATTATGTAAAAGCGATCCCTTTTAAAATTTTTATTTATTTTCGTTGCTTTCTTCCACAGAAATTTTTGCCATAAAATGCGGCCAACAACAGCAACCGTCAAACAATTACAGCAACAGTATATGACCACAAATCATTTAACTACGGATATGTACAGCATTATATATAAGCTACTCTATCAAAACTCCAGACTACAGAAAAGGATTTGAAAATAACAAATAAAACAAAAAACACTTGTTGCTAATTCTTTCAACGCATCGTTACTAAAATTATTAATTGTTTTTATTATCATAAAAGAAAATTGCCAACAAATATTTGCACTAACAAGCAGAGACAGTAATACGGAGCTCTGAAGGAAGAAAACGCCATTTAGAGAAGATAAAACCGATAACAATTCCAGAACCTTTTGAAAGTTATAAGCAATCGAAGGTTTTCCTTTCGCTTAAAGTATTTCTTATTTCAATAGTAAAAATAGTTTTTGTGAATCCGTTATTTAGAGAAAGAAGCAAATCAAAAACTACAATACAGTCAAAAGTAAATTAAAAAAAATAGTAAAAAGAAGGAACTATTTTAAAATAACTTGGTCAGTTCCTCCCCCCACTAAAACAAGCTACATGCTAATAAAAAAGCCTAAAATTACATAGAAAAACAAAGCACAATTACCAATTTTTGTATATAAAAGTTACAAAAAAATATATATTATTAAACATACCTCAAGGTTGGTTCACCACACCAACCTTAACAAGATACAAAACAAAACAGCATTATTAGGGAGTGTGCAGGAACCTGAGGAATTCTGGATTGCAAAAAATTTTAAACAGAAATAAACTGCAAAATGTCGCAAGAACCACCGCCACGTAATGAACCATATGTGGAGCCAGTTAATGGCATTGTTCAGCCACCAACTGTACCACCTCCGGATCGACTAGGTCGCAATACGAACCAGCTGCAGTATCTTATAAAAACGGTAATGAAAGCCGTGTGGAAGCATCACTTTTCTTGGCCATTTCAACAACCAGTCGATGCCAAAAAGCTTAACCTGCCCGATTACCATAAGATCATTAAACAACCCATGGACTTGGGTACGGTGAAAAAACGTTTAGAGAATAATTACTACTGGACGGCCAAAGAGGCTATACAGGACTTGAATATAATGTTCTCAAATTGTTATGTGTACAATAAGCCGGGCGAGGATGTGGTCGTTATGGCACAAACATTGGAAAAGGTGTTTTTGCAAAAATTAGAAGGTTTGCCCAAAGAGGAAATCGAATTGGAACCTGTAACGCCGAAGGGAGGTAACAAAAAGAAGCCACGGTCGGGTCCCAAACCACCCGCGTCAGCCAATGCCTCATTATTAAGTGCGCCCACAACACCCGCTAGCTCAGGAGGTGGAAGAGGAGGCGGCGGAGGTGGTGCTGCCAGTGCCACCAGACCTTTATCGGCTATGGGTGGCACGGTTTCGTCATCTGGCGGCACACCCGCTTCTACGCCCGGCATACCACCGATAGCAACAGTAGCTCCTCAAACTGTACCCGGAAGTACGAATACAACAACGACGGCACTGGTAACTGGAGCTGCCAGTAACTTACTTTCTGGAGCCGGAATACTTCCAGCGGGCGGCGTCGCTACTCATGTGTCTTTAGTAGGCTCTGCTGCGGCTGCATCTGGTGTTAGCGCTGCCGGAGTCAATTCAACGCTTTTAGATAGCGGTGTGACTGCTGCGGGAGCCAATCCTGCTGCCTTGGCAACTATTGCGGCTACCGTACCTGCGTATCATGTTAATAGCACAGCGGCCGGAGTGGATGCTGTAATACCCCCTCAGCAACCGGCCAAAATGAAAAAAGGAGTGAAAAGAAAGGCTGACACAACCACACCAACCGCAAATGCATTTGAATCACCTTATGCACAAATGGACTCAAAGAGTGCGAAAATCGCAACGAGGCGTGAGTCAAACCGACAGGTAGGCAAAAAGGTAGGCCAACGTGTTGGGCATGATGTGTGAACATATATAGAATACAAATAAATTTTGTATGTATATATTTTTTATAACTGTTAAAAAAAAAATATGTTATTGATTCGACCTCCGCCAGAATTTCATTGCAAGTAAACAAGCCGAAATTGTAAATATTTGTTACTTTCTAAAAATAAATTTACTTTTTATTTGTTTGGCATCCGTTTAGATGTCATCAAGCTTCTTTAATTTGACAGAGAAAAAGACTGATGATTTGTTTTGTAAAAATTTTTTTTTTGCTTTTTATTATTCTATTACTGTCTTAGTTATATTTAATAATATGGATATTAATGAAAAAAATTTAAAAATAATATAACTGCCTATTTCTCATTGTCGAATGAATTCTTTCTTTCGTATAAATACATTTGAAACAAAAACAATTTATAAAATTTTGTTTTTGTGTTAAGTATATTTGTACGAAAGAAAGAATTCGTTCGACAATGAGAAATAGGCAGTAAATTAGTGCAAAATTCGAAATTCTGGCAAAAAAAAAACCTTTATTTTATTTTTTAAATATCAATCAACAATATTTTTTGTTTAAAAACCACACAAAAATAAAATATTTAATACAATAATTGTAAAAAAATGTTTATAGAATCCCTTTTCTTATTGGATTGAAATCGGAATTGCAAGTCCATGAAATAGTTTTGTTCGAATAGTATTTATTTTCGTTTAAAATTAAAAATATTTCCTAAAACTTTGAGTGTTTATAATATTTGGAGAATTGGAAAGAAAATATTCTAGCTGCAAAAAGCATAATTTAACGTACTACTGATCTCAGTTTTATGATCACTTAATTACGTTTCCGAATAGAATTTGTCTCCATTCAGCATTGTAAAAACAGGCTAATATCTATAAACTGTACAAAAATACTTAAAAATAGTCGTACAAGGAAAGATTTTTGCTTTTACTAATAGAAAATGAATTAAATAAAAACTAGCAAAATTGTTCTTCCATTTTGTAAACTATTTTGGGAGGCATTCAATTTTCTTTTGTATTCAATCCCCCACTTTTTCCTTGCACCACTAAATCATACTAAAAACTCCTCAGCTTTTATACAAATCACATGTAAACATCATCATGCTTCCAAAAACACGCTGTGTAATGCCTTAAAACAAAAACAACAACATTATCCTAACCTACTCTATTATTAAGTTTTTTCATGTATAGTTTTTCCAACTGAAATTCTATAGTAAAAATAAAAAAATATCCATAGCGCACAACTGTATAGATAATTTACACAAAATGATTTTATTTAATAATTGATTGGTTGCAAATTTTATATTCTTCAGGACACAGGATATCCAATGTCACCTATGGGCGTTGGCGGTGTACCTGGTGCGGCAGGTGGTGCCGCTGGCGTACCGGGCTCGGTAAAGTCGAAGGAAAAATTATCAGATGCCTTGAAATCCTGCAATGAAATCCTTAAAGAACTCTTTTCCAAAAAACATTCAGGCTATGCTTGGCCTTTCTATAAACCTGTCGATGCTGAACTGTTGGGTTTGCATGATTATCATGACATCATTAAAAAGCCCATGGACTTGGGTACCGTCAAACGGAAAATGGACAATCGTGAATATAAAAGTGCACCTGAATTTGCTGCTGATGTACGATTAATATTCACCAACTGTTACAAATACAACCCGCCAGATCATGATGTTGTTGCTATGGGACGCAAACTACAGGACGTATTTGAAATGCGATATGCTAATATACCCGATGAACCAGTGGCAAATGCCCATGCAGCCGCTGTGGCAGCGGCGGCAGCTCATCACGGTTATGGCAAACATGACGGTTCGGACTCATCTACCGACGAATCGTCCGATAGTGAAAACGAATCAAATTCGGATGAAGAGCGAAATGCAAAATTAAAAATGCTGGAAACAAAATTGCTGGATTTGCAAGAGGAAATGCGCAAATTAATGGAAGAAGCGTCGAACAAAAAGAAGGCGAAGAAGAAAATGAAGGAGAAGAAAAAATCTACGGGCAGTGGTGGCACGTTAGGAACCGGTGGCATTGTACCGGCGGCAGCGGTTGGTTCATTAGCACCTGGCGGCGCCGGCGTCGCCACAGGTGTTGCCAACGCCATGCACGCTCACGAGATTGCATCGGCTATATCGATGGGTCAAATAAGTACGGGCGGCAAGGGTGCTGCTATGGGACCAGGCGGTATAGCGGGTCCAGCTACAACGCCAGCTGGTAAAGGTGCTAAAAATAAGGGTCAACGTGGCCAGAAAACAACAAACGCCAGCGGAGTCGGTCAAACAGCAACAACAACAGCGGCAACGAAACGTACCAAAGGCAGTACCTCATCTGCTGGAGGCAGTGGAGCCGGTGCTGGAACTGGTGCCAGAGGTGCCAATAAAAAGAAACCCACCAGCCAAGCTGTGGTCTTCGATTCAGAGGAGGAAGACACCGCAAAACCAATGTCCTACGATGAAAAGAGACAATTGTCTTTGGACATAAACAAACTGCCGGGTAAGCTAATGATATTAATGTAAATAATACCTAGAATTTTTTTTCCCGATTTTTAGATAAACAGCTGTTTTACGACATTTATTTTATTTTCATCACTTGCATTTAAAAATATACATATTATTTAACTTTTTTCATTAACAGGTGATAAATTAGGACGCGTTGTCCACATTATACAAAATCGAGAACCATCGCTGCGCGACTCTAATCCAGACGAAATTGAAATTGATTTCGAAACTTTGAAACCCTCAACGTTGCGTGAACTTGAAAGCTATGTGGCATCATGTCTGCGCAAAAAAACCCGTAAGCCTTACTGTAAGTTTATCCCAATGACACGCACTACTCAAGAAATACATGAACAAGAACAACAACAACTGTAACGTTAAAAACTTCAGGGGTTGCTTTCTTTTGCGTGCCAACAACAACTCCTTGTGTTGTGTATTGTTTTATAACAAGATAACCAAAATTGTTACGTTAAAAAGCTTCCTCCCGCCCCTCGCGGACTTCCCTAAAGAAAAATAAAAACCAAAGTGCAGCTTTGTACCTTTTTTCCTTTTGTTTTCTGCTGTTTTTTTTTATTAATTGTGATGTCTTGTTTTGTTTTTCTATTATTTTCTTGTTTCATTCTCTTTGCCATTTTTACATTGTTTTTCATTGTACATGTGCCAAATGCATATGTACAAACAAATAAAGCACATATTTCATTAAACTAAAAGAAAAATTATCACACGTTATTAGCCATTTAATCACACTCTCACGCATATATCACGTACATGTCTTTTTTTCGAATTTAAAGCAAATCATTATTCACACATTAGATGATTAAATAAAAGAAATATTAAATATTACATTTGTTATTTTGACTTAAGATATGCTTTCAGGCATCTTAACGAATGCCAATTGCAACAAATATTTAATTTTTTTTATTGTTGTCTGACTTACAATATGTTGCTGAACGGCGGCGGCTCAATTTAAATCTTTTTGACATCCATGGTAAAGGATTTTCAAATGTCTCATCTTTGGCAAACTATAATTCTAAAGCGTTTGATAAACAATAATTTCTACGCCATTTCAAACTTATTTTAAAATAAATTTTCTAACAGTTTTCCCAATAACAGTATCTTATGCTTTCTTTAAGAATTTTCTTTCCATTTGTTGATACAACTGGCTGTAGCTAAAGTTTTGCTTATCTCAAGCTTAATTTAAAAATAAATTTACCCGTAGCTCACGTTCTTCTTTCCAAAAGCTATCAGTAGCTCAAAGTTTCATTAAGGAATTTCTAGCCGGCTCTATTCCGACTTTATTCACATATCCTCCATAAATCTCTCGCTAACTCAAGTTTTTATTCTATGAATAAATCTCCCGCTAACTGATGCTAATAGCAATGAAGCTGTCGCTATGTCAAGCTTTCTATAATAAATGTGTCGTTATTTCAAGCTTTCCTCAAGAATACCCAACTCGCCAGGAAAGCATAATTATTTGCAAAACTGAGTTCATGGTGATATATAAGTTGGACAACATTATTAATACCGTAGAACTATTTTCACAAACTCGAAATTGCTGCAGTTTCCTTTTATTCTTGTTTAAGACAATGAGAAAAACATTTTGAACATAATACAAGTTAATATAATTTGTTATTCTTTAAAAAAAATCCCAGGTGATTTAAAATAATGAAAAAGTAGTGAACGTGTTAATTGGATGAACTAAATATCACATATATATTGATTTTTATTTATCTGTTAAAATTGTCTTCCATTTACTTATCTAATTGATTATATATGTAATTGCTCATATGTATAGCTATAATACTGAAAACCTAAATAACTTAATTCTAATAATATTTTTATAATTTCTTTAAAGTGAATTCTATTGGCATGAATTTGTAGCTAAAATTTATAAAAAAAACCTAGATTTACAACTTTTTTAAACTATATTTTACAAATTTATTTCGGTGCTGGTTTTGTTTTTTATTTCCTTTTCTCTCATTTCAATAAGCATGTCCGAATTTTTGTACTAAATTGGCATTTTTAGTTTTATAAAATTTAACGAAATATTCGAATTTCTTATCTAACCTCAAAATGTATAATTTGAAAAGAAAATAATTGATTGTATTATTATTTGAATTTTTTTGCCTAATTTTTATTTTATTTAATTTATACTTTAGACAAAAAGCCATCCGGTAAATCAAAAGATGAACAAATGGCTGAAAAGAAACAGGAGCTAGAAAAACGCCTGCAAGATGTAACAGGCCAATTAGGCACCAGCAAAAAGACAGCCAAAAAAGGTAAGATTAAAATGTTCTAGTGTAAAAAAAAAAATTTTTTTTTGGGTGCAGTAGTCACGTTTTTAATTATTTTTACATTTAACATATTGAAATCATATAAAAATTAATTGTGGATCTCGAATGTATGGAATTAATTTTATAATCCTCCTTATTCTGTAACACGTTGTCAACGTCACGTCAAGACAATCACCTCTATCGTGAATAACAAGTGGAATTTTTGTTCACATGAAATTCCACTCGGTAGGGAATATATGGTATCGTGGATCTCCCGTGAGAAATTATTCCCGCTATCAGTTCTCAGTGAATGTAAAAAAGAGAAGAAGCTGAAAACAACATGAAAAAATCAAAGAAATTTGTGTTGAAAAATGTACATTTATGTTATAATTTAAAAAATTTTAAAAAAGTATGGCTAAATATTTAATAGTAAAATAATTTGGATACATTTTGGAAACCGAAAGAAACAAACTAAAAATATTCTTAATCTTTATCATTGGAGCAACAAGTTTTACAAAGACGCAGCCAATTGATTTGTTGAAAAAAAAAAAATCAGTTTGTGTCTTATTAACGAATCTTGCGCCCAAAATAAAATTTTTAAACTCTAACTGCCGATTTCATAATGTGGATAGTGTTATTTCTTTCGTATAAATACTTAAAAAAAAACAATTTATAAAATTATTATAATCTGATATTTTTAAGCTTAAGGTCTCTTTATTTTACGAAATATTGAAATTAAAAATTAACTGCCTATTTCTCATTGTCGAACGAATTCTTTCTTTCGTACAAATATACTTAAAACAAAAACAAAATTTTATAAATTGTTTTTGTTTCAAATTTATTTATACGAAAGAAAGAATTCATTCGACAATGAGAAATAGGCAGTAAATTAAAATAAAGAGAGCTAAAGCTTAAAAATATCAATATAATAATAATTCAAAAGAGGTCCATAAACCAGAAGAATTTAATTTATAAAATTTTGTTTTTGTTTCAAATATATTTGTACGAAAGAAAGAATTCATTCGACATTGTGAAATAGGCAATAATATTCGGGTTATAACAGAAAATACTTACGTTTTTTTTCTCTAAATTAAAGGGAAAAGTGAAAAAACTCACGGGAAGAAAATCATTCGCGATAAGGGGAATTTATTTTTAGCATGAAATCATTGACGTGCAATTCTTTTATGATTGCAATTTTAAGGAAAAGGGAAAAATTATTCATGATAGGGGTTAATACCAAAAATGGCACAGTTACCTACTCCTTGTGGATAACAATTAACTAAGTCCGACATCCTGTGACCACTTTCTAAAACCTTTAATGTATAGCAAGCGGGTGCTAGAAATTGTCAATTGCTGAAGAAAATAAGTACAGAAGTGTCCTATCTGTGATATTCAGCCTTATTGTGTTTGGCGTTTTCCGCCTTCAGGTTCGACATTTTGTAACAGACTAAAGAAAATTTTAGCTTTTTATCTTTAAGCTATTACAATTTGTCGAATTTGAAGGCGTAAAACGCCAAACACATTAAGGCTGATTGTCTTGAAGTGACGTTGACAAATAATTGTAGAATATTGTAGATTACGAATGAAATTCACCACATAAACATTTACTTATTACATTTCTTGCTATCTATTCTTTCATTTCAGACGAATCATCGAATAAAGTTGAAGCTGTTCAACCCGCAAATCGCCCATCATCAAGTTCTAGTTCTAGCGATTCATCCTCGTCCAGTTCAAGCGATAGTAGTTCTAGCGATTCAAGTGACAGTGAAGCAGGTTAGGACGCGTTTATTTATTTAAAATAATTTTTTTTATAAATATTATGATTATTATCAAACTAAACCAACTTCCCTATCTTAATATTACTACTACTACTATTTACCCTATTTACTACAAATGAGAAGAAAAAAAAACTTAAAAATCACTCAATTTTACATTTATTATTAGTTTTTTTGACCATTAAAGCATTATTACATTTTCTTTTTCTTACAAATCTTATCAACAATTATAATTATTTTTTTAAAATAATTTTTACAATATTTTTTTTACTGATGATTACAAGCATTATATACATACATGCGTATATAGAACAATAGCAATTGAAGATAGATTTTTGAATCTTTAAAATATTGAATATATGATTTTAAATATAAGAAAATATATAACGAAAATATATATTACAAAACTAAAAAAAAAAAAGAAATGGAGAATTAAAACAAAGTTTACGTTTAAAAAAATTTTGATTTACTTTTTTTATGTTAGGTTTAGCTTATATTTTTTGCCTTAAAAAAGGAGTTATTTCAATTCGCTTCACTTCGTTTAAGTATTACGAATTTAGCAAAAAGAAAAAGTAGCAATAGCAGCAGAAGTTTCCGATTCATATATTCGTGTATAAAAACGAAACTCACTATTGCTTTTAATAGGAATTTAGCTCTGCCACATTTATCCCTCCTCAGTTTTATTAAGATCATTAAGTTTTTTTTTTGTAATATTTATACCAATAGGTTAGTGATTATAAGTTCATTATTTTTAAACACATTCTTAATTATTTCTAACAATTCATTATTTTCACATTTCCTAATATAACTTTTTCCTTCCTTTTTTTTTAAATATATTAAAGGAGTTTGTAATTTCTACATTAAAGAAAAAGACTTTAATATAGTGGAAAATATTTCCAAAACTTTAAACAAGAATGACAGGAACAATTTGATTCTCATATGAAGCTGTTTAGGGCTTTTCTTTGATCATAATTTTTTTAAATTTAAGTCGAACGCCTTTCTCAATTAAAATTATTTCACACTATAAATTTTCACTAATAATCAGCAGCAATCATCTGTGATATCTTGAAATTAAACACAAAAATACCCTTATACGATATAATAAACTTACACGTTCAGTTTAATCATTATCCTTCAAGTTACACATACACTTGCATCATCATATATTTTAAAATTGACCATCACCACCCCATACATACATACATTGACTATAAAGTTAGTTGTAAAGGCTGTATGTAGCCCACACCGCTGCTGTGAAGTGAAATGAAAGCAGCAACATCTGGGATGTGCAATTGCTGAGTTTAAATGACAACATTTAGTTTAGTGCTGGCATTTTAGTTACACAACACTTTTTTATTTGGTTATTCGATGCTACCGTTTAAATATTGTACAATATTTGTACAGTCTATGAATATTTAAACTTAAAATTGAACACAGAAGATTTACGTTTGAAATACAAAAGTATTTACAAATAATATCGAATAAAGGGCTATTATTCGATGCCTCCTACTCAATGCTTTGTCTAACACTAACGTTATTATATAAAAATCTCGTGCTAGGATATTCGTAGGTGTATATGGGCGGTTATAAGGGAGTGACAGTTTGACATTTTCAGTGAATATACTAAGGCATAAACATTTTTTCTAACTGTACGGAAAAATAGAGATAGATGAAGAGAGAGAGAGAGAGAGAGAGAGAAGTTCTTTAAAATTTCCCTTTGAAGTGAACGTCGGATACCTGTCAGACTGCAGTTAGTTATCGTTCTTAGTAAATTGTAGTCTTAAAGACAGACAGATATTAGTTGAGCTATTGAATCTTGTAAGCCAATTCTTAAATCCCACTGTACAGATTTCGTCGGCTCACTGCAATAAATTCATAAGTACTAAACCAAAATTGCATTATTTATCAATTAATTCTGGAATAAGTCAATATGGCTTTACTACCAACGCAGTATGGTGCAATTATGTCCTTATATGCCAATTAGTTGACAAATAAGGCAAATTTAACGTATTACTTATAACTTTATTTCAGTGAACCGACGAAAATCGGTACATTGTGAAGATAGCACCGGTACTGCTTATTCGAAAATGGTATGGAATTAAAATTTTTTATATCAGCTTTAGGCGTGGCAATGGTATCCTGAAGACCAGCACTAATTAAATCCTAAATATAAGCCAATATTTATTAGTAAAAATTTAATTGTAGATTCTAACACAAATTTTAATAACTCCTTTTCTATATCTTTTTCTATTTTCTTTTCGTTCTACTAGCAAAGTTTTAAGTTTTGTTTGCACTGATTTTGTTTTTTTTTTGTACTCTAAAAATACGCGAAATTTATCTAAAAACAAACTGTGTTAAATTAAAATTTTTTTTTTAACAACAATTGAAAGAGAAGAGAAAAGCTGATAAATAGGTTGTTTTTTGTTTAATTTGTTTTTTAAAACTCTAGAACTAAGTTCTAAATTTTAAGTGCAATATGTTATATTTTGTTGTGTAATAATTTTTCTGTTTTTTTTTTAATATAATATAATAATTTATTTTTATACATACTTACCAAAACATAAGTCCTATGCGCTAGATGGTCAATAATGAGATTTTGTTAAACAAAACTAATAATATTCACAAAGGGACGGAAATGTGGCTTGCCTCAAAAAATTTTATCTCACGCCCTTTCAGCCTAAACTATATTGAAATTATTTATTTTAATTTTAAAGTATTAAGAATCAAATCAATTTGTTAAACAAATTGCCGTTAATATACTCTTTTAAACAGAATTTAAAAATTTGCTAGTAAACTAAATCTATTCCTAAACTAATACTAATTTTTTGCTTTTGTATTATTTTCCTGTTATTTTTTTATAACAATTCGGAGTATTTTTTCTTATATATTATTATTTTATTTTATTTCCTGTAGTAGTTGATTATCATAATGAAAACAGCTAAATAAATCTTTTTAGCTCTTTGTATTAATGCTTGAATCATTACATTTTTAAAGTAGATGTTTTTTTTTTAAATTAAACTAAATTTTTAAGTTTTTTTACTTGTGTTTCTCAAGTAGTTGATGATAAACCACCATCGTAATAACAAAAGAAAACCAATTTTTTTTATTAAAAGGAAGAAACTATAAAAAATTATAACGATGTACCAATGTGAGTTACATAAACCTAAAAAAAAAGAAATCGTGAAGCAATTGTGTATTGGGGGCAGCCAATCATTCCATTTTTTATAACTTAATAAAAAAAAACAAAACAAAATACATTTTATATATAGAGCAGCTAAAAACAAAAAAGAAATTGAATCAACACGTTTATTTAAACTAAAACAAAATTATATATGTATATAGTATGTATATACATAGTAAATACATACATATTAATCTGTATACTATGTGTATGTGGAAGAAAACCTTAACTCCAAACAATCACCAACAGAGTAAAAGAAAAACTTCGTTTTCATTTGATGATTAAAAGAAAAACAACAACATAAACAAATAATTCCACTTAAAAATCATAACTTATTAATAATAATTTAAACTAAATTTAAAATTTAAAGGAAAAACTCTAAAAGCAAAATGGAAAAAAATACTTTCAAAGTTTTATTTGGAGGCATCTTTTTCCACAGGTGGTGTGTGGTTTCAACAATACAAGGCGCGGTAACTTCCCTAAAAAGATTTTAAAGTTTTTGAAGTTACGTCCGTTCGCCTTGGGGAGGCCGCACGCAGTAAAATTTAAAAATACGAAAAGGGCAAATTTTAAAGATTATTTTTGAATTTAATTTATGGTTTATATTTTCAAAGAAGACACTTTTTTTAGATAATTTTACTATAAAGCACAGAAACTTTAGTACTTTGACGTTTAACTGATTTTTAAACTGAATAAAAATAAGCACAACAGTTTCAGTTAACCAACCCGCTATTCCCGAAACTTTATTTCATTGAAGTTTGCTTTAAAATTAAAACATTTTTTTTACGAATACGGCATCTAAGCTGTCAACCATCTTGCTTTCATGATTTTTAAAATCGAATCAGCCTGTGTGAGGATGTACATTCATTTAATTTCAGAATACAACAAACGAAGATAAAATATATCTTTTTTTTAATTTAAATTTCAACCAAACCACACAAATTTTATTCCATTAATAAAATTACAATTTGCATTTAATTAAAATGTTTAGGAAAATTTAGTTTTTGATCTCATGAGTAATTGGTTTAATTACGATATTAATTGGAAACGTTAAACTTTATTTGTTGAAATTTTGCGAGCAAGAATTTTTTCTGTAAACTAATTTTATTTGCCGTTCCATAGCGTCAACGTTTGTATAGATTGTTTTTAAACCCAAAAAAATTGTAAATTATAAAAAATAATAGGAAAAATCTAAAATTTTATCCATTTTGATCAGCATAAGGCAGATCAATCAATACGTGAACATTTGAAAATGATTGCGGGTATATGGACAGCATGGTTATCCTGGAAGTTGGGCTAGTTTTTCGAGCATTGCTGCCCATATGTCACTCGCACCATCTTGGAGTGGAATTGCCAGGCAGTCTAATTTCCTTAAATCAACTTATTGCAACTGAATTCCAATAGGTTTCGTTTTTCAAGTGTCATTCTATTTGTGATCATTTGTCAAAAAGTGATCATAGTTTGATCATACCGGCCTTAAAGACCATCCTTTATAAATTTATTTTCTCGCCTATTTTATTTATTTTCTCAGTTTTTGTATCAGTAAATAATTATAAATAATACATCATGTTCATTCACAATAACGTAAAACTGGTATGAATTCAGGGAATAAAAAAATTTTAATCCATTATATTTTTAAAAATTACTCCAAATTTTTTTAATAATATAAATTCTTTCAAACCAATTGTACAAGCTGTAGAAATACAACAAATAAAAATTTCCTATTACTGAGAAGAAATATTTAAATGTAAGATACAAACATACGGTGCCGGGCCTGTATTTTATTTAATTTCCTTTTTCAATTATTTTATCAGTTTGAAATTGTTATTCAAAATTACATTGACTTTTTAAAGATTTATGCAAATTGATAATTTATTTTATCGCATTACGTTATTGTGAATTAATATTCTTTTGTTCATTGTGAATAATTTCTTTTCCTGACTACCCAGATAACAGGATAAGTGACAAAAACAAATTAGTAGACGTCGAATAAATTGTTATCTCTTCCTTGTTGTAAAAGGTTTAATTAATTTAATTTAATCTACAAGTTAACCTGGGCTTTTATATATAGATAAAGTCTGTAATTAGGTTTATTTGTTTAGGTTGATCGATCAGGGAAGTGCAAACCATAATTTGTAACATAAATTCAAAAATATAAACTTTAAAAAATTGCCCAGTTATCGAGAAAAATAAAAAAGGATATTTTTTCAAAATATATTTATTGATAAAATAGTACAAAAAAAAATGCAATTCTTTAAAACTCTAAAATAACAAAACAAAGAAAATAATAAAATAATTAAAGCGTGGCTACTAACTAAAATTCCAAATCATTTATTATATCAACAGTGTTTTAAATGTTTATTTAATTTTTTTTTTTAAATTGAAACAAATTATAAAAAAATACAAACAATATAGTTAAGGTACGCGTTTCTTTTTAACTAAATAAATTTCATATTTACAAATTCAAAATTGTAAATTATTTTTACAATTTAATTTTAACATAATATTTTTTTTTTGGTTTTTTTAAAGATAAGAAAGAAAATGGTTTTTATTAGTACACTTGCAGACAATGTGTAAAAAGTGTGTAAAGTTAAATGTTATTAAAACGAAAAAAGGACTAATAAAAAAACATCAAATTTAAAAACACGTCATAATGCGAAAAACGAATATTTATGTAATTTTTTATGTTCCATTAAAAGTGTGTGTAAATTATTAGTACAATTAAATTGAGATGTTTAAAAAAAGTGTAGGGAAAATATTATATTTTTTATTATCAATAAATATAAATGCATATGATATTATGTCTGTTTAGTATCACATAAAATGATGAAACGGAACACGTCTGCAACAGAAGACAAATTAAATGCTAAACAATCAAATCCAACAATTAAAATGTAGGCAGAAAATTCAAATATTTCAAATCCAATAATTAAATCGTAGGCGGAAAATTCAAATATTTTTATTTTTGCATATTCAAGTGAAAGAGATACAGTATGAATAATATATATTATATATATATTCTACTTTATGAAAACATCCCTATAGTGAATTTTGAACGTCAATTTATAGGGAAAATCTCTTCAGAACCCTGTTTTATCATAAAGTGTTTAAACAAAAGAGTTTGAATTCATCGAGATGTCTCAGAAAGTAAATGAGATATTGAAATATAAGCATAGAAAATATTTTCAGCTAATAATAATTAAATACCAATTATTTCCATTTTATTTTAACTCGTTTTATGAACAAATTTAGATTTAGGTACTCGTTTGTGCCCAAAATGACCGATTTGGGATAATTATTTTAGTTGCCGGTCTTGCATTTTATACTACCAAATGCGGTTTCCACCCTTGCGTTTTCCATCAGTATTTATTGGTTACGCATATTGTACTTTAAACTTGTAGTGGTCAACTGTCAAAAAAAAATTTTATATTAAGAAGATTTTCATTTCATTATTTTTGTGTGCCAAAAAAATGCTTAAATTTGAATTTTCACATGTGCCCTAGTTAGTAGGAATTGTACTGGCAATACATTTATGATGTGCACGTCATCACATCCCTGGCCTCATTACAGTTATCGTAGTTGAAATGACCCTCCAGAAATAAATATCACGACAATAGAGTAATAACGTTAGCAGAGAAAATGAGAGCAGCTGATCACAATGCCAACACAATAGATTCTTGTCTATTTTTTTTTTTAATAAAATACTGTTTTAAATATAAACATTAACTCTTATTCATAAAATTTAAAATGGGTTTGAAATATATTTTATTCAAAATTTTTCATTCAAAAATTTCTTAAAATTGATTTCAAACACATTTTATTTTTTTTATGAATGTAGGGGAAAAAGTTGTATTGAACTGCAAAGTTTTTTCACAATACGATTTATTTTTGTTTAAATATTTAAATTAGTTTCATTCATATTATAAACACGTCCCACATGCTACGAAAAGACAGGAATACTAATCGCTATAAAATATGACGTTCTATGAGGCCAGTAATTGTTAACAAAAATAAGCAGTTCAAATTGTTACCACGCATCAAAATATTTTAATATACAAACTCTTGAAGTCGAAATTCGGAAATAGTGATAATCGAAGAAGTGAACTAAAACTAAAAATTTAATTCTTTAGTTTTTAATCCCCAAAAGAAATTTTTCTTCAGGGATTCAAATTGTATGTGCTTCCACTTAATAATTATATATTCTCCCTTATTCTGTAACTAATTCTCCACGTCACTTCAAGACAATATCAGAAATATAATAATTATCTGTCCGTTGTGGAAAACAATTAAATATATTTGACATACTGTGATGTCTCTCTAAGGCATTAAATATAGCAAGAATCTATCAGAAATTGACAATTGCAGTACAGAAGTGTCCTATTTTTGATATTGTCTTGAAGTGACATTGACAAATAGTTACACAATAAGGGGGATTATTTATTTATTATTTTGAAAAATCGCAAAAAACGAGAAAAAGTCAAATTTACATCCCCTGTAAAATTAAAAGTTGCCATTAACACACACGCAATACCTAGCAAACATGCGGTTTGTTAGAAAATTTTAAATATATTTCAAAACAAATTTGGTCTTTCAAATGTCAAAAGTTCGTCGTATTAGAAAATATGTTTTCCAATGTTGATTTCATGTTTAAAAAGAATCAATGCAAGTGCAGGCAAAAACCCAGAACTAAATCGTTGTCTTTTGCTCTTATGGCTCTGTTTCATACAGCACAGTTTAACACTTTAGAAAATTTTTATTTCTGCCATTGATTTAACTAATATAATAAAATTTATTTGTGCTGGAATTTTTCGAAACCTTTATGTCTTAAAATTGATAACATCGTCCATATGGAGTGGCAATGGTCAATGACCATTTCGAACCAGTTTTGCGACTAACAGTTGATCTAGGCATACTTGTGCTGATTTGACCATTTGAATTTCCGCTGAAGTATTTTAATTGCGATAATATTTCAACAGAAAGTAGAACTAAAATAAAAATTGTTTCTTTTTTTATCTCCTGTCTTATGTTTTATTTTAGTTATAAAAAGAGCGTACGTACACACATTTTTATTTAATATATTTCGTTTCCTTTTCGTTAAGAAAACCATTAATTTGAACTAATTCAAGCAGTTTAAATTTCATGAAAACTTTCTCCATCACGTTTAGGAAATCTTTGTTGTTCTTTTTTTTGTAGTACGAGTATTTTAGAAATTTATTTAACACAATTTAAAATATCTTTAAATAAAAATTCAATAAATATTTAATAATATAAAACTAATAAAAAAAAATTTAAAAATATATTTTCTTTTAGTCTAAGACACAAAATAAGAAACAAATTTTAATATAAAAACAAACTAGAAACAAAAGAAACCATCACCCAGAATAATACTATAAAACTTTAAAAAAAGTTTTGTCTGTATTTTTGTTTAAAAACGCGTTTGATTTATTTTTCGGCTGTCGGCTTTCCCCTTTACACATTGTTTGCACGTTTTTTTTTCTAACAATTAAAAAAACATAATTTTTTTTTGTTAAATGAAGTGGATCATACTTTAATTCATCGTACAATTTTGAAATTGTAAATTATTTATAAATTTATTAAAATTAAATAAAAGTAATAAAAATAATTATTAAAATTACTTTTTAATAATTAATTTTTTTTTGTGTAATTTATAATGATAATTGTTTTATTTAAAATTAAGCGTACTATTTTTTTGTATTTTTATAATTATTGATTTTTTTTATTATTTTTGCAGCTTAACTTGATTTTATAAATAATTATACAATAATTATGAAATACCGAAAAAATAAAGTTTGTATTAAATTATAAAAAAAAGATGAACATACACAAATAAAAGTACTATATGTTGTAGCTTATACGTTAAACAACAATTAAAAAAGAAAATGCGTCCTTTTGCTCGAAATATGTATTAGTAGGAAAATAAAAAATTGATTTGACCAATTAAAAAAAATAAAAAACCCAACATTTCAATAAAAAAGAAATATGAAACTAGCAACAATTCCACAGATTCTTCCTTTGGGGAGTAGAAAACCTAAACAAACTATAATAAATAAGTAGATTTTTTGGAACCGCATTACTGCTCTGCATGCATACATATTCGTCGAATGATTTCAAAAAGCCCTAAGTCACAATCGAATACAAAATTAACTTTTTGATTGACTATCGCAATACATATTACTGCAAAATTGTATATTACAACTATTGGGAAATTTTGGAAAATTTTTCATATTACAAGTGTCTTGTATCTCCCGTAATTTTTTTCATGGATTTGCGCATTTATGATCAGTAAAACTTATAAATATAAAATAGAAAATAACATTTAAAATATGAAATCAAACACTGGATCTAAAATGAATTAAATTAAACTTTATTTAACAATTTAAATTTAAAAGATAATTAATTAAATGTGGTTATAAATACAAAGTCAAAAACTGGGCATTAAATATTCACTCCTATCTTGAATAATAAGTGGAATTTTTATTCATCTCGAAGGGAAAAATGGTATCGTGAATCTCCCGTTTGAAATTATTACCGCTATCAGTTCTTAGTGAATGTAAAAAAGAGAAGAAGCCGAAAAAAAACATGAAAAAATCAAAGAAATTTATGTTGAAAAACAATTTAAAAAAAATTCATGAAAACTGGGTAAATATTTAGTAGTAAAATAATTTGGAAACCGAACGAAACAAATTAAAAATATTCTTAAGCTTTAGAATTGGGGCAACAAGTTTTACAAAGACGCAGGCAATTGATTTTTTGCAAAAATGTCAGTTTGTGTCTTATTAATGGATCTTGCCTCTAAAATAAAATTTGTAAACTCTAATATTGGAATTATAATAGAAAATACTTATATTTTCTACTCTATTCCCCACCAAAAACTAAGTGAATAAATTAAAGGGATAAGGGATTTTAATTTTAACATGAAATCGTTCACGGGGAATTCTTTCATGATTGCAATTCTAGGGAAAAGGAAAAAATTTCGGCGGAACAATTATTCATGATAGGGGTGATTCTTCAAATTTACAAGACTTGTCATATAATGGAATTTTTGCTATGTAGCATTTTATTTAATTTCTTTCAAATTATAAACTAATTTGCACGTACTCATGTCTCTATTGAAAACCAGGCTTACGTTATCATGCTAACAACCTTATCTATTAACACTTTTAGTTAAAAAAAGTAAAAAACCCGGCATATAAAGTTGTTCTATATTAAAACGACATAAGCTGGTTTGCCTAAAAGCGGTGATATTTGTTATAAAATCAGGCAAGGACAATTAAATTGATAATTGCATGTGTACATGTATTTTGAATTATATTGTTAAATTTGGTTTGTTTTGCTTTAAAGAAAACAGCTGAGCTTTAAACAGTCCCTGCACAGATGTGTAATTGTTGTTGCAGCAATTCTTTAATTTGTGGGTGGGAGGGAGGCGAGAAGATTGCAGTTTGCATGTCATTTTTAAATTGACGGTAGATATATTTTTGACGTTTTATTTAATATTATCTCTTCAGTTGTATGAAAAATACTGCACAGAGTTGTTAATTTTGCGGTGTTATAGAATTTACAAAATAAAAAATTTTTAAAAATACAAAAAATTTCAAAAAGCGATCTCAAGCAATTGCAAAAACAAAACTTTCAAGTTATTACACACAGTAACACGACGTACACACAACTTATTGTGGTTGTACAACTGCGGCTGCATTTTGACATGATTATCGGTTGGTGTAGTCAAGAAATCATTCATAACGTCGTTTTATCATATTGTTATAATACTTTAACCTTTTGTAATGTTACAAATGTCACGTGCAAGACAGAGGCAGTACAGTGATGAAATTTCAAAAAATGCAAAAGTGATCAAATACGAGCGGTAAACATGATACATACTCGAACTATGCAGCAAAATAATAATAAACAAATATCACAAAAAACACACACACACACTTAGCTAATTACATTTTTCATAAAACTAAAAAGAAAAGAAAAAAAATCATTAACAAAAAAAAAAAGAACTTTAAGGGAAATTATAAAAATTTAAAATTAGTTAACAAAGAAAAATATTAATAATAGTACATAATAAAATAAAAGTGGAATAAAATATGAAAGTAAAACCACACCAACATAAAAGTAAAATAAAAAAAATTTAAGAGAAAATTATGCAAGGAAGTGTTAAAATTTTCTTTTAAAATTAATTAAATTCTTTCAAAAATTTGATTCCATTTTCAAAGTTTTACTTTGTTGTATTATTGGCGTTATTTATAAACAGCTACAAAAAAATATATATTTTAATATGCAGTGGAGAAGAATTTATTAGTATTAAATCTGAGTAAGGGCATAAAGCTTTTTTTTTTTTTAAATCTGTTGCAAATGTTTTGGCGAAAAATTTCGTTGTATATATTTTCTAAAATACATAAACTAATTCTGTATTAGAGTTTTTAGTTATAAAAATCATACAAAAATATTTTTGTTTTATAAAAGGTGTATAAAACAGATTTCTTACAAAATTTGTTTTATAAATCCTTTATAAAATCGAAATTATTTTTATGAATAAGGCAGTTTACCTTTTTGAAATTGTGGGACATTGAAAGTTGATCTTATCGGCCGTCCGTTTTTATAAACAAAATTAAATTTTTGTTTGCTTTGAATTTTATATTAACAATAAATATAGATATTTATTTTACCCGTTATTTCTCTGTCGAACTTCAAACGGAAATTTCATTTTATTTATAAAATTTTTCTTAAAAATTTTTTTTCGTAATTAAAAAGATTTAAGTACTAAACTAATTTAAAATTAAAAAAAAAAAAATAAAGTGTATAGAAATTCTGCAAAATCATTAAATCTTAAAAATTTTTCTTCTAAATTTTGTTTTGTTTTGTCTAAAATTTGGGTTCTTAAATAACTGCTAAAATGTAGTTTTTGTTTCGACAGAAATACATATATCTAGTGACATCGTAAGATACACAGCAAATATTCTTAATGAAAATTAGGACAAATTCGCCTTTTATGTTTTTGTGAATATTTCATTAGCATGAATGTGCATGCACGTGAGTCATAAATTATTCGACATGCCGTAAAATAAAACAAAAAAGTAACGATGAGATTTTTATATATATTTTATTTTTGGAAAAAGTATCAGAATAAAAAAATAAAATAAATAAAATGTTGCATATTGACAATCTCCTCAAAAATTTCATAGCAGACATAATAGTCATTCAGGAAGTACTAGGCGATTTTCATTTCGCGTCGTAAAGTTGGAAAAAATTGCCCAAAATAGTTCATCTGAATAAATTTGTGATCGATTGATTTGCCGAATATGGGTTTCCCACATATTCATAAAATTTAAAACGAGTTTGAAACGTGCTTTAGTCAGTTTTTTTAAACAGATTTCAAATACATTTTTTTCAAATACAATTTTTTATGATAAAGAACATCGAAATTAGATGTATTCCAACATATTCCTGCAATAATACTACCGTTTTCATATACATGATTTGATTGCAATTTTCCTTTTAAAAATAAATATTTTAAAAATTATAATATTTTCAAGCCCAAAAACGGATCGAAAAACGAAATTATACCTATCTACTCAATACTTCACTAAAAATTTGTTTGTTGTTTTATTTTGAGGTTATGGTACTAGTCATCGAACAGATGATAAGAAAAAATATTTCCAGAAGAAATGTATTTAGGTCAGGATTAGACAAAAATTTCATTAAAAACTAAAATTTCGTTTAGTCATTCTTCAAACGGTTGACGATTTCCGATATTTTGCACTAAATTAAAGACAAAATGCCATATTTTTCACTAATCTAGTATAAAATGTACAAGTCGAAAACTAAATTCCCTAACCGTTGCTGCAAGACTATCCCCTACATTTAAGAAATGAAACAAATGCAAAAACATTCCTATAGTACTGCCATTATGATTTCGTCTGGAATTATTTTAAACGACCACAGACGTCAAGAGAATGAGTGCAAAACTTTTCATTGCATCTGTTTCATTAACACAAAAAAAAAGAAAAAGAAGAAAAGAAAAACAAACCTTAACTGCCCAGCCCTGCATTTGTGAATGTACTGTTATTGTCGATGTCTTCTCTTACATATTTAGAAATACGAAAACAAATAATATTTAGAGGCCGCTACATAACGGTCATGCAAGGGGGTCAGAAATTTACGAAAATATTCTCTACTGCACATTTTGTTTAAATTATAATTTATAAATTTATTATATTATTATTTTTTTATCAAATTTATATTTATTAAAAAAAAACTTGTTGGACAATTAAAACGACGAAGCAAGGTTAAAAATATAAAACTTTTTTTACGTATTTAAAACATAAAATTATTAATTTTTAGTTACATGCATACATACATAGGTAGTTATATAATAACTTTTCTTACTTTTAATTGTTGTTTAGCATTAGAAAAGAAAAAAAGAAGAAGAAAAAACACCCATTTTCAATCAACAAAATAAATTATAAATATTAGTTTTACTAAGTATTTTTTAATTTTATATTAAAATATTTGTTCTTTAAATGCAACTTAATATTAACAAATATAATTACTAAAAAATTAAAAAAAATAATAATTAACCTCAAAAAGTAATAAACATAAACAATTGAAAAAAGAAAAAACAAGACAAAAAACATACATTACAAAGTCGTACGTCATCAAACATTCAAAAATTATAAAATGAAATTAAATATGAAAAAACACTTACTCATATAAATATATTTATGGTGGCATTATTAAAAGGATTATGATAAAAAAAATGAAACCATAAGTTTAATATTAATACTAAATAAATTATAAATATAAGTTTAATTATTAATAATAATTAAAGTAAAAAAAAAAAAACAAACCGAAATCATAAAGAAATAAACGTGTTTTCAATTGAAAAAACAAGCTGCTCTCAATTAAAAATTAAAAAAAAAAAACATTTCGGGGGGAAGTAAAATTTTTATTTAAGCAATTGCTTGCGATTTTCCTTTTTTTCAGGTTGAAATACTCTAAAGACATCACAATATTTCCTACAGGTATTTCTTTATAATATCAGCCATAATATATATTTTTTAAACGACAACTATATTTATTTATTTTTTTTTATTAATTTATTATGTTTTTAGGCGATGCTGATGGTCCACCGAAAAAGAAAAAAACCCGCGACACAAATGGTAGCAATGTGAGTAGTAAAATATCGTTGAAATTTATTATTTTTATAAAAGAGAAGGAAAATCTTGTAAATGAAATATTTATATTTATTTGGATTGTTCAAACTAACAAAATTGTTTGTTTGTTTATTATTGTTCGTTTTGTATATAAATTTAGTATTCAACACACAATTTATGCAGAGTAGGAAATCGTTTGCTTTGACAATCGATGCTTAATCAATTTTAAAAACGTCTTTAACATTTAAATTTGAGGTTATGATGTCAACGGAAAAACTTATTATTTGAAATACATATACTTAAATATGGAAATAAACTTTATTTAGGGCTTCTAAATTGTCAAAAAAAAAGGCTGTTGCCACTTAGCGCCTTTTAAAATCCGACGTAAAAAATAATAGATTCAGGAGGCGCGTTTTTTTTCAACCAGCAATTTCGCTAACATGACACTGGGACTTTGTGACCAATGATGGTTCCAAACTCTAAATATTACTGCAGAATGTCTAGGAGCTGGATGAAACTATCTTTCATTGTCCGGGGGGATTACAATAAAATACGATTCGAAAGAAAAAATTCTAAACAAGAGATTTCCATTATTTATTATCGTGTTTATTTTCTTTAGTACAAAAAAAAATTATTCAAACATAAAATTGGATGATTCACTTTGCGCCTGTTCCACTCTAACGGTCGTCCTCCTCCAGAAGCTATAAATCTGGTGTAGCTTCGCACATTTCTATAGTCCATTTTTACACACATTAAGTGTCAGTTTTTTTTTATTAATTTTCTTTTGAACCAACCTGCATTTACCGTTCATACGTGAAACGTCATGTCAAGTTTCTCTTCATTGCTGAACATTCATTTAATGCATTACGGATGATAAAACAAAAGAAAATATCAAAATTGACTAGTACCGTCAAGTCCGTACCCCCTTTCATCCTCTTCACCGCTCTCTCGTAAAATATCAAGACTTGACGAGTTAAACCTGATGTGTGTGAAAGGGGACATAGTCTCCATGGGAGCAGTTGTTCCTAAAATGTCTGCGATATACACAAGGATTGTTCACGAAACGATGACTATAAATTAAAATTTGGCTCAAAAATTATAAAGCACAAACTTTTCAAATTGAAAGCAAGATAAGAATTTTTTTATTCAGACTCAAATTTAAATCTGCAAATGATTTTTTAATAACTTTTATTAAATTCAAGCTGTTTTTATTAACAGTTGAATATTTAGAATATTTTTATAATCATTAAATTAGCAGAACTCTTAATAAAAATAACTTCAATTCAATAAAAATTCTTAAAAAAATTGTTTGCAAATTGCAGATTTGAACTTGAGTCTGGATAAACAAATTTTAGCGTAATAATAAATTAATAAATTGGAAAAATAAAAATTTACATTGATATTTATTAAAATAAAATGTGTGTCCCTTTTTTTATACCCTTCAAAAAGGAAATTTATTTTCACACACATAAACCTATTATGGTTTTTCTTATATAATTCTCAATTGGTTTTTGGAAATTTGTGCATAAGTTAAGAGTTTTTTTTATACACTCCAAAATAGAATTGGAGGGTATATTCACTTTGTCATTCCGTGTGTAACGCAGTGAAATATCCCTCTAAGACCCCATAAAGTATATACATATATATATATATGTATATATATATATATATATATATATATATATATATATATATATGTACATATATATGTATATTTTTTTTTTTTTTTTTTTTTTTTTTTTTTTTTTTGAACAGTGATGAAATCTAAGACGATCTAGCCATGCCCTTCCGTCCGTCTGTCCTTCTGTGGAAATCAGGAGTCAGTCCAAACAAAAAGAGCCAGACTCTTGAAATTTGGTATAAATATATTTTGAAGCGTAGCACAGGAAAAGTTCATAAATGAGCTGAACCGGACCAGAGAGAAAAAAGTTCCCCTAAGAAGAACTAAACCAACTTCTAAAAAACGTCATACGTTTTTAAGTTTTTTTTTTTAAAGCAAATGTTATATTTTTATGTCCAAGAAGGTTCAAATCGTTGAACTTGCAGCCAGAAAATCAGTAAAATATATTTTTGGTCCCCGCTCCCTTAAGTGGGCGTTGAAGTAACATATTACATGGAAAATATAGTTTAACCCCGGTATTCATAAAATTTAAAATGAGTTTGATATGTATTTTAATAAAATTTTTTCATACGAAATTTTCTTAAAACAGATTTCAAATACGTTTTATTTTTTTATGAATACCGGGGTAAATATGTAACAAATTGTATTCTTTAGGTGTACATTTCTTAAAAATGAAATTTTAAAGCATTTATTTAAATTTTTAAGCTGAGATGTGCTTGATATATTTTATCACTTAATAACACCAAAAATTGCGTTTTTAGTGTTTTATGGGAAAGGTGAGATGTCTCCCTCACGGCCTCTGGCGGAATGACCCCTACAAAATAGAGGTTTTTTTTTACCAAACATTTGGAGAGCATTTAATATTCGACTCGGTCAAATATATTGTTCTTATTTGTTTTATTGTTGAATTGTGTATTTGTCCAGTCTATTGAGATTGTTTTTATTCGTAAGAATGTGTACAACCCTTTCCTGGAATGAATGTCTCACAAAATATCATGTGTAAACATTCTTTATAGGTAAATAATTTAATAACAACGCCTACTAGTGTAACGAGTGGTGGCTTGACTACAACAACCACAGCAGCAGCTGCATCAACAGTAAATACTGTAGCATCACTAAATTTATCTGGTGCCGTACCGGGAGCAGCAACAGCTGCAGCAACGGTAACAGCAACAACTATACCACCGACATTAACTTCACAACAGCAGCAGCAGCAGCAGCAACTGTTAGCAGGTGTACATAGTCAGCCATCAATAGATTTATTAGGAACTCTAGGTGGCAATAATACCAATAATACCAGTAATATAACAAATGAACCTCTAACGACGACAACAACCACATCAGCATCCACATCAACCGTAAGATCACAATCAAGAAGCCAATCACGATCATTGCAACAAGTAACTGAAATGTGTAAGTTATAGAAACAGAAAGCGAGAAAGAAAGTCATTCCACTCAAGAAAGTGACTAATCTAATCTAATTCTATTTTATTTTATTTTACTATTCTGTTTATATTTCATTATGTTCTCATTCAATCTTCGTTGGTCGGTCTCCCCTAAATGAATTGTCTGTCTGTCCACTGTTTTTGTGAATGTTTGTAGTAAGAGTTGTAACACCTACTACTGCAGTGAATAATAGCAATACTTTAGACACAGCAGCAGCTTTAAATAACAATAACATCAACAACAATCCAAATAAAACGCCTTCAGCAACGCCTATTGCAGCGCCAACACCAACAGCTTCAATTGCAACAACATTAAGTGGCAGTTCGCTAACACCGTTTAGCAGCTCAGCAAGTTCTGTGATTGGAAGTGGCGTTGGTGTTGTTGGCGGAGCTAGTACTGGTGACAGCACTAATGGACCAAGTGACTTGACAATGCCACCAAATTCTGCGGTCGGTGTTAATGCTACCGCTGCTGCTACAGCACTCACAACTGCCTTGAGTAGTGGTGGAGCGGGCGGAATTGTTGGTGGCAGTAGTAGCGGTGTTGCTGTCTCAACCGTGGCAAGTACTGCTGGTGGAGTCAGTGCTACAACAAGCACGAACAGTAGCCAGAGCTCAAGTGTTAGTAGTGGTGGCGGTGGCATACGCATCGCTAGTAATTTACATAAATTGCCTGTCGACGTGGCTGATACGCCCGCCAGTATTGGCGGAGCAGCAGCCACATCGCAGGTTACGACCACAGCCTCTTTGGCTGCAGGACTTAAACAAATTCCACAATTTGATGACCCTGTTGAACAGTCGCTTGCTTCATTGGAACAGCCGTCGCTGTTGGCTCTGCCGCCAACCAGTAAAAGCGTTGCTGATAATTTCCTAATAGCTGCTGCTGGCATTAATGCTGCTCATTTAATGCAACAGCAATCTACGCAACAGCAACAGCAGCAGGTGTTCGACAGCAGTCAACAGGCGCAATCTAATCATCCGCATGGCGGCGTCAACAATCAACATCACGTAGAATTTATGAACGAATTACTGTCAAAGGGAGCGGCGGCTGCTGATAATGTTCCCGGCATGAATGGCAATCATTTCCCCTTAATGCAATTTGGTTTGATGGAAGGTCTTAACTCAATGATGCATCAGCAATTGCAACAGGCTGTACAGCACCAGCATGCGCACAATAATGGATACAATATGACGGACGTAGCAGCTTCCAATGCGTTAGATAGTTTGGGCTTGGGTCTGGGTCTACCGCATGGTGGTGGAGCCGGCGGATCTTCGATATTTGATCAGTTGCCCGGTCGTAATGATAATCATTTGTTGGCCATGATGATGAGTAGCGGAGCAGCTGGTTTACCCGGAAATTTATCACTGGGCCCCACTACGGGCGGACCTTCTGCTGGTGTAGGCGCCAAGAAAGATTGTAGCTCGAGCAGTGGGCTTGGTCATATGGAGCAAAGCCAGCAGACCGGTAATAAATTACTCATAACTCCTAAACCTATAGAATCTATGATGCCTAGTCCGCCAGACAAAAGACCGCAACAATCCCAACAGCAACAGGTGGCAGGAGTGGGTGTGCCACCGCCCCAACAGTCACCCTCCGATTTGAAAATACCCTCAGCCGGCGTAGTATCTGGCGGGGTCAATCAAACTAATTTTGCACAAGCATTCAAGACACACGAACAGAATGTCAAAAATGCCAGTTCGTGGTCCATACTTGCGTCGGCGGGATCTCCACAAAATACACCAACTTCGAACAAAACCAAACCTGCCATGGACTCATTCCAGCAATTCCGTAATAAAGCCAAAGAAAAGGCCGATCGCCAAAAGCAACTGGAGGCTGCCGAAAAGGAAAAAGAACAGAAGCGTCAAAAGGAGGCGGCCGAAAAAGAACAACAACGAAAGCAACATCATTCGAAAAGCTCACACATGGTTGTTGGTGGCAGTTCGAATTCGAGCAGTAGCGGTGGCAATGGTAATGGCAGCACTGGTGCTAACAGCTTAGCTTCAGCGCTAAGTGCTGCGCATCATCAGTCAGTGACTGCTGTGTCGTCTGGTGTTCAACCACCACATGCTCATGGTGGTAGCAGTAGTGCTGCCCATTTGGCAGCATCCATAATGGATGTTATGGAAAGTGGGAGGTGAGACTTTAGACCTCACAGCTTATGCACATTTCCTAATTATACTATTTATTTATTTATTTATTTTTATTTTGTGTTATAAAGGAAAAGCGTGCATGACATACAACCTCCCTTATCGCGAGTGGTTGACGATATAAAAGCTTCACCTCAAGGTAGTGGTGGTTCACCGGCTAACGCTGCCCAACAATCACCCCAAGATCGTGCTGCTGCTAAACGCGCAGAGCTAAGACGTATGGAACAAGAACGTAGAAGACGAGAGGCGGTAAGTTTAAGATTATTTCAATTTTGTATGTCTACATAATGTGGTATTAATGACAAAAACATTCGTTTATGTGGTCATTTATTTACTTCTTTCACGAAATATGTTTTTCTCCAATCCGCTGTGTACTTCTATTCAGAAAATACTTCTTCAATGTTGTTGAGTAAAAGGAAAGCTTTAAAGCCACGTTTCAATGATTTCTTAATCAATTAATGGCGAATATTTTTAGTATTGAAACTGAATTGTCGAAAGTTAGTCTACACAATTTGTTGTTTATAAAGTATAGAAACGAATTTATATGTATACAGTATTTTATTTGTAAATTTTGTATTTATATAATACCCCTTATTCTGTAACTATTTGTCAATGTCACGTCAGGGCAATATCAAAGATAGGACACTTCTGTACCTATTTTCTTTAGCAATTGCCAAACTGTAGCAGAACCTTTCTATATTCAAGGCCGCAGGGAATAGTCACTGGATGCCAGAAGTAATTAATTGCTGACTACACGTAGTTGGTAACGGTCCTATTTTTTTTTTGTATTGTCTTGTTGTGACGTTTGAGTCACAAGAGTTACAGAATAAGGAGCAATAATCTTGGTGATATTTGCTTAGTTTAGTGGAGTTTCGTTAATATTACCAATACCTTGCCAGTATTTACAAAGAAATAATAACACAATGGAATTGTTTAATATAAAATACGATATATTTCCTTTTACAGCGGGCTGGGCAAATCGATATGAACATGCAAAGTGATTTAATGGCAGCCTTCGAAGAATCACTTTAATATATGGCAAAATAACTTTCATGTGGGAAAAATTTTAAAATATCTCTTGTCATTTTAAATATAAAACTATACATATAAAAATATTATTATAAAACTTAAAATTAGTTATAAAAAAAAAATAAACTAATAATAGAAAGAACATCTTATTGTATTAAGTTTATAAATAATAGACGAAAAGAAAAAAACTTACATTAAAAATATAAGTAAAGTTACACAATAAAGTAACTATTTATAATAAAAAATTAATTTAAATTTAACAAAAACCATTATTATTTCATAAAACAAATAGCTTAAACTAAAGGCGCGGTGTAACAGTGAAAAAACAATCAACACTAAATTAAAATATAAAAACTAAAGTTAGAAAAAAAAAAAAGAAAAAAGTCAACCAGGTGGCAAGAGAAACATTTTTAGGAAAAAATAAATATATAAAAATAAACAGCTACAGGTCAACGAAATAGTTAAAACCGAAAATAATCGTTTCACAGGAGTTAAATACTACAAAAGAACCCAACTTATGGAGTTAATAATTCCTAATTTCCCAGCATATTTAATTCCGATTTATTTCTTTTTATTTAAATAATAGTTTTTATTATTACTAATCGTTATTTAATTGTAAAGTCATTTTACAGATGAACAATATCAAAAAAGAAAGCAAAAACACAAAAAAACGTTATTAAATAATACATATAAATAAAATGGCATAATTTCCTTTTTTATTATTCTTAATTCTTTTTTTGCTAAGTTTAATAAATACTTTAAAACTTTATTTTTTTAATAATTTATTGTTTTTCAATACAACCAGCATAAAAACATGATACAACAAATATGTATTAGTAGTAAACTACTTTAATTGTAATATTATTATTATTAAACTAAAAATATAATAACAAAACCAATAACAAAACTTGTAATTATTATTAATATTAATATAACATCATTATAACCGTAATGATCTATCTATTACTTACTATATATTATATACATATATAAATATAAATATATATTTAAAGTAAAAGAAAAAAAAATCATACATATAAATATCTTTCTGAGGAGCGTGCCAAAATGACAAGGTTACTTATTTTTCTGTTCTGTTTCAAATAAACTTCAAAGAGAATTACAAAATGTTGGCATAATTGTCAGATTTTTAAAGTGCTATTTTAAAACGAAATTTAAACATTTTTAGGTTCACATATTTTCGATTTGGAAGTTCAAAATCAAATGCCAGCTCTTTTTTTTAATGTATATGTACTTAATAAAACTTCGTTTGCGTAATTTTAAAAGTAGTTCAGTGATATCGAAATTTAGACTATATTCTTTTATCTTGTCAAACCTCGAAACTAAATCCAATTATTCAAACAAAATTAAAAATCAAACATAAAAAGTGTTGGTGTTCTTTTTTACTGCTACTCGGCATTAATACGAAAAATCTCTATTAAATATGATTGCTGCTAATATGTTTGCTTTTATTCCAGCTAGAAATTATGTAAATTTAAAATAGTTGAGCTTGTTATATCTTTTATAGATTTTAAAAACTTTTCGCTTCAATTCCGTTTGTACAATGTGTTGCACTACTACATCTGTAAAACATTCTTAACCCTAAAAGACGACAGCGTGTTCGTAAATGTTGCATTAATCTACATATTCGTAAAAGTAGCACTGCACTAGATCTCATGTGCACATGTGATAATATGACGAAGTTCATGCATCTTTCATTGTATTATTAAATTTTATACTGCATATTTTCCCATTTGTTTGCCCACATAAGTGAAGCTTTTACGAATGTACTGAGCATCAAAAATAGCTCAGTGGTGCATTTACGACCAGGCTCTAAAAACATGTCGGAAATTTTGTGCCCTTCGCATTAATTAAATATTTTTTATATTCCTGCCAAATTTTATTTATCCTTAACAAATTTTATTTGCCATATTGGAATTCGAAGGGCAGAAAAAAATATTTTGAGAATTTAATTAAAGTGCAGCAAAAATCGACTGATTGAGAATTTAAATGTAAACTTAAAATTAATTAATGTTGCAATTATAATTGCCAGGTTGTTGTACAAATTTTTGGATGTAAATACAATTTTGGTGGCATGCTTTGACCAACACAACTGATATTCATCACATTTTGCTAATATTTTTTTTCAATTTTTTTTAAATAGAACTATAAATAAGCTGCCTTATCATATTGAGACGTAACTTTTCTTATAAGTAACTATAAAACACAATTTACTCGTGAAGTAAATGAGTGCGGTTTTCTTTATTTTTTATAATACTATTTTTATCATTATTATTATTACTATTATTATTATTATTATTAATTATTATTATTATTACCTTTGCATCGGTAAACAAACTTCATTTAAATATAAATCAATATGTTAAAGTTTCTTATGTGAAAAAAAATCTACAACCAACCATAAAAAAAACAATGTAGTATAAACAAATTAAATGTTTTCTTATTTTTTAACTTTAAAATAAATACCACAATAAATAAAAAAAATAAATAAAATAAAACACCAATAAAATAAATAAAATAATTTAAAAAAAATTTTATTAAAGATTTAATAAATATTTTAGAGAAAAAGTGTATGCAATTAAAGAAAAATCAACAAAGAAAAATAGTAAACCATGTAATCATATAGTTTTTCTCTCTTTATAAAACAAAACTGAAATTAAGCATAAAAACCTTCCCATAGTTGAATGAAACACGAATGTTGTAATAAAAAAGAGAAATAAAACAATTGAAATAAATTAAAATAAACTTAAACTTATTCTATCTATAACCATCCATAATTATAGTAAAAACAAATGAAACATACAAGAACCACAAACAAAAAATATAAAATTTGAATTAAATTATAAAAATAAACGGAGTTTTTAATTCAAATCTTTTCCTTTTTCGTTAACTTTAGCTGCTTAATTACTCAGTAACTCGATTCGAAAATTGTGTGGGTTTTTAAATGTTTTTGCATTGTAATAGCGAATTATGTGATGACATACTCGGATATATTTCAAAAATAGTTGCAATTTTTGTGTCTGAAACAAATATTTCAATACGAATTGCTTTAACAGATCTTTCTCCTCTAAATCTGCCGATTATGTTCATAAAATTGACAGTGTTGCATTTCAATCTGGCTACCGTGATTTCAGTTTAGTTGCCTTTTTAGTGTTCCGCCTTTGAACACTAAAAAGGCAGGATATTTTTCATCCTACTCGTGTAGTAATCATTAGTCCATGATGGACTATTGAAAAGTATTTTATTATTACAGTTTTACTTGAAACTAAAGTGAGCGACAAGCTCAAACTACTAGATAGGTGAAATTAATATTGTAAGAATGATAAACCAATAAAATGTTCGATAAAAACCCACTATTAACAAACATAAGTTTAATAATAATAGCTCTTATTGGTACAAGGACTCATCCAATATCCATAATAGCTTTTCCTCTGAATGACATTGGTGCGATTTATCAGTCAGAGAACGTCCTGGGGAAAATTATAATCTTATAAAGTACACAAAATTTGCTAACATCTGTACATATGTACATGTGTGTGTATGTGTGTACATTTATTGTCATTAAATATTGTAGTTGTTCGATATGAAGATGTAATTGTTCGATATGAATCGCCTACGATCGGTAGTAATTTCATCTTAAATGAAAAATATACAACAAGATAATAAATAGTTTCTAGTATTAATAACATCATTTGAATTTAACTCAGCCCTAAATAAAGAATTATTAATACAAAGTTTTTTTTAATGAACTAAAAATTATTCAATATCCTTTGTTAATCAAGTTTTGATTCAAAGATTTTGTTATCGAACACTAAACACACCACTAATACTCTCACATGTCTCTCTCTCTTCAGTGTATGTGAACTCAGTACATAATTTTCTGGCTTGGCGACGGTTGTTGTTAGTGGTAGGCTCATAAATTTTAATTAATTTAAGTGGTAAAAAGTGTTTTGTTTTTTAATAAAAGTGTATAAATCTATTAATAAAAATGTGTACTTTAAATATATTAAAACAATTTGTTGGTGCATATGAAGAAAAAGAAGATAATTGTGTGTAAAGTTTCAATGAAAAGTTGTAAAAAAATGGCAAAAAAAATATTATTACTGTTAGAGATGAGCATTTCTTGTTTATGTTTGTACGAGTATTATGCAGTAACAAGTGCAATCGTTTATTGTTGTTGGAATTTATGCACATATAATAAATGAATTAATTGATGCTAGAATAATAAAGAAAAATATCAATTAAAATTGAAAATAATATAATTGAATGAAATTAATAATACGTGAGTGCATTCATATGAAATATTTTTAAAACTAAGTACGTACATAATTGTAGAGCCCATAGGCTGGCTTTATTGGCTGCATTTATATTGTACGTACATATTTTTGTCGTTTTTTTTTTGTTGATCTGTTTAAAATAATGAAAGGATAGGAGATATCTGCCTACAAATAATATATAATGTAATTCTCTCCTGGTCAACTGTTTGTTCTTTTCAAAAGCTAAAATAAAGGGTGTTTTTTAAATCATAATAAAACAATGAAACGGGTTTTATTAGAAAGAAAATTTTATGAAATTAACATTTAAATAAATATGATTTCTGCCATATGGCCAAAACACCAATTTTCAACAACTAAAAAAAACCTATTCAATAAACTGAATTTAAAACATAAAAATAATTAAACAAGTTGGCGTAATAATCTAAACTGATATATTAACTTTTACTTATGAACAATCCAGCTAGTGAAATAACATGGATCGCTGAAAGATGGAATGGAAACTGTATTATACAAACTTGAAAAGGTATGTTGCTTATTTTACCTATAAGGGCAAAAATTTATATATTTACGTAAATTTATGTATGCATTTATCATAATAGTTCAATTACTTTAGTTCTTCGGAAAACGAAAGTATGTTTTAGAATGAAATCATTAGCAATTTTTGATATTAATAATGATTTCATTCCAAAAACTTTATTGTTTTTTGTTTAATAAGGAAAATGAACCTGATTTACAAACAGAATTGAAATCTTATTTATAAGAATTGGTAATAAATTTGCTATTGTTGCTCGTGTATATATTTGTTTTGTTGCTGCATAAGAAAGCAATTGGTTATATGACTGGTCGAAATTATGTAAATTTTATAAAATTATGATGATTTTGATGTGTAGGCATACATATATAGCCATGTCGCAGGGCTCCATCCCATTTACAAATCTAATTTATTTTGCACTTCAGTTTATCAGAGAACAAGAAACAATACAATTTTTCTGAATGAAATCATTTTTAAATTCATGAACAGAATCACCCAATGAGCTAAAAAATATTACATTTCAAAAAATTGTTTCCTTGTCTTCTGAGGAGTCAAAATAAGGAATAAAATCCGTTTCCGAGCCGACTATGACAGTTGAGAGTCAATAGATTTGGATGTAATATTTGTTTCAAGAATCCCCTTTATGCCCTCCACATTGGTTAACTTGGTTCATGGCATAACTAAATGTCATAAAACCAAACCAATAACAACTTATCGAACTATTAGTATACATGGTTCATGGCATAACTAAATATCCCAAAACATTAATCAATTACAATAACATTGAATTAGGAAACAAATTTTAATATATAGGCAACTAAAAATGATTGAAGTTTGTTATGGCTCTTAAGGTTCTATTTGACGCCCAGTAGTCCAAACAATAGAAAGTTGGATTTTTTTTTATAAAAATTTGAATTTTTAGTGAATTTTCATATATGGAATTTGTAAAAAAAATAAAATTATCAATGTCAAGAAAAAAGTCTAATAAAAATTATTGAAGCTTATAGATTTTTTGCACCTATTTGGTGTCCAATAGTCAAAGCAATCAATAGGTGGATTTTTAATAAAAAACTTTGGATTTTTAATAAAATTTCATATATGGAATTTCTCAAAAAAAAAATTATATATTAATTTTGGAAAAAGTTGTAGATCGATCCTACGCTCCTATTTGATGTAAAATAGTAAAAACAATCAGATAGATTTTTAATAAAAAATTTGGATTTTTAGTTAATTTTCATATCTGCAATTTCTCAAAAAATACACTTTAGGAAAATGGGGGTGCCCCAGTAAATACAAATGTTTGAAGCTTGTAGATATTATGTTCCTATTTGATGCTTAATAGGTAGAATTGTCAACTGTTTCATTCATTTTAGAGAAATTTTATATATAAATGTGCTCTAATAAATGAATTCCCAGAAATATTTTAACATGTTAACAGAGCTCAGTTAACGTACTTGGTTTATGTCTAGGGTTAGAAATTTCAATGTTTAGATCTACACATTATAGTGTTAAACAACATTTCCCAAAAATAAATTTCTGTTATTTAAAAGCCTGCGCATAAAAACTTTAAATTCTGCCATTAATGTAAGTAAATTACTGCTTTAAAAAAAATAATAATAATAAAATAAATAAATTAATATACTTATGCATTATTTTTATTTTACCTCGTACAATTATAATTATAGATGGAAAACAGCCAGTCTATGTAGATTCTAAATTGTAGAATGATGAAGCAGATAAAAAGACTAGTGATTATTTTAGCTCTTGTTTTATTTTGATATTTTTTAATCAAATGACTAGAATTTTACAATAATATCCCTAGTTTTTTTTGAGAGAGTATGGGTAAAAGATCCGCTAATGATCTTCATTAACCTAGTGAAAAATGATTACTTTGTTTTATTTTTTTTGTTAATTATTAACATGGGAAAAGCGGCACAATTAAATAAAAAATTTAGTGTTAAACAAAATTTCCCAAAAATAAATAAATGTTATAAATACAATGTAACGAGAAAAATGGATTTTTTTTAACATTGAAATAATTCAGGGGGCAAATTACGGCATTCGAAATCGATCGGAATTTGTATTCAAATTGTATGGAAATTTCGCTCCATATGGAATGCGGTAATTTGGTCGCAGTTTCATAAAATTTAAATTAACGAACTTCTATCAAAATTTGTTTATGGTTGTTGCCTCAGAACTCCCTCCTTTAAATAAAACTTTATAGATTTAGAAAAATTTGGAACCCTTTTTATGCATTGCATTTTGTTTTCTCTGCTGATGTATTTGAGTTGGATATTTTGGAAGAATTTGCTTAGGGGAATCTAGAGACATTTTAAAATTCTGGCCAATTTTAAATTAATATTACAGTGAAATTCTGTAAAACATCAGCTACAAGGCCAAAAATTTTTTCAAACAATTTCTAACAATATATTAGCCGCATTTTACAACTAAACGATTTCATAACTTTATTAAATTATTTAAAACTATCTTAAAATAATTAGAACTTAAAGTTAATGCTGTACAAAACTTATTTTAGTAAAAATTTATTAGTCAGTCTAACGATCCTAAAGCTAAAGATTTTCCTATTTCCTATTTGTATACAAAATAAATTAAAATACTCGTATCTAGTCTTGCCTACATGTACAATTAACTCACAGATAAGCTTCAACAGCGTTCAACGCACTGAAGAGGAGAATAGTGTATGGGAAAAGATTGACATGTTTAAGCCATTTTCGCAGTCAATGCGGCCAATTGGGCTTTGAGGGCATCAATCTGACACAAGAGTTCAATATTTTGTCTCTCCAAATAGGCAGCACGTATGGCAATCTCATCTTCCTTGATGCGTCGTCGGTCACGGGACTTTTTTGCGGCAGCATTATTTTTGCGGCGACGTTCATAATAGGCAGCATCTTTCACTATATTATTGTTATTGTTATTACTATTTGAATTTGAGCTTTCGTTAGACTTGGCGTGTGCCGCCGTTTGATTATCATTGCCAGAATTTGATTCACAATCACTAGACTCTTCATGATGACGGTCATCATTTTCACTGTTATTACTGGACGAACCACCATGAATACTGCCACAGATGGAATTAGTACGCCGCATTTTCGGATTGGTAACTGTACGAGAGCCACCATTAGAGGTGCGTATTTGCTCTAGAACACGTTTGCGGTATTCAGTGTAGCGTTCAACGCGTGGATTATCTAGCAAAACGTCGGTGGCAGCAAAGTTGGCAGCTATTACTAAAGGATCTCGGGGAAAGGCTTTGAAAGGGCGGGTATTTTTCGGATCAACCGATGCCAAGCTGCTGTTGCTACTTGTAGGAGTGGTGGCGGCCGTAGAATGTACAGCTTGCCGGGGCGAATGCTGTGCAGGATTGAAATCATGTTTTTGTGTAGTGGCCGCACTGGCAGACTGTGATAATGCTGCACTTAATGATGATGATGATGGTGGTGGTGGCGGTGGTGTTGTGGACATGGGCTCTTGTTTAACAGCAGCTGGATAGTAGAGACCGGGATATATGGCAGCCAAATTTGCAGGAATATTTAAATTGTTGACATTTTTAGCGTGCTTTTGGGCCTGGGCAGCATATAAAAGACTAGTGGAGAAAAGGTGAGACTGGTGTTGCTGCTGTTGAGCTATTACATTGTTGGGAGATTCAGCTGGTGAGCCAGAGCCTAAGCTGGAGTTGGTGTGATAAGGAGAAGGGGTTTTGCGTGATATTTCTACTGAATCGCGCCGTGAAAGATCCAGCACTTCACTGGCCGCTGTTTGTTGCACAGGACTCGCTGTTGGTATGAGTGGATTGAGCAGTTGTTGTTGTAATTGCTGTTGATAGGCATAGGCGGAGTAAATATCCAAAGCAGGTATTGGCGGCGAAGGTGGTTGAAAATGATGCAAAGATTGCTGCTGGTGATTAACGGCAGCAGTTTGTAACAAGCTCGAGGGATCTTAAAGGAAAAAAAAATTAATAAATAAAATTTTGTAAATGAAACTAGATTCTAAGAGCTTTTTTTTAAAAAGCCTTATTTTACTAACCACTTTTGAAGTCCAGCAAAAATTGACCAGGTAATAACTTTTCATGAATCATCATACTGCTAACGTGCGGTGGCTTCTATCCTATTCCGTTGCAATAATTAAAGATGTACTTCTATTTAAATTTATTTGATCAAACATTAAATTAATCAAATATATTTTCAATCTATGGAGCTGCATTGAACAGCACTCGTTGTGTACTGATTTTGAAATGCAATTTAGTTTAGCTTATATACGCAGGCCTGTTGCATTTTTTTTTTGTGGAATACACTCCTACGCCTGCGCTGCAATTTCATTGACAGTCATTCATCACCCTTAAAATAATATTTGCCATACAACCTTCTCTTTCTTAAGGGTATTGATTGCGTTTGGAAAGATAGAAAGAAGAAGCGGTTGATAATTGTAAATACCCTTTACAACTCTTTGGAATATTTTATTTATTATTTACTCTCTCTCCCTCTCTCTATCTCTCTCAGTCTGCTATTTACTATTTATCAGGTAGTCAGCCAGTTGCAAACAAAAACACAATACAGTGTGAGACAATTTCAAGAAAACCAAAGGGTGATTATTTCCCTATTCCAACAAAATAGGGTTGTTTTGTGTAAATAAAAAAAAGAAAAAAAAATTAAACTAGAGTTGTATATATTTACATACATGCACACATACAATATTATCTTAAAATATGTATATAAAAGTAAATCTCATATTAAAGTTTCGTTGTCTCACACCCTTTTCTTTTCTGCAACAATGCGTGGCAATTATTTTTCCAACTCTACATAATATTGGCCCACTTTCGTTGAAAGTCCGTTTTTTTTGCCAACTGCTTTCATAACTTTTCTTTTTCCTAGGAATTCAGCATTTTTTATGGTTTTATGACATTTGCTTAAACAATTTTTTTTCGAGTGCTATTTTGAGTTTCTGTTTATATGTACTTTCTTTTTTTTCGTGTAAAGGGTTTGGCGGTTTTCTCGGTATTAAGCGAAAGGGTTTTTAAAAAATCTGTAAATTTTATAAACTATACACTTTTAAAAAGAGTTAAACGGATATTAATTTTACTGATTGTGTAAAAAAAAAGTGTTTAGGTGTTCTTTGTTTCAGGTATTTTTGGCTGTTTAGTTTATAATTCTGGGGAATTTTAGGCAATGCCAAGTAAAATGTCATCATTGTGCCAGTAATAACGTAATGAGTTGCCTGGAAAAGAGTAAATGCTTTTGTTAATATTAATTGGCAATTTATGAAAGGTTGCTATCTTTTGTTGGCTAGAAATTAAAGGAATTTTTTTTTTGAAATTTTATTAGTAGTTAAATTAATACATTTGAGTCATATCTCTCTGTTAGCCTCACAAATTCGAGCTCTTTTGAACACATTTTTCATGACATTCTCACACATTTCACGTGGTATTTCATTAATTTCATCACGAATATTTTATGACATTCTCACACATTTCACGTGACATTTCATTAATTTCATCACGAATATTTTATTTGAGTTCCTCCAGCGTGAAAAGCCTTGCTTTTCAGATATCCCTACAAAAAGCAGTCCGGAGCAGTCAAATCAAGTGACCGTGGAGGCCAATCAACATCACAATTTCTTGAAATAACTGGTTGTGGAAAGAGGTCTCGCTGGAATTCCATTGTAATCCTTCCTGGCTGTATGCGATGTGGCAACGAATTTTTTTCCATAATAAATTTGCCACGTGTCTACTTCATGACAGCCAAATATGAACTGTCAAGACTAATGTTTACACCAAAATGGCGGCAAAACAAAGTGGTATACCTTCGCGGCGGACACCCTGTACATATACAACTACTAACGTAGTTCGTTGAAGGTTATATAGAATTCGGTATAGCCGAATATATCACTTTTACTAATTAATAATTGTTTGCTACAAAATAACTCAAGTCGTTATCAGAAATTCCAAAGACAAGTTCAGAGTCGTTTCAAGACTATATCCTTGTAAAATTTTCCTCAGAGGTTATTATACAAGTCGTAACGAAACGGAAATATTTTGAAATTATATGCATTTAACATAGAAATTCGAATGCATTTTCGTTCGAATCGAATTACATAATAACCACCCTGTACAATGCAAAACACATGGTTGACAGTTATCTATAATTTTCGATAATGAATATATTTTCGATATTAAAACAAACACAAATTATATAGGGTCTTTTTTATAGAGTGAAACGGGCTTTGTTTAAATATGATTTCTGCCATGTGGCCGCCAAGGCTGACGTGTAGAAGGGGCAATCTGGAACACCAATTTTCCACAACCAAAAAAAAAAATCTTCCATAAAGTGGAAGCACACAAGTCCACTTGCTGAGAACGGCGACGAATTGATTGATTAGGATCATCTTCAATGCTTTCCTGTACAGCGGCTACAGCTTCTTCAGTGCCCAACTGTTCGGCGTCTCACGTGACGCACATTATCCGTAACAGTAAATGTGGTCCGTAAACAATCTATTGTTCTTCGAATTTCAACTGGAAGTAGTTTCGGCTACGGGGTCTGACCGGAGACTTGTTTCTTGTACCACGGGTGTCGGGAGCCCCAGGAACCTTGGTTTCTGCCCGGCAACGGTTGCGGCCCTTCGGGGAGCATCGAGGTGGCTGTGTGTTGAAACCCAAATCGCGGGGAGTGCGTGGGCCCAGAGTGGAGTTGCACTGCGTGACAGTCTGTTGCGTGTGTGGGCGTTGTTAGACGCATTGTATTCACCCGATGCTAAGACCACGGTGGGGTTGGGCCGCGAGGCAGGTAACCACTAAAATCTGTAGCACATCTGTTCTTCGAATTAGCCGTTCTGAAGGTGGATTATGTCACGCCATAAAATGGAAAAAGTGCACGATGAGTTAGACGAATAGAACAATTATTTTGATTTAAAATTTCAACAATTTGCACGCCTTGGCTCTGCTGTTGTGACAATCTAAAAGAACACGCTTTACAAGCCAGGGGCCAAATTACCGCATTCGATATCGAGCGAAAATTCAATACAATTTAAATACAAAATTTCGATTAATATCGAATGCCTTAATTTGCCCCCGAGCTCAATAATACACAAGGTGCTTTCAATTTATAATCGTAAAAATTTTGGTGCCGACGTTAATCGTATATTTCTTATAAATTAGTTAATTTCCAAGTAAAATATATCTTCATTAAATTAGTTTTTAGGTTAAGCGGATTTGCTTTTAAGCAAACAAAATTGCCAGGAACATCTTCCCAAACTAATAAATCAAATAATTTCAATTACTCGATTTTTTATTTAAATTAAACACCTTGCGCTTATCCTAATAACACATTTTATTAATGAGTTTTCTATTTCCGTGGTGAATATTCCATAGAAATGTACTCGTATTAATCTTTAAACTTAAGAACTTAATAAAAACAAACAAAAATGCTGCTTAAATCTTGTCAAACTTGTTTTAGTGTTGTGATTAGCATTATTGTTTCCTTATTAAAGTCTTGTAAATCCATATTAAGGACGAAAGCACATACACACATGTACACATGCATCTGTGTGAGTTTTGTTCACAATCCAAACCCATACAAGAGTTAAGTTTTAGATGAAACAACTAACACGATTTTAAGTATGAGGATTAAATCACACGCGCTCATACTGTAGCTAAATATCATTCTAAGCCCGTCTTACTATTAGTAATGGCAGCAGTTGTTGCTGCTGCGCTGCTGTTGTTGTTATTGTCGACCTGACTTAATTTGGCTGTTAAGGGAGAATGAATGCAGGCAATGTCACAGCATGAAATGTTGTATGTTTAACATTAAATCCGTTCTTTCCTTAAATCCTTCACTTAATAATGACAAAAATCCTTTACTTTCAAGAGAATTTTACAAAAACTCATACGCAAATATCTCTCTCGTATGTGTGTCATTTATTTTGTGTAGAACTTACGAAATTTTATGAACATAATCTTATGTCTGCCATTGGGAATGCGACAGTATTTACATGTGCAAAAATCGGCTCAGGATATTTTATTACACTGTTGACATTGATCAGTCATTATACAAATCTTCTAGGAATTAACTTTAAATTAAAGAAAAAAAAAAAAAAAGATTATATCAAACCAGTTCACCTTGACTATTTAATTGTTATTATATTACCAGCTCGATATGCTCCTAAATGAATAAATCATATGTTTTTGATCGCGCTGTATGACTTAAAAAATTTCTAAATAATTACAGCAGCGCTAAAAATAACAAGTAAAAGCGTTATATTCGGCAGGGTCGAACCTTAAATACCCTCCAAATATTTAGTAAGCAAATTTAAAATGTTTAAATTGGTGGCACAGAGTTCCTTTAAGACATCTATATATGTAGCCAATTTTAAATCTCTTTTTTGACAGAGTCATTCCGGGAAGGGCAGTGGGGGAGACATTTCACCTCTGCAAAATCAGAGAACATCTCAGCTTCTTATAGGCTTAAGGAATAAAAATTGTTCAATATTTACACTACTATTTTTGCATATAATAACGTACGTAAATGCCCATTAAAGGGGGCGGGGTACAAAAATAGAATATACCATGTTTTACACAGACAAACGTATGGGCATTGCCAGATCGTCTTATAATTCATCACTGATCAAAAATATATATACTTTATGCAGTCTCAAGTGGATATTTCGCTGCGTTACAAACGGAATGACAAAGTAAATATACCCTCCAATTCTTTTTTGGAGGGTATAAAAATATTAGGTATTTTATTACAAAGTTAATGCTTTGCAAAGGGGAAAAAGTAAATTTCCGTTTTCTAATTCTACCAGACTAATTTTGATTGCCAGCATTTCTGAAATGTGGCAACGTGTGTTTAATGGTAGCGAGAATGGCACACTTATAAAACGTGTTTTTTTAGAGTGTCACAACAGCAGAGCCAAGGCGCGCTTTTTAATCAAAATAATTGTTTTATTCGTCAAACTTTTCGTGCACTTCTTCCATTTGATGGCGTGACATAATTGTCTGTCAGAGCGGCTAATTCGAAGAACAGATGTGCTACAGATTTTAATGGTTACCTGCCTCGAGGCCCAAACCCACTGTGGTCTTGGCACCGAGTGGATACAATGCGTCTACCAATGCCCCCACACGCAACAGACTGTTACGCATGAGTACCAATTTGAAACCATGTATTTGGACATGGCCTCCCCCTTGGTTAGGAGCGCAGCCTACCTAAAACTCCCGCCGTTCTTTGGGTCACGGCACCCGGTCGCAGTGCAAGTCCACACTGAGCTCACGATGCTCCACCACAGTCACCACGATGCTCCTCGAAGTGCCACAACCAATGCCAGGCCCCAAATGGTTCGGGACTGGTGGCCCACAAATTCGAAGAACAATAAATCGTTTTCGGACCACATTTACTGTTACTGATAATATGCATCCCGTTAGATGCCAAACAGTGCGCAGCCGCTGTACAGGAAAGCATTGAAGATGATGCTAATAAATCACTTCGTCGCCGTTCTCAGAAATTGGGGTTGTGTCCTTGCACTTTATAAACGATATTTTTTTCTTGTTGTTGAAAATTGATGTTTCAGATTGCACCTTCTACGTGCCAGCCGTGGCGGCCATACCGCACAACTCTTATTTAAACAAAAATTTCATAAAATTTTCTTTCCAATAAATACCGTTTCATTGATATTAGAATTATATTAAAATTTTTTTTTAACAAAATCAAGCTGAAGAGTAATTAACAAATTGTATGTATTTATAAAAAAAAATTTTAATATAAAACAAGTAAAAACGTTATATTCGACCGGGTCGAATATTAAATACCCTCCAAATATTTAGTATGTGAATTTAAAATGTTTAACTTGGTGGCACAGAGTTCCTTTATATAATATCGTACGTCAACGCCTACTGAAGGGGGCGGGTTTAAAAATAGACAATATCATGTTTTCCACAGACGAACGTATGGGAATTGCTAGACCGTCTTAAACTTCATCACTAAACAAGAATACACATATTGACTTTATAGGGTCCAATTCTCTTTGGGTATAAAAACTGTATTTTGGCGGGGTCGTTCTGGCAAGGGCTGTGGGGGAAATATTTCACCTTTGTCATAAAACTCTAAAAATAAATGCTTGGGATGATTATACACAAAATTAAAAAAAATTGTTATTTATTTTTAATAGGGTCATTTAGCGGGCAAGGAGGGAGGAGGGGGTAGGGCAGCAACAGGCAGTCATAAAACTCTAAAGATAAATGCTTGGGATGATTATATACAAAATTTAAAAAAAAATTTTTTTTGATAGGGTCATTTAGGGGGCGAAGGGGAAGAAGGGTGTAGGGCAGAGTAGTACCAGGTTTCGTCTCAGCTTCGTCATTAAAGCTTAAAAATGTTATTTTTAAGGAATGTAGGCTTAAGTAAAACAATTTGTTAAATTTTTATGCTATTTTTGCCTATAATAACGCCCACTAAAGTGGGCGGGATCAAAAAATATTTTTATTTTATTTTATAGCTCCAAGTTTAAGGCGTTGGACCGTATTTGACATAAAAATATATAATTTTCTTAACAAAATAACCAAAAAACTTTAAAAATTATGTTGTTTTTTCTGGGTTGGTTTAGTTCTTCTTAGGGGAACTTTTTTCCCTCTTGCCCGATTTAGCCCATCTCCGAAGTTAACCTGCTCTAAGCTTCGAAATATATTTATGCCAAATTTCAAGGGTCTAGCTCTTTTCCTTTGAACTGAATCGTGATTTCCACAGACGGACGGACGGACGGACATGCTCAGTTCGTCTTAGATTTCATCACTGATCAAGAATATATATACTTTATGGGGTCTGAGATGGATATTTCGATGCGTTACAAACGGAATGACAAAGTGAATATACCCTCCAAATTCTTTTTTCGAGGGTATAAAAATTTATCGAAATTTCTTAAATTAATCTTTTAGTAATAGAATATGATTTAAATGTTTGGGATTCACATAATGTAGAAAATAATTCATAGTACAGAATATGAAAATTTCTCAATACTTTTTCTGATTTGCTCTCCACATATAAAATCTTCCATTATATTCTTATTTATTTTTCAGAAGCATACGATTTCTAATAATTAAGCCACTATTTTTAAAATCATTATCAAATTCAGTACAGAAAATTCTACAAACAGTTTTCTGAATTCCTAATTTTCTATTCTTGCGCTGTATTTAAAAAAAATTTTAGTAGAAAAATGCGATGATATTTTTCAGGACGTGGCTGAGTATGAGATCTAATCCACAAGTAACGACTTCGCAGCCAATATGTTAACTAATTGCGTCAAATTAGACGTTGTTGCAGGACTAAATCCTATAAGGTGGATTGAGTCCTGCAGAAATTAACTTCGTCCCCTCATTACAAAGCATCATTGTAAAGCTCTTTGTATTTGCTCAAACTAACTGGTTCTTTTTGCACTAGTACCCCTTTCACCTGAGGTCAAAATATGCAATTTGGTTAAAGCATTAAGGATTTTCGAAGATAATAAATTTCGTTTCTCTCTCTTTTACACTTTTTTTATCCTTCCTCCTTTTGTTAAACATTTTTTATTAATTTTCGGCTTTTATTTTATTTGCTTTTTTTTTGTTTAGCAGGGAGAAGGGTTCTCTGTAATGCAAATATTTTTGTAACTGTTGCATTTGCTTCAATAACTGTTTTTGTATTTGTTACCGTTACTTTTGTAGGCGACACCATAACTAATACTCATATCTTGTTTTCTTCTTCGATCTCCTGTTAAGTTTTTCTTTTATCCACTTTGTACTCTCTACTATTGACTTTAAACGACAAACGGAAGTATATCTTTTTGTTTGTAACATTTATTTTTCTAGGACAAAGAGATAATTTAAACAAAATACAGTTGAAGTTGAAGTGGTTGAACGATATCGTGAGAGAAAGATGTTATAGAAGTTTGACAGATATTAAGATTTAAGGCAGAATGATATTTTTATACTCGTAGTAGTTTTGAAATACAAAACGATGGAAATATATTTTTTTATAATTAAACCTTGTGGACGGGCCACAGCTCCTTTTAGCCCACGATGTTTACATATTTAAGTTGATAACTATAAAAGCTTTAAAATCGCTGGCTAAAATTTGTGTTAAAAACTTAATAAAACAATGAAATTTATTTCTACCTGTCGCCTAAATTTTCGGAATGAGAAACAAAAGCAGCGCTTACACATTTTCATTTTCGAAAAAAGATGCCATAAAAAAGAGTTTAACAGCGGAATGACCGTGTGACAGAGTAAATTTAATGGTTGGTTACTTTTCAAAGGAATTCCCTCATAAATATTTTCATAAGACAAAAAAAAAAAAAAAGGAAAAACTAAAAAATCGAGTTCTAGATGTTTTTCAACATGCAATTTTTGTGCAATCCTTTACCTTGATGTTGGAAATCCTTTTTTAAAATACATGTTTCTTAAAAAAGTGAAACAAACAGTTGAAATACTTTATGATCAACCTTGTCTAGGAATAGAATGACATATATTTTAAACAAGCAGCTAACTGCTAATGCGTGAAGGCTGAACATAGAACAGTAACACAAATTTTGTACACGGAGAATATTTTTCAGAAATAATTCTTCGAATTTTTTATTTTAAGTAATAATATTGAATTATAATTTATAAAGGGTCCGTCATCTACCTTTTTTTTGTTGTCAACTAGTGCTTACTTCGTGAATGGTCACACTTAGCTCATGTCTGATTTGACAGATAATTAGTTTTATCCTTCCGCTGAACGAATATGGTTGTGTATACGCTTCAACAACGCTTCGCAAAGTGGGCCTGCGATCGACCTACAGAAGATGCCGATTTTGCCAAAAAAGTCATATTTTCAGATGAAGCTCATTTTGATTTTGGCGGGTATGTAAACAAGCAAAATTGTCGCATTTGGGGCACAGAAAACCTGCACGCATACATTGAAAAGCCGACACACCCAAAACGAGTCACTGTTTGGTGCGAATTTTGGTCCAAAGGCATAATTGGGCCATTTTTCTTCGAAAATGAGCAAGGAGTGGCCGTTACAGTCAATGGCGATCGTTATCGGGCCATGTTGAACGAATTTTTGTTCACAAAAATTGAAGAGGAGAATATTGGCAACATTTGGTCTCAACAGGACGGCGTTACGTGCCACACAGCTACAATTTTGTTCAGCTACACTCGATGTTTTGCACCCTGTTTTTGAAGATCGCATTATCAGCCGCAGAGCTGATGTCGTTTGGCCACCTCGGAGCTGCGATTTGACACCGTTGGACTATTTTTGTGGGGTGCCGTCAAAGATAAGTGTTACGCCGACAAGCCAGTGGCAATTGACGCTTTAAAGGACAATATTCGTGAAGCCATGGGTGAAATACAGCTGCACACAATCGATAATGTGCTTAAAAATTGGACCGATCGTGTAGGCTACTGCATGGCCAGCCGAGGCAGCCATTTGAATGAAATTATTTTCCATCATTAACCGGAAAGATTGTACTTTCAAATAAAAAAAGAAATTTGAGAAAATATTCAGTAGTTTTTTTAATAGCATTTAAAAAAAAAGTTATTTGGCTGACCCTGTATTTCAATTGTTATCCTAAAGAAGATGTGCAGAGGATATCGAAATATTGATAAAAAATAAATAAATTGTTTATTTATTATTATTATTTTATTATTTTATAAAAATAAGCCTCACGCCTCAATATTATTTTTATTATAAAAGGTTAATTAATTCTGGCAAAAAGTACGTCACAGTGTTGTATTTATTTCCATGCCCACTGAAGAAGCTTTAGCCGCTGTACAGGAGAGCATTGAATGTGATCCTAATTAATCAATTCCTTCTCAGCAACCGGGGTTTTAAATATTATGGTAGGAACAAAACTGGGACGAACGACGAATTTCGTTCAGTATGATGAATTCGTAGGTAAAAATTTGCACAATTAATACGTCGTGTGAAACACAATAACGACGAATAAATTAAAATAATGAACAAAAAATATTTTAAATTTTTTTAAAAATCTTTGTAATCCCCTGATGCCACATTATTTAGACATTCAATAATTACCCCGGGGAAATTTTTCTGAAATATTTTTTTTCTTCTGTAAATAAACTATTCTTTTCATTTAACAGCTGATGAGGTGACCATATGAAAAAGTAGGAAATAGAAAGAAATACTATATGTGACCTGCTCCACGAAAAGGAACCTCTGCGCCGAAAAGAAGTTATTGAGAAAAACGCGTTTTAAAAAAGCGCTTCGTTTTTCTGTGTTTTGCGCATGATTATGCAACTCTTCCTTCAGCCTGATCATCTGGCGATGTATTTCGACTCTCTGGTACTTTGTACATCAGATTTGTAATTTTGTACCTTTGATATTGAACTTTTTTTTAAATTTCAAATATTATATATATTATCTGTTTATATCACATTTTAAAATTTTTTCATTAATTAAGTTCATCTTTACTGGTGATTTGTAAAAAAAGTAAAAGACATAGAAACTTGCGGTTTGCGGCATTTGAAAGAGCGTTTTTTCCTATAAGAATCACTCAAAAAGTAAAAAAATTTTTTCGGCGCAGAGGTCACTTTTCGTGGAGCAGGTCACATATTATAAAAAGTGTTCAATATTAATAAAATGTCGTCCTAATGTTAAATTTTTGTGAATTGGTGAATTCATTTTTAGTATGCATTGAACATTTTCGTGCTACATGCAGTAGCGAACTATCTTTTTCGTCGTTCTCTGACGAATTTCGACGACGAATATTCGCGACAAAAAACTCGTCGTTCGTCGCGGTTGTGTTCCTAGCACTAATTTCATAAAATTTTCTTTCCAATTAACCCGTTTCATTGATATTTAAATTATATATTTTTCTTTTCTTTATAAAAAAACACCCTATAATTATTTAAACGCAGTATAAGAAGACTGCGTTTAAATAATTATGATGCTACCCCTACTGCATTCTACTCATATATCGAACCTACTGCGTTCTTGGTAAGAGCTTATGCGTGTCTTTTGCACACCGAACAATTATTTCTTTGCCATCTTATTTATTTTTTATCTGTCAAATAAATCGCTTTATATAAATTTCCTTTTAAATTCTTTTTACACTTCTACGAAATGTCAAATAATTATATACCACATTGTATTAACAGAAATCCTTTACCATAAGCCAGTTTTTCTTCAATTAGCGACTAAATTTGGAATTATTAGTGACAATTTTATGTCCAGTACCGAAATGTTTACTTTAGTTAAAGTAAAAAAAAAAGACTTAAACCCTTTAATACCCAATTTACACAACGAGCATATTTTTATGGCCCATGGATGCGCCATAAAAAATATATGCAGCCAAATATATTTTCTACCTACAAGAAATTAGTTGTTCCCAGAATTTATATGAATAGATCCTTTTAGTAAAAAAAAACAAAGCGGTAAAAAATGATGCAATAAATATATACATGTGTGTTTGTGTGTGTGTCTGAATTGAATTGCATTATAAAGTGTTGTAGGGTGTGTAAAAAAGCAGCAGCAGTCCTTATGTATTAGCTACACAATAAAAAGAAACCCTTTTTTATGATGGCTACACTAAAAGAAATTATTTAGATTTTGAAAGGCCAGTACTCGTATGAAGGTAAAGCTAAGATTTATATTTTTTTAGAATTTGGATAAAAATTGTTTTGTGTGGCAAATAGGAAAAAAGAATGAAGTTCTGTGGAAATATAAAAATACTATGATGGACCGGATCGACTTTAATTTATATAATATTTTAACCAGAAAGAGCATTGGGAAAAGTTTGACACGCTTTTCATATCAGATATACAGGGTGGGCAAATTTGAGGTTAGGAAATAAATTGGCTGTCAAATTATGAAATGTCGAAAATTGAGCTGGCATCCTTTGAGATTTATTTAGTAAAACATTTGGCAATTTTAACCATGAGCAGACGACTGACTATTATTTGCGTCGAACTTTTGTGAATTGGCTGTTTGAAAAACTGAACGAAAACAACAAAAATTTTTCAATAAAACCATCTTCAGTGATGAGGCCCATTTTCAATTAGGCGGTTATGTAAAGAAACAAAATTGTGGCGTATAGAGCTCACAAAATCCATCGATTTTGTGAGCTCCGAAAAACCATTACATCCAAAGAAAGTCACCATATGGTGCGGTTTGTGGTCAGGTGGCAGCATCGGACCGCATTCTTTTGAAAATGAGCCAGGAAACACCGTCACCGTGAATTCTCTAAGCTACAAAGCCATGATAACCTATATTTTGGGGCCACAATTGGCTAAGGTTGATATCGGTGACTTTTGGTTGTAGAAAAATGGAGCGACAAGCCATACAGCCGGCCAAACAATTCAGTTATTGCATGAACAATTAACCCTGTTGGACTGCCTCTTTCTTGTCAATTAACTTCGTTAGATTATTTTGTCTGGGGCTATTTGAAAGACGGAGCTTATGTGAACAGACCACAAACAACTGACGCTCTGAAAGATAAAATTCGGCTCAGTTTGGACACGAAATTCAGGAGCAGGTGGTACGTGGATCTCTTTGAAGAGCACAACATAAATTTATAAAAAATATTTGCTTAAAAAACAATTTTAGAAAATTTCTTCGAAAGGCTTATACATATAAAGGGTGTCTCAAAAATTAATGTTAATTAATTTTTGTGCAAGTGGCAACTCTGAAATTTAAAAATTTATATAAAAATGCGAAAAAATGAATTTGTAAAATTCAGCCCATTACAAACGACTATTCTCCTTGAAAAAACTTCCAAAGTTTCTTCCAAAGTTTCTGATTTTCTATTGTGAATATTTCCCATAATGAAATCTGTGTGAGCGAATTGATTATTTTACAAGATGATTTTATAAAACTGTACATGTGAAAGAGAAGAAGAAGATATCAGTTGTAATTTCTTTTTATTACATTTTTTATTTTTACACAATAACTTAATTAACTTGGTTTTTGCACAAATTATTCGCAAATTTCTTACAAATAGTTCGTAAAAGAAAATATTACCCGCAAACAATTCACAATAGAATTTTTGCTCCCAAAATATTCACGATACCGATTCCGGGGAAAGTTTACTCCCAAACAATTCATTCCCATATTATCCGCGATAAGGGTGATAATTAAAAGTATCGATGATTAAGCAAAACAGAAAACATAAATTATGCCATTCATAAATTTTAAACTTGTATTAACTCTTATATGTAAATATTTTTAATTTTAAATCAATAAAAATATATCATTTTCAATTATATTTACATATGAAACTGAGGGTATTTGACCTTTTTAAATAAATACAAGACGCCCAAATGTCTGTCATTGTTATTTACTTTAACTCCAAAACAGATAATTATTTCTGTTTTATTTCACTATCAAATGTAATGTTTGCGTTCGAAAAATCACACAGTTTAGTTTAAATAAATTGAAAAAAAAAAAATATTTACTTACGAGTATAAATGAAATTTTGAATTTCAAAAATAAATAATAAATAAAAAAAAGTCTCTTTAATCACGCACTAAATTTTATTAACTAATTAAATTCTACGTTTTCATTTACAACCAGCGTTGCCGTTTCGGCTGCTTTTTGAAATACCCCAAACATGGGAAAATATTTTATTATTAATTTTTTAAAATTCGTTTATAAATTGTGAAAAGGGAAGATAGCAAAATTATGAAGGAGATAAAAGGGTGGCAATTTTAGCAAAAGTATTTTAAAAAAATTACGAAAATTATATTTGCGCAAATCTTACGAATCCATAAAAATTTAGTTCTCAAGAAATTGTTTTTTTATGTGAAACAACATTAATTATATACTTCAGATGTTTGTATATATACGAGGTCTGTTCAAAAGATATATATTTTTTTTAAATTTTTCCCAAATTTTTATTTTGTTCCCTTTAAAATAGTCTCTATCGGTGACAATATACGAGGTCTGTATAAAAAACTGTTTTGCTCAAAAAATATTTATTTATCAATTTATATTCTGTTGCCTTTAAACTAGTCTCCTCCTGATATATAACATACGAGTCGTGTTCAAAAAATTAAGGAAAATTTTATATATTCATAAATTTTTATTTTGTTCTCTCCAAATTCGTCAAATATACGAGGTCTATTAAAAAATTATTTAAATTTTAATTGTACTCAAATAATATTTATTTATTCACCAATTTCTATTTTTTGCTCTTCAAAGTTGTCCCACCGATGTCCAATATACGAGGCCTGTTCAAAAAATAAGTTGAATTTTCAGTTTTATTAAAAACTGTTTATTCAATTTCTATTTTGCCCTCTCCGAAGTGGTCCCAAACCAAACATCATATACGAGGTCTGTTCCAAAAATAGAATGAATATGATTATTTTTTTTTGTAATATTTTTTATCCATTAATTTCTACTTCGTTCCTTTCAAACTAAAGCGCTAAGATATAATATACGAGGTATGTTCAAAAATAGGATGAATTTTGTACATTAAATCTCTAAAGAATGTCAAGACAGTAAATTGATAAGCTCACAAAATGCCAACCGAACATAAGACGTTCAATATTAAGAAAATAATATAAAAAAGTGTATAAAAGCTGCTAAAAATAAACACAATCTTGAAAAAGGAAAAAGAAATTAATAAAGTGAATCCTGAAAGTAAAGTGGCAAAACAAATAGGTAAATACTCAGGCATGCATGTGTGTTCATACAAGTGAATGTTTGTGCATATGGCATCATGAGCAAATCTGAACTTCTGACTTATTCAAGCATTCTTCTAATCCTTTTCATAAGAAGCCATAACAATAAAATCAAAATCCTTTACTCTGATCCTACATTACACGCATTTACGTATTTACTTCTATGCATGTACTCGTATCTTGTCCTCATTTCCTGCAAGATCTGTATCTATTGCAAAACAATAGCGTTAATAAGCCTTTTCCCTTCTATTGTTGGATTTGGCTGAAATTAAAAAAAAAAAGAAAGGACGAAACTCATATTTGTATGGGCGTGTACAAAACATGTCAAAATTTTGCAAAATTCTGCTTGACCTTGATTCAACAAGACATTTATGAAATTGATAGATTTATAAAATTTTCCAAAGAACAATTTATATATAAATAGTTTTGAAAACTAAAGGCTGAAGTCTGTTATGCACAAATTGCAATCACAAAAACAATAGAAATGGACTTTGATAACATTTTGGATAATTTTCAATATATGTTGACTTATAATTAGAAACGATACTGTAAGAAAATAAAATCACAATGCCAGTTTTTTTGAGATATTTATTAAATTAAAATTATCGTTATTTCAAAAGTAAACGATTAACATTTTTGTAAGTTAACCTCGTGGTACTATTCAAGATTTGTTTATTAAAAAAATATTCACCCCTTTCGCAAACAACTACATATTCCCATGAAAAAACTTCCCAAGTTTCTTATTTGCTTTCGTGAATATTTCCCATAAAAAAAATTGTGGGAGCAAATTCACAAGCATGTAAAATATGGCAACGCCACTTTTTTATCCTGTGAATTATTTTACAAAATAAATTCACAATAGTGCATGAGGAACGAGAAGGGAACGTTGTTTCTTTTTATTTTAGCAATATATTGACCTTTTTTTGTATTTTATTGTAGGAACGTAATTGTTAAAAAAATATATAGAGAACGGTTGAACTTAAAGGCCATCCCTGCAACTTCCCCCTAATTTTAACAGCTAAAAATTGAATTATTTTAATTTTTAAACTTCTATAACTTTCGAATGGATCAGCTGATTCCCACGTGGTAAGCGGTAATTGGCGTAGTTCTTCGATGCCTATAAAAGAATAGAGAAGAGTAATTGATCGCATATATAAAATTTCGGAATGTTTTGAAAAATCCATCTTTTTCGAACTTTCCGTCCGCGATGTCTCACTAACGCGTAAACTGATTTTGACCCAGTTGATAGCGCTCGACGTGGTTTTTGGAATCGATCAGAAACCCCGTTTAAAAGTTATTCTAAAAAAAATATTTTGCAAAAAAATGTTCAGTGTTTTTGACATTTCTCGAAATCTACTGGTCCGATCCGTTTCCAATTTACAGGAAACCTTGGTCATATATATATGTAATTTCAGAGTTTTCATTAAAAAATCACTTTTTTCGAATTTTTTCGATCACAAAATCGCACGAACCCATTAACTGATTTTGGCCCGGTTGACAAAATTATTCAGAGTTCCAAAATTATTTCAGATATAAGACTTTTTCTGCAAGAGGGGGAGGTTCCTCAGCCACAATTAGCGGGTATTGGCATATGTGTACGCAGCTCCGTTTTTAATGACCAAATTATGAAAACTAATCCTCTGAAACCCATCTTTTTGTACGTGATTTGTGATTGTCAAGAGGTGATTAGTTTTTTGGTATCGATGGGCAGAATCGTTTAAAACTTATTAAAAAAAAACACTTTTGCAAAAATTTTTTTTCAGTTTTTTTGATATTTCCGTAGATGTACCGGTTCGAAACGGTTTCAATTCAATCTAAGTATGAAGAACCCTCTTTGAAAGGTAACTAGTTTGGTTGGATTCGATTCAGTCGTTTAAAAATGATAATGACACACATACACACACACATACAGAGAGACGGCTGATCAGCAGCAATCAGGAAAGTTTCCTAGGAACTCAAAACGTCGAGATGTGATGAAAATTCGAGTTTTTCGAAACGGAGAAAACCAGTAACTTCCACTTTTTTAAAAATTTTCATAGTGAGAAGTTAAAAACAAATCGATTGTTTAAGGGGACAAACCCATTTCTATTGATAGAAACTCTGTTAGCACCTCTCCGAAATGCTATTGATTTGCTTAAAATATGTTTTTTTTTATTTTTGCACAAAATTTGCAATTTTCTTTTTCCATAAATTATTTATGAAGCTAAAAGAAGAGAGAGTTACCAGTAAAAAATTTTACCGCCAAATAATTCACAATAGAACTTTTGATACCAAAATATTCACCATAACGATTTCTTTGCTCTCAAACAACTCATTCCCATAATATTCGCGATAGTGGTGAATTTTCCAAAAGAAATTTTATTTTTGTTGACCACTTAATCATAGAAATTGTGAATTTATCTTTATAAAAGTGACAAAGAGAGTGTATTTTTAAAAAAGGGGCAATTCAGCTGTAAAACTAGGCAAAGATGTGCAAAACCGCACTCAGGCAGCCGAGGGTGCAAAACCCCAATCTATCGGTGGATAGAATTATGAATTCATTTCTTCTTACGCTTCTTTCAACATTTGGTGTTCTTTTCTTGGCCACAATCTGTGTTATAAAATACAGATTGAGAGACAATTCAAGAGATTGAAATCAATCTTTGCTGTTTTTGTGAAAAATATGTATAAGGAGCACTGGCCAGTGGCTACAAAAACCAATTATTTGTTACCTTTTCGGTTTTATTTGTTGCCATTTTGATAAAAAATACAAATAAATGGTCTTAATTACAATATTGTCAAATAGAAAACCGCACTAATTGCACTGAACCATATTAAATATTTGTTTGCTGTAATAATAATACGAAAAATAATCAGGATTGGACAATCTTTGCGGTACAATAAATTTTGGTTTGAATATCCGGTTTATTAAATAGCAAAAAATAAAAAAGCAACAAATTTGATATTTTTACTTATATTATTGTATTTATACTCTTCCTTACTGCTACTTAATTACAGCATCTCTACGGATCAGATTAAGCAAGTATAACTATAGGATAACAATTAGCAAAGGATTTTTTTCTACAGGATCCTTTAAGTATATAAAGCTGTTAACATAAAAATGCACTCACCATTTATTTATGCGTAGACACATCCTTTTGCAGTTACACTTGCAGCATGTCATGCATTCGTTTGCTTAAAAAATCCTTTTTCGTTTCCTTGTTGGACATTTTGTACTCGAAACAGCCTTTGTTTCCATTTAATCCTTGTAAAGACCACTTTTTATTTGTTTATTTATTTACTTGTTTTGTATTATTTTTTTTTCTCTCTTGATTTTCTAGAAATAATCTTACATCCTTAGGAAGTAGAAGGATGTAAGATTATTTCTAATTTACATATTTCATATGGATTTTTATGAATGAATCTTTTTGTTTAGCCTTTTTCTTTTACATTTTTTTGTAATTCTTTCGGAAGTAGTTCCCTTTTTGTTTTCTTTTTGCCACAATCATTAACGAATGAACATTTTGCGTACTTAACAGCAAGTGGCATTTGCCATAATAGTGCCTGCGTATGCCAAAAAGGTCAATTTGTCGTTGGTTATTCTTTAAAACTACAAGAACGTAGCATATATTTTTAAAATCTCTATTTTTTACTGATTTAAATTGTAATAAAATTATATGCATTTGGCAAACCTAATAGCTAGCATATTTGAAAATCAAAAAACTCGTGCAAATGCGGAAGTGGAAAATGCCCATAGTTGCCAGACAAAATTTATAAAAATCGTCAAAAATATCAAAACGATTTTTTTATTTATTACATGTTGCAAATACAATTACTAATTATGTCAGAGTATTTAATATCAGTTGCTTGAGATATTGTAGTATATAATAACTTAATTAAGCGAGAATATTAACAAAGACCAGGTAGTCGTTATTGTGCAACAGACCAGACCAGTCTGAGGTGGGAATCAAACCCACGGCCTCCATCTAAATTGATAGGCTACCACTCTCCTTGGTAGTCTACTAAGATCCTTAAAATTATAATTTTTTTTTCAATCATCCATATTGAATAAACAGAATTCACTTGTAATTTGATAATTCGATATCGATGGAAATTTATTTAAATTTTGTGTTGAAGTACCGTTTGATATTGAAAGCGCTACTTTGCCTAGACGTCTTATTAACTTGGTAGTCGTACCAATTTATAGCATTTCGTACCATCTGTATTGCATTGTTTAAATTTTTCGACTTTAGTGCTTTTTTGTACCGTGCACACTGGGGCCTAAGGTGACAATTTCCAGTATTAATTACAAAAAATTTAAAGTAGCGTAAAAACTAAATATAATCGTTAAAGTGCATAAGATGCTACATCATTGGGCAAAAATTAAATGTCCAATAGGTGACGGTGTCTTTAAAGTGATGCGGTTTTTTAACCTTAGGATCTTTTATTTTATAGGCTCAATATATCGCCACGGCTTTGTTTAATTTTTACACCAAAATGTGGAAAACATTGTTTATCTGTTCCTTACAAAAAGAATAAAAAAAAAACAAGTAAAAAAGTGTTTTAATCGCCTGTGTGGAGTATGTATACGGTGACCATTCGTACTTTTTTTTTAAGAGGACAGTCGTTTTTTTACACGATGTTCTCTTAAATTAAAAAAAGAAATAAAGCGTACTTTTCTTGATTGCATTGTCCTTTATTGCCCTTTTTTATTATTAATTTTTTTCTTTAAACTCCAAAATTAAAAGTTTTATTTTCTCAAAACTCTAATTAATAACAGACTGTTTAGAAATTAAATTGTTTTTATCAACTGACAGTAATTTTCCTGGACACATTTTAAGTTCGGGGCATATTTTATTGAAAAAAAAAACAATAGGTAAATAAGTCTGTTATGCGTATAATACATCCAATAAACTATATAGAAAAATTTTTATTACATTTCGAAATGTCCTCTTTTTTCGTTGAAAAATATGGTCACCGTAAGTATGTACCTACATTTATTCCAACCCTGAAACCATATTTTTGATTTTTCTGATTTTTAATACCAATTTATTTTTTCTTCTAAAATATAAAATATATTTTTATTTAATTACAATAATATTAAAACAAATTTAAATTTTTTCGGCTCTGGAGTTATCTTTTGGGTTTTTCTGTTTTCTAATACCAATAAATTTGTTTTTTGAAATTGATGTTTTTCTTAATTTATAGAGAAAACGAAAAAATTAGTTCTAGTTGATTACTTTTATATACGAAAAAAAGTTTCAATTATCCAAACCTGGAATCGTTTTTTTATTTCAGTTGGTTTTTAATACCAATTTAATTCTTCTTGAAGTATAAACTAAGTTTCATTAACAAACAAAAAAATTGTTTTAGCTTGTTACTGTTATATATCAAAAATAAGTTAAAATTTTCCAGCTCTGTAATCGTATTTTGTATATTTCTCATTTTATATATCAATTTATTTGGAACTATTTCCAACAAATCAATACAAGACCGAAGTCTCAAAGTTTTTGGAGATCCTGTTTCATGTATAGACAGACGGACATCGCCTATTTGAATTCCCTATTCATAAGGACCCAGAATATATGTAATGGGTGAGCCATCTATCGTTTTAAATTTGAACCACCGGTTATTTCGAATCTGGCAATACTTCTGTCATACTATTTTGTCACAAAATTCAATATATTATCTGCACTGAACGAAATGAATTGATTTACGCTCAATCTCGACGTTTTGAGTTTCTAGGAAGCTTTCCTGACTACTCCTGAGAAGCCGTCCTTCATTATGTAAGTGTGTGTGTGTATGTGTGTAAGTATGTGATTTTTGAACAGCAGAACCGAATCCAACCTAAAAGAATTCCTTCAAACTGTGAATTGGAACCGTTTCGGACCGGAAATATTTTCGAAAATATCTAAACAAACGGGAAAAAATTTCTTTTCTTAAATGGGGTTTCTTAGAATAACTTTTAAATGGCTTTCGATCAATTCCAAAAACTAATCACCTCTTGACAATCACAAATCATGTCCAGCTCTCACAACCGGTTCTAAATCGGTTGATGCGTTCGTGAGCGAAAAAATTCGAAAAAGTGATGTTTTAAAGAAAACTCTGAAATTATGTATCTGTTCACTTAGTCCCGGTTTACACTATGCAATTTTTGTCGCAGCAATTCTTGATATTTAGTGAGGAGGAGCGAGAGAGAAATACAATTGGTATATATTCCTATTTCAGGACTCTCACACAAAATAAGAATTGCTGCAACAAAAGTTTCATAGTGTAAACCGGGTCTTAGTGATCAAACCAAGGTAGCCGCGATTTAAAGGTATTTCTCAAAATTCGATTTTCTGTGAATTGGAACCGGTTCGGAGTAGTACATTTCGGGAAATATCAAAAACACTTGAAAATATTTATTTTCAAAAGTGAGTCTTCTAGAATAAAACTAATCAGTTCTTGACAATTAAAAACCACGTCGAGCGCTAGTAAACGGGTCAAAATTGGTTCACACGTATGTGAAATATCATGAACCAAAAATTTGGAAAAAATTAATTGTTCAAAACACTCCAAAATTATATATGTGATTATTTACTGTTCTCGATTCTCTTATAGGCATCGAGGAACTACATCATTTACTGCTTGCCACGTGGGTATCAGCTGATCCATTCGAAAGTTGTAGCAGGTTTAAAATTAAAATAATACCATTTTTCAAATTAGGGGGAAGTTACAGGGATGGCCTGCAAGTTCAACCGTTTTCCATATTTTTTTCTGCTAAATTGTTATAGAACATTTGCTCATTCTAATTTTTACCACTGAACATCAAAAGCCAGCTGCTTTACTTCCTCAGCTACTGGTATATGTATATGGTCAAATAAGAGAGTTATTATAATATTTCCTGAGAAACTCTTATTCAACTGTTGACACTTCATTATAATTATCGCAATAAACCACAAAATGTCTACAACAGTTTTGTAGTTTTGCCCAAAAATATGATCCTCTTATATGAAAAAATGTTTAACATTTCAAATGCATAAAACATTCTTTTAAAACATGAGGTCTACTTCCTACAAACAAATCTCATACATACTTTCTTTGACTTGTGATAATAACTAACTCCCACAAAACAGTTATTATCCTTTACCTCGCTTACCACTCTTGAAAGGACAATAAAAAAAAGAACACAAGGAAATAAAGTGTACAAAACCAGCATTTCAGTACAAAAAAAAAGCAAATCTCGAGAAGATTTAAACGATTAACATTCAAATGAAAAGTAGTTTGGCAGCAAAAGGTGTAAATAAAGGATTCTTTATGGAGTTCATATTACGGACATTAATCCGGCTAAACCGTTATTGTGATCAAAAACGGAACAAATGAGCAAATACTTGCTCTTTATATTTAATAAAATTGCAAAAAAACAAATTTCACAAAAAGGACATTTCACAAAATGACTGAAGAGTGTGAAAAAGATTATAGAAACTTCCTTCCAAATAGGAAAACAGTTTCGATTTTATCAGTGAGACAAGGAAAAAAAAAGATAAATTATGGACATTTTTTGGGAAACAAACACCTTTCTAGACATCACAATCATGATCATCAATTTCATATAACGGCATTTTATTTCATCAAAAAATAAAAATAAAATTGTGGTGAAATATTGTGGAGGTTAATAACAATAGAATTGAACGGTATTTGAGCCAAATAAGGTGGGAAAAGAGTTAGATTACAAATAAGTAAAAATAGGCCGAATACTTATAAACACTTAGAAAAATTTTTTTTTGGTAAAATGTTTTTTTTTTGTTAAGTCCGATTTAAATTTAATTTGCAAAAGTAAAACAAAACAAATAAGAACGTTATATTCCACTGGGTCGAATCTTAAATATCCTCCTAATATTTAGTAAATAAAACCTCTATTTTGACGGGGTCACTCCGGGGGGGACCGAGGGGAAGACATATTACCTTTTCCATAAAACACTAAAAAATCTATTTTTGAGGTTATGAAATATAAAAATTTTTTTTTGATAGGGTCATTTAGGGGGCGCAAATGGGGGGAGGGTAGGACAGAGTAACATCAGAGAGCATTTCAGCTTTAAAATTTAATTTTTAAGGATTATAGTTTTAAATAAGACAATTTGTTAAATATTTACACTTTTTTTCCACGTAATATGTTACTTCAACGCCCACTAAAATGGGCGGGGTCCAAACATGGATTTTTCTTGTATGCAAGCTCAACCCTTTTTAACCATCTTTGACATAAAAATATATCATTTGCTTAGCAAAATTACAAAAAAAAAACTTAAATTATATTGTTTTTTTAGAGGTTGGTTTAGTTCTTGTTAGGGGAACATTTTTCCCTCTAGCCCGATTCGGGCCATTTACGAACGTGACCTGTGCTATCCTTCAACATGTATTTATACCAAATTTGAAGGGTCTGGCTCTTTTCGTTTGGACTGACTTGTGATTTCCACAGACGGAGGGACGGACATGGCTAGATCGTCTTAGAATTCATCACTGATCAAGAATATATATACTTTATGCCTTTTTAGGGGAAGTGAATATACCCTCCAATTCGTTTTTGGAGGGTATAAAAATTAATTTTAAACCAGAGTTTTTTATTCATAAGATCAACAAACACATGGTCATTAATGTATCACAATGGCTGCTCTGGGCCCGAAATTCGGTTTAATTATTTCAGAGTTAACAGCCCAATCAGCCTTAAGCAATTCAGGATTGATATTGTTCAAGCGCCAATTTATTTATCGGGCTTAAAAACCCACTTTATTATTTTAAACTTGTTCTTATGAAAAAGTCTTATATATCTGAAAATAAATTTATATAAAAATCGTTATATCACAAGAACGAGGCAGCCAAACCGGGAAATTGTTCATGAAATAAGTGAATTGTTTGGGCGGTTGTATGGCTTGTGGCGCCAAAACTATTGAGCAGATAATAGTATTATTTCTGTTAATCTCTTAATATTTGGATAAAAAATTATGCGATCTTATCTGCTATATAACGGACTCTCAGGAGCATCATTTAAAAATGAACCTTATCACTGAAGATGATTTTTATTGAAAAATGCGCTGTTTTCGTTCAGTTGTACGCAAGCAATGGTCGGCCGATGTTCCATGGCTAAAATTTCCCAACTTTTTACTAAATAAATGTCAAAGGATGGCAGCTCCATTCTTGACATTTCATCATTTGACGGCAAATTTACTTCCTAACCTCAAATTTGCACAACCTTTATAATTAGCGAAGACACAAACCGAAAATTGTACCAAAACTATTCTGCAGGTAATAAGTAGTATTATTTCTGTTAAGCACTTAATATTTGGAGTAAAATATATGTGAGCCGTTATGTTATATAACGGATTCCCCAGACCACGATTTGTTCGTAAACATACCGGTTTCGGCTATATGCCATATTTATACCCTAATCTTATAAATTTCCTTGCGTTATTGACATTTAGGATACTAGAACAAATTTTTTTTTTTGAAATTTAGAAGAAAATTAGAGCCTTAAATGTTTGGAGACGAGGTTTCATGCAGGAATTATTTATTTATTAAAATAGTTAAATTAAAAAATGTTTTCCTAAGTGTATTAAAATACTTGGAAACTGTACAAATAACTGTGATATATTCGTTTCGTATGTGTGCGTACGTATGTGGGTGCAATGTGACATTAAACAACTGACAATTGCATTCAAAAAATCTTCTAGTGGTTGGCACACAATCCACAAAGAATATATGTATGGAATTGTAAAAGGATTGTTTTTAAACAATAGATAGAAGAGGAGGGTTGGCTGTTCAACTATCATTTTGATTTTTCACTTGCCATTGAAAAGTTTTACCAACCAACAACAACATTTTTAATGAAGTGTGGATTTATTTAATCGGTTGAAATGATGACAGTTAATGATGTTTTCCATTAAAATGAGACAAGAAATATTTAAAACGATTTTGTAATCAAACATAGAATGCGTGTACGGTATATGACAGCTAATTGAGAGAAATAACGGTATATTCGGCGGTATTAAAATATTCTCACAAATTTCTATGCACTACAATTGAAAATGCTGACAGGTCCATTATAATGGATGATCCATGGAAAATGATATTTGCTGTCATGTTTCAATAGATCAATTGTTTTTGTTTATAATGGCATATGTGGCCACACATACATGCATACATACATCATATTGACAGTGTTTTTGTAGGCGTGTTTTTTTCTCATTTTTATTTTTCTCATCTTGCTACAATTGCTTGCTCTCTGCAGGTCAGATCAGAGATTTTTTTTGTATATTATTTTTGTTTTCTCTGGGCGTAAGGAAGTAGCAAAATTTTATGTAAAAATCCTTAAGATTGTCTTTTGTATATGAGTATTTTTTTCTTGTTTTATTGAAAATTTTCTTTTATGAAATTTGAAATATTACATCCTGTAGTTGTGTGGCAGTCAAAATTATCTGTACCTTGTCCTCGTATAGAAATTAAGGAATTGTTTGTTTCAAAATGGCCCCTTGAGTATTGGCTATCTGATTCGTTATAGCTGATTGTATTATTAATTACAGTTTGTAGGAATTCTATTTTAATATCTTTTTAAATACACAAGTATTTACATTCTGAGATTTGTGCATTCACATGTGAACATATTTTTATTTATGAAACTATTTAATATTTCTTATCTTTTTGTATTTTCAGCTAAACTAATATGATCGGTTTGGCGGTAAGTCGAAAAATGTTAATTTAATATTTATTTAGTAATAATATTAAAAATCTATTTAGTGCGTTAAAAATATACTGAATTAAAAGCAAATTTTATTTATATGATCGAAAAAACGTTTAATTAAGATATATGCAAAATTCCCCAAAAATCCATGTAATTGTATTAGGGCAACTTTTTTGTACCAGTAAATATAATGGCATTAGACATCGACAAAAAAAAACAATTAAGGCATTACAATGGCAAACTTGTCATTTAACGCCATTTGATTAAACTTGTCTGCAGTCAAAGTTCGTCTTCATGCCACAATCACAGTGATCGTGCATCAAACATTTTAGTTATTTTCTGTAAGAAATATTTTTTTGGGGTATTCATACGGTGTGCTATCTTGTCATATTGTCATAATATATTAGACTAGTTTCAAAATATTTTTATTTTTGCCATACAAAAATATTTCATTATTATCACATGAAAACAAAATATGTTGCCGTCATAAACAATTATTTAATTTATTTTTATGTTATTTTTTCGAAAAAATTTTAGTTTATGCATAAAAATTTTGCAAATATGTATTTCTTTTCATCAATTTCAATTGAACAAATTTATACAAATCGCAAAAATTATAAAAACTAGCAAAAATGCTAAAGTTTTTAAAAATATACAAATTCGAAGAAGAAAAAAAAAATTCAAAAAATTTTTAAATAGTAAAGCCAAATTTATAAAAATTATTTTTCATTTCATAACAAACTAATAGGGCAAATTTTCATACAAAAATTTATTTTATGAGCTTCTTATTAATCAAAAATGTTTTTATAAATTAGTCCATAAAATAATAAAAAAAATTTTTTTTTATGTAGAAAAAAATTTTTTTTAAGTGTAGAAAAAAAATTGTTTTTAAGTGTAAAAAAAATTTTTTTTAAGTGTAGAAAAAAAAATTTTTTTAAGTGTAGAAAAAAATTTTTTTTTTCATATGGTCATTTAGGAGGCAAAGATGTGTGTAGGTGTAGGGCAGGGGAAGATCAGAGAACAATCATAAAAATTAAATTTTTAAGGAATGTAGGCTTAACGAATACAATTTGTTAAATATTTACACTATTTTTCCGTGTAATATATTACTTCAACGCCCACTAAAGAGGGCGGTGTCCAAAAATGGCTTCATTCTGGCTCCAGGTTCAACGCTTTGAACCTTCTTTGATATAAAAATATATAATTTGATTAACAAAATAAGAAAAACGAAAACTTTAAAAATTATATTGTTTTTGATGTGTTAACATCTATACGCGCGCCTCTAGGGCAGTAAACTATCAGTTTCAATACATACGCAAGTGTAAGGTGTAAGATGCAAGAGTATGTGTTTGTTCGTTGCTTGGCAGTCGGTATTGAAAGTGATTATGCATAGCAAAGAGAATAGTGACGTGGTTATACGCAAGAATGATAAAATAAAGATTACGCCTTGCGCATGATTTGGAGGCTAGAAAAATAATAACCAATTCCGGCTCTGACTTTGCCAGAAACTAACTGTAGGACGGAGGCTACCACATCTTATATGGACGTATATATGAAAACATAATCATTGCGTATCTCTTGGGAGCCCAAAAATTTTCCAGCTTTAGAGCACTTGCTAAACTTGTCTCACTCCCTTTGAAAATTCGGTATGGATCATATAAATTATTCAAGCTTTTTGTAATACATTCTTCACTTAATGTTACCCTTCACTTACTGCTTCCTTCCGCTTCTTTAGATGTTAGGAAATTATGTTCACATCCTTAAGTATTACCTTTTTCCAGCTTTTTATTTTAAAAATTTTGTAATTTTCCTTGAAGATTGATGCAATAGTTTTCTGTAAATCTCTTATTTTAAATCGAAATTCAGGGGCCAAATTACGGGCATTCGAAATCGATCGAAATTTCAATACAATATATCTACAAATTTCGATCGATATCGAATGCCGTAATTTGCCTCCAGGTTTTGCCAAACTAACAAAAAAAACATTTTTTGTGGACCTCGTCTCCTAAAACTTTCAGGTGCTCGTTTGTATAATAAGCCCTGGTTGGGCCAATTCAAACATTACATAAAATTTTATAGAGTAAATTTTCACTCAATACTAAATGTTACGTGTTCCTGCATAAATTTGCTGCTATTTTTATTTATTAAAAGAAAAAAAAAATGTCGACTACATCAGCAGCGTTTACCTCAGTTATTTTCAACAAAAATACTCTCATTCAAGACAGATTTACCTGCTAAATTTGCCTTGCTCTCATTCTAATTATTATTCCTTTTACTGAAACTCCATTTTTGTATATAAAACAATTTCCCTAATATTCCTGATTAAAACTCCATTGATTTTTTGTTTCTCTCAAAATAGTTACGCCATTTTTACGTGAATATTATGCTTCCTTTTCATTTCATCCCCTCTTAATTGAATATCTTCCCCTAAATTAAAGAATTCTTTAATAAAAGAAAAACAAAAACAAATCGACTAATACAACCACATGCCTATAAGAAAATACGTGCACAAACACACGCACACATACACACACACATACACTTATCCTGAGAAAAGGAGCAAAGTAAATAAATTTCAACATAAATTTATATTCAGTGCACTGAACAAGGGAATATCTATTGCCAGCAAACAATAAGGGGCCAAATTACCGCATAAGAAGAAGGCCATAATTTGCCCCAGAATTTGATCTCCAATTGAGAATAATAAATATCTGGAAATTTGAATTTGAATGAGAGATACAATATTAAAATAAGTGGATTGAATTTTTTTAAAAATTTTGTTGCAACTAATTTTTAACAAAAAAGTCAAGCTAAAAAATCATCGTGTAAATCAAGTACGTATTGGTTTCTAATTAAAAATAAAATAATTTATAACTTAAAAACCAATATAAGTTACTATAAGAAAAATTAGGATTATCTACGATAGAATAAAAAAAGTCAAGCTAAAAAATCATCGTGTAAATCAAGTATCTACGTATTGGTTTCAAAATAAAAAGAAAATAACTTATAACTTAAAATAATATAAGTTATATAAGTCAATATAAGTTACTATAAGAAAAATGAGGATAATCTACGATAGAATAAACAAAGTCAAGCTAAAAAATCATCGTGTAAATCAAGTACGTATTGGTTTCGAAACAAAGAGCATATAACTTATAACTTAAAAATCAATATAAGTTACTATAAGAAAAATGAGGATTATCTACGATAGAATAAAAAAAGTCAAGCTAAACAATCATCGTTTAAATCAAGTAAATATTGGTTTCAAAATAAAAAGAAAATAATTTATTACTTAAAAAACAATATACGTTAATATAAGAAATATGAGAATAATCTACGATAGAATAAAATATGGTTTGGGCATTTACATTCTCGCTTTAGTCTTGCTATAGATATTTCGGAAGCTTTTAGTGTCTACGACTTGCTAGGAATAATTTTCGAATTATGTCCTTTTAATCAAAATAATTTTGCCTTTTTGGCATTTCTCCGCTTCTGATTGAAAAATTTCCCCTAAATCAATAAATCATTTAATAAAGTAAAATCCTTTCAAGCTTTTGCTGTATGTGACCAGTTCCAAGAAGCAGTTATCTTCATTATTCCATTTTGATCATATTAATTAATAATTAATAAAATTTTTTGTTTTTGGTAAATTTGTAAACGAATTAATGTAATTATTGTAAATTCATAATACCAGCTGTTAGATTTGTACTATTGTGAATAGTCCAAACGAGTGAAATTTACAATAGTGCTATTTTTCATCGAGCGTGCGCTACCAAATGAAAACTTGATTAATGGTATTCGTAGATTAAATATGTTATGAAGAATTTAAAAGGTGACTCGTATAGGTATTTGATTTCTCTTCATTATTACTTTTTAAGTAACTTATCCTGCTGCATCCTTAACATTCTAAGAATTCAAACTAAAAAGTCTGTTGGGTTGTAAGTAGGTCACGATAGGCTTTAAGAATTTTAGAAATGAATACTTACATATAAGGAGTTCTTTGGATATACGCAAGTAGGCATACACACACACACAAAAGGAGTTTAAACAAAATTGTACTCGTAATATTAAGAACATTTGTCTCTTTAGTATATAAAGATTATACTGTGTACGAGTATGTATGCATGTGTGCATGTATAATGAAGTAAACCAATCAGCAAATAATATTTTCAAGAGTTGTCAGAATTTAAGGGTGGGATCGTGTCATGTGGACCAGAGGATGAGGGGAAAACCATAGAAGTATAACCATCATCTGTGAAAATTAGTTTTTAAATGTGCAATTTGTTTATATAAAGAAGTTAGACCCAAGAAAAAAATGTTTGTGGTTTTTAATCTATTGTGGTAAGGAAAATAAGGAAAGTTATGTAAATTTATTTGTAAAAATTAAAAATTATGAGTGTCCAATGTGATGTGTAGTGTAGTCGCTTATTAGACTTCTCTATGTATAAGGAGCCAGCTTATGTCTACAGTAGCTTAATCGCGTCTAATAATCCAAGAATCCCGAGTACGACTCTGTCCTCAGTTATAAATTTGGTGTCGAATTTTTCTTATCAACATTTAGTGCATGATTGTTTAGTTATTTTACAAATAACCTGTTTTTGTTTTGAGCAATTTTTTTTTTTAAATTCTCTTTTCAAATAAATAAGTACATAAAGAAAGTCCCGAGTTCAAATCCACGCTCAGTCATGAATATTCTTCTGATCAGTATTTAGTATATGGTTTTGCTAGTTGTTGTAGGCCTGTTTCAGTGGCGAAGGCATAGCACTGGTCACTGAACATCATTGGCAGCGCTTGACGCTATCATGTAATAAAGATCAGAGTAACACCACCCACGCAAAGAAGTGACGAAATATTGAAAAATAGTACATTTTAACATATAAAAATATAGAAACCTTAAGCTTAAAAATGTTAGAGAATAATATTAATTTCAATAACTTAAATTGAACATGGCTCGACATATCTTATTTATGGTTTTTTAACCTTTGGCACAATTTAGGTGCTAAGTCTTGGCTAACTTTATTCAGTGAGTTCACTTAACACACTTTTTAGCAGAGCTGCATTTGTAATTTAACTACAGCTGTTCTGCTCTGCTGTGTAAGTTGAATAACTAAAAAACTGATGTTGACTTTCTGTTGTGCCTTAGAATATTTATCATGTCTTTGTGAATTTAAACAAGTAAAAGCGTTATATTCGACCGGGTCGAATCTTAAATACCCTCCAAATATTTAGTAAGTGAATTTAAAATGTTTAACTTCGTGGGACAGAGTTCCTTTATATAATATCGTACGTCAACGCCCACTAAAGGGGGCGGGGTTCAAAAATATACAATATCATGTTTTCCACAGACGAACGTATGGGCATTGCTAGACCGTCTTAGACTGCAGCACTGATCAAGAATATATTTACTTTAAGGGGTCCAATTCTCTTTGGAGGGTATAAAAACTATATTTTGGCGGGGTCGCTCAGGCAAGGGCTGTGGGGGGAAACATTTCACCTTTGTCATAAAACTCTAAAAATAAATGCTTGGGATAATTATATACAAAATTAAAATTTCTTTTTTTTTTTGATAGGGTCATTTAGAGGGCAAAGGGGGAGAGGGGTAGGGCAGAAACAGGTAGACATAAAACTCTAAAAATAAATGCTTGGGATGATTATACACAAAATTAAAAAAAAATGTATTTAGGTTTTATAGGGTCATTTAACGGGCAAAGGGGGAGGAGGGGGTAGGGCAGAAATCGACAGTCATAAAACTCTAAAAATAAATGCTTGGGATGGTTATATAAAAAATTAAAAAAAAAATTTATTTTTGGTAGGATCATTTAGGCGGTGAAGGGGAAAGAGAGGGTAGGGCAGAGTAGTACCAGGTTTCGTCTCAGCTTTGTCATTAAAGCTTAAAAATTTTATTTTTAAGGAATGTAGGCTTAAGTAAAACAATTTGTTAAAGTTTTATGTTATTTTGCCTATAATAACGCCCACTAAAGTGGGCGGGGTCAAAAAATATTTTTTTTTTAAATTTTATGGCTTTAAGTTTAAGGCGTTGGACCGTATTTGACATAAAAATATATAATTTGCTTAACAAAATAACCAAAAAACTTTAAAAATTATGTTGTTTTTTCTGGGTTGGTTTTGTTCTTCTTAGGGGAACTTTTTTCCCTCTTGCCCGATTTAGCCCATCTCCGAACTTAACCTGCTCTAAGCTTCAAAATATATTTATGCAAAATTTCAAGAGTCTAGCTCTTTTCGTTTGGACTGAATCGTGATTTCCACAGACGGACGGACGGATGGACGGACATGCTCAGTTCGTCTTAGATTTCATCACTGATCAAGAATATATGTATATACTTTATGGGGTCTGAGATGGATATTTCGATGCGTTACAAACGGAATGACAAAATGAATATACCCTCCAAATTCTTTTTTGGAAGGTATAAAAATAGAAATTTCAAACAAGTAGATTATAAATCTTAATTGTATATATAATATGAAAAATTATTTAGCCTGAGTTCAGCACAGCGAATGCTATATGAAGCTGACTGGAGTTATCAAAAAAAAAAACGTTTTTCTTTCCAAAATCAATATTTCTTTAATTAGAATTTTTTCTGCTATCACTGATTAAATCTAGCTGTGCTGTACATATATAATAAATAATAACTCGTCAATAATGGCGAGAATTTCAAATGCCATCTGTTCTGGTGTCTTGCATGTATGACCACAGCTGATAACAAGATAAATTTTTTTTTCCATTCCATTATTAAATTTACCACCACAAGAAGGAAAAAGCAAAAGATTTATTTATGAAAAACCATAAACAATTGCAAGAGATAAAACACCACTACACACATATGGAGTATAGAAACTTATATATTGAAAAGGGTTGATTGGTGGTTTAATTATAGTGCGTAGTGTATGCCCAAACATACGAGAAATTCGGCATTATTAATGAATATTTGGTCATCTTTGTGGCCAGTCTTTTTTTTTTTCATTACACATGTGCATGCATACAAATTTCTTTATATGTGTATGCCCATATTTATTTAGATTTCTAAGGCAAAAGTTCCTCTTGCAAAAAGGATTACCCTTGATTATTTCGTTTCATTTAATATTTACAAGCCACAATGGGGTTGTTTTTACTCTCACTACTTTTTGTATTAATTTATAGTTTTTTGTGGTTTTTGTTGTTGTTTTTGCTTTCCATTTCATTTATTTATTGACCTTATATTATCCATTGTGGTCTCATTTTATGTATGTAGCAAGTCTGTCTGCCGGACAGCCTAACTACTAGTGTGTTCACACTTTCTTTAGGGCTTGCAATTTGTGGCTATTAAGAATTTTTCTTAACCCCTTTCCCTAGCACCGTTGACATATTTATTGTCAGTTTTTCGTTATAACTTCAATTAAATATGAAATCGATTTTTTTTTCTTCTTATAGACATGTCTAACAATTTCTTTGATTTCTTTTGGTTTCTTGTAGGCTTTACTTAAGGGAATGAGGGGAGGAAATTTAATTATAAAAATGTTTGCAATACTAGTTGTTGGTTATAATAGGTAAAGGGGAACATTTGTGGCAACAGATAGAAGATTTAACGAGTAAGAACATTATATTGGACGGGGTCGAATCTTAAATACCCTCCTAACATTTAGTAAATAAATTAAAAATGTTCAATGTTTTGGGTCAGAGTTACTTTCTGTGCCCAGTTTTAAAACTCTATATTCTTTAATTAGGACCGGCACTCAGGGGATGACCTCATGCGTACATTGTGCTGGATGTTGGAAAATTTATTGTGGGGGAAGGAGGATAAAGGAAGTAGTGTTTATGAACATTTGATTTGAATTTCTCCATGCTATATCCGGCAGGTAAGACCTCCGCAGGGACTTTATTCCATAGACGGGCAGTACGGGGAAAGAATGAATTTTCCCTATAATGTGTGGTGCGGTTCACTGGTAAATCCACTACATATGAGTGTGATCGCACTGTAGACCGTGTTGAGTGTAGAAAAGTGCTCGTTTCGGGAAAGAGATCCCTGATTTCATTGGAACAAACCTCATTATAGTAACGATAAAATAGTGAAACGCACCCCACATTGCGTCGATGCTCAATAGAGTTGTCTACCCTATCCAACCGTACCCTATGAGTTACTTCGCCCTCTCTTGTACACGCTCGAGTAGCTTCAAAATAGACTTTGAAGCATCGGCCCATACATGAGAGTTGTATTCCAGTCAGGAGATCAGACGGAGTGAAGTATGTCTTACAACGCCTTAGAAAGCCGAGGCACTTTAATGGTTCTTTTGAAACATGCAAAATGCGTTCTGACCATCGAACGTGACATTGGGTTATCATGCCAAGAACATCGAGAGCTTCTGATTCCTCAATATCTATGCCACCCACGTTTACAGATATTTTGACAGGGTCACTCTGGCAAGGGCCGCGGGGGAGACATCTTCCCTTTGTAGTAAAAACTTAAAAACAAATTTTTGCGGTAATTAAGTGTAGAAAAAAATTTTTTTTTTTTATAGGGGCCAAAGGTGGGTTTAGTGATAGGGCCGGGGGAAGATCAGAGAACAAGTTTAAATATTTAATTTTTAAGGTTTGTAGGCTTAAGGAATACAATTTGTTAAATATTTACATAATTTTTGCGTTTAATATGTTACTTTAACGCCCACTAAAGGGGGCGGGGTCCAAAATTTTTTTTTTTAGTTTCTTGGACATAAAAATTTATCACTTGCTTAACAAAATTACAAAAAAAAACAATTTAAGAATTATGTTGTTTTTTAGAGGTTGGTTTAGTTCTTCTTAGGGGAAATTTTTTCCCCTTGGCCCGATTCAGCCCATTTACGAACTTGACCTGTGCCATCCTTCAAAATTTATTTACACCCAATTTCAAGAGTCTAGCTCCTTTCGTTTGGACGGAATCGTGATTTTCACAGACGGGCGGATGGACATGGCTAGATCGTTTTGGATTTTATCACTGATCAAGAATATATATACTTTATGAGGTCTCAGATGGATAGTTCGCTGTGTTACACATAGAATGACACAGTTAATATGACCCCAATTTTTTCTTACAGGGTATAAAAATAGCTAAAATATATTTAATAGAAGCAGCTAGAGAGCTGCGTTAATGTTAAAGACCAGCCATATATTTCTTTTTATCTTAAAGAGAAAAACCAATTTTTTTTGTTAAAGGACTGGATACTTTTTTTTGTAATAAAATAATGTCCTATAAAATCTTTTAATCTTTTTCATTTCACTAACCATTAATATTGAAAAGTTATTGTTAAAAAAGAGATTCACCTTCAAATTGTATTTAGAGTTTTTTGTTTAAAGGATTCCTACAAATATTGTTTTCACTAGCGGAAGTATCCTTTTGTACTTTTCAACAAATCACAACATTATTTTTTTGAACAATTCAAATACCAAAAGAAATTCAATACTGGCTACTTGACATAAATATTTTGAAAACGCTTCATTGCATTTAAAATTTGCCATAAATACTTTGAAATAGATTAAATGAAATGGTGCAGCTCAAACTTAATATTAAACCATAAGAGTATTTTTTAAATACCCAAAATTAATTATAAAAATTAAATTTTTAAAGCCTAATTCATAAAAAATATCTTATAACCTTTTTATTTGAGAAATTTCTATATAAAATTTGTGTATTAAATAGTTTTTAAATATAAAATATTTTTCATGAATTACACTGTGGAAATATAAACTGTGACTGATTGATAGCAATGCCAGGCTATTAGTACAGAGATCATGGATTCGATTCCCGATAAAAAGGTTGTGTGCTTGCGGCGTTTTCAGGTTACACAATGGGATTAAAGTGGGCTGGGCTGGATTTTCTTAATCAAAACTGACAGCCTGTACAACCTAACCTAACTTTTGATCATTATTTTTTTTTAAATTGATATTATTCGAATTCCAAAATTATTTCAGATATAAGATTTTTTCTGCAATATAAATGGTTCCCTTGGCCATCATTTGTACCCATCCCCATTTTCCCGCAATGACCGAAATCCTCTCCAGGAAATTTTTTTTTTTTTTCAAATGAATGTTTTTACCATATTTTGTATATTCAGTACATCCCTTAACTATATATTTATTAAGTATTTCTTGGATCATAGTTTCTATATCCCGCTATCCCGGGAATTATAAGCGGGAGTACCCGGGAATAAAGGGGATCTGTGTACATTTCAAATATTCCTATTAATAATCAATTGGCAACACTGCGGTTTAAAATGTCTTACCATCGTAACACAGAGTTGATACAGCTCTCTCGCATACTATTTCACAATAAAATTTTTAATAAATAGTGATAAACAAAAATACTCATGGTTTCTGATGAAGTGTGGCAGCTTTCGAAAACCGCTGTTTGAAAGGATTGTCTGTTGAGTTGTAAAGGGTGGGCAAATTTGAGGTTAGCAAGTAAATTGGCTTAAAAACACACTGTTTTTTTTTGTGACAAGTTCAGTCTCATGAATGACAATTTAAAGTAGAAATATGGGAATTAATAATCGAATATGATGTCATTCAATTGTTCATCTCTAGCACATCGTCAGACGTGCGCCCTTTTTAGAAAATTTTGAACCAGATTTTACAACAAAGGCTAAGCGAGGCCTCGTTTTTCAAACAGCCAATTCAAAAACGTTCGGCGCAAATAATAGTCAGTCGTTTGCCTATAGTTAAAATTTCACAACTTTTTGCTAAATAAATGTCAAAGGATGGCAGTTCAATTCTTGACATTTCATTATTTCACAGTCAATTTATTTCCTAACCTCAAAATTTTGCCCACCCTTTAGAACTAGCGAAGACACAAACCGAAAATTGTACCAAAGCTATTCTTCTGTAGGTAATAGTATTATTTCTGTTAAGTACTTACCTCGGTATTCATAAAAAAATAAAACGTATTTGAAATCTGTTTTAAGAAAATTTTGTATGAAAAAATTTGATTAAAATACATTTCAAACTCATTTTAAATTTTATGAATACCGGGGTTAATATTTGGAGTAAAATGTATGTGAGCTGTTATGCTATATAACGGATTCCCTGGACAATCTTTTGTTCCTTAAAAGACCGTTTTCGACTTTATATCACGTTTAAACCCTAATCTTGTAAATCACTTAGCGTTATTGACATTTATGATACAAAAACAATTTTTTTTTTGGGAAATTTCCTATAAATTTTATTAACGCAAAGTGCTGTAGAAAATTGGAGCCTTAATGTTTGCAGTCGAAGTTTCATGCAGCACGATAACGGTTTTCTAGTTTCAGCTGTAAGTCCTCGTAAAATAATATCTGTAGAAGGAGCATTGAAGCTTGAAAAAATTTGATAATATCTAACAGAACTGCACAAGTCAGTGATATTGAAATTGATGTTGAAAAAGGATTCGTAATTTTCTGCCTTCTTTTTTTAAACCCTCTGTTGCAATGAAATCGGCTAAAGCCTTTGGCGGCAGTTTAAATTTAAGTATCGCCCTTAATGAAACGTTTTCTTATTTTTCGGTTTATTTGAAATATATACTTTCGGCTCGGTATTTTTTTTTTTTTTTTTTAATTTTTTATTTTGATTTGGAAAACCAACCATGTGTGTTTTCTGTTTTACAGCTAAATTGTAAAGAAAATGTCAATTAATTATATGACCAGATTTAAGGACACACTAAGAAATTGTAATACAAACTCCCAACTGATTTAAATATTACGAGTTAACAAATTGTATATTAAAATAAAGTATTCTTTTGCCCCTTTTGTAATATATTCATAACATGGCAGCAGCTTGTTAAAATCATTAATTAATCATGAAATCCTTAAAAACAGTAGGATGTTGGTCATTTCAGAATTTTTATTCAAATAAAATCGTGTGGTTTCTTTTAGTTACAGTTTTACTGCAGCAGCCCTTTCGTGAGTTTTTAGAAATTGTATATATATATTTTTTTAAATATTTGTATATTGAAAAAACCGGAACAAAAATTCATTAGTCAGCAGAAAGAAAGAAAGAAATGGAAAAAAAATAGAAAACATTTGGCACATGACCACATTGAGCCAGGGAATCATTTATTAGTGTTGCCTACCAAAATGCAAGGATTATATTTTCTCAATTAAATTGGTCATTTCATTTTGGAGATTGTAAGTGTGCCTAACAACAACAATAACAATCATTTTGTCAAGATCCTATATCGATGTGTCGCTTTAATGTTTGGCCACCACATGCAGCTGAAAATTTCCAATAAAAACCGAACGAATAAAATAGTCAAATTAAAATAAACAAAACAAACGACACGATCTGTTTGTATTACTTCGCCTGGAACTCCTACACACACACACTCAAAATGAAAATATTTTTTTAAAGGACACATCATATTCGTTTCTTTTTCAGGCATTCATCATAATGATCTCGAGGGGCGTTCACACGCGTCGCGTGCATGCTTTTACATTCAAACTGTTGTATAGTTGAGTTGAGCACGATGCTGACAATGAATGGCAATATTTTCTTTTTTATTTCGTTTAGTGGTTTGATGTTGATTTGCTCTTATGATCCTTGTCACATGTGAAAAATATTGCCCAGAAATCGTATTTAATACACAACATATTGCCAGTTTTAGCTTGAGACTTTATCACAATATTATTGCAAGACGCGTCGAAGTGTAATGTTAAGGAATAAGGGCACGTGTGTAGGTATATTTAAGGCCTGTTGGGTATTTGCAAAGGCCTAAAGATTTCATATTATATAAACTAATGGAAAAATAATTTTAAAATTTGTAGGCTCTTCTTATACTCCTTGCAAAATTTCTTGACTAAATTGAAATCCTTATGATTTTTTGACTTAATAATTATCACAATATGCCAATAAAATCAATCAAATAAGGAATCTAGCAAATAACATAATCAATTCACTATCGCCTAGAATAGATCTCGATTTCATACATTTACACCTGCTGTTTTTCTTACAAAGTAAATTTAACGTTTTCATTTTTATTTTTGGCACACGTGAACGAGGTTTTAAGTGAGTTACCGCCCATGAAGTACCCATTTTTCTAGCACTATTTTAATAAGAAAAAAAATTGGAATAAAAAAGAAAACACAACCCTTATTAGTATAAAACACAAAAGATCCAGGATAAGCAATATAATGGCTACAAAATTGTGCATATCCTTAAGGTGTCATAGTTTTGAATAATCAGTTTTTTAGAAATCTTCTTCCAAACAATGCAGAATCAATAATGATTTAACAATAAACATATTGTTTTAAATTTAAATGCTTCATATGAATGTTGTAATCAACAGAAAAGGATTTTAAAACTGCATCAAGTTAATTCTTTTTTTTTTTCGTTAAAAAAAAATATTATAATTATGAGTGATGGGCAAGATTTTGTGGAAGCCTGAAAAAATGGTTTCGCAAACATATATTTCATATTACGTTAAACGAGTTTTTTTTTGAAAATGAAAAAGATGCAAAATGCTTCCTTGGATATCACTTTTATGCCTGAGTAGACAGACCACTTTGTAATTTTTTTAATTGTATAACTGAGGAAGTTTCTCTTTGCTTGAGGTTAAAGTTGCTACTCGTAATAAACTATTCTAAGGAAATTATATTAAAATATAACTTATATGTCACAACAAAAGAATGTATTAATTTTCGTCAGTGCTCCTGCTTGTTTAATATTTATCCCCCACTGTAGCACAAGACAAAGGCGCCTGCACTAAAAACTTCTGACAAAAATTCTCAGAACAAAAGAGCTTTCAAAAAAGTCAATAAGATACTGAATTTGTGAACCGGAAGTATTGCAAATCCGAATAATTTCCAATGATTTTTATATATAGGGCTGCCATTACAACAAGTTCTGTTTTTCCGACATTTTCAGTGAATCCCAAGTAACATTTTTGATGTTAAGTAAATCCGATTTCTGTGACATTTGTTATAAACACAAAAGAACTAATTTTTCATTATTTTTATGGAGTCAATAATATATTTTATAAATATTTTTAATAAAAATATTTTTTTATTAAAAATATTTTTTTATAAAAATATTTTTTTTAATAAAAATAATTTTTTATAAATACAAATAGTTTTTTTACAAATAAAAATATTTTTTTATAAATAAAAATATTTTTTTATAAATAAAAATATTTTTTTATAAATAACAATATTTTTTTGTAAATAAAAATATTTTTTTTATTTATAAAAAGAAAAGAACTAATTTTTCATTATTTTTATAGAGTAAATTTTTTTTATAAAAATATTTTTTTATAAATAAAATAAAATTTTTTTTTTTAATAAAAATATGTATATTTTTGCAAAAATAAATACAAATATTTTTTTTACAAATAAAAATATTTTTTTATAAATAAAAATATTTTTTTATAAATAAAAATATTTTTTTTATTTATAAAAAGAAAAGAACTAATTTTTCATTATTTTTATAGAGTAAATTTTTTTTATAAAAATATTCTTTTATAAATAAAATCAAATATTTTTTTAATAAAAATATGTATATTTTTGCAAAAAAAATATATTTTTATAAATAAAAATATTTTTTTTATAAATAAAATCAAATATTTTTTAATAAAAAAATTTTTTTAAGTGAAAATATTTTTTTTTATAAATAAAAATATTGTTTTATTTATAATTAATATAGACACAAAAGATATACATATTTTATATATATTGTTTTTAATAAAAATATTTTTTTATAAATAAAAATATTTTTTTTATAAATAAATTTTTTTTTTTTTAAATAAAAAATTTATTTACAAATAAAAATATTTTTTCATATAATAAAATATTTTTTTATGAATAAAAATATTTTTTTATAAATATAATTTTTTTTTATTTATGAAAATATATTTTTATTAATAGACAAAAGAACTAATTCTTCATTATTTTTATGGAGTCAATTATATTTTTTATAAATATTTTTGTTTAATAAAAATATTTTTGTTTAATAAAAATATTTTTTTTATAAATATTATTTTATAAATAAAGAGATTTCTCACATTTTTTGTAAAGGTTAAAAATTAGTGTTCGCAACATGATTCAGTGATTTTGATTTGATTTGATTTTGATGCCGATTTCACAATGTCGACAGAGTTCTTTCTTTCGTAGAAATACATTTGAAAAAATTATTTATATACGAAAGAAAGAATTCATTCGACATTGTGAAATAGTCAGTTAATGTTTTTGTTGTGTCGGAATTGTTTTCTAGAAAAAATTTCGCAAGGAACATTCGTGGTTGGACTGATAAACTTTTTATAAAATTATTATATACATAGATATTTTCAAAAATTGTGTTGTTTTCTTTTATTCCTAATTGAACTGCTTTAATGAACTCGAAAAATTAAAAATGTTTAAATATATTTTACACAACATTTAAAATTATTGTTTTTAAATTACTTTCACAAATATAATGCATTTTATGATCGCACTTGGCATCAAACATTTGATAACTGGGACGGCGATATTCCAAATAAACGCAGTTTTCATCATCATTCTTATTGTCCGGTTGGCCCAACGACCAATCGGCATATCCAATATGTTGACCAGTTGAATACCAAAAGAAATCATCTTCCGAATCTATATCGGAACCCGATAGCCACCATAAACCTCCAGTGCCATAATTTGCTGTTAAATAGGCCGAAAGGTCTTTCAAATCGTTTTGAGTATCAAGAGAGCCGAGATGACCACCTAAAGAACGGCATATTAAAATGGCTTTGTACCAGGAAACCTGAAGCAGAAGATATTTAAATTAAATGTTAATTAAATTCATATGTATTTATAAATTATGCAACTACTAGCAGTGATTTCCTAGCGTTTATTTAAAATCTCACCTTATTTTGTCCAAAGTGATAAGCCTTGTTGCCCACTTTTTTAAATGATTTTTCCAAAGGTTCTCCCAAAAAGACTGGAAATTATTTTCGTATTAATAGCAAGAGTTTATGTCAAAATATTTACTATATACCTTCCGATACAGTGGCAGTTATTTGCGGCAAATATTCATAATGACCCCTTGCAATTATTATTAGAAATAAAATTAAGTAAAATTTCAAAAATTCTATCAACATAATTAATGCAATCTTATCAGCTCAAGCTTTCATTGAAGAATGTTGAAGCGTGAGTAGTGAATTTGATTAGAATCAGGAATTAGATTTGAGAGAATTAAACGCACAGTACGGCGATACAAAACAAACGATGAATTAATTTTTAATTAAAAGAAAATGAATGATGAATTAATTTTTAATTAAAAGAAAAAAGTATGTATGTACATATATTTGGGCCCTTATGAATAGGGAAGTCTAATAAACAATGTCCGTCGGTCAGTCTGTATGTGAAATCACTTTTCCTCCAGTCCCCAGAAATACTACAGGCTTAGGTTTTTGAATTGATTTATTGGAAATAGTTCTAAATAGAATGCTATTGAAGATCAGTAAAATACAAAATACCAGAGCTGGAAAATTTAAACTCATTTTTGGTATATAAATCCAGCTAAAACAGTTTTTTGTTGATTAAACCTATTTTATACTTTAGGCAGAATTAAATTTGTATTAAAAATCAAATATAAACTAAAAGACGATTCCAGGGATGGACAATTGGAACTTTTTTTTTGGTAGATAAAAGTAAATAACTCAAACGAATTTATTTTTTTTTATAAATTAAACATATATAATGTTTTGGAAAAAAAATTCATTGGTATCAGATAACCGAAAAGCCAAAAATACAGCTCCAGAGCTGGATTTTTTTTTTGAAATGTTAAATAATTTTTTTTCTTGGGTAATTAAAATTCTATTTTATTTTAGAAGGAAATAAATTAGTATTGAAAATCAGAAAGATAAAAAAATGGTTCTAGGGTTGAAATGAATGGTGTAGGCTTTACCTAATGCGACCGTCTCCTCATCTCTGAAACTATTTTGAAATCTAAATGAAATTGTTGAAAATATAAAAAAAAATTACAAACAATCATTCAATAAAATATTTATTTAACTCAAATAACCCCTTGACTGTTGTACAAACAATCGTTGTTTAAAAGCAAATTCAACGAAAGTGTCTGCAAGTAAAACACGTGTCCTTTGTTACCGTAAAAAAAACAAACCATTTTGGAAAAAAAAGTGAAATTGTCATTAAATAAATATTGATTTTATAACTAACATTAAATTTTGAATAAGTTTTTACCCTATGCAAAGAATTATTATTAAAGACAAAATAATAATACAAACAAAAGTGTTGTTTGTGGCTGTTTCTCTAAACACTAGAAATTCAAAGAAATTGCATTTATGTAAAATGGAAAAAAGTATTATGTATTTTAACTCAAAATTTAGTTTAAATCCTTCCCATTTTCATTTTACGCTCGTATCTTTAAGGCATTATTGTATGCATGTGTCTTAAAAGGATTAACGTAAAATGATCTCTTACTGCGTTAACGTTGCAGCTCCCCGTAACTGTTCGAAATGCTAATGATTTTCGGTTCCGGTTATTTACTATTGAAAATGATTTGTAACCATTTAAAGACGTGTATGTAATTTTTTGTCATGTGATTAATGATGTTTGTATTGAAATGGAAATTATATACTTTTCTCCATGTGATGGTTGGCATTTACCAGTTAATTGTCGCCTGGGATAATTTTTTCCATTTAGTGTAACTTAAGATGTTTTAAAAACCATTAAGAATCTTGTGTTTCTTTTTTTTTTTTTTGGTTTAACTTCATTGCGACTTTATTTTAAAAGTCTTAGGTTTTTGGGATTTTAGGAGTTTTAAACTAAAAAGAACGTTATATTCGATCGGCCGAATCTTAATACCCCTCAAATATTTACCCCCTCATTCATAAAAATTATGAGAGTCGAATAAGAGCGTAATAAAACAAAATTTCATATGAAATTTGCTCTATTACACTCTTATAAGCCTCTCATAATTTTTATGAATAAGGTGGTTAGTATATAAAACCCCATTTTGTGGGGGTCACTCCGGGAGGGGCCATGGGGGAGACATCTCACCTTTCCCATAAAACACTAAAAAGCAAAATTTTAGAGTTATTAAGTGTAAAGAAAATTTTTGTTTATAGGGTCATTTAGGGGGCAAAGGTCAAAGATCAGAGATCGTTTAAGATTCATCATAAAAGCTTTAAAATTTAATTTTTAAGAAATGTGGGCTTAAATTATACAATTTGTTAAATATTTACACTATTTTTCCATCTAATATGTTACTTTAACGCCCCTGAAAGGGCCGGGGTCCAAAAAATGGATTTTTCTGATTTTTTGGCCACAAGTTCAACGCTTTGGAGTTTCTTGGACATAAAAATGTATCATTTGCTTAACAAAACTAAAAACAAAAACTTAAAAAAATTTTATTGTTTTTTAGATGATTTAGTTCTTCTTAGAGGAACTTTTTTCCCTCTGACCCGATTCAGCCCATTTACCAGCTTTACCTGTGCTATCCTTCAAAATGTATTTATACCAAAATTTCAAGGGTCTGGCTCTTTTCGTTTGGACAGAATCGTGATTTCCACAGACTAACGGACGGACATGGCTAGATCGTCTTAGATTTCTTCACTGATCAAGAATATATACATATACTTTATGGGGTCTTAGAGAAATATTTCGCTGCGTTATATTTACAAGGACTGACAAAGTGAGTATACCCTCCAATTCTTTTTTGGAGGATATAATAATGTTTCATTAAAAAATTCAGAAAATTTGTCAATCAAATATACGAACGAATATATAAATTGTATGTGTTTCAAATAAATGCATACAAACATAAGCATGTATATATGTATGTATGCATGTGGGAATGTAAATAAATATTGTGGTTCAGTTAACATTGCATTTGCTGATCTTAATCCCTAAAAGATTTTCTTTAATACATGATTATACTAATTTTTAAATGGAATTTAAAATTCTATGCCTGAGTTTTTCCGAAACGAAATACAATGTTTTGTCTGCTCAATATTGAACTTTGGTAGGCGTGTGCTTTGCGCGATCAATGGAAATTGTAATACATTTACTTATTCTCTATAACGCGCTCACTCTATAGTCATAAAGTACTTAAGTTATTGTTAAGACTGAAGCCAGCAGAAGTACGTAACGAAAGGTAAATTTTGTAAACAATTGTACTAATTAAAGCATCACTATTAGAATAGGGTCACGCACACACACACACACTCACAAATATACTTTGTGCCCTGGTACTTATCTGCAGGCAGGTATTCATAAAACATTTTGTCTTACATTTTAGTTTAAACTAAATCCGGTAGCTTAAACGAGTTAAAAATACTTGAACGCAATTTAGTACCTTAAATTTAGGAAAACACAAATACAAATTTAATCAGTTTTATCAGTCAGGTAATAATAAAATAGCAGAAATTGTTAAAAATTGCGTATGCGGCCGTATGATCACATAGAATTAGAGAAGATTAAAAACGATAAAGGATTTAGCAAATAGGGCTTGACAAATTTTTGCTTTGTTTTAGACGGCAAAGGCATGCAGGCAGGCAGGCAGGCAAGAATTAAAGCGCGATATTTTAATTTAATCTTGGACAGGACCCTAAAGCGGTCTTAAGCTAAAGCAGACGCTCGCTCCTTTGATTTCTAACGACTGGTTCAACGAAAACGACGTACATATGTACATATAAATACATCCATGCATACATACGAGGTCTGTTCAAAAAATAAAACGACTTTTCAAATTTAGAGGATTGGATTAACAAAAAATATGTATATGCATACATACGAGGTTTGTTCAGAAAACAAAGTTAATTTTCAATTTTGCGTACAATCGATCGAAATGCTTAGAAAGTAATGAAAATTGTGGTGGGGAATTCTCGAATTACTATTAGTAATCAAAACTCAGCAATAAAGTTTCTTCCAAAACTGCAGACTTTTTATTCAAAAAAACCGTTATTCGTAATCCTTCCTCAGCCAGATATGATCCCCTGCGACTTTTTCCTGTTCCGATGATTGAAGGGACCCATAAAAGGACAGCGTTCTTAGACGATTGAGGAGATAAGAACCCATTTGCTGAGAGATCACAAGGATATGCCAAAAGGTGCACTATATTAAAAGGTACTCAATAGAAATTAATGAATAATAAATCTTTTTTGTGAAATATTAGAGTTCACCTTAATTTTTGAACAGACCTCGTATATTTAATCTCAGTGGGACTATTTCGAAAGCAATAAAATAAAATTTAATGAATAAATATGTTTTTGGATAAAAATATTTAAATTTTGGATAAAAATATTTAAATTCTCCTTATTTTTGAACACACCTCGTATATTGTATCCGAGTAGGACTATTTTGAAAGCAATAAAATAGATTTGGTTACTAAATAAATATTTTTTGGAAAAAAAAAACAATAAAAGTTTTCTTATTTTTGAACAGACCTCGTATATTGAATCTGAGTGGAACTATTTTGAAAACAATAAAATAGAATTTAATGACTAAATAAATATTTTTTGGAAAAAAAAGTTTAAATTCTCCTTATTTTTGAACAGACCTCGTATATTGAATCTGAGTAGGACTATTTTGAAAGCAATAAAATAGATTTGGTTACTAAGTAAATATTTTTTGGAAAAAAACAATAAAAGTTTTCTTATTTTTGAACAGACCTCGTATATTGAATGTGAGTGGAACTACATATTTTGAAAGCAATAAAATAGAATTTGATGACAAAAAAAATATTTTTTGGAAAAAAAAAGTTTAAATTCTCCTTATTTTTGAACAGACCTCGTATATTGAATCTGAGTGGAACTATTTTTAAAGCAATAAAATAGAATTTAATGGCTAAATAAATATTTTTTGGAAAAAAATTAAAGTTCACCTCAATTTTTGAACAGACTTTGTATATTGAATCTCAGTGGGATTATTTTGAAAGCAATAAAGTGGAATTTGATGGTTAAATAAATATTTTTTTTTTTGGAAAAAATAATAATTATTTTTACACAGATTTCGTATATTGAATCTGAATGGGACTATTTTGAGAACAATAAAATAAAATTGGGGAACTAAATAAATATTTTTCGAGAAAAATTACAGTTTACCTTAATTTTTGAACAGACCTCGTATATTGAATCTGAGTGGGACTATTTCGGAAGCAATCAAATGGAATTTAATGACTAAATACATATTTTTTTAAAAATATATATGTATATTTCGAGAAAAATTAGAGTTCACCTTCATTTTTGAACAGACCTCGTATATTGACTCTGAGTGGGACTATTTTGAAAGCAATCAAATGGAATTTAATTACTAAATAAAAATTTTTTGCGTGTAAATATTAAAATTCTCCTTATTTTTGAACAGATCTCGTATATTGGATCTGAGTGGGACTATTTTGAAAGCAATAAAATAGAATTTGATGAATAAATTCAGTTTTTTTGGTAAAAAATTAAAGTTCTTCTTATTTTTGAACAGACCTCGTATATGTATATATTTAAAACTGTGTGCATTTTTAAGCCCGACTAAACACATATGTACATACACAAGGCTACAATTTTTCTCGTTTTTGTTTTAATTTGTTTATTTTCTTAATCCAGTTTTTCCCACAATTCTGTTTTTTTATTAATTTTTTTCTACTTTAAAATGGTTGGATGTTTCAATATTTTATTTTTATTAAATAAGATCAGGATTACCTTTCATTATAATAGCTAATATATAGGTAGAAACTGAAGTGATTAATTTAAATAATTGTAACGTAATCAACCTTATATTTTTAGCAGTTTATTTTCCATCTCTATTTATTAAGGACTCCAAACTGTCGGTCTTCTAGTCCTTTCAAAAAATTTGTCTTATAAAAAATAGTATATAAAAATTCATTTTGAACGCTAAATATATATTAAGACTTAAAATATATTGAAAGAAAAATAAAATAGAACGTGTCTGTTGTGTTGTTTAAAAAGGTCTGCTGCGCCTTTTCTTATGCAATTCTCAATTGGTTGTGGAAAGTTTGAGCACAAACTAAAAAGTTTTAAGATTTTTTGACTTAAGGTTGAACTTCACAAATAATTTGTTATAAAAGCCAATGAAATATTTTAAAATGTAAACATAATTTCAGAACTCAATATTTCATAACAAATAAATATTTTCCAACAATCTGTCTTAAAAAAAATCAATTATAATCCCTTGCCTTCGAAGAAAGTCATAATTCTATATAATTGAAATTAGAGAAAGAGCTATTCTTTTTTTTTAAACGCTTACATCAAAGAGTTATGAAACTAAACAATTTTCTTAGTCTGAAAATTGTAAGACATGGGAAATATCATACTTAACTTTATTATTCACAGGCAAAATTTACCGTTAACTGTTTTAGATGTTTATTTAATGTCACCTGATATGAAATGCAAACAGGAAACAAAAGAAGACATATTTTTTTAATACGAGTATTAAATATTCACATGACCACTTTTGCAATAACAAAAACAAAATATATATGAAATTTTTAAAAGAAAAAAAGAAAGAAAAAAAATTGAAAGTCGCCGCCAGCAAACAAATGACCACAAACGTTTAAATCAACAATAGGCGACATTTAAAATGTCTAACGGCATATGATTGAGACATTATGAGCAGACAAGAGAAGGACCTTTAGATCAAAATGCCGCATTCTCTGCTGCAAATCAATGGAAACGAAATGCTACGGCAGACGCAAATGCAAAAGAGTGGGAATTTTCTTTTTGCATAATTTCTGCTGAGTCAATTTAAACAATAAAATGGTCCTTTGAGATTTTTCAGGTTACACATGATGTGCGACCATTTTTCTATTAATATGATGTAGTGGTCATGTATGCATGCATGTGATATATGTATGCGTGTATGTGTGTGTGTGTGTAAATAAGCTAGAAAATTGTTACATTGTATTTAGTTAAAGCCATGAAATTTCCACAGAATACTTTTTTCATTTGGCATTAATTTTCCAATTTTATGCTAAGACTGTTAAAAATTAAAAAACGAATGCTAGAATTCAATTAAATGTGTAATTTCGTTTGCTTTTCAACAAACATTTATTTAAAATAACATAATTCTGAAATAGTGAATTTATTAAAAATTATTTCAACGCCTATTAGGGCAGAAAATGTTTATTTTAAAAGACGCTTAATACAATATTTTTGTGCTTCGAAGTAAAAAATGTTGCACCATAGAAGAGCCTTGTTTCATATCATACATTTTAAGCCTGCCAGCACTTCCTTAACTGCCCTAGTGGCGGCAAATTCATATTTTGAGTTAATTTCGTAGCACCTAAAAGAAATAGATGGACAAAGAAAATGTTGCCTCAATGTAGTACCCACTGCACAGTGGGGGATTTTGAAAAAAAAAATTCAATAATTTTGCAATTTAGAAACAGTTAGTCTGCATATAATATAAATTCATGCAGGATTTAAGGGTTTGTTTTTTGCACAGTGGGGGATTTTGGAAAAAAAATATAAATAATTTTGCAATTTATATACAGTTAATGTATTTTAAAATATGCTACTGAGCTCAAATTTTGAGTTTGGATTTTATAACTTTAGAGAGGGCAGAGTCAGGACGTCCCAAACTGGCTCACCTCGTGGCTATAAAAATTCAAACAAACTTTTCTGACAGACTTTTTGCAGAGAGATTTTCCTAGCCAACAGCTTAAAAAATAATACAAATTTAATGTTTTTACTTACGTTGCCCCACTGTTTTGCTAATAGACAACGCAAATCTTAATCCGTTAGCAGCAACTTTTTCTTTGTAGATTCAAAACAAAATTCTCAAAATATAAAAAAAAAAATTGTAAAGTTTAATTTAAAATTTTTAAGAAACTTGAATATTTTCCCCGTTTTTTTAAGAAAAAATAGTGCTAAATGTTTCCTTATGAAAAAATAGATTGAGCAACAATACTAAGCCGTATTTATACTAAATACATACATATTTGAGACATTTCAGAAAAAAAAAATTTCAAAAATTTCATTATTCAACTTTCAACATGGATCTATTTTTATTATAAATATAAAATTTAAAATCTGTTTTCTCAAATTTCCAAATTACCGCAAAATCCAATGTGGTTTCAAATATTTCCAGAATAAGATTATCTATTCCTAGCGAAAAATTTATTAGAAATAGTGACAAATCCCAATTTGGGGGATTTTTAAATTTTCTTTGGGAATTGCGGGGATCTCAGAAACAAGTCTCAACTGCGTTTCTTTTCCATGCAAGTGCGAATTTTCAGTCGATAATTTTGATAAATTAAAATTTGATTAAGAATTTTTATGTCAATGTGCAAAATTCTATTTTAATCGGACTAACCGTTTAGAAACTGCAGAATTATTACCATTTTCTGCCAGATATTTATATAAGCAAAAAAAATATATATAATGGCGACATTGCAAAAAATTAGCGATATGCACCTGGCGGCATTATTGCAAACCCTAACATCCATTATTATTGGACTTACAGCGAACGGTTGTCTAAGATTACACCCTTCTCTCAACTTTCACTATGTTTTCCTATAATAATTCCTATTACAAAACCACCACCGCCTATTATTATGTGCTTCTTTTATAACATTTTAAAAATGTCCGTGAACGCTACGAATGAATGTTTGCCAGTATTTATTATGTCACCCCCATTTGGCATGGTTTTATTGAGGTTAGGAGCTGATAAAAGGGTTGTTACTTAATCGTTGTATCGCTGTGTTAGTATTAATTATAGAAATGGGGGAAAATCGTATACAATTTTTTTTTCATATAACGAGTCACGTGTTGAGAATTAAATATGAACGACATTTTCAATAAATAAAATATGGCGTCAAGTGTTTGTGAACTTTGTAAAATCAAATATATTTGAAAGAGGAAATACATGTGAATTTAATTCTAATGTTAATTAAAATAGTTGCGATGTATTAAACTATGTACGTCTATTACGAATACGGGCTTTCCCCGAAAATTTTAATAATTTTTATTTCCCATAGTGATGCCCGTTTAAAACGGCAAAGACTAAATAAAAAAAAGTTGAAATTGAATTGCATATTATAACTTTATTATGTCAAAAAATTTATTTGTTTATTATTTTGTCATATAATTTCCTTTTTCGTGAAAAAAATCTTTGTTTAGTTTGTTGTTTTACTATAAAAATCACACGAATGAAATAAAATTAGAATATGAAAGTCTTCGCAATTCATCGTCTTCTTTTTGTTAAAGTTTAACTTCCATTTTGCAAACCATTATTTATGATTTATAAATACTACTTTAAACAATTACACCAGTCGAATCCAAAGTTTTTTGATTCCTCAGAAAATTAAAAAAAAAAAATTCGGAGTAAAATCATTTTTAATAACATGAACGAAATTAGCTAATGAAATTAAAAAAACATTTCATTCCGAAAAATTTGATTCCACTGCGAATGGAGAACGACACTATTTTTCGGAAACAGAATCCATTACATTTTGGTTCTTCAGAATATGAAAAAAAATCGGAATGAAATCATTTTCAATAACACGAACGAAATTAGCTACTAAATTAAGAAAAAAAATCATACCGAAAAATCCCATTTCGAACGTAATTTATTCCGTATTATGGTTCTTCAGAAAAGGAAGCTATTTTTCGGAAATAAAATTCATTCTGTGTTTTGGTTCCTCAGAACAATAAAAAAAAATTCGGACTGAAATCATTTTCAATAACATGAACGAAATTCGCTAATGAAATTTAAAAAAAGATTTCATACCGAAAAATTGAATCCCAATTTCAAAGTGAATTTATTTCGTATTTTGCTTCCTCAGAAAACGAAACAATTTTTCGAAAATAGAATTCATTGTGTTTTGGTTTCTCAGAAAATGGAAAAAAAATTCCCGAATGAAATCGTTTTCCATAACATGAACGCTGTTAGGTAATGAAATTAAAAAAGATTTTATACCGAAAAACTAAATCCCATTTCAAGCAGAATTTATTCCGTATTTTGATTCGTAAGAAAACAAAACTATTTTTCGGAAACATGAACGCTATTAGGTAATAAAATTAAAAAAGATTTCATTCCGAAAAAATTAATTCCATTTCGAATGGAATTTATTCCGTATTTTGGTTCCTAACAAAACGAAACAATTTTTCGAAAATAGAATTCATTGTGTTTTGGTTTCTCAGAAAATGGAAAAAAATTTCCGAATGAAATAATTTTCCATAATATGAACGCTGTTAGGTAATGAAATTAAAAAAGATTTTATACCGAAAAATTTAATCCCATTTCAAACAGAATTTATTCCGTATTTTGATTCGTAAGAAAACAAAACTATTTTTCGGAAACATGAACGCTATTAGGTAATAAAATTAAAAAAGATTTCATTCCGAAAAATTTAATTCCATTTCGAAGGGAATTTATTACGCATTCGTCATTACCTCTAGGAGACTTCCTATATTTCACAAATGTTAATTAATTGAATCTTTGGCCAGTGCCATTAAAAGAACTTATTTAGCAAAACTATCTTGGAATCTGTAAAACATTTAGCTCAAGATTTGTCCTAGACAAGATATTGTTCGTTTAGCGATTATGTGGTGAGTCAAAACACACACTAAATCTTCTTTTGTGTGCCAGTTAAGGTTCCTCAGAAATGACATGCAACACAAGACGTAATCGTTATGGCTGTGAAAAAAAGGCGTATGGGCGAGACAAAAAATATCCTTAAGACAAAACAATTCATTTAGGCGAATAATGAGCATGCAAAAAAATAAATAAATTATCGATAAAACCACATTATAGATTAAGACATTCGTTAAGATTAAAAGTACCTACACAAAAAATACTAAAGCGTAAAAATACTTTTTAAATCCTGTTTGCTTATAATGGCATTGTGTAAAGGTGAAAGACAAAGGACACACACCAAAGGGAAAACGGTAATGCATACATACTGTAAGAGAAAGAAATAAAGATTCAAAAGAAAATTTATAATTTCAACAAAAAGAGACAATTATTTGGTAAAATGAAGCTGTTGACTTAAGATTACGAAAACTCAAATAGACAAAACAAAATATAAAAAAAATATGTGTATATATTTAATCCCTTTCAACGTAACCAAAAAAAAAAAAGAAAAGAAATAGTTAACAACCAGTGGCAAGTGCAGTCAGTCAGACAGACAGACAGACAACAACCACTTACAGGGACTTACACAAATGGCCAAGACACAACAAGACCAAACTCAATTGTAATCTTACAAATGAACATAAATCCATTTTTCTAAAAAAGAAAAACAATGAACAATTTATTATTTTTTGCTGGAAATGAATTTAAATAAGCATACATATTTGCTATTCAATATTTATTTCTTAATTACATGATTTAAATCATAGACTCCTCGCACACATTTAAGCTTAACACCGGGTGTGTCTCGTAAACGTCCCACACGGCACAATACTATATTATGTTCTTGCAAATTATGGCCAATACCGGGTATATAGGCCACCATTTCCTTGCCAGTTGATAAACGTACCAGAACACATTTGCGATTAGCTGAATTGGGTTTTTTAGGCTTTTTAATCAGCGTCTTCAATACCACACCTTTGGCAAAAGGTTTGCCATCTAAGGCTTGACGTGGCGGACGTTTCTTTATATGGGGCCCAGTACGATGCATTCGATAAAGTGAAGCCATTTCACGCACTTGTTGGAAGGAATTGTTGACAACTGAAAGAAGTTAAAGAAGAAAAATAATCATGATAAATCATAAATCAATATTGGCTCATGGTTTTAGTCATTAACAAATTATACTTTAAAGGTCGAATTCATACATTTTTTTTTTTTTTGATAAAACAAATTTTCAAACAAACATTTATTTTATTTTTGAATAATTTTTTTTATAAATTAGGCTGTAAAAGTAAAAGTCTGTGTTTTCATACGAACTCCTAGTTCTCTTAAAGTACATTTTGCTTTGAATATGGTATTTCCAAGAAAATAACTTTCAGTACGTTTTAAATTATGAAACATTTTTATTAACTCTGAATTTTCGCATAAAAAAAAGTTAAAAATAAAAAATATTTGTATAAGAAACTCACACATATTTCTTGTAATATCACTACATATTTTAATCAAAAGACCGTCTACATTAAAATAAAATTTTTATTCAAAGTCTCTGTTGCTTAAGAGTACTAAGTTATTAAAGGAAACTAACTAATTTTTTATTAAAAGCATTTTTTATTAAAAGTACGTTTTTATTAAAATAATTTTTTAATAAAAGTAATTTTTTAATAAAAGTATTTTTTTATTAAAAGTACTTTTTTATTAAAATTGCTTCTTTATTAAATGTGCTACTTTATTAATAGTACTTTTTCATTAAACGTACTTTTTTATTAAAAGTAATTTTTTATTAAAACTACTTTTTTTTAATTAAAACTACTTTTTTTATTAAAACTACTTTTTTTTATTAAAACTACTTTTTTTTATTAAATTTACTCTTTTATTAAAAGCGTTTTTTATTGAAAGTGTTTTTTTATTAAAACTACTTTTTTATTAAATTTACTCTTTTACTAAAAGTATTTTTTATTAAAAGTACATTTTTATTAAAATAATTTTTTAATAAAAGTAATTTTTTAATAAAAGTAATTTTTTAATAAAAGTATTTTTTTAATAAAAGTATTTTTTTATTAAAAGTACTTTTTTATTAAAACTACTTTTTTTATTAAATTTACTCTTTTATCAAAAGTTTTTTTATTAATAGTACTTTTTTATTAAAACTACTTTTTTTTTATTAAATTTACTCTTTTACTAAAAGTATTTTTTTATTAAAAGTACGTTTTTATTAAAATCATTTTTTTTAAAAAGTAATTTTTTAATAAAAGTATTTTTTATTAATAGTACTTTTTTATCAAACGTACTATTTTATTAAAAGTACTTTTTTATTAAAACTACTTTTTTTATTAAATTTACTCTTTTATTAAGTGTTTTTTTATTAAAAATACTTTTTTTATTAAAAGTACTTTTTTATTAAAAGTACTTTTTTATTAAAATTTTATTTTTATAAGAGATAGTCCAATATAAAGGCACTTCTTCCATACAACTTCTTTTCATATTTTTTATTAAAGCACAATTTTATAATATTAATTTTACCTTTTGAAAAATTAATGTTTTTTACAAAAAGTACAATTTTATATAAAGTATCGCACTTATATATAAAATATACTCTTTGTAAAAGTAACTTTTTATATAAAATAGCTATTTATGTTCATTTTAATTTTATAAAACTTTTTCTTAAGGTTAGTTAAAAATATACTCAACTTTTTCTTAAAAGTTGTATTTTTAAATATTTTTATATTTGAGTTTTTATTAAAATATACTCCTTTTTTATCATAAAGTACCTTTTAGTTAAAAATATTTATTTTTATTATATTTATTAAGCTCGAGGTCTTTTTATAAAACTATTAAGAATTTTATTTAATAAAATTCAATATTTCGTTAAAAGTTTGTCCTGACAAAGTTTATAATTTTATAAAAAGACCCCGATCATAATAAATATAATAAAATAAAGAACAATACATGTTAATAAAAAAATATTTAAAAAGATTGCATTTTTAAAGGCCTCGTTCATAAAAAATGTATTTTTTTTCAATTCTTAATACAAATTTGTCAAATAAGAAAAGGCCTTAAAACAAAATTTTTATCAAAATTTATATTTTATTGTGGTCTCTGAGTGTTCTGCCCAGTTTGCAAGCAGACCTTTTAACATAAACGTTTTAATATATATATATATATATATATATATATATATTGTTAAAAAGTTTTTATTTGATCTCGTTTACAGGATACTTTAGTATACAAGAATATTCTTTTAATTAAAATTTTCCTTTATATAATAAAATACTTTTTTAACTAAACAAACTTATAAAGCAATTAAACACGAGAATATTTTTAATAAAAAGATGTACCGTTAAAACTATTAATTTTAATTGAAACCACAGATCGCGTTCGACATGGTTTTTACACTTTGAATAAAACAACATTTGCCTCCTTTATTTATACAGAAGGGTTAAAATAAAACGTGTGTCCTTTTCAAATAAAAATTTGCCTTCTCATCATAATACTTTTTATTTTTATATTTTCGAAACGTTTAAGGGCGTTTGAAACTAAATTGTTGTAAATCTTTTCAAATTAAAGCACCTGCCTTTGGCGATCGTTTTGTGGTATATTTCATACAAACGATACATTTTATTTGTCGCATGTGCCTGCCACATTATTTAAAAAAGAAAAATCTATAAAATGCTGGAAATTGATTGGCTTTTGCCAAACGTGCTTCTGAAGTACGTTGTTTAAGTGGTAGAAAATACAGCTGGCTGATTGCTCCTAAGATGATTTAAAGAAATATGATTTGATGTGTTAGATGACAGCCATATTTATATAGCAAATATTGACAAAAATTAATTTTTAATTTGTATAATGAAATGGAAAACGTAATTATAAGAAATCCAGCGAGACAAATGAATAGACAGACGAATCAAAATTGAATCTGAAGGCGAAATTTAAGCTGGAAATATAACATTTCAAATATTCGTATTCATTTTCCAAAGCTTATCAAGGTTATGAGCGTCGATCGTTTGGCAGTAAAAATTCGATCACTAACCATTTACAAATAAAATAAATCTGTGCCCTTGAATATGCGATTCTTTCTACAAATTAAAATAACAAATAGCTTTTTATTTCCTTTCTCTTTCTTATACAAGAAATGTTAAGAGAAACGGTTATTCTCTTCTACCTGCCATAAAAAATTGGACAGAAGCTTTTTAACGTTTAGATTTTAAACCTATTTTTATAGTTTTAATGTTAAAAATTTATAACAATTATTTATATTATGCATATTTACACGGAAATGCCTTTTAAACCATACAGATTTCATCAATATTGGTGAGCGATAAGATACTTAAAAGTGAACCACAAAAATATGTGTGTCGTTTTAATATATAAAATTCATTATATTAAAGATCCCCAACGCTTTCAGAAATATTTTTCTTTCCCACTGCGCCAGCTCGCCTTATCGTTTCGAGTTAGTCTGCAGTATCAATATCAAATTTGAAAAAAAAGAAATAATATTTATAAATTTATTGAATCTTTACTAAAGGGACAATCAAACAAAATACAGGGAAACAGAAATCTATTGTAAAATTTCAGGCAGTACAACTAAGCGAATCTAAGCAAATTAATGAAATAACCGAATTTTGAATAATCGAAATTAAAATAATTTTTTTATTGTTTACAGGGGGCAAATTACGGCATTCGATATTGATCGATAATTTTAATAAATTGTATTAAAATTTCGATCGATATAGAATGCCGTAATTTGGCCCCAGGACTTCTCAGACTTGTGTAAAATCAATAAATTGTCCCCTTCAAAGAAGTCAGCAAAAAAAATGTTCGTTATTAGTTTTTGGTATAGAATTCTTACCGTAACATTCGTAACATTTACAAAAAGTCGAATAAAATATTCATAAAAAATTAAAGTTGGTTTTCAACAATTGTCTACTAAAAAAAATTATTTTCTGTTCATTTAATATTTATGTATGTATGTGTGCATATGTGCCTAACTTCACGTGTTTTTTTTTTAGTTTTTATTTAAAAATCTCACTTCGTAATCATTATTAAGAGTTCAGGTGTTTTTAAACAAAAAAAATATTTATGCTTTCTTTTCCCTATTATTTATTAATCCCAAAAAACAATAAGAACTATAATGAAAAAAAAAATTAAAAATAACGCATCCTTTATTTAATTTTTTATACACATTTTTACACCAATTTTAATATTATTTTCCCCCTTTTCAGCTCTCAATTTCACATGCAAATATTTCATTAATCTCTCTGTGGCTATTTAAGTTGTCAAAAATGTTCACATACTCTTCTATTGTTTTTTCTATTCCTTTTTCTTTTGTTACAAGTTGGTGTTGGTCATTTGGTAATTGAAAGGTAACAAAAGTAAAAAGTGCTGGGATTAAAAATTATTGTTGCTTTTTGCACAAATATTTTTCGAAAACATTTAAACAATGGGTGGTCGTATTGAATTTCTTATAATAATTGTCAAACATGTGCGTGGATTTGGTTGGGAATTTTTAATATTGAAAATGAAAGCAAAATAGAAATTTTGCAAATATGAAATATGTATTTATAATAATTATTAGACGATACTGTACCACTAGAACATACCCTTTAAAAATGTAACAATCCTCTTTGCTATCCGTATTGTCAAGTTATTGTACGATTATTGGTATGATTCGTTTCTTTTTGAGACAGAAACTGTATGCACAGCAAAATATAACTTTTTTTGAGCAATTACCGCTTTGCTTTACCAATTTTTAGGTTTAGTAATAGGTGCGTTCGATTATTTTTCTAGCAAAATTCAGTAACTACGTAATATAAAGCAATTAACTAAGAAATAATTGTTAAATACCAAAAAAAATTATTTTGCTGGAAAATTTTATATTAATAATCTGAAGAAAAAAATTGGTCACCGTTTTTTTTTTTTTGTTGTACAATTTTAACTATTTTATCACCCATTAATATTGTTGAAACCAGGAACCGGAAATAAGAGTTATTTTTCAATTTTTGATGAAATAAATCATACATAAATGAACATCGTAGAAAACTTTTAATTACACCATCATGATTTTTAGGCAAAATGCATCCAACATATTGCATGATTTTTAAATTTTTGATTTTTATTTTAACAATCAAAAGTAAGAGTTATTTTTGATGTTTATTTTTTTAAATGAAAAATAAGAGTTATTTTTGATTTTTATTTTTTTAAATGAAAAATAAAAGTTATTTTTGATTTTTATATTTTTAAATGAAAAATAAGTTATTTTTGATTTTTATATTTTTATATCAATAAAAAGCTTTAATTGTTCATTCTGTACCTGCCACTCAAGTCAGTGTAGAAAGGTCATTTTCAGCACTCAGATTAATATTGGGAGATTTGAGATATAATTTATCTGAGGAACATTCAAAATCAATTATGATGGTAAAATTGAACACCTGAAAACGACCTCTTAACACTGACTTGAATGGCAGCCGAAACTTTTAAGCTATTTCTATGCATTCATGTTTTTATAGCTGATAATGGATAAGTCACATAATATATTATATTCATATAGAAATTTGAATGAAGCAACATATTATAATACATACGGCATCAACAAATAAATAAGAGTTTTGAATTGATTTTTATTATTGATATAAATATATAAAAATCAAAAATAACTTTTATTATTGTTATAAAAATATAAAAATCGAAAATAACTTTCATTTTTCATTTAAAAATATAAAAATCAAATATAACTTTTATTTTTCATTTAAAAATATAAAAATCAAAAATAACTTTTATTTTTCATTTAAAATAATAAATATCAAAAATAACTCTTATTTTCTATCTAATAATATAAAAATCAAAAATAACTCTTATTTCTTGATTTTTTTGATAAAAGTCATAACAGTTACGGTCCCTGGTTGAAATACATATAGTTTGAAAGCTATTTTTATGCAGATATGGCTAATATAGATATTATTTCTAAACATAAATTTAATTTCCATGAAAAGCTACAAAAATATTTTTCTATTACTTACAAACACATATACAAAAACTATATAAGGTCAAGTACTTTTTGTTGTTGTCTTAAAACTTCAGTTGCCAAAATTTTAGAACAGAAGGATTCGCATTAATTTATGTTCACATAGAGATTTATTTTAATTGTAAATGTTCAGTGGTCGAATTTTGGCCAACGAGTGATCTTAGTAGCTATTAAAGTCTTTAGAGTTTACAGTATAGCTCTGAATATTATTTAGTTTAATTTTATTTCTACATTTATTTATATATAATATCTATATCGGCACTGTTTTAAAAGTTAAGGTTATTTGATCCTCCACTAATAGGCATATTTTTCAGACTTTTTTAATTTTTCTATACATAGCCTCAAATATCATATCTGAAAGATAAATATTTATTATTTATTTTGGAAATTGTACGATATCAAATCGATTCGATTTACAGAATGTGTCCGTATATAATAATAAAAAAATAAGAACTTCGTCATGTCTAAAAAAAAGTAATTACAATTGTATAAAAAAAATATTTGTTAGTAATGATCACTCAGGACCACTATTTATCAAGTAATATATTATTTAATGTTATCAATTTATTAGATATCCTCTGGATATTTTCCTCAGGATAACAATTAACCTCAAAATTCATTATTAACGAATATTTGTAAACATTAAAAGTCGAAAAATTAGCAATCAATTGCTTGAAAATATTTTATAAGTTTCGAAAACTACTATTTGATTTCAAAATTCTTAGCTCTCATCTACGGCGCTCTAACCTTTTTAAATCTTCAGTTTTGCAAACATTTAACACGATATTGATTTTATTTTATTTTTTTTTTGGTTCAGTCCCTGTTTTTCGCAATTAAAAATTCTATTGTAAAGGTATGCTATTTATAGTTCACAAACAAAAACCACCTAAAATAACCCATTATTTAAAATAATTTTTCGCTAGATCACAATGGTTAAGGGTCAGTTTTAAAAACCGAAAACAATACTTATGCACAATAACTATCAATCACTAATCAAAAACCATAAATTTAAAGTAGGAAGTGTTGGTTTCAGTGTTAACCCTGTCATTTGTTGAGAATTATTAAAAAAAATTAAAAAGACGAGATATTGTGCATATACATATTTATGTATTTTTGCAGCAGTTATTACTTTTTTCTCTGTCCATTGTTTGCAGATTTTCCACAGAGATTAGCCGAAAGTATAAATGCTAGCAGCAAATGTTATTTTTTCACATAGAAATATTTTTAATTTTTTGCTTTCACTGCCTTTTGTCACCGTACGATCGTGTTGGTGAAATTCTAAATCAAAAATATACATTTTGTATATGTACATATTACATGCATACATACAAATAGAACATATTTATTATGGTTGTACTTTATGATGCATTATGTGTTGATCTATTTACCAATGTGGCATCTGTCCACAAACATATTTAAAGTTTTATTTAACCCTGTTCAATTTTGAGCAAATTGTTTTTTCATCACACGCGTTTGTCACACTTATTTCTCAATATTTGCAACGATGACGCCCACAATCTATACTTCGTTACCTAAAACGCAAAACGTCCTATCTTTATCTACCTTTTTAAAAATTGCATGGTATTCAGAAAAAATTATACAAAAAACTGCTATTTTATTTATATTGTTATACTGGAAAAATTCTTGGAACGCCTTAATATTTTGCAATTTTTTTCCACCTTCTGCAAAATTATCAAAATGTTAGATAAGGCGCTTTGAGTTTCATACAGATAATGATATATTTTAATAGTTGGAAAAATTACAATTATTATCCCAATTTTTACAAATAATATATCTCTTGAAACGGAAACTTTTTAAAACTACACTGTAAAATGTATTGATTTCTATTTATTTTTGACCTTTCAATATTATTTTAGTAATAATTTTTTAACCTTGATGTTTTTTTATATAAAAAATTCTAAAACATTTATATTTCTATTCTCTTAAAAAAAAACAAAAGATATGCTATATTTTCCTGAAGAAGCCTCCAAAGAAATGGCGATATACGAGTATTGAATATAAATATTTTATTTACTGCCCGGCTCTTTAACCGGTTGCCTATCAACTTAAGAAATTTGTTTATTGCCTTATGCATATCGTCGGAAACTTTTTTTTAAAAAACTTTCAAGCCTTGAAACTCATACAAAACTTAACCAACAAATAAATAAAATAAAATAGATTCATATCGAATATAATTTATTTGTTGGTTTAGTTTTGTATGAGTCTCAAGGCCTACTATGCTTATTCTGTTGTGATTTTTCAAAATAGTTTGTAATTTACAAATGGTGAATTCTCAGATGGTTTTCAGAAGTATATGCATAAGATAAGAGGTTTTTAACTTTTCAAAACTGTGGTTAAAGTCTACTGATGATTTGGTAAAGCACCAATGAAATGCATATAGACATTGCTTGACCACCAGCAAATAAATTTCATTTAAAATAGTATTGTGACAATATGTCAAATAAAAATTTCATAACAGTATAATTATCGAGTTTATAAAATCGTTTATTCGAAATATTGTCTCAATTAAATTAGTCCTTTTTGTTTGTTATGTGGTCAAGTATGTCTATATGCCTGCATTTCAATTCAATTCAGGAGTTTATGTATAAGCTAAGAGGTTTTGTTATTTTGGAATTAGGTTAAAGTCTACTGATGATTTGGTGTAAGAACCAATGAAATGCAGGCATATAGACATACTTGACCACATAACAAACAAAAAGCACTAATTATTGAGTTTAGGAATTTTTATCTCCAGTTTGGCTTATTTTCTCTCCGAATTCTGGACATCGATACATACGCAAATTATTTTACAAATATGTTATTCGTATTATTTTACTTAAATCTTCAGAATATTCCATGCACCAATACGATCTAATAATAGGAGGAACTTTAACTCCAACTATAACCAACTTCAGACAACCTTTAAAATACCGGTACACGTGACCCTCCAAAAATTATTAGAGCATTATTATATTGCAAAAATGTTTACTGTGTAGTGTTATTACTTAACAAATCCTGCTGTTTCTTTCGAAGAGCGGACAAAAAACTTACTCTGAGTTGTCAGTTGTTTCGTAATGCTGAATGTTTGCCGCAAGAAATTCATTTTGTGTGCAGCAATTACAATGATGATTTTTAAAATCAGTTTCCTTATTTCGTATTTTTAGTTCCAGTTGCTAGTCATATGAAGGAAAAAAGGAGTTGAAATCCTCATCCAAAAAAATTATATTATAAAACCGCACATAAACATGCAGACAAGAAACAGCTGTTAAAATTTCGCAGTGCTGCCAAGTTTTCAGTAACAATTGGTATGCAATATTTTACACAAATCAGCCGCTGTACCAAATAGCAACTTATAAAAAAAGCAAACTTATATTAGCGCTAATTTTGTTTGATTTGATAAAATAGGAAAAGCTATGAAGCTCAAAGATCTTGGTGATTTAATAATATTCGATGCATTCCCTTTATTGTTCGAGGTATGTTTTTGTGTAACTTAATGTATATTAATTAGTATATACATTTTCATCCATCTTTCCGTTCAGCCTAAACAAAAAATCATATTGACCAATTTGTTGCATCTGGAAAACCAAATTCTGCCCGAGAAACTACCCATGATATTTACCACCCAAAAGCTTGCTGATCAACTGAAAAAGTATTGTGAAGATAAAAATCGTAAGGTAAGAAATTTATAAAACGACAGTATAGTTTAATTTTATCACACATTGAGAATGAAATCACATTCACCATATAATTTATCATCTACCTTTTCCAAAGACAAATTATAAAATTCAAATTTTATGTATATGCATATATTTTTAATTGAAAAAATCATCTTAATACTTAAGAATTGATTTGATTGATATGCTGCTATATTTGTTCTGATTATTTTATGATTTCATTACGAATACTTCGCTTCAAAAGTCTATATTACTTCATCTATTGCTTCTTTTATGAGAGATTTTTAAAAATCTAACAACTTGTCTACAAAAATTGGTAATGTTAGTAACTATTGCAAAAATTCACAATTTTAGTGCGTCAATAAGAGCAACATAGTTATTGTTAAACCTTACGAATTTATTGATATTATACTGGATCGCCGTGTTACTTTGCAAATTTTATTTTGTACTTCCGAAACAGATGAATCGAATAATGTTTTAGTGTTAATAAGGCAAAGTAAGTGGAAAGATGTTTGATTTTTTATAATTAACATAATTTGATAGTTTTCTTATTGACTACTGAAGATGGTAAATTAAATTTTATGTATGGAGGAAATTATACCGACATACGATCGGCAGTATTAAATGACACCTTCGCCTCTTGGCTAACGCATGGCGTTGATAAATTATATGTTAATTTAAAAAGAATGGATGAAAATCATACATTTAATGTTGATCAAATGCAAAATGTTTTCTGGACTATAGAGGAAATTATAAAGTGAGTAACAAATATAGAACATAAGAATACTAATTAGTTAAGACTTTTCAGTTGCCATCCGGAATCCAAAATTCATATTTATTTACCATTATTTGGCTACGAACCTTTTATAATAAAATTAGCCCAATATTTACCAAACCGGATACGATTCTCAGATCTTAAAAAATTTTACATGAATCTTACAAATGACATCGATCACATAGCAACAAAATTCATTCAAGACAGTGAGACGATCGAAAAAATTATTTTATTAAAGGGAGAATCCACTGCTAATGAAGCTAATACGTAAGTTATGTCAATGACTAATTTAATTGAAACTAATGTTGCCAAACTTTAAATTCCAAATTTTAAAGTAAGTTCATGGCTAGGAAAGATATTACTATAAATATTTTCGATGATTCTGTCAAATGTAATAATTACGAGATCAGCCATGATCGTGGATACTATGAGTTATTTTATAGTCCTGAACCATCGCCTTTCCAGTTGAAGTTATTGTGTATGCTGGTAAATCCAAAACGGATATTCGGCATAGTTGATACTTTCAATAATAAGTCTATTGTTCCGAAATATCTCTATGAACTTTGTGTAGGAGCTAAAGAAAAAATAACTAAAAAACAGGAAAGAAAATTATGGTACGTAAATTAAATCTATTATTTTTTGTTTCCAAACTTACTTTTATTTATATATTTGATTTAATTAGTGACCCCCTTCGTTTATCTGATGCCAATGATAATCAGCAACCAACTACGATTGTTGTGGGAGCACTTCCAAATGAAAAGCCCAAAACTTCTGGACCTTATATAAGTGATTCAGACAGTGATGATGACGATGACGGCTGATGTGCGTTCAATTTCATAACGAAAATTTAATGTACACACACATTTTAATTACGTTAACTAGTCTAATAAACAATATAAAAAAAGATTTACTGTTTGTTTTTTTAACATTAAGCGTACTTATAGCAAAAACGATAGCTGGAAAGTTAGAAATAGTCTGTGTAATTGGATTCAAAAAGAAAACTATTCGAATTTGTATGAAAGCATTTGCTCTCGAATCGTAACTGCCCCTGCTATCAAAGTATACCAATTTTAATAAAAATTTAGGGAAAACGCTTATAGTAAATTTTATAAATAATTTATTTAAAAGTTATAATCTACTTAAATATACTTGTATAATATTCCTCTTCTAAATCATACAAATCCATGGCCATTTCATCTCGTAGTTTAGTTAACTTTTTATCGCAGTCTCTTTGAGTGGCGCGAAAAAGTTGAGAATTATTTGCAATAGCCTCATTTACCGAATGAAAATCATTCAAAATCAAATATTGTTTAATGTCCGAAACAAGTTTCATTAAAGATTCGCCCGCTCGAACTGGAATTAAAAAATTAAAGTATTTCATTAAAAGAATAAATGTTTATAAACTTCTATTAAATTAAGGGCATAACTGTCGTAGATCTAATTCGAAATTTCAAACATACATACTAATTGACTTATAATATTTTAGCATTTTCGATAGAAACAAGAATATTGTTGAAAAGTATTTGCCTGTGTTTACAAAAATTTTAAATTATTACAATTAGGACCTTTTTACATGAGAAATTAAAAAAGAACGCTAAATGTGGAACCACACAAAGACGATTTCAATTTAAAATTAGTTCACTTTGGACCAGACAATGAAAGCACATATGGAAAGCTGGTTAATGAGAAACATGTTCATGTTCGAAAGTTTTAAAATTTAATTGAATTATGGAAAAACCTCTTTACACATCATGCAGTGTAAATGAGAGAGTTAAAATCAATGTTAATTTTATTTAAACACCTACCAATATTAGCGGCTCGAACTTGCATCTCGTAAGTGTCTTGCTCACACTGAGTGGTTTTCGATATTTGTGAATCACCTTCACCACGAGCCAATTTAATGATTTCTAGAAACATATATAATAAGAAAAAGAAACAAATACGTACCTTTAGTAAGAAAATAATCTAATTTTAATACAATTTCATCATTACTGTAGATTTCATGAAAATTGTTAATACCACGTCATCTTTAATGACACACGTAGCTTAACGTCAAAATAAAAATCAGTAGAGTAGAAAAATTAACAACGTAAACACTCAAACGCTTGACAGTTGAAAAATAACAATAATAAATATATTAAAATATTCCAAATAAATATGGGTTTAACACTATCGAAACTTTTGAATAGTTTTCTGGGTAAAGAAAATGTACGGATGTTGATGCTGGGTTTGGATGGTGCTGGCAAAACCACAATTTTATTTAAGCTGAAACTGGGCGAAGTTATTTGTACTATACCCACCATTGGCTTTAATGTTGAGACAGTGCAATATAAAAATCTTAGCTTCACAGTCTGGGATATTGGTGGCCAAAAAGCCATACGTACATTATGGTATCATTACTTTCCTAATACCTCAGCTATAATTTTTGTAGTGGACTCGTCCGATGTTGAACGCATTCCAATGGTAAAGGAAGAATTGCATGAAATTATGCAGCATTACGAATTAGCAAATGCTGTATTGGTGGTATTAGCTAATAAGCAGGATCTTCCTAATGCTATGAACGTTAGTGAACTGGCCAAACAATTGGATTTGTCCAGCTTAAAGCAAACGTGGCGTATACAAGCAACTAGTGCTGTCAAAGATAAAGGTATCTACGAAGGACTGGACTATGTCAGAGAAATGCTGCGTAATAAGAAAAATTAGAAATTATTTGTACTTATATATATTTAATAGTAACATATAGAAATTTTAATCAAGTTTTCCCTTAAATGGCAATAATATGAGGCGATGGATTGCCTTGAAAACAATCTTAAACATATTTATACTCAAAGATTTATTTAAAATTTGGAGTTTCATATCTTTAATTGAATGAAATAAAACTATCAACTTTGGATTGTATTATAATGAAAATAAATACGATGCTACCCGATGTGTAACATATAGCGCCAGATTATGAATGAAGCTAACGGACGGCACTATTAAGATAAACTAATTGGGAATATAACATACCCTCGAAATTTTCCAACATACTCTTCACATCATCTTTAAGGCGTACTTGATAGGATTTCAATAAAGCTTCTTTGGATTGTGTTATGGAACGATTTGAAGACATTTCTTTAAAGTGTGGTTTTGTATACAAGGTAAAAAAAAACAAATTGCTATATTGGTTTCGATATAGCCCAGCTGTTTCTTGGAGCCGTCAACAAATTTATTTAAATCAACCGCAACATACACAATTAACCGATTAGTGGCAAAAAAAGTTTAAATTGTTTCCAAAATGTTTAAAACGGAAGTACTTCTATATATTCAATATTTATTTAATATATGTTTGCAGCTGAATCTATGAGAAAAATGTCCAGATATAATAAAAATAACTTCAGTCAGCTTGTGAACATAATTAAAACACGTACCAGTGTTAGAAAGTGTATTTTACTAGGCTATTGTGAATTGTCAGAATTATATTTTGACAGTTGGCTTTATTATTGTGCATATACAGTTTGACTTGGTATGTTTTGAGAAAAAATTTGTGTAGTTTGTAATAAATTTTTAAAACATTTACTTGTTTTGAGGATAGAGAAATTATGGCTGCCCGTCGTGATATATCGCCTTTCCTTCAACGTATAAGAGCATTTCTGTTAGGCGTAAGTATTGTTTCTTAATGATTACAATATCCACAATTATCCGAGTTGTGGTTATATAAGTTAGCAATATCGAGAGGAATTAAATAAACCATTTTGTGATTTTAGCGTGAACATACACTAGCGTTACGTTTTGAAGATGGCTTAGCAGATCGCACTCAACCACCTCCAGATATTCCAGGTGGTCCGGCTCATTTACTATCAGCCAACTATTATTGCGTACGTGATCCTCGTCGCTTGGTTGAGCCACCAATAGATTTGGTTCAACAAAAACTGTTAAGCGGCGATAAAGCGGCTCCTGCGAAATTGCCCACACCCGGGCAAGTGTATAAATGGGATTAAAGAGGAATAGGCATAGATTTAGAAACTGTTAATAAATTTTGAAGCGAAGTTTTCCTAAAGATACTAATGGAAGTTGATGTTTTTCTTTATTACGAGTAAACTAGGAATGTTTGAGATAAAAGTGTACGTGAAAAATTATAAATAATAGTGCGAAAGGAGAGAATCCAATGATAATCGCTTTGGTGATACAGAGGTAATTGAAAACCATTCATAAGCATTCTTAGTTTTGATAAGTTTGTTAGACCAAAGTTATAAATCTTTAGGCTCATGAAAAAGAAACCCACGCATATATGTAACTGTAATTTTACTTGAAATGGTAAACAAATTTAAACGGTATACCGTATCAGTCATATTAATATACAGAATTTAGGTTTGTGTTTTGGTATCTTTGTAAGAAGTAATATACGGTATCACTGAGCAGATTTCCAAAACCTTGTCATTACAATATAACACTTCTATACGGATATATGATATACATACATACATACATATGGGCAATTAAAGTTGTACCAGTCTATTTCGAATTATACCTACACCTTGGCATATTGGATGGTCAATAAAGTGTATAAGTAGGATTGAAGAGAAATAGTCGTAGATTTAGAAACTGTTAATAAATTTCGAAGCGAAATTTTTTTTTCCTAAATACATATACTAAAGGAAATTGATGTGCTTTTTGTTTATGTGGTCAAGTATGTATGGCTACATATATGCCTGTATTTCATTAGTTGATGTGTTTTTTATTACGTGAACAGTTATAAATATTAGTGTGAAAAGAGAGAATCGATAATAATCGTTTTCCTGATACAGAGGTGATTGAAACACTTTCATACGCAGTTTTAGTTTTGATAAGTTTATTTGAACAAAGCTATAAATATTTAGGCTCATTAAAAAGAAACCCACGCATATATCTGTAATTTTACTTGAGATGGTAAAAAAAAAATTAAAACGGTATACCGTATCAATCATATTAGTATTATACATACACAATTTATGTTTGTGTGTTGGTACATTTGTAAGAACTAATATGCGGTACCACTGTCCCGTTTTCTAAAGCCTTGTCATCACAATGTATGATCACAAATCTATACGGATATGAGATATTGGGGTCATTAAAACAGTACCATTCTATTGCGAATTACACTTAGATATTCCTCTATGGCATATTGTGTGCTCTTTTGAGAAAATTGGGTAAACTTCTTAACATAAAAACCAAAGAAATCTATCGAACTCAGGTTAGGAACCTACATACATACATACATACATACATAAACATAGTTTCCCCAATATATTTTCTGCAGTCTTTCCAATAAGAATCCCTAAGATGTGTATGTACATACATACATATGTATATCTGGTATATTTTTTAAATTAAATATTTTGTATTCTGTTTAGTGAAACCAGGACAGAGACTGTTATAGTGCTCGAGTACTTAATTATCTCCCGTGCAGACTCCACATACATATACCGACAGTAGTGATCTGCAAATCTCTAATGTGTTGTTCCATAGACCATTGTTTTAGTTGGTTTTTAAAAACTTGAATGATTTGGCGTTTTCTAAAGTGATCATTGTCATTAATGGTTCTTCTTTGTCAATAGTGCCCTGGATTCCATATTTCCACAATGCCATTATGAGTTTATCTTAATGCATCCTTAGAGCTCAAAAAAATATAATCGGTAAACTTTTCATACCTACCAAACAAAATTTTTGTTGTGGTTTAGCAAAGATTTGTAAAGGAAAAAATCATTAATTTTAAACGAGAACATAATTTGATATGCATAATTTTTTTTTACCTATTGTCTTTGTTGTAATTTTTGGTAGTGCTAATTTGCAAAGTTCACAGTTTTAAGCACTGTTTAAATGAAAATGGTTATTATAATTGTTATAGCAGATACATACATATTTATTAAATCGAGTGCTTGTAATGTTGCCCACTACGAATGGCGAAAAAAACACGTGTGCCTATTTTGCGTAACGGTACTGGCAAAGCTTATTGCCTATAAAACCGCTATTTGAGATACTAAATCTTCCATTAAATTTTTGTGGGTGTTTTTTAATTTTTTCGTGTTTGATTTCTATAAGAAAATGTAATTTCTTTAAATCAGTTTTAAAATATGGCCCAATATCCGCAAGACTATCGCAGATTATCCAATATTTATTAATTCCTTATCAAAATTCAGCGTTCACTGTAAAATATTCCGAAATTTTGTTTTAAACTGCATAAATACACAAATTTACAGAGCCATTTATAATATTTTAACATAATACTTTTTTCCTGAATTAGGCCTTGAATATTTTATCAGAAATCAAGCAGTGTGCTTAAGATTAAAATACACTCTTAGTAAAAAAATGAAATCTAAAAAGCAAAATATAAAAATACAACTCCATTCAGCAATTTATTACAATATTTGGTTTTTCATTTTACATTTCCAGTTTACCAAAACCGTTATCTTATTTTCTAGATGCATAAAATAAATAATATTTCTTAAGCCAAAAATAATGTTCTTGATCTATGGTTTTATGAATACCTTTTTTTAATTTATAATTGAAAAATATTACCAAGATTTTTTATTATACACGTCTGCACAAATGCTTTTGAAAAATATAAAAAAATCCTAAAATATTTTACACAAGCTATTCGATTAATAATTCTAAATAGAAAATATTTGCTTCATCGAACATTATTTGCCATAATTTGTGCAATTAATCGAGCAAAACAGTATTTGAATATTTAAATTAATTAAATAAATGAAATGAAATTTAAGATTTTCGTGATCTTAAACCTAATTGTACGCCGTTTTGGGAGCGTAAAATTAAATTCATGGCCGGTACAACATCTTCACCCAGAGGTAAAAGTTCGAAATGACGCAAAACGCGACTTATGGTACTTTTCATTTCTAGCATGGCAAATTTTTGGCCAATACAATTACGCGGTCCAGCCGAGAAGGAAACATTGGCAAATGGATTAATGTTGGCTGGTGCTTCACTATAAAAACGTTCGGGATTAAAACTATCGGGCTCACGAAAATAATCAGCATCCCTTCCAGCAGCATATAAAAGTAGAACAATAGTGCTATTGGCCGGTATAATTTGATCACCTAAAATCATAAAAACCTTATAAATATAAAATAGTATGGAATTTAAATTAAATTTATATACCAATCGTTAGATCTTGTAGAGCTTCTCTGCTAATAAGAGGCACTGAAGGATACAAGCGTAAACTTTCTTTTATGACAGCCTCTAAATATTTAAGTTCGTGCAAATCAGCCATGGTGATGGTATTTTCCTTATCTGGTCCTAAAATGTGTATTATTTCCTCAAATACTTTTTGCTGTATATCGGCATGTCGCGACAGCAGATAAAGGCAAAATGATATGCCACTTGTGGTGGTATCATGACCTTCAAACATAAACGTATCAACTTCTTCACGTATATCGTTTTGGCTTAAGGGCTGACCATCGACAGTGGCCTGTAAAAGGACATCGAGAAATGTCATACGTTTCTTTTGACCCACGTCGATTTCTGGCGGTTCTGGAAATAATATGGCAAATTATTTACACTTTCTATAAATAATTCAGACTTACTTTCTGTAGTAAATCTTTCGGAAAGCATACAGGCTCTACGATCAGCTATGACTTTATTGGTAAAATCATGCATAATTTTTATGCTTTTTCTTAGCTTAACAAAAGACGGAAACGCAGTCAACAAAAAGAGAATATCATAATATTGTAAAGGCTTTGAATTACGATTGCCAAGTATATTTGTAGCGCTATATCGTTTAATATGCAAATATTTTACTTTAAAACTAGAAATGGTGTAATAAAATTTACAACTCACATTTTAACAGCGTTTGCGTATGGAAAATTTGGATTTTCTTGAGCATTGATTTTCACTCCCATTGCCGTTTCCGATATAATATCCAAGCCGATAAACATATTATAGGAAATATATCGAATGCCTTATCGCCATCAGCTTTTGCCTCTAGCTTCTTAACTAATACTTTGCTTTGTCTGTCAAAAACTTCAACAAATTGTTCTAAAATACTAAAATGGTATGTTGGTGTTAAAACCTTTCGTCGGGCGTGCCATTTTGGACCATGACTAAGGAGGAGGCCATCGCCTAGCCAACACCTGGCCATATCGTAAAAAAATGGCTTCGTTATTACCTGTTGGCTGCTGAGTATAACTTCAAAATATTTGGGATCTTTGACGATCAGAAGCAGACGATGAAATAGCCATAAATGCAATACTTTACCAAACTGATCACCAAGTCGGTTTAACAAGGCGAAAACGTCTAGAGCGTAGGAAAAAGAAACGGCGATACTTAATTACAAAATTTTTGTATAGGTAATTTTCCCAACTCATAAGCAAAACAAAGTGTATATTAAAAGCTTAAACGCTGACTGCCTATTTCACCCGGTGTTAAGAGTACCGTCAGTTTAAGCCATAAGGCAGGTACTGACGTAAATGATTGACTTGTTGTTGCCTATTTCACAATGTCGAATGAATTGTTTCTTTTGAAGAAATATATTTGAAAGAAAATTTTTTAAATTGTTTTTGTTTCAAATGTTTGTATGTATACGAAAGAATGAACTGTGTCGTCGGCATTGCAAAATCGGCAGTTAAAGCATACTTTTTAATGACTATGAGATGGGGCCAGTGATGAAATCTAAAACGATCTACCCATATGCGTCCGTCCGTCCGTCTGTGGAAATCACGATTCAGTCCAAACGAAAAGAGATAGAGCCTTGAAATTTGCTATAGATAAATTTTGCGGGATAGTACAGGTCAGGTTATGAGGGGTGGACTGAATCGGACCAGAGGAAAAAATGTTCCCCTAAGAACTAAATCAACCTTTAAATAACAACATAATTTTTAACGTTTTTTTTTTTGTAATTTTGTTAAGCAAATGATATATTTTTATGCTAAAGAAGGTCCATAGCGTTGAATTTGCAGCCAGGCAATCAGAAAAATCTGTCTTTGGGCCACGCCCTTGTTAAGTGGGCGTTAAATTGACATATTACATCAAAAAATAGTGTAAATATTTAACAAATTGTATAATTTAAGCCCACATTCCTTAAACATTTAATTTTAAAGCTTTTATGATGAAGCTGAGATGTTCTCTGATCTTCCTCGGCCCACCTTTGGCCCCAAATGACCCTATCAAACAAATTTTTTTTTTTCACTTAATCCCAAAAATTAACTTTTTAGTGTTTTATGACAAAGGTGAGATGCCTCCCCCACGGCCCCTCCCGGAGTGACCCCTACAAAATGGAGTTTTCTTTTACTAAATATATGAAGGGTATTTAAGATTTAACCAGGTCGAGTGTAAAGTTCTTACTTGTACGTTTAACCTTTGAACTATTCTGCCCAACTTGCCGCAACAATGAATTCTTGGCGCTGAGGACAAATTAAAATTTATAAAATTTATTATAAATTAATGTATGAATTTCTATTTTAATAGTGAACCTTTATTTATGTAAATTGTATTACAGGATGTTAATTTTCCCAACAGGCTATAGGTTCAAATCTGCGAAAATGCAAATTATTTTTTATTTATTTTTATTTTTTTATTTGAATAAATAAAAAAATAAATCAAAATCAGTACTGATCCGTTCTGCTGGTTTAATGACTACGAAAAATATTCTTAATATTCCACTCTCAAAAAATAATAAATAGAATGTAATCACGTTCATTTATTAAAATAAAAAAATAAAAATAAATAAAAAATAATTTGCAGTTTCGCAGATTTGAACCTATAGCCTGTTGGGAAAATTAACATCCTGTAATTTAAAATTTATTATGTGCAATTAAAATAAGTGACTACATTTATTAGTAGTTGCCAAAAAAAAAATCACTCATAGAAGAGGCGCGAAAAGCATAATTTGGAAGGCTCAAATATGGTATTTACACGATGTTATTATGTGCCGTCGCAAGCAAACACAATAGCGTGTACTAGTGGCAACGTTTGTGTCTTTTGTTGTGGCGCATAGTCTTTCAAACTGTAAATTTTTAAATCACAGCACAAGTGTGAAGCTTAACCATCTTCCAAAGCTGGCCCAAATGTGTAAACGGCGATTCACTCGTCCAACAAATCGTCTGAACGATTAAGAAAGGAATAGAGAAATGATCTAAGTCGTTAAAAAGCTACCTGAACATGAAAGTATTTATGCACTTATGATGTATGTATATTTATTTTTATATGTATCTACTCGTATGTGTGCAAAATGATTACTTAAGGCATCATTTCCTATGGTTTCTCTAACATCTCCTATCAAAGGCAGCGTATACGAAGGACCCGGTATGCATGAAGCCTTCAATATACGATAGCGTCTCTTTTTCAATAAATAATCCCATATTAAAACAGCAGCAGCTAGAAATATGAATACTATCCACATCCACATCTTATATGTTTCGAACGAAATAAATAATCGACCGTTAATTATTTTGCGTATTGTCCGCTTTAAGCGCTATTACATTAAATTTAATGTTGTTTAATTAAACACGATTCTGAAACTAAAATTCATAAAAATTGTAAAATTTAATTCAACTTATAAATAATTAAGATTAAGACAACAAAAAACTAATTAGTTTATGTTTTTTGCAATTACGTGTTAATAATACACCGTCATCAACTATTCACAGTTTGTAGTCGTAGTGTGTTTCATAAAACTTCTACAGCTTCATGGAATACTCGTATTTATTTTATTGTTATCAAGTTAGAAAGTAATTATGAAATAAATCTTGGCTTCATTGTCAACCGGGTTAAAAGTTGCAACATTGTCCTCTATTTATTTAATGATAACAACCAGCAGCACTTAAATTTATTATAAAATTTTGCTGTCAGTTTTAAAAATTGATTTAAATTTTCATTCATTGATTTATATTTTACAACCAATTGGAAAATGATGCCTTAAGCATCAAATTTAAATAAAACAAAGTGAGTGTAAGATATTATGGAATTTTTTTATTCGTTTAAAAGACCTTTTGATGCCAATATATATGGGGCATATATAGCATCTCTGGTTGAAAATGTCCACTTTTCCATGACTCTCATCTTATAAATTAGGCTGTATTTTACCGAGGGTATTGGAGGGTATATTGATGTTGAGGACCGTTGTATTTTTCTTATGCGCATACACCTGCGACTTTAGACAACTGCATAAGAAACAGGTAAGAATGTTATATTCGGCCAGGTCGCATCTTAAATACCCTCCAAATATGTATTAGTAAATAGAAACTTTTTTTTCGGGTTTGCTGCGGAAAGGGACGTGGGGGAGACATCTCACCTTTGCCATAAAACTCTAAGAAGTCAATTTTTGGGGTTATTAAGTGTAAAAAAAAAATTTATTTTGAGTCATTTAGGGGCCAAAGGTGGGCCGAGTAAGATCAGAGAACATCTCAGCTTCGCCATAAAAGTTTTAACATTACATTTTTAAGGAATGTAGGCTTAAATTATACAATTTGTTAAATATTTACACTATTTTTTCATGTAATGTTACGTCCACTAAAAAAGGGGCGGGGCCCAAAAGTGTTTTTTTTTTATTTTGTGCCTGCAACTTTTACGCTTTGAACCTTCTTTGAATAAAAAATATATCATTTGCTTAACAAAATTACAAAAAAAAAACTTAAAAAATTATGTTGTTTACTTCTCCTTAGGGGAACTTTTTTTCCTCTGGCCCGATTCAGGCTATTTACGAACTTGACCTGTGCTATACTTCAAAATTTATCTATACCAAATTTCAAAGGTCTGGCTCTTTTTGCCCAAAATCGTGATTTCCACAGACGGATGGACGGACATGGCTAAATCGTTTCAGATTTCATCACTGATCAAGAATATATATACTTTATGTGGTCTTAGAGGGATATTTCGCTGCTTTACAATTCTTTTTCTAACGTGGTCTAATTGCATGATCTCTATGGCCTCCACTTGAGACTCCGCCCTCAAATCGCTCGTACAATATATCCAATGTGGCATGAGCCGTGTGGCATGTAGAGCCGCCCAAAAGAAGTTGGTAATCGTCGATGTCTAGCCAAAGTCATTTTTAAAGAAATATAGGCCGATAATGCCACCAGCCCAAATTCCACTCCATAAAATGATTTTTTCGCTTTCAGATCGCATGTGGATTGCTATAGTCCCAAATTCATACGGAAATCAAGGTTATTTTTTTAAGAAAATTAGCGCGGTACGTTGTCCGAATAGAAAAAACATTTTGATAAAAGAATTTTATTCTGCCTGTTCACCGATGTCGAAAGCTATCAATCGAATAAATAACAATTAAAACAAAAAAAAATTTTTAAATTCTTTTTTTGTTTTAAATGTTATTTATTCGATCGAACGATAGCTTACGACATCGGTGAACAGGCAGATTATATCCACTAATTGTTACTTATATCTTATATACCGTCCGTAGTGATTTGGCAAAACAGACTGAGTAAACTGACAATTAATTTGACAGATGTAGCTTCAACAAAATGGCCGTCCTCAGTTTTTCATAGTTTCTAAGGCCCTGTTGGGAATACCCTTTATTTTTAGTAATTAGCGACGACACTGAAATTGAGTTGCTATCGATAATTGATCCGTACATTTTATGAATATCTGCAGAGCTACTGCGTAATTCGATTCGAAATTAAATGTTTTCGAATTACTATATTTAATCGAATCGAATTGCGCAGTTGCCCGCCCAGTTTTAAATATTAACCCCCATATTCATAAAAAAATAAAACGTATTTGAAATCTGTTTTAAGAAAATTTTGTATGAGAAAATTTTATTAAAATACATTTCAAACTCATTTTAAATTTTATGAATACCGGGGTAATAATCTTTTAAATTGTAGTAAAATAAAAACTAATCTGCTTGATCTTTAAAGCAGACTTTTTAAAAAAAATGTATAAGCTGAGAGTCTTAATATTAAATTCAGCAAGCCAATGATCAATATCCCAAGCAACGAGGATAAAGTCAACAACAAATTATTTTGCACAAGAGAATTCAGTTACACTTTCATTATCAATTATCACAGGGAGCAAATTACGGCATTCGATATCGATCGAAATTTATATTTAAATTGTATTGAAATTCCCATCGATATCGATTGCGGTAATTAGGCCCAAATACGCATGTCTACTTTTGTTTATCAGCACTTATTAATTATTGGTTTAGTTGAATATGATAACAGCTTTTATTTATACAATATTTAGATTAACTTATATAACAAGCAAAAAAATTTTTTTTTACCGGTATTTGTCACCAACATTTGATTAATAAACCCTAGGCCTTAAACCTAAATTAATACCCGTAGCCGAGCGCAAAATTAAATTCATTACGGGCACTACATCCTCGCCCACGGGCAACAATTCATAATGTCTTATCATTTTGCTAACCACACTTTTCATTTCCAAAACGGCAAACTTTTGTCCAATACAATTGCGCGGTCCAGCCGAGAAGGGCACATAGGCAAAGGTATTCATATTCTCTACATTTGCATTGTTAAAACGTTCCGGCATAAAGTCATTAGGATTGGGAAAATAGTCAGGATCCCGGCAACAGGCATAAAGCAATAATCCTATATTCACATTGGCTGGTATAGTTTTGCCATCTGCAAGAGTTATCCTTGAAGAAATTTGTTTTCTGAATTAAATTTATTTCACACATTTACCTATTATCAAGTCTTGTTCCGTTATGCGTCCAATTATTGGCACCGGTGGATACAGACGCAGACTTTCCTTAATTACTGCTTCTAAATATTTCAACTCTTGCAATTGTTTCATATTTATGGCCTTATCTTTATCATGACCTATTACTTGCAAAATTTCTTCAAACACTTTTTGCTGTACCTCACCATGACGTGCCAATAAATATAAAGTATGTGATACGCCACTTGTGGTCGTATCATGACCCTCAAACATAAAAGTATCAACTTCTTCGCGTATATCTGCGTTGCTTAAGGGTTTGTCAGCAATTGATGACTGCAGTAAAACATCGAGGAAAGCCAAGCGCTTCTTAACGCCCAAATCATCAGGTTCATTGGCTGGCAATAAGATTGATTATTAGGTTATTATTATAAGAAAGACCTATAAGGAGGAAAAATGTTGTATTAGAGTTACGAGTTCAGGACTTGTTTAAGTTCTCTTCTTTTAACTGAAAGGACCACAATACTCTTGGTTGGTAGGTTGGTTGGTATACGTGGCTGCCCGCTACACGCAAGCATTCAAGTAGGATCTCTAAGATCCCGTTTTGAAAAACCACTCCACTCGTCAGTGACTACCTATGGAAGCCGTATCCTGATCTCGGATACGGATGGTTACTAGATCCAACCCCTCGCATTGAGGTATCTAATAAGGTCCCCCAGACCTGTACCTGATAATTCCGCGAGGTCGCCTATAATACTGTTGCCTAAGAATTTGTGTCTCGTGTTGTGCAAGGCCGGACATTCGCAAAGGAAGTGATACTCTTGACTTTGGACACAATTTTGAACAAACTGATAACAGACTACCGTGTAATTTTTTTTTTATTTCTTAACTCGAACCAGCACTCATGGAATATCCCTGCAGTGCATTGCCCCGGAACTAGAAGGGAGGGGATAGTATTCAGGGGACAGATGCAGAAAGTTGAGAAGACAGAATTTTTTGTTGCTATTAAGTAGAACCTTTTTACTTCGCCAGCTAATTTTTTGCTACAAAGCCAACAAAGGAGAGTGCTGTTCCTCTGCTCTTTCAGTACATTATTGTATCAGTCCCTGCCAGTTATGTTCAGTGATCAGTATTATGACTTCACCACAGAAACAGGCTGGCAACAACTAACACAAACCATGCATTAATGCTAATAAGAAGAATTCGACAAAACATTCATGACTGAATGCTGGGTTTAACTCAGGACCCTTCGCTTCATAGTCTCGTCTTAACTACTTCGGCCAACAGCACCCTCCTTTGAGAAGAAAATGGAAAACTAAACTTGGTGTACTCCTTGAACATTATTTTTCCGAAAAAAAAACTCAAACCTAGTCTTATCAACGTTGCGAAGTTTAAATTACAAGATCGGGCAAAAATGGCCCACAGGACTCGATGGTACGGTGATACTGTATTTAATGGAAGCAAGGTTCTATGGATCAGCCTAGAAGAAAAAACGTAACAAGAACTCCCTGGACTAGGAAAGTTGATCGATCGGCGCCTTGACGGGGCAGTCGAACATGAGAGGGCATTTGTACCGCATTGGGGCCGTGGACGACAATGAATGTGGAACATGCAGGGAAGGCACAGAAATGTTGGAGCACTTCTTTGTCACTGTCCCGCTGAGGACCACCAACTGAGATCCCGGGGTTTTGTGGCTAACATTCTAGGTTAGAAATATTCACTAGAAAAAAAGTCAGAGGTTTTGGCTTTTTGCTATTTGATAGCGAACAACAGGCCTTCAGTGGCTTAGGTGTATGTCCAGGAGCGTAGTGGCTTCTCTCCTAAAGTAACTAGTCTAAGCTTGATAAGGACTATGGAAACTCCCCCCATCATGGCTGAGTTCCAAAGTTTGTAAACACTTCTGCTGTGGTATTTAGATCGTGGGCATGTACAAGTCGCGAAACCTTGCATTCACTTTAAAACCTATGCCCCTTCCGCTCCTTTGCGTCGTTGGTAATACTTGTGGATGATATTTTGCAATGTGATACCTTGTTAGTGCTTTTCATTGCCGCATTATGAACCACTATTTGCCCTATTCACAGTCTTGTGCAAATGGTCTTGCATCATTGCATTTGCAAAACATTTGCACTCTACACCAACAAAATACATTGAAGATACTCTCCCAATTTGCGAATGCAATGATGCAAAACTATTTACACAAGACTGTGAATAGGGGCTATACTTTATTCAAATGCAAAGCAATTGATGTTTTCGAAGTCAGAGAAGCAGAACATTCTTTATGTTCAGTTTTTATACCCTACAAAAAAGAATTTTGGAGGGTATAAAAACTTTGTCATTCCGTTGTAACGCATCGAAATATCCATCGCAGACCCCATAAAGTATATATATTCTTGATCAGTGATGAAATCTAAGACGATCTGAGCATGTCCGTCCGTCCATCCGTCTGTGGAAATTACGGTTCAGTCCAAACAAAAAGAGCTAGGCTCTTGAAATTTGGTATAAATATATTTTAGCTTAGAGCAGGTTAATTTCGGAGATGAGCTAAATCGGGCAAGAGGGAAAAAAGTTCCCCTAAGAAGAACTAAACCAACCCAGAAAAAACAACAGAAGTTTTAAAGTTTTTTGGTTATTTTGTTAAGCAAATGATATATTTTTATGCCAAATACGGTCCAACGCCTTAAACTTGCAGCCATAAAATAAAAAAAAAATTATTTTTGGACCCCTCCCACTTTAGTGGGTGTTATTATATGCAAAAATAGCACAAAAATTTAACAAAATGTTTTACTTTAGCCTACATTCTTTAAAAATAAAATTTTTAAGCTTTAATGACGAAGCTGAGACGAAACCTGGTACTACTCTGCCCTACCCCCTCCTCCCCCTTCACCACTAAATGATCCTACCAAAAAAAAATAATTTTGTATATCTACAATTATCCCAAGCATTTATTTATAGAGTTTTATGGCAAAGGTTAAATGTTTCCCCCACAGCCCTTGCCAGAGCGACCTCGCCAAAATACAGTTTTTATACCCTCCCAAGAGAATTGGACCCCTTAAAGTAAATATGTATGTATGTACATATGTTCTTGATTAGTGATGAAGTCTAAGACGGTCTAGCAATGCCCATACGTTCCGTCTGTGGAAAACATGATATTGTCTATTTTTGAACCCCGCCTCCTTTAGTGGGCGTTGACGTACGATATTATATAAAGGAACTCTGTCCCACCAAGTTAAACATTTTAAATTCACTTACTAAATATTTGGAGGGTATTTAAGATTCGACCCGGTCGAATATAACGTTTTTACTTGTTTTAACTGAACAGTAGTGTGCAGTGCATTGCACCGGAACAAGAAAGGAGGGGGATAGTATTGGGAGGACAGATGAAGATGAATGAGAAGAAAGACAATTTTTTGTAGCTTTTTTTCAACCTTTAACTTCGCCGGCTAATTTTTTGTGTTACAGGGCCGAAGAGGGAGTGTGCTGTTCCTCTGCTTTTAGTGTACATTCGATTTCAACTTTCCCCAAGATATCATAAGGAAATTTATTCCACATACGAATCCTTGGGCTAAACAACGAATTTTGTCTGTAGTGGCAACTCAGCCACAAATGCATGCGGTAAAACCGTGATGTAGTACTTACCATTCACTGCAGGAATACCATTTTTAATTGAAGTCTCCAAGGTAGCGCGTCTGTCATTTATAACTTTATCTGTAAAATTGTGCATAATTTCTATGCTCTTCTGCAATAAACGATATTTCCTATATTCTAATATCTTAAATAGAAAATCATAACGTAGTATCGGTCTCACAAAACGAGTGCCCATAATGTCAGCAGCACTGGAAAATTAAATTTATTTGCAAAAAAATTAATAAATAATAACAACAACACTTACTCTGTTAACGCCTTAGCATATGGAAAATTGCGATTTTTCTGTGCATTGATCTTAACACCCATAGCCGTTTCGGCTATAATATCCAAAGCTGTTAAGCACACAATGGGGAACATATCCAAAGCCGTTACACCATCTGCCTTATCTTGTAATCTTTCCACCATAACAGCACTTTGGGCATCAAACACTTCCACAAATTGCTCCAGGATCTTGAAATGGAATGTAGGTGTTATGATTTTACGACGGCCATGCCATTTGCTACCTGAGCTAATTAGTAAACCATCACAAAGCCAACATTTCAGATGATCATATAGACTGCTTTTCTTTATCACTTGCTGGCTACTGAGTATATTTTCGAAATATTTGGCATCTTGTACTAGAAGAAGACTTTCAGTGAATATCCAAGCACGACACACTTTGCCGTGCGTATCTCTTAATTTATTTAAATAATCAAAAACCTCTAAATTAAAAAAAAGGCTATTTTTTATAAAATTAAAACATAAAACAGCCAGTACTTACGTGATGTACTATTTCGTATTGTTGACAAGATATTACCGAGTATTGGCCAGGGTTTGGGTCCCGTAATGCCAGCTTTTTGAAAACATTCTTCCCGTTCTTTTTTATTGAAATAGTCTAAAACTACAAGAATGAAAAGCAAACCGAATAACAATTCAACGATCATTTTGCTTGAGCAGTTAAAACCTAATTGACTTTGTTTTCGTAAAATTTTGAAAGTCAAAGTTTTTAGTTTTGCGTTGTAGGGCTTTAATCTTATCATCTTCAAATATTTGGGACTATAAATAAAATTTTAAATGATTGGCGAGAACAGAAAAGCTAGACATTTCCTTTGCTAATGACAAACATTTGGCTACAGGTTTTTTTTTCTATTACTTTGCAAGTGGTAAAAGTGGAATAAGTGGTTAATTATGAGTAGTAATCAGGGCTGGTAAAAGCGGAAAAGCCTTTTTCATGATGCTTTCTCAAGGCTAATGATCCTGTATTGCACATATGAATATTATTTCTATAGAACGTAAAACGTATTTTGGTCATCATGTGCAACACTAATACATTTTCATATTTATGCGATGCTGGAGCAGGCCCGTGGAGAAGAGAAACAGAAACAGAGTTCCGCTAACAAAGTGTTTAAAATTCTGTATTATTTCTAATGCGTTGTTGCTAAAACAAAATTTCAGAAGTTTTCCACTTCAAAACTTGTTTGTTTATTTGTATACTCTGCTCATTTATATTGCGACCTAGGGCAACAAACAATTCATGAGATAATGTAGAAATAATAGTGCTGGCTATTATTCAAACAGATAAGCAAACACTTCAAAATATTATTAAGCAATTTTGTTCAGAAACAAAATAAACAATTAACAAGTAAAAATTGTATATTCGACCAGGTCGAATCTTAAATACCCTGCAAAAATTTAGTAAATATTTTTTATTCTTATTAAAATTTACAATTTTATGGTATTTCGCTTAAGCAAACAAGAAATAAATTTATTCCATATGAAATATACCTTGTTCATTTATATTATAACACAGTACGACAGTGGTTTGTACACATGAGTAATGTTAACAGAATATGAAAATAGGCTTAAAATAAAGAAATACGTGTCTCGGCGTTTTGCTGTAGCACGTCAGAATTTTAAGAAAATCGATTTTAAAGATTTGAAGGACCGTGGAGGTTCACTTTTAACGTAATACTATTATAAAAAGTTTTATATAAATAGAATGGGTGAACCGATTTAAATGCTTGAGCCAGTTTTGAAAAAGGAATTAAATTTGGATTTGTTTTATTACAAAAAAACTATTTTTTCCGCTAGAGGGCGCTTTAATTTTCATGTAAAATTAAAAAATATCAACAAAAAATTACGAAATTCATTAAAAATACAATTCTGCAATTAGAAAAAATTAAAACAAGTCGTCTGGGATTTGAGCAACCTTGTGTATATAAGTTTGTAGCTGTCATATTTTTTCATAAGTTTTTCAGTTCAATAAAATATTACAAAGTAACAGTTATTATTCTACATTTTTGTGGGGCTGTACCATATTTTATTGAGATTATTTAATTGAATTTCAACGAGTTAACAGATCGGGTGTCGTTTATAACATCAAGAAAATAAAATAAAATGAAGTGTCCAAATCGAAATCATTTTTGTTTTGTTTGTGGCTTATATGCACCTACTAAAAATCTTTAAAATCGATTTTCTTAAAATTCTGACGTGCTACAGCAAAACGCCGAGACACGTATTTCTTTATTTTAAGCCTATTTTCATATTCTGTTAACATTACTCATGTGTACTCAAAAAAATTTGATTTTGTCGTACTGTGTAATTGTTGGTTTAGTTTTGTATGAGTTTCAAGGCCTACTATTCTTATTCTGTTGTTATTTTTGAAAATAATTTGTAATTTACAAGTTGTGAATTCTCAGATGGTTTTCGGAAGTATATGCATAAGATAAGAGGTTTTTAACTTTTCAAAACTGTTGTTAAAGTCTACTGACGATTTGGTAAAGCAACGCATATAGACATTGCATAACCACCAACAAATAAATTTAATTTATATATGTATAAGAAAGAAATTTATTTTAATGCGGTCGTTTTCAATGCGTTGCAAGGAGCAAGGCTGAGACAGCTTTCCATCAGCTTAAAAGCAATTTACGTATTAATATTTTATATCAAAGTGCACAAAACGGGCTGAGATAAATTAAAAATGTTTAACTTGCTCTTCCCCACAGTTCCTTTAAGACATTTCTATTCCCAATTTTATTCCCCCAAGGCCATGACCCTGTAATGGCTGTGGGGAGAGACATCTCACCTTTGTCGTAAAAACTTAAGAACTAAATTTTCGGGATAGTTAAGTGTAGAAAAAAAATTTGTTTTTAAAAAGATTATTTAGGAGGCAAAGGTGAGGGTGGAGGGTTATTGCAGGGGAAGATCAGAGAACATATTACCTTCATCGTAAAAGCTTATAAATTAAATGTTTAAACAATGTAGGCTTAAGGAATACGATTTGTTCAATTTTTACACTATTTTTGCATATAATATCGTACGGCAAAGCCCACTAAAGGGGGCGGGATCCAAAAATAGACTACATCGTGTTTTCCACAGACGGACGTATGGCCATTGCTAGATCGTCTTAGACTTCAGCACTGATCAAAAATATATATACGAGTACTTCATGGGGTAAAATTCTTTTTAGAGGGTATTAAAACTGTATTTTGGCGGGGCCGCTCTGGCAAGGGCCGTATTACCATAAAATACTAAAAATATATTTTTGGGATAATTAAGTGTAAAAAACTTTTATTTTATTTTATTGTATTTTTATAGGGGCAAAGGGGGGCGGGGATAGGGCAGAGGACGATCAGATAACGTCTCAGCTTAATATAGGCTGAAGGAATACAATTTTTTACATTTTTACAGTATTTTTGCATATAATATCTTACATCAAGGCCCACTAACGAGGTCGAGGTCCAAAAATTTATTTTTCTGATATTATGGCTCCAAGTTCAGCGCTTTTGACCTTCTTTGACATAAAAATATATCATTTGCTTAGCAAAATTACAAAAAAAACGTAAAAAATTATGTTGTTTCTTAGAGATTGGTTTAGCTCTTCTTAGGGGAACATTTCCCCTCTGGCCCGATTCCGCCCATTTACGAACTGGACCTGTGCTATCCTTCAAAATATATTTATATCAAATTTCAAGCAACTAACTCTTTTCGTTTGGACTGAATAGTGATTTCCACAGACGGACATGGCTAAATCGTTTTAGATTTTTTTCACTGATCAAGAATATATATACTTTATGGGGTCTTAGAGGGATATTTCGCTGTGTTTCACACGGAATGACAAATATACCCTTCAATTTATTTACCATAATCCTTTTTGTTGATCGCATACATCGACAAATTGTTCGAGGATGTTAAAGTGCAATGCTGGTGCTATAATTTTTGCGTTTCGAACGCCATTTATTGTCCCAACTCAATATCAGACCACGTCCATGTCTGTTCCAAATATTTTGCATCCATTGTAAGAACAATCGGTTGATGGAAAATCCAAAAATTTGCAAATTTTGCCATATTTTCTCTTAAAATCGCTTAAATATTGAATGGCATCTTATCAAACAAGAAAAATAATTTGATTAATTAAAAAAAATCATATATGTATTTGTTTACTTTCACTATTTATATATCTGGCAAGCAGGAGCATTTCCCAAAACCGGCAAAGCTTTAGGACCGGCTATTGCCGATTTTTAGAAAACATCATTACGATGTTATTTATTTAAATAATTGCATATAAAAAGGAGAGCTAAAAAGCCCAATGCAATTCCCAATAACGTGTTAGTGACTGTAAAATGTAAATGCAACTAAAGATGTGAATGGGAAATTCAATTATTTAAAGAACAAAAGAAATAGGCTAGTTTGAGAGCGCAGCTTTACACTCCTCAAGCAAGTCTTTCTTCACTAACACAAATAAAGGAAAAGAAACAGCTCTTCTATAGAAAACAATTTTTCGTTATCAGCCAATACCAATTTGCAGAGATTAAAGCAAAATTAGAAAAGCATTAATTTTTTTTACTCATTCGAGAGTTATATTTTGCCATTAATCAAACGATTCATTATAATCAATTAATTTTTCTAAGGGAAGTATTACTTTTATGGTATTCAGATATGCAGTTTTAATTGAGTCAATATTCAATTCACTATACTGCCATAATTATCTTCCTGTTCACACATAGAAAAATTAGTCAATGCAATTTAACGTATGGCAACTAAAAGTAAAACTTTTTCATATTCAAGAGGACCGCTGGTTCAAATCTGGGACTTTTTTTTAATTCTCTAATTAATAATAAATTTAATGTCAATAATTTAACTTCAACATGGCTCAACATATTTTGTTTGTTTTTTTTTTCTTTACTCATTCGAGAGTTACTGTTTACTTGCCGCGCAGCACAACTGCATGGTAGCCATTAATCAAACGATTCATTATAATCAATTAATTTTTCTAAGGGAAGTATTACTTTTATGGTATTCAGATATGCAGTTTTAATTGAATCAATATTCAATTCACTTTACTGCCATAATTATCTTCCTGTTCACACATAGAAAAATTAGTCAATGCAATTTAACGTATGGCAACTAAAAGTAAAACTTTTTCATATTCAAGAGGACCTCTGGTTCAAATCTGGGACCTTTTTTGATTTTTTTTTAATTTTCTAATTAATAATAAATTTAATGTCAATAATTTAACTTCAACATGGCTCAACATATTTTGTTTTTTTTTCTTTACTCATTCGAAAGTTACTTTTTACTTGCCGCGCAGCACAACTGCATGGTAGCCATTAATCAAACGATTCATTATAATCAATTGATTTTCTAAGGGAAGTATTACTTCTATGGTATTCAGGCATGCATTTTTAATTGAGTCAATATCCAATTTATTTTATTGCCATAATTATCTTCCTGTTCACACATAGAAAATTTAATCAATTCAATTAACGTACTAAAATTAAAACTTTTTCACAGGCACAAGGGTCTGAGTTCAAATCTAGGATCTTTATATATAATTTTTTTTTTGTTTTTTTTATTTTCATTTATTTTTTATTTATTTTATTTTTTTTTCTAAATTTTCTAATTAATAATAAAATTATTATCAATAATTTAACTTCAACATGGCTCGACATATTTTGTTTTTTTTTTTACTTTTTCCACAATTTTTGGTGCTAAGCTTTTGCTAACCTTTAACACTTTTCAGCAGTGCTGCATCTGTAATTTTACTCAATATTATAACAATTAAGTGCTAATTGAGCTAAGTGGTATGGTTAATTGGCATTAATTGCGACAAACGCAATTAAGCTGTATGGACTCCCTGTGGTATTCGATTAGATTTTGCTTATAAGAATAGAAATTAGTTTAATTTGACTACACCCACAAAAGTAGCACGGACAACAACCTGATTTATAGCCGTAAATACAATTATTCTCATATAAACACATGTGGCCTAGTTCTGACAGGTTGTAGTCGGTAGCCTGCTGTCGTCTAAAGACCTAATTTATAAAAAAATCCGTTTTATAATAATATAATACGTTAATAGGATACATTTTCTTACAAAAGGTTTATTTATAAGCCTCCTAATATAATTTTTTTTTATAAACTAGGCTGTACGTGCTTATAGTTATAAAATATATTTTAATTTTGCACTTTTTTTTCTTATGCACTCACTTTTCGGCACTCATTCTTTCAAGAATATTATCATACTTATTTTTTATATTTTTTATTCAATTTATAATAAAATTTTAATAAAGTATTTAAAGGGGTGTTGCTCAGTTCAATTTTGGTGTTTGAATGTTATATCTTCAAAGCTGGCGAAGCTACAGGATCTCATGAAAACCTGTAGGTTGGAAAATCTTTAAGCCTATAATAGACTGATACTTTTAAATTGATGTAATTTTTTTTTTTTTTTTTTTTTTGCAAAAAGTCTGCTCTGTGTATGATTTCCTGATTATGTGTAGTTTAGAAGGTATTCGACTAAAAAATATCAAATTTATTAGGTAGTTAGACCCACTGTGTTGCTAATAGGCAATTCATATCTTAGCCGATTAGCCTAAAATTTAGTTTTACTGATTAAAAAGAATATCAAAAGTACAAAAACACATAACGTACAAATTAAATGTTTTCTATAATTGCTACACAAAGTAGAAAATATGATTTTACTAATTCTACCTGCAATGACCTTTCGAATTCTACCTGCAATGATCTTTTGGACATTCAAATGTAATTTTTTTATTATATATCACAATTTAAAGTTCCATCGGCCTAAAAAAACCCTGCTTAACCATTTCAGCCATTGTTAACTTTTTTTGTTCCATATATTGAACTTTCTGTCTATTCAGTCCATACATCCTTGTAAATATTTGCCACAAACTATTCTAATCAATGCATATTTTATGTGGTATAAAGTCCGTAACCCAAAATCAATACACTTTAATAATAATATTGAAATCTATTTTTCAAAATGAATATTAATTTCGTCTGTGTGCCTTGGCATTATGGACGTAGACTATCAACGAACATTAATTATGATCATTATTTCTTATCGTCTTAATTTATACTTTGATCGCTTTCTGGTTTTAAGGAAGTAACGATAGAAAACTAACAATGTAAAGGATTTTCCAATTGGTGCGGGTCGATGCTGATAATCTATTATATAATGGAAGTTAAAAGATGTTAAACATTTCAACCGATATTTAAAGATTCGAGAATTCATTATGTGGCATATTTATTTAAAAATTACAAAAAAAATTAAAACTTCAACTAAATAGTAAAGGAGAATAATTAAACTAATAAAAAATTTATCCTTCTTGAACTTGTAAAACTCTTTGAAGTTGCTCCATCTTTTGTTCCAATCAAATTCATGCATTTATTTCGCTTTGTGTATGATCAGCATCTTCTATTATATTTAAATCTGGCGTTTGCTGAGGCAATCTAGATTTTGAACACTAGAAATTTTTTATAGGATCATTTAGGGAGCGAAGGCGAGTGGAGGGGAAGGACAGGGGAACATCAGAAAGCATATTATTTTTGTCGTAAAATGTTTGAGAAATGTAGGACTACAATTTTTTAAATATTTACACTATTTCGCCATGTAATATGTTACTTCAACGCCCATAAAAAGGGGCGTTTTTGATTTTCAGGCTGCAAATGCAACGCTTTCGATCTTCTTTGACATAAAAATATATCATTTGCTTAACACAATTACAAAAAAAAAACTTTAAACATTATGTTGTTTTTTAGAGATTGGTTTAGTTCTTCTTAGGGGAAGTTTTTTCCCTCTGCTCCGATTCAGCAGATTCACGAACCTGACCTGTGCTATCTTCTAAAATTTTACTATAACAAATTTCAAGGGTCTGGCTTTTTTCGTTTGGACTGTATCCTGATTTCTTTTTTGGAGGGTATATAAAAAAATTCATGATATTCTGCCGTTTAAATTAAATATTAAATGCTGGTTCAACTGCTTATCTCGGGCAATTGTAAAACTTGTCAAATTCTTCTATAAATCTCTATTAAAATTTTATGTTAATAATAATAATGGGCCTTATTACGGTTCTCGATTCGACTCGAGTGTTTGTAATAGATTAAAGAAAAATCTTGTATTTTTCTTTAATTTATTACATTCTTTCGAATCGAATCGAGAACCGTAATAAGGCCCAATAATATGTTAGTTCGAAATCGTTTATTAATTATAATTCTTTTTTTTTGCGATATTAAATTTATCTTTGAATATAATTATAAAAATATATTTTGGCTTAAACTAATAAAAAATATATTAAATTTATTTTAGTATAAAATTATGAAAATATCAAATAAGTATTTGAATCTAATAAAAATTATCTTTATAAATTTCTCGGCCTTAGGCCAATATTGACACCAGTCGAAGATCGAATTATGATATTAATTATCGGTTTAGCAGCGGCACCCAGCGGTAACAATTCAAAATGTCGCAACATTTTCGATACCGTGCTCTTCATTTCCAACATGGCAAACTTTTGGCCAATACAATTACGCGGACCGGCAGAGAACGGCGCATAGGCAAATGCATTAATCTTTTGACTGCTTTCGTCTGCGAAACGTTCTGGTTTAAATTCATTGGGTTCAGGGAAATAGTCTGGATCACGCATGACAGCAAACAGATTCATATTAACGCCGGTATTAGCGGGTATCACGATATCACCCACTATTATATCCTCTGTAGTTTCTCTACCAATCACTGGCACGGAAGGATATAATCTTAGCGTTTCTTTTAATACCAATTCCATATATTTTAGATCTTGTAAATCCCTTAAAAACACCGGCCTATTTATATCGGTTCCCAAAACATGTTTTATTTCCTCTACTAATTTTTCTTGTACATCAGGATGACGAGCAATTAAGTAGAGAGCAAAGGCTATGCCACTGGTAGTAGTATCATGGCCCTCGAACATAAACGTATCAACTTCCTCGCGTATATCTTCATTTGTCAATGGGGCGCCATTGATGGTCGATTGCAGTAGCACGTCTAGGAAGGCCATACGTTTTTTGGCATTTAAATCACAATCCTCAGTTTGTGTTTCTGAAAGTAAAATAAATTAATTTGATTCCAATTGCAGGATTTGTTTTTTTTTTTATTAAATGCCTCTTTAAAAAAAATCACTAAAAATTTTTGTTTTCATAATCAAACGAAAGTTTTTTTCCTCACACATAAATATGCCTTTAAAGTTTGTTAAATTAAAGCGGTCGACGTGATTAGAGAATTCACATGAAATACACTGAGTTATTTGATTAATTTCTAAACAAATTGTCTATTCAAGTCTAGCGTCTGGGGTTTTTTTTTTGTAAAATTCAATTATTCAAGAAAAAGAGTTAAAAAATTGCTTGAAAAAAATTTTAGATTTTCCAAAAATGAATTTCTATTTTAATAGTGAATCTTTATTTATGTAAATTGTATTACAGGATGTTAATTTTCCCAACAGGCTATAGGTTCAAATCTGCGAAACTGCAAATTATTTTTTATTTTATTTTAATTTTTTTTTTTTATTTTAATAAATGAACGTGATTACATTCTATTTATTATTTTTGAGATTGGAATATTTTCCAAAAATGTTTTTATTCCGTATCGAAACTTACTTTTTAAATTGTCATATTTCAAGGAGTCTTCCAAAGCAGTACGACGCTGCTCAATCACATCCTTGGTAAATTTATGCAATACGGGCAATAGTTTTTGAACTTCCTTGTACAATTTAGGAGAAGTTAAGCGAAATAGAAAATCTGTTCTTTGTAAAGGATTGAATACACGGCTAGCCGTAATGTTAGACATTCTAGAATAGAAATAAAAATTAATTTTTAAAATTATTTACTTGTCAAACATGAGTATTTATTTTTATGGTACGAACTTATTAATTTAATTATTAACCTATGAATTTTTCAGTCTCAAGTTCAAATCTGCAAATTATTTTTTAAGAATTTCTATTAAATTAAATTTTTTAATGACTAATGGAATATTTAGAACATTTTTTGTAATAATAGACACATTTAAAATAAAATTTGACTGTGCATTTACAAGTAACTTATCAAGCTAAGAGTTTTTATTCAGGCCCAAGTTCAAATCTGCTAGTCAGCATATTATATTTTAATAATTTGTATTAAATTAAAATTTTTAATTACTAATGGAATACATATTTACCGCGGTATGCATAAAATTTAAAATGAATTTGAAATGTATTTTAATATAATTTCTTTCATACAAAATTTTCTTAAAACAGATATGAAATACGTTTTATTTTTTTTATGAATATGGGGCTTAGAATACTTTTTATAATAAGAAATATGTACATATAAAATAAAATTTGGCTGTGCCCAAGTTTCTTAAAAATTTTTTTAAATAATAATTTTTAATGAAGAGTGGCATATTTAGAATATTTTTTTAAATAAAAAATACCTACATACTATAAAGTCTCGGTTCGCACTATGAAATTTTCTTTCATGAAATTTCTGAAATTCTCTTTTAAAATTTCACTCGTGTCTGCACACTGAAAGTTAATTTCATGAAACTTAATATTTTTGTTTGTTTACTTTCACATAAAGAATATAAAAATAAAGTAAAATCAATTACGAATTACAATACAAAAGAGAATTTCAGTGAACATGAAAGTGTGTACCCGACACCATTCTTCTCTCCGCTCTCACCAACAAAATGCCACTTTCATGAAATAAAATTTCATAGTGCGAACCGAGCCAAAATAAAATTTGGTTGTGCATTACAAGTAAATATTATTAGCTACACATTTTTATTCAGGCCCAAGTTCAAATCCGCAAATTATTTTTTATTTTAATAATTTTTATTAAATTTCAATTTTTAATTTTATGATAAAAAATATGATAAATATTCAACTCTCAATTAAAAATTAAAATTTAATACAAATTCCTAAAAAATAACTAGCAGACTAGCAGATTTGAACTTGGGCCTGAATAAAAATTCTTTGCTAAATAATATGTACTTGTTGTAAATGTACGACTAAATTTTATTTTAAATGTACGGCGTGTTCCACGATGTCACTAGAATTCGTTCCAACGAACAATTTAATTTGCAACAAGAACAAATTTTTTGAATTTATTATTTTCTTTTTTTAATGTAATTGTGCGACAGAAGGATATTTAGTGACGTTCTGAGACAAGCAGCTAAAAAATAAATGTAAATACTGGAAAACTTGAGCAGATTCTGTAAAACCTCACCTGGCTATGGCTTGGACATATTCTAATCCCGGCTTTTCTTGAGCATTAACCTTAACGCCCATGGCAGTTTCTGAAAGTAATAGCAGAATAAAATTAAATAGGGAAATAATAGGATTGAAGTGGAAATTTCCTACTAAGCAATCAAGATATGATTGTAGAAATTAACATAAAAAAATTAAAACTAACGATATCACAATGTATCGTTCCGTGGCACAATTCCATATAGAATAAAAATAAATTCTTAAAATTTGATTTTATATTGACTAAATACAACGATATCGCACATCGTGAGATAGGGAAAATTTTTACCAGAAAATTAACTCCCCATCCGCATTAAATATGAAACAAAAATTAATTTTTAAATTTTGTTCGACAGAACGATAATCGTAAGTTCATTAAAAAAAATTTAATATATATTTTTATTCTGGTAAATTTTTTCTATTGCCTATTTTTCGATATATTTTGATCATGATCTCTTACCTGTAATAATATCCAAAGCACATAGACAGACCACTGGAAAAATATCGATCGCTGTCTTGCCATCAGCTTTTTCATATAATTTCTGCACCATAACTGTACTCTGTTGATCGAAAACCTCTACGAACTGTTCGAGAATTTTGAAATGAAATGTCGGTGTAATAATCTTACGTCTGGAATGCCATTTCTTGCCCCAGCTCATTAGTAAACCGCGACCCAACCATTCCACCATAAAATCATACATTCGTGATTTTCTAATCAGCTGTTGGCTGCCAAAAACAATTTCCAAATATTTCACATCCAACAAAAAAACAGACGATTGATGCAGTACCCATAAACGATAGATTTTGCCATATTTTTGCTTACACTCTTGCACGAAGTCAATCATATCTGGAAGATCAAAATAAATTTGTAAAAAAATATATATTGTTTTTGTTTTAAAAATTTTCTTTCAATTCATTTTGATCTTTCAGATATAATTGATTTTACACTATGGCAAGAAATCAAACATATCTAAAAGATCAAAAGAATCAAAATGAGTTAATAAAAATCCTTTCAATTTATTTTCGATCCCTTGCATCTTCCAGATATGATTAATTTTACACTCGTACAGGAAATCAATCTTATCACAAATGTGAGAAGGATCAAAATAAATTCAAAGGAAATTTGTCTTGCGGAATTTTCATCCCACTGCTGCTTACTTTCCGTTGTTACATTTTTTATGTCCAAAGAATTACCCAATATGGGTAATGGCTTTGGTCCTAGTATTCTATATTTGGCAAAAATATCGTTACGATGTTTTTTACTCAAATAGTCCCAGACTAGAAGAAAAGCTATTAAAAGCAAGAAGAATTCAACGAACATGTTTTTGACCGATGTGCAGGATTGCAAATGTGCAAATGAATTTGGAGGCTCGACTGAAATGCTTTTGTATGTCTAGAGATAATTGCAGCCATTTTATGCATGCATACAAGATAACGGTTTTTGTTTATTTTTTTCTTCTTTTTGTTTTTCGTGTTAAAAAATACTGATTATGATTTTGCAGAGACTTTTAAGAATTAATTCCGGTGGTAGATTAATAATTAAAATAAATTTATATAAAATGAAGAATTCAAGGCTTCTTCAATCTATTTCCTGGGCCATATTGCCGATTTGATTAACATGCCTAAACTATTTTTCTATAATCCATATGTATTTGAATTCATTCCAAAGGCAGGTAACTTAACAAAATTATATATATTGTTCTATTTTTCCAGCCTTTGATTATTTTATTTTAATTTATATTGAGCTTGAGGCTTATTTTTATAAAAACTATTTATTTTATAATTAATTCAATATTTCGATATCCTGTGGATATCTTTGTTATTGTTAAGTTATTATAAATAATTTTTGAATTGTTATCCTGAAGAAGATATCCAGAGGATATCGAAATATTGAATTAATTATAAAATAAATTAAAATAAAATTAACAAAATTATACATTAATTAAAAAATCGTGAATGTAAATTTTACTTTTTTAACTTATTAATTTAATTAGCAAGTTAAATAATTTTATTCCGGCTCAGGTTCAAATCTGCAAGTCTGCAAAATAATTATAATTTTGTTTTTTGTAAAATTTTGCTTGCTTTAGTTGTTTATTAATTAATTCTGTGTCTTATATCGTGTTCAGACATAAATTAAATATTGCGTCAATATAAATTTTATCGACATAATTTTCCTCCTGTTCCCATATACAAACTGTAGTCAATTCAATTATTGTATGACAACTAAAAACAATTTTTATATTCTTGAGGGCCCCGAGTTCAAATCTGGATTCTTTTTTTTTTTTAATTAGTAATAAATTTAATATCAATAAACTTCCCTTCAACATGTATTGTTTAAGTTTTTTTCTTTCTTGATCGTGATGGACCAGCTATTTTTCATTCATAATTGCTGTACTTTTCTCTTTGTAATATGTGCATCTAAAATGTTATTTATTTTATTTCAGAAAACAAAATTCTTGTTGAAAAACCCTTTATGAACTTATTTTAAGCAACTGATTCCTTTAGTCACCTGCCTGCCATAACCTACTTCACTATAGACACTTTCAAATAGTCTAAAGTTCAAATTTAAAGAAAAATCTATAAAAAATAACTTTTGTAGATTTTCACTACATTCTTAATATTTTGTCACGAGTATTTGTGTTATTAGTCTGGCGTATTATCAGTTTAATGTGCCTATAAGCTTATATGTTTAGATTTTGCAAGTCTCTTCACATGCATACAAACATGTGTAATTATATTTTTGTTGTTATCAAAGTCCGTCTACCAAATGTCTCATAATAGTTGATGTTATTGGTTTTAATAAATACTTGATTATATGATGATTGTTTTGCTAAAATGATCTCCGACCAAACCCAAAGAGTTTTGCCAAAACAGTTAATTCGCCTGATAATATTCATCAGCATTAATTATTTATATTCTGGGGGACACATTATCACTCGTATCTACTTTTATTTTTTGTTCACAGTAAAAATGTACTGCCGACGATTTGAGAACATAAAAACGGAATCGCTGAAAGACCTCAATGGCATATGAGAAAGTTCATATCAGAACTGCCTCGAGGATTGGAAAAAAACGCTGGCAAAAGTGTATTATACCTGGGGGATACTACTTTGGAGAGGACTAATTAGAAATTGATAAATAAATAATTTTGTTTTACAAAAATTAAAATACGTATGTGTTGTGTTTGATATATCACTTTAAATTAGAAATTAACTAACTGTTTGCTTTTCAGCATATTGTATTATTGTTTTTGTGGCATATTTAATCACAATGTCAAAGTATGCAATTTAACGTTGTTTACAACAAATGTGTAGGTCCTTATCATCAAAAACCTATACTTAGATTGTGCCCAGCCGTTCAATAAATTTTCTATTAATATCAAAGTCACCAAACTATACTAAAGGCCCCATTCAAAATAAATATTTGGCAACTTGTCATTTAAACGTTGGATGAATCACACATACATACATATGTATTTACAAGTTTATATTAAAGCACAACAATACCTTCAATTAAACTACAAACAATTCCCTTTATTAATAAAAAAAATTAAATTTTCTTTTTTACAGATCTCAGTGCGAATGGAATGGGTTGAAGAACTACTTTAGCGCAAAAAAAAACTTGGAGTGCTTCGTTCAGTGCTAACATCTTGGATTATTCGTGGCATATTATTTAAACAAAATGCAAATGTTTTTAATACAATATAATTTATTTTACACATTAATTATACATAAGTTTTAAATTTTAAGGACTCTACTTTGTACTCCATAAGATATGCGATAGAAATCGTATTTAGAAACAAACAATAACTTTTATAAAAAACTCATTTTTAAAAGTACTTAAGTGTAAAGAAATTATTTCATCGTAAAACCTGCTTTTGTAGTAAAATTATTTATATATTTTAACTTACATATGTACATATATGTAATTACTTTTTAGTTAATTATTTTAGCTTTCTACTTAAAAATTGTTTTGTATTACCTTTTTTGAAAACGTTCGATTTCCACCTCATATTTGTTAATACATATTTTTTTCTTTAAATTTTATACTTGTATTGTGTACATTTTTGTTTTTTTTACAAGCTTTTATTTATGTACCAAAAAATTCACATTAGTTCGAAATTAAACCAAAAAATGCAACTATTATACACAAACATTAATATTTAGTTTAACAAAATGTTTATAAAATAAATTACAGCAATAAATTGATAAAATACCCATTAAAACACTTTTTCAATTTTAATAACAAACGTTTCTTTAAAGAAGTTAATTTAAATATAAATGGCAAGTATTGTAACTGAAAAAAAATGCATCCAAAATATTCTATATTGTATTGCCTATCAACCTGCAAAATTTCGTGCCACTATCACTGAAAACAACGCAGATATGAGTATGAGCAATAAATATAAGATAATGACTCATATCAATTAATTACTCCTGCATACTTACAGCACACCACTCTCAGTAATGCATGTGTTGACTAAGCAAAAGAACACTCAAATTGCACAAAATTCACCTTAACAGTTGAAAAGAGCAACTAGGTGTAGAATAGATGACAATTCACCATGTATCTCGGTGGTGTGGTGGTGGAGTGCCTGACTGCGAGTCAGAAGGTAGCCTGTTCAAATCCCAACGTGAATGTAAAAAATTTAACTTTGAAAAAATTGGCAGCTGACGAAGGAGAAAACGTACTATGAGAAACTACATAACGAATAGAAGGTAATTTACCATATGTCTCCGTGGTGTAATGTTGAGAGATGCCGGCTGCGAGTCAGAAGGACGTGTGTTCGAGTCTGCTTCATGTAAACTAAAAATTTAAATTAATAAATAAATAAAATTTAGTTCGGTCGTCAACCCAGTAGGAAAGCAAACAACCACCTTCGAAATCACCACGCACCCACACACACCACCTTCCCACCAAAAAAAATTCCCAAATTGGCGTTTAAAATGTCCCAACCAAAAAAAAAGCTTCTTCTTTTGAGCTTTGCTTACTACTGCCCAGGAAGGAGGTGGCTGGCGAACGGCAAAATGGGCAGTTCCTCACTACTTTTTAACAGCAATCGGAAAATAATGGTCATATACTGGTTTGTAGAGGAGAATTAGTGCTCCGGACTAATATTTGGGTCCACATCCATTAATTACGGGTTAAAATTTCATTTTTGACGTGCAGATAGCTATTCCAGCTACAAAAATCGTAAATTTACTCATTTATACATGGTTATATGGTTACCTAGCGCTACCAACCCATTCCAAAACTGAATAGTCCATTATTTTCCAAAAATTATTGAAAATTTCCGGACTGGTGCTTGAAAATTAAGGTTTTGCTGGCTGCCCGCCCACCAAAGCAGCGGGATTGGCTGGCTGCACCTCGCTCAAAATTTAATTTTTTTTACTCCCGTGGATTTGGGATTTTTTTTGGTGGCTTTTTTTCCCCACTGTGGTTTTTTCACGGATTGTTTTGGCTTTTTACTAAAGGGATTTTTGTTGGTTTTTTTGGCTTTGCTAAAGGGATTTTTTTGGCTTTGCTAGAGGGATTTTTTTTGCTTTGCTAGAGGGGTTGGGTTGGTTGACAGTCTGTGCTAATTTTATTTGTTTATTTATTAAATTCAGAAAAGTCACTTGAAGCAGACTCGAACACACGTCCTTCTGACTCGCAGCCGGCATCTCTCACATTACACCACGGAGACATATGGTAAATTACCATCTATTCGTTATGTGTTTCTCAAAGTACGTTTTCCCCTTCGTCAGCTGCCAATTTTTCAAAGTTAAATATTTTACATACAACGTTGGGATTTGAACAGGCTACCTTCTGACTCGCAGTCAGGCACTCTACCACCACACCACCGAGATACATGGTGAATTGTCATCTATTCTACACCTAGTTGCTCTTTTCAACTGTTAAGGTGAATTTTGTGCAATTTGAGTGATCTTTTGCTTAGTCAACACATGCATTACTGAGAGTGGTGTGCTGTAAGTATGCAGGTGTAATTAATTAATATGAGTCATTATCTTATATTTATTGCACATCTCATATCTGCGTTGTTTTCAGTGATAGTGGCATGAAATTTTGCAGGTTGGTAGGCAATACAATATAGAATATTTTGGATGCATTTTTTATCAGTTACAATACTTACTTGCCATTTATATTTAAATTAACTTCTTTAAAGAAACGTTTGTTATTAAAATTGAAAAAGTGTTTTAATGGGTATTTTATCAATTTATTGCTACAATTTATTTTATAAACATTTTGTTAAACTAAATATTAATGTTTGTGTATAATAGTTGCATTTTTTGGTTAAATTTCGAGCTAATGTGAATTTTTTAGTACATAAATAAGAGCTTGTAAAAAAAACAAATATTTACATAATACAAGTAAAAAATTTAAAGAAAAAAATATTAACAAATATGAGGTGGAAATCGAACGTTTTCAAAATAGGTAATACAAAACAATTTTTAAGTAGAAAGCTAAAATAATTAACTAAAAAGTAATTACATATATGTACATAATTAAGTTAAAATATATAAATAATTTTACTAAAAAAGCAGGCTTTACGATGAAATAATTTCTTTACAGTTAAATACTTTTAAAAATGAGTTTTTTATAAAAGTTATTTTTTGTTTCTAAATACGATTTCTATCGCATATCTTATGGAGTACAAAGTAGAGTCCTTACAATTTAAAACTTATGTAAAATAAATTATATTGTATTAAAAACATTTGAATTTGGTTTAAATAATATGCCACGAATAATCAAAGATGTTAGCACTGAACGAAGCACTCCTAGTTTTTTTGCGCTAAAGTAGTCCTTCAACCCATTCCAACTTCGCACTGAGATCTGCAAATAAGAAAATTTAAATTTTTTTATTAATAATGGGAATTGCTTATAGTTTTTGGGAAATATTATTCTATTTCAGAAATAAAAAATTAAATGGGATTTCACTGTTCTAGTTAAATGATCAAATAAACACCCCTTCTAATTAATTCCTTGCTGCGTTGTGAATCATGTGTTTAATGTGTAAAAGGTTTCACTCATATTCACTGATACGATTAGCATACAATATTTATGTCATTTGAACTACAAAATTTAAAAGTTCGTTTTCAGAATAAGCAACCGTCTTTACATTATTAAAGTTAAATGCATTTTTTTAATTATTCGACCTGTTCTTAATACTTAAATTATTTTTGATAAACTTTTTAATTTTTATATGTGAATTTTATGCATTTATATTCTCAATATTTCGTTAACTTCTTTGGGAATTTTATTTTTATTTTTGTATATATGTATGTATTTGTTTTTTTTTTCGTTATTACCATCAAATTGTGCTGTTGTTATTATCAACCTCAATGCGAACCAAATCCTTATCATCGATTGCTCGCTTCTATGGCAATTTATCTGGAACATAAATTAAATAAAATAAAACATTAAATTCAATATAATCACAGGAAAAAAATAACGTTTATAAATGAAGAACAAAACACCTATACATATGTATGTACATACATATATAGGTTTTTAAGTACATACTTCTGCATGCATACTACTGAATATATAAATAATAAGCATGAATAAACTTTCTACTTCAGCCACAGTAGCGAAAATGTAGGAAGTAATGCAACCAGCTTCTTCTCTTTGTAATTGACTTCACAAAGCAACTCAAGACATGTTTTTCACTTTGCTTGATCATAAAAAAATACAAATCTTTTGTGCCTGTATATACATACATACGTAATAGAAAATACAATCTCTTAAAAATTACAGTTCAACAGTCTTGCCATTTTCTGCATAATCGATTTGGTATTAAAAAGTTAGAACCTTATCCACTATTCTATGTTGTTAAACCTTTTAAAGAAAATACCGATGAATTAAAAAAAAAATTGCTTTATGGTTAGCGTATGAATTCTAAACCTATAATTATAAATTTTTAAAATTGAAAACTTAATTCCTGAGAATAGGATAAATTTTTATATACATTTACACTGAAGACTGTATGATCAGCTGTCGAGTATACCTGTTATTAATTCACCTTCCGTGGTATTTAAGGATGTGTTGTTGAAATTTTGATTTTGGATTTTATTGTATATTCTAACTGGGCCACCTGTCGTAAACACATAAATAAGAACAATTAATTTTGTATGTTGTTAAATAACAAACTTTAATTTTTACCATCTTAAATAGATATATGTTATTTTTTTTATGGAAAATTCCAGGCAACTGACAATGTCTCCGGCATACACCTTAATTGAACTTATCGCAGTAAATAATAGTATTATTGAGTTCAATTATCCATATAAAATTTTAATTAATTATTGTTGAATAAATATGAAATTATTATGATATAGAGAAAACTTATAAAAGCAACACTGCTCAAGTGTGTTTAGTGAGCAAAACACAAACCATCGAACAAAGTTCGTCGAAACTTAACATCTAAAATTTGAACAAAGCAAAAAAAAACAAATAAAAAATATATTTTGAGCCAAATTGAAGGTAAGTTTGTTGATATTAAATTTATTACCAATTTAAAAATTAAAAAAAAAAAAAAAAAAAAAAATTGGATGACAATCCCAGATTTGAACCCACGGCCCTCATGAGTATATGAGACTACATTCTGCATATGTAAACAGGAAAATAATTATGTGTGTGTGTGAACAATAACGTTGAAGAGGAAATGGAGGATTTATTGAAATAAATTATTAATTATTAAAATTTATATTTATTGCTTACATTTCTGTTAAATTTTCACAGTGTGTGAACATTTATTTTCAAGATTTTATGGAGAAGATACTTTTTTTATATGGTGGGGTGTTTGCGGGCGGTATTTCAGAGATCACAAAGCACATAAGAAAGTAAAATAATACACGTTTTAATGCAAAAATTCTCTTAAGAACAAAAAACATCTCATTTTGCTGGTCTCTTTCGTAGTTGAAAAAATACTAAACAAAAAATGTTCTTACTTTCAAATGTAAAAAGCTCAAAAACAGTTTGCATTTATCTATCTGCGCTGCAGGTCTGTTTTCGTATAATTTATTATCTTGCCGTTTGCTTACACACTTCACTTCACTATCATTTGTTTAATTAAATGTGGGGCAGTTTATTAATTAGTGCCTTTATATTACTCGTAATATGGGATTATTTTAACAAGAAACATCGTAATGAAGTATTGAAAAAATCCAAAATCTACGGCGGAATTTCGCTGCCTTTAGTAGGTGGTGCTTATCGTATGATCGGCACGAATTCACAAAGTAAATATGACCGTATTAAGTTAAAGGATTTACTAATTATCATGATTCAATTGTGTACATGCATACAGATGTTATCGATCGCCTGCGTTTGTTTGTTAAAGAACATGGCAAAATGTTCCATACTTGGGTTTTACATCAACTGGTTGTGTTTTGTGCCGATCCCAAGGTTCTGGAAACTTTGCTTAGCAGTCCGGTACATATAACTAAAAATGATGTCTATGATATGTTGTCTGTATGGTTGGGTGACGGTCTGCTTATGAGTACTGGCAAGAAGTGGCACATACGACGCAAGATTATAACGCCTAGTTTTCATTTTAAAATTCTAGAGGAATTTATCGATATATTTGATCGTCAAACAAATGTTATGATCAAACAGCTAAGAGATAAAGTCAAAGATGGAAATGTAGCCGTTGATATGTTTCCCGTTGTATGTTTAACAGCTCTGGATATTATAGCTGAAACGGCAATGGGAGTACAGGTTAATGCACAATTGAATCCAAATTTCGGTTACGTTCAGTCTGTTAAAATGTAAGTGGATTTTATATTAATCATAGCAAATATGTAAGTACTATATATCCGAAGAATTATTAGTCTTACCTTGACCACTCGGAGGACAAATGATGACCGGGGTTTTACCTCTTCGCGATTCGAAACCATCAACAAAAAAATGAAAAGTGAGATAAACAATATTGATGCTGTAGTGAAATGAACAAGGAATTGGCATTGCGGTGAATGGCGATCGCTATTGATCCAAAACTTTCGAAAATCATTTGAGAATTACAAGAGAAAAAGCATAGCAAACCTTGAGATTCTAAAACCACAACAACAAAAATTTTAGTTGTTATAAATCCAAGTCATCTTTCTACCAAGAATAACTAGAAATCAATTTCTTAATTATAAAAAAAAGATTGTAAAGTATAGAGTTTGAATTTTATATATTCAAAGGCGGCGGAGCAACGAGATCCAAAACTGACAGTTTTGATGTAATAAAAATATGTTTTCTTTGTGGATTAAAGAAATATATTTTAAGGTGAAAAAAACATAGTAAATGTTATGAATAGTTAAAATTAAAAATAACATCGAAACTTTTTTAAAAAAATGTGTGTTCATTACAAAAAATATCTATAATGAATATAAATTTTATAAAAAAAGGAATTCTTAGTATATGTATGTATATAGTAAATTTTTTTTCTTCAAAATTTTCGTTTTTGGAGGAACTAAAAAATTTCAAAATATACCTACTTTTATTACATATATATGTAAATTTTAGGCTCTACTCAAATTGCAAGGTTACAGTAAAATGTTTAAGCTTACGTAAGTCCTTATGTGCTTTTCTTATATTTTGTGCCTGGCAAAATATATCGATATTACGGAAAATTCATAATTTTGGGATTTTGAATAATTTTTTTTTGGAAATTGAAAATATCTCATATAAAAAAATCTCATTTAGTTTTCCTTTTTTGTAAATACAACGAAAATATTGGAAACTCCTAAATTTGGAATTTTAAAAATATCTTTGCGGATTGCGGGGATCTCAGGAAAATAAAGTCAAATATATTTTATCCTCCACCGCATTAATTATGTACAAAAATTTCTATCTAAGTGCGAAAGTTTGGGCAAAAATATTGAAAAACGAAAGTTTTATAGCATCTTTTTGCTTGGGACTTTTTTATGTCTTCAAATACTGTATGGAATTTCGTTATTATTTCTTTTGTTCCAAAATCCCCCACTGTGCAACAGTATGTTTGTATTTGTATTAAACAAAATTCCTCCTTTTTCTCTGTAGAGTCACCGAAATAATAGCAACCCGCTTACGCAAACCACTATTACGTACAGATGGTTCCTTTAAGCTATTTGCCCCGCATCTCTATCGAAACATGATGACGCATATAAATCTTATGCAAAATTTCACAAAAGATGTAATTGAAAAACGTAGAGCAACTCTAATCCAACATCAGGATATGCCAGGATCCCAAGAAATTGATGAATCTGTTGATATTGGCGCTAGAAAGCATATGGCCTTGCTCGATCTTCTTTTGCAAGCATCTGTAGAAGGCAAGCCGTTAAGCAACGAGGATATACGTGAAGAAGTTGAAACTTTTATGTTTGAGGGGCATGACACAACCACCAGCGGCACATCATTTGCTTTGTATGTCATTTCTAGGCATGCGGAAGTGCAAGAGAAATTATTTGCCGAAATAAGAGAAGTAATAGGAGATGATAAAAGTGCAGCGCCCACTTATAGGCAATTACAAAATTTGCATTACATGGAATGCGTTCTAAAGGAATCGATGCGTTTATATCCACCGGTACCAATAATTGGTAGATATTTTAAAGAGGACACCGATTTGAGTAAGTTTCTATAATATTAAAATGAAAATGTATTTAAAGAGCATTTTTTTTATTATTTGCAGACGGCACCATTATACCCGGTAATTGTCATTTGAATATACCCTTATTTGTGGTTCTACGTGATGCTGACTATTTCGAGAATCCTAATGATTTTAAGCCAGAACGTTTTATGACACAAGCAGCCGAAAATATATTTCCATTTGCCTATACACCCTTTAGTGCCGGACCACGTAATTGTATTGGCCAAAAATATGCCATGTTGGAAATGAAAAGTGTAATAAGTAAAATCTTACGTCATTACGAATTGTTGCCAATTGGACCCGAAGTCATACCATTACTGAGTTTGATTTTACGTTCAAAAACTGGTGTCCACATGGGCCTGAAGGACAGAGTTTATAATAATTGAAAATTTTTATTAAATAACGGTTAAGGTTAAGTATATTTATATGTATGTATGCATATGTAATAGTATTATTTGATATATAAACAATAAACGCTTACTGCCGTATGCATAAAAAAAAAGGTTATGGTTATTAGAGCGTTATTTGACAAGTATTGCATAGAAATATGTCTAACAAGCGTTTCATCAGCATGAAATATTTTTTATGAACTACACGATTAATTCATAAAAAAATAATTTATGTTTATAAACCGTTTATTGGAAAATTCTTCTATAGAAATTTGAAAAATAACAGCCCCTTTATTCATAAAAATTATGAGAGGCTTATAAGGGTGTAATAGAGCAAATTTTATATGAAATTTTGTTTTATTACGCTATTATTAGACTCTCATAATTTTTATGAATAAGAGGCAAGTTTATAAACATAAAACATTTTTTTTTATGAATTAGCCCTTAAGTCAATACATTTCACAATATTCTAAAGGTCATAAGGCCACAAAATATATTATTTGATTTTTAAAAGGTTTATAAAACAGTATTCCGTACAAAATTTTTTTTTTTATTGAATAAGGTAATTAGCAAATGCTTTCTGTCTTATCCATAAAAAAGTATGTCCGTTTTATAAGAGGTTTATGAAACAAGTTTTGTATGGAAATCTCTTTTATAAACCTTTTGTAAATCAGCCCTTTTATGTGTAAATATTTTATAATTTATTAAGCGCTGAGGTCATTTTTTATACCCTTCAAAAAAGAATTGGAGGGTATATTCCGTGCACAACGCAGCGAAATATCCGTCTAAGACCGCATAAACTATATATATTCTTCATCAGTGATGAAATCTAAGACGATCTAGCCATGGCCGTCCGTGTGCCTTTAGAAATCACGATTCGGTCCAAACGAATAGAGCCCCAGACCCTTGAAATTTGGTATAGATAAATTTTGAAGCATAGCACAGGTCAAGTTCATAAATGGGCTGAATCGGACCAGAGGGGAAAAAGTTCCCCTAAGGAGAACTAAACGAATCTCCAAAAAAACAATAAGTTTTTTTTTAATTTTGTTAAGCAAATGATATATTTTTATTTCAAGGAATTTGCAATGGTGCACTATCATTTTTACAAGATTCTGAATACCATCCTTGTAAAAATATGCTTAAGAAACTGGCAAAGTGCTTAATAAATTAGAAAATAAAAAAACCTATAAATCTTAAATTAATATGAAATAAAATAAAATACTATTCAAATGTTTGCAGTGCAAGTTTTGAAGTTTCTTTTTTAGATTTTAGCGCTTTTAACCTAAAAATAACTCAAACAATAAAAGATATAAAAACATTTATAAACACATTGTCTTGCGCAGTAGAATCTAGAAAGTATAAAACTTTTAAAATGGGTCAGCTTTTAGGTAATAAAGTTATTGACTTGGGAAAAAGCATATATGTAAATGATTTCTTGTTTAACATTCCCATTGTAATTCGCAACGTACTCTAAACAAATTTTGTACTTTTTCAAAAAAGTACTTTTCAAGTTGATGCTGAACTATATAATGAAATAAAGACCTGAACAAATACGAATTATTATACACTACAAGAGAAAGACAATAAAAAAATGGAACAATTTAAAAGATATAGTACGTATGTATGTACGAGGGATAATCAAAAAGTCTTTCGAAAAGCCATTTTTATTTTAGTTTATTTCAATTGCGTGTTTTCAGTAGGCAGTATACTGAAACAGCAAAAATTCAATGGCACCCAAATTTTTAAAAATTGGCCAAGTTTTAATATATTACTTCCACAACATTAAAACAATACAAATTTTACGTGGAGGTACAATTTGCAAAACTAATCTTTTTTATTCAACTTTTCTGATTTTTTTAATTTATTTTTGGACACTTTTGCAACCCATTGCAACTTTTGCCATGTATAGCAAATTTTTGGCAATATATTAAAAAAATTTTGCAATGTATTGCAATTTTTTGCAATGTATTACAAATTTTTGCAACGTATTGCAAATTTTTCCAACGTATTACTTTGCAAAAATGTATTGCAAATTTTTACAATGTATTGCAAATTTTTGCTACGTCTTGCAAATTTTTAAAAGTTATTGCAATGTATTGCAAATTTTTGCAATTTCATAGAAAACTTAATTTATTAATTTATAGCATTTATTCAATACGTCGAAACCAGATTGTACTTGGCAACTCTTCGGTCCTCATAATACTGTTACTGATCTTTACATAATTTTCCAAAGACTTGTTGAGATCCCCTCGTGCATAAAATTTATACATACAACTACAAAACCTAATCAAACAGCTTATTCTCTCTTAATTTTGTATTATTGTTTTTCTCATGATAAGAAATAAAAAGTTTCTTCTCACTTCTGGAAAACAAATATTTCAAGTTTAGTATAAAGATCTTGATCGTTAAGAAAAGCTGTTGTAGTTAAGTCGCTAAAAATAGTGTGTAGGTGTGTGTAGTTTGTCGTGATTCTGCAAAATGTTTATAGAAGTTGTAATAGTTCTCGCAACTCTAATTATATTGTGGGATTATTTATCGAAAAAAAGTCGTAATGATATGCTGAGCTACATGCCGGGACCCAGGCCCTTACCCATTTTGGGCAATATTTTGATGTACAGAGGCCAAAATCCTGAAGGTAAGAAGCTCCTGCATTATATAGAAAAATAAGTTTTTATTCCCTTGACCTTGAACTTCGTGCTTGTTACCTGTTAAATAGTGTTTGTAATCAGTGTTAAGGTGTTCATTCAGACTTTGATCGATTAATTTTTTTTATATTACACAATTAGCGTTCTAATAAACACAAAACAAAAGTGATAAGAACTCCGTCATTCATAGATCTATTTCTAACTTTTTTTTTAATTTTAAAAAATACAAGGTATACATACTCGTACTTAGATACATTACATATGTACATATATGTATGAATGAATTTTAAGTTTTTAGTTTTGGCGGTTTGTGAGGCCCAGGTGGGAAGGGAAAAAATCGTGAAATATCTTTGATTACAAAATTTTTATTTACTCAAATAAGAATGTCATATGTAGTAGGATAGTGGGGGTTACACAATTTTCTCAAACAGAACTTTTGTTGGTAACCCATAGAACTTATAAGTACCTGCGCGTTACCGAATGGGACGTTAGGGACAGGTCTCAGTAGGGAAACATGCTGGCTACTGTAAGAAGAATTAAAGTAGTAGGGGATTGCCTTGGCCCCTACGTAAGTTTGAAATAAGAAATTAGGTCCAAAGACGCCTCCATCTAATTAAGAGTTCAAAAGTCAATAGAAAGTTGAAACCTATAATGGTTGGCTTTCGAGGGGTTATTCCGTTTTTCAGGCATAACTTTTGCAGGTAGCCCCGTAAAACTTATATGTTACTGCCCAATCTCTAAAACAGTGGAACAGATGTCCATATAAGAATCTAAAAGAAGTAGGTTCGCCTACGAGCTTGAGTAAGAATTGACAGGTGAGGCGACACCTGGGTTTGGGTAGAAAAGAAACCGAAGTCGATAGAAAGTTTATAGAACCTACACTGGTTTGACTTTCGAGGCTTTACCAGTAGTTACAACTGGTACCACGGGATCCAGTACAAGCCTCGCAGTTTACTGCGGCTGCATATTGGAGAGGTCTCCCTCGGGAGTACACGTGGTGGCTGTGGTCACCAATTTGGTGGAAGGTTTGTCAGATAAGGATTGATGTTCAATCCTTGGGGTTGGACTTCGGTCCGGCTGATAGTAGGAGAACCTATATGTTGTTGTGAATCAACAAATAAAAGATCATCTAGATAGGATCGGCACTTTAAGCATGGTGTTAGATCATGGGGCTTACCAAATCATGTTCTAGAAATTGCCACCTGGGCGACCCGAGGTCGCCTTCGTGAAATACGAGGGAGGGCTGTTGAGCATCGAGCTGCGTTGTTTAGCGCGAGTTTGACAGCAATTGAATTGTTTATTGTAAAAAGGGCGCAACCAACAATCTTATAGTTTGAGTAATTCAAAGAAAACTTCCTAGCGACCCTAAAATTACTTTTAAAAATCTGATATTTTTTCCTGTGAAAAATATTACTATTTGCACTTTTCTGACCAACATAAAATATTTTTTTTATCTAGCTAACATATATTTAAAAACTAATATTGAGTTTGCAGATATGCCCTTTTTACACTAAACATTCTAAAAAAAAATCCTTTTAATCAGGATATCGCACAAATTATGTACATCAAATTAAAGGTAATTTAATTCTGTTTTCAAAATTATATAAAAATCGTAACATCATTATTTTTCTCTTTGTCACTACTCGCCCAAAAACTCAATTTTACTTGTTGCTTGCGCCCTTTTTACACTAAACAAGAAATTCTTGGCTTTGGTTCACCATCACTTGGCGAAAATTTTTTTTTAAATATTAAATGATGTATTTACCTTCATAGAACAATAATCATCCAAAAACTCAATTTCTGTTTTCGTGTTGTTTTTACAATGAACGATTCAATTAAAAGGAAACCATTAAAAATTAAAAAAAAAGAGAATATGTTTTTGCAAAAAAAAAATTATTCCATTAATCAGGGAGATATCAAACGTACATAATTTATATGTAGTTCAAAAAATCAATTGCTATAAAAAACATATATTTAGAACCCTTTCACACACATCAGGTTTGACTCGTCAAGTCTTGATCTTTTAGGAGAGAGCGGTGAAGAGCGTGAAAAGAGGTACAGACTTGACATGACATTTCGTGTGTGAACGTAAATGCAGGTTCAAAAGAAAATTAAAGAAAAGCTGATCAAGTCAACCTGATGTGTGTGAAAGAGGACTTAATATTTATAAAGAAATATTGGAACTAATAAAATTTCGTTTTGATTTTCTGTATAAAAATTTTATAAAATTTAGTTAATTTTTTAAGTTCTATTTCGTTGGAAGTTGTTTCGTTGAAACTTTTTCCACCTGCTATTTATTTCACATAAAAATTATTTCAGTTATTTCTCAGCTTTCCCACTATAAAAAATTTTTTTAAAAAACAATTTATCGCAAACTATTTCTACTTCCCAAATAATACTAGACTTAAAATCTTTCAGAAATCATGCAATTCATAATAAACAACAAAAGTAAATATGGCAAATTGTATCGTGTTTGGATATTCCAACAATTGGCGATTTTTTCTTCAGATCCCGAAGATGTAGAAGTGATCTTGAGCTCACCTCAACATATAACGAAAAATAATTTGTATGAGCTTTTACATGAATGGTTGGGTACTGGCCTGCTAATGAGTACTGGCAAGAAATGGCATTCCAGACGCAAGATTATAACACCAACTTTTCATTTTAAGATTTTGGAACAATTTGTGGAAGTTTTCGATCAACAAAGTGCAGTCATGGTGAATAAGTTGTATGAAAAAGCTGATGGCAAGACGGCCATAAATATATTTCCAGTGGTGTGTCTAACAGCTTTGGATATTATAGCAGGTAAAGTCTTATATACACATATAAGTACCTCACATATATTTTTGTGGTACACTTTTAACTATTTTAACGTCGGCCAATATTGATGAACTGTTTATAATTTAAAAGGTATTTTTTTGTAGATATGGAGAATAGAAATAATTTTTTTAGATTCTTGGAACAAAATTGAAAAAAATCGTGAAGAAAATAATTGCATAACTAAATGAAGAATAAAGTTTTACTTAAACAGTAAATAGCAAAAGGTGAAATTATGACCACCGGATCATCCTAGTTCAATATAAATTTGTGTAAAACGAAACTTAGGTGTAACTAAATTTATCATGGAATTTTTCTTTAGCTTTAATCAATAAATAAACCGTTACTATTTCTTATTTCTACTTTACAAAATTATTAATATCAATTTAATTTCTCTTTTCTACAGAAACTGCCATGGGTGTTAAGATCAACGCCCAAAATAATCCCAATATCCCTTACGTCCAGGCTGTAGCAACGTAAGTTAATCTACTTTATGTAAATTATCTTTTTAAATCTTAAAAAATATTTACCTTTTCAATAGGGTTACCAACATCACGTCTAAACGTTTTATTAATGTCTGGCATCGCATTAATTGGATTTTTCGTTTAGCTAGTCCCAAGGATTACCGATCGCTCAAAGATAGTATTAAGCTAATGCATGATTTTACGCAAAATATCATTGCCCAAAGGCGCGAAAAATTGGAAGAACAACTCAAGGAAAATTCTACTGAGCCCGAGGAAAATGAATTTGGCCAAAAGAAGCGCATGGCTTTGTTAGATGTCTTATTACAGTCCAATGTGGATGGTATTCCCTTAAGTAATGAGGATATACGTGAAGAAGTTGATACGTTTATGTTTGAAGGTCACGATACCACCACTAGTGCTATTTCGTTTGCCTTACATTTGATTTCCCGCCATCCGGCCGTACAACAAAAACTTTTTGCAGAAATCAAGGAAATTTTCGGCAACGACAAAGATCGCCCAGTTACTTTACGTGATTTGGGAGAATTGAAATATTTGGAATGTGTTATCAAAGAAAGTTTGCGTTTGTATCCACCAGTGCCCATTATAGGCCGCTATCTTACACAGGATGTAGATATTCGCGGTAAATGTATACCAGCTGGCACTAATTTTACTGTGGGTATTTATGTTATTCTACGGGATCCCTTATATTTTCCCGAGCCTGATACTTTTAAGCCGGAACGTTTCTTGGACGATGATGTTAACAGGTTTTCTGCTTATACTTATATACCTTTTTCGGCTGGTCCGCGTAATTGTATTGGCCAGAAGTTTGCTATTTTGGAAATGAAGAGCACCATAAGCAAAGTATTGAGGCATTTTGAATTGCTGCCTTTGGGTCCAGAGGTGAGGCCCACGATGAATATAGTTTCACGCTCTTCCAATGGCAATCATTTAGGATTGCAGCCCAGGAAATATTAGCAGACAAGTTATTACTATTTAAATGCAAATTGTTTTAAGTTTATAATAGCCATATTCACAATCCTGTGCAAATGGTCTTGTATTTTTGTATTTGCAAATTAGGAGAGTATTTGAGAACATTTTCAATGTATTTTATTGGTGTAGAGTACAGTTATTTTGCAAATGCAATGATGAGAGGCCATCTGCCGCTTTTTTTTTTTTTTTTTTTTTTGTAATTTCGACATTTCTCTGCATTTTAATATTTTTTCTATTTTGTGTTTTTAACGTTTTTGATTTCTAATATTTTTTTTATATCAGAGTTTTGTAAATTTTGGCCCATCCAACCAATGTATAATTTAGATAATTGTTATGAAATTTTTTAAGTCTCAATAAATAAATAAATAAATAAATTTTTGGCCCAATTTGTAATCGAATTATGGTTGCAAAACAATATGTCTTTTTTATATCTTAACATAAGCAATAATATCGGCAATATGACGTCACAAAAAATTTCGTGTTAAGACTTATTTTTATAAATAAACAACAATTATATGATAATTAACGAATCCCTCATTTTATACCTGAAGTAATCAATTGTATATCAGCCATGTGTTCATTTAAAATTTTTTATATATAAATTATGCTCAAACATATTATGTATTTTTTTATTTATTAAAAAAAATAAATTTGAGTTCAAAAAAAGTCTTCTAATATTTTTTTTTATACCAATATGAAAATCTCTTTTTCCATCACTGGAACGAAGTGTATGAAAAACAAAAACAGATTTTTGCTTTACAAATTTGTTTTTTTTTACATATTGATAAATTTATGTATTTCAAATCTATTTTAAGAAAATTTTATATGAAAATAAAAATAAATACATTTCAAACTCATGTTAAATTTTATGAATTTAAGGGTTATTAATTCGATCCGAAATGAAATATTTTGCAATCTATATAATCGAGGCGAATTAAAGACATAACAACCTCCCTGAACATTTTGTTTCCATAGAATTTTTCAATGTTATTTGGTGAAAAAGAGTTTGAAAAAAATTTAGTTGATCGCACAAATTACACACACACACATTTATTTCAAAAATTTGTTCGACCTTTTTTATTATTATTAAATTATGTTTATTTAAGCTTAAATAAACATAATTTATTATACATGCAATTAGACATTTTATTATTGTTTCAATTAAATTGATTTTATTAACTCTTGTTTATTAAAAAAAAAAATTATACATATAAAATGAAACCATTGTCGGAATTTGGTTTCAAAAATTGCATTATTTTATTGTATTTTTTTAACTTAGAACATAAAATTAGTTAATTTGGATATAAAGCAGTTTATTTTTAGAATGTCACTGTTTATGCGCATACAAATAATTTCAGCTACTAAAAATTTTATTCATAGAAAACTTTTATGGGTAAAAGAAATTATATGTTCAACCATTTTTTTTCTAATTTTAAATAATGACTATGATTTAGTAGGCGATATGTATTTTGTATTATTTGCTAATGTACATATATCATTATTAACCCCTAATATAGATTTGAAAAAAAAATACTACAATATTCAAAATAAATTTGTAAGGCAAATGCCTTAAGTTAATAAATTAATGTTTAATAAAAAAAGTTAATAGTTTAAATCCCAGGTTGCACCTTCTACGCGTCAGCCGTGGCGGCCTCATGTCAGAAATCATATTTAAACATTAATTTCCTAAAATTATCTTTCCAATAAAGACCGTTTCATTGATATTAAAAATAAATTTCCTTGTTTTATTATGCTTCAAACTTGTGTCACTCTATAAAAATATGACTAAAATTACATACATATGTATGTACATACATATAAGAAAGGAGAACGAATTTCAAGAGTTCATGAGGCTGAGTACTTGGTTCCTTTCTCTTTACCTCATCATCAGCCTATCAATAAGGCATCCATTTCTTAAACACGGACTAATTTTGAGCCAGCCTACATTAAATTAAAAACTTTTTAATACTACAATTTCCACTATAAAGAGTCAAAAGCATTATTTTGGACTAATTGGCAAATACTATAGTATTCATAAAAAGCAAAGCCTGAATTTTGTTAATATTATTTATAGGAAAAAATAGAAAATAAATGCAGTTATTAAAAAGTTTGCATGTTTTTATTCACATCGTATCAATTAGATTTTTCTCAATTTCAACTCTTTGTCGTCCGTATTCCGTTTACTGCAATGTAAATTACACTCTTGTAATTTGCTCTCTGTGTTTTGTTTTTGCCGTTATGCCACTACAAGCAATTGCCTCAATGAAATATTTTTAGTGTTATTTCAACAACTACAAAAATAAGTTCTTGTTTTATAACGGCATATGAAAATAATAATATGCAATATATGTAGCGTTATTTTCTTTAGCCACAGAATAAAGGAAAAGAACGTTAGGAAAAAGAAATGAAAAATGCTACATGTGCAGTTGTACAAACTTATATGTAAGTCGATTCATTTTCTATTAAACTTTATAATTCTTATGTAAAATGAACAGAATTGCTGCTGTTGGAAATTAAATATCAGCAAAAACTGAAAAACCAATATAAGTGCATTAACTCAGTCAAGAATTCTTTTTAATTAATTGATAATATTAATCGAACATCATTTACATACATACATATGTATGCATGTATGCATATAAGCTGAAAGATTGTTAAACTAAAAATAGATATTATTAAAAATTATCACCCTATAGTTTTGGAAGTAGTTTAAAATGTATTACATTGATACTATAGTGAAAAAAGAAATATGTTTTAAATACATACCCCTAAGTTTAAGTGGGTGACACGTGAAATGTAGAAAATGTTTTCATACAATCTCTAACAAAAAATTTGCAAATGGCATCTCCGCTTAATTACAATTTTAGATTGTCGGCAAGTAATACAAGATAAAATAAACAAAACTAAAATAGCAAAACGTGAAAAATGTTTGCGTGTTAAATATAAATGTAAACTCAGCTAATACAGAAAAGTAAATTTGTAGGCATCTATATTCTTGCTAGAATGTTATTATTAAACAAGTTTCAAATAGATGCTGCCATCTTTCTATTAAAAACCTTGGAGCGTACGTTTATACTTTAAATTCATAATTGACAGCAAATATTTTATGTTTATAAATAACTGGTTTTATGAATTTGGTACATAAATATGTAAAATACGATAGTATGAAACATTTCATATAAATTTAACTAAAAAAAAAGAGTTTAAAACCAGAAATACCATATAAAATATTGATATTGTATCTTTCAGGTCTTTTAAATAATTTTTATTCTAATTTGTAAAGATATACCTATTAAGTACAATTAAAAAAAATTAAAATAATAAAAACAAGTAAATAAAAAAAATCTACTCATTCTTGTGTCTAATTTTTTAACCTTTTTTCTTTTAATAGTTAATAAATTTGTTTGAGTTTAGAGATTATTTTATATTAATATTTATTATCCTTCGATATTTCGATAACCATCGGTTAGCTTCTTCAGGAAATTATTTAGTTTTGTAAAAATTTGTCTTTTCAATTAGTATATGTATACAAAATATCGAAGAATAATAAATATTAATATAAAATAGCCACAAGACTCAAACAAATTTATTAACTACTAAACATCTACTCAGTTACAATTTCATATAGAAACACCTACAAAATTTCAAACCAAAACAATAAGATTTCCAAATATATATTAAATTTCTAACAGCTGAATGCTGTTAAAATCAGAATATTCTTAGATAAAAATCTCTAAATACACTTTATAATAAGCCACCAAGACTCTATTAAAAGAACTAAAAATGTAATGATTTGCTAACCGAACTCCACAAAAAATGTTTACTGGGTATTAATTTTCATATGCACTTACAGTTAGTTCTCCGCTATTTTTCCATCAATTATTTATCATAGAGATCCGCTATTATTTCTTTGATTTTCATCACACTAATTATTTCCTTACATAATATTAAA